>BPLQ01014939.1:1159053-1791627 GCA_021605075.1 Caerostris darwini
ATCCTAATAAAAAAAGCAGTTCATGAGAATTTTTTCAGATTTTGACAATTTTCAGTTTAGGAAAATTCTATTAAGAAAAAATACAGAATAGAACAAAAAAGCGAGATGAGACTGCCCTATTTACTAATTTGAATAGAATTATACATTGTTATTAAAAGAAATGACTCCGAATGATTATAATTCCGGTATTTTATTGATAAAATTCAATACTCGCGGTTAGTTACTTAACTAGAAAAAAAAAAAACCTCCTAACTCACTGACCCTGCAGTACTCACTTTTCAAACATTTCCTATTTTCAAATTAGCTGACACTACCGTTGTGTGGTTACAGAGAAACAAACACTTTTAGTTTTATTCCGTGGAATTAAAGTGATCATGAATATGTTCATCATCTTTAATTTATAGATTACTTTATTTTTCGAGTTTACTTCTATTTTTAACCAACATTCTAATAAAAATAAAAAAAATTCATGAGAATTTTTTCAGATTTTGACTGTCTTCAGTTTAGTAAAGTTCAATTAGAAAGAAATATCAGTTGGAATAGCCAAGAAATCAAGAGAAATCTCAATCGCTGATATAAAATATTAATAGCGATTAACAATAATGGGTTTTTAAATTGTAAAGAAAAATGTAATCAATAACTATTTATAAATAAAAAAGATTTAGGAAGTAAAATATAAATTTGTGATTAAAATAAAATATTTGAAACGAACAACAAATATATTAAAACAGAAAATTCCAAAGAATTCAAAAATAGTTTAATTGAAACAGTTACCTGTTTTGAAGAAAATTTCTAAATCATGCCACCATATGGCATCAGATCCCATAAGTAGCAAGTAGATGCGAAAGCAGAAAATGATATTAGTTTAATAAAGAAAAAAAAATAATAATTATTTTAGTTTAATAAAAAAAATTAATGAATTTTTGTTTTATAAAAAAAATTGATGATTTTAGTTCAATAATTAGAATTTGTCCGTATTTTTTTTGGCTAGACATAAAGTTAAATTATAATAATCTCAGAGAAAAAAATTAGAATCCTAATTGTTATAGTTTTTAAGTTATATTAAAATATCATATAAATATTAATTTTTATTTTTATAGATTTTTTAAACAGACATTACTGGTTTGTTTTTGTGTTGAATTGTGATAACACTTTGATAGCACTTTTATAAACGATATTAACTTTGTCAACGAAAAAGATCAAAATAGCTGATTCAACTCTAATTGTTGTTATTGTACAAGGTCATCATCATTATCATCATCTGGGCAACAGCCGAAAGTTGGGCAGAGCCGTCTGCCTACTAGCAGATTTTGAGATGAGAGATATTTTTCTTTTTACGGCGTAGGGTTGTCAGCTCTACGCCCAATGCTCTATAGCAATATTAGACAGGGACCTACTGTTTAAAGGGAATTCCGAACCACTAGAAACATCCATGGCACTACCGGGACTCTAGCCCAAAAATTGTGGCACCGAATGCATGAGCGCTACTCACTCCACCATCAGGCTTCCGTAGTACGGGGTACCTTGCTAAAAATTGAAGAAAACTTTTATTTTCAATTGTGATAAAATATTTGATATGTCTGTCTGATTGCTTGATTTTCAAATTTTTTTCCACCACGCAAATGTGGGTACAGTTATACTTGAAAGTTTTATAAGAAAGTATTTATTCCTTAAGTAATAAGTCCTAATTAAAAAAACCACTTTTGAAATAAAATTTCTTAATACAAAATAATCGATAAATTTGACACATATATATGAGTCAGTGTGAAAGAATTAGAAAAAAGATTTACTATCTTTTATCTAATTCTAAATACAAAATTAAATAAGTAATAAAAAATAAAAAAAAATAATCGTCTAACCGTCTTCGATATATTTAACTAATTTGTTATCGGTCCAGCTATAAGCTGTTTTGTTATCACATACCTCTACAGCTTCATCTTCAAAATTTAGGATGAATACAAAATAGAATACACTGAAACCTATTTCGGGAGATTATAAAAGAAATAACATAAAATAAAATCCTGAAACTTCATAAGTATTATAAAATATATTGTTTGCAATATTTTTAAAAAAGTCATGCTATAAATAGAAAAATAGGGAAAAAAGTACCACATAGAAGATATGTAAATCCTAACTTCACGATGTAACTAGAAGTTGTTTTCCAAACTATGAAAAATTGAATTTACACACCAAAACATTTTTAAATCTTTTATTTGCTTATACAGATTCCAAAATTTGCATTTGCAATCTATTCATCGTAGTCAAGTGAATGGATTTTATTGTGAAACAAATCATTTTAGTCACTGAAGACGCTATCTCGCATGCGTTCAAAGCTGATATTTTTAATACGCTTTTATTAGTTTCACCTGTATGTTTGTTTGTTTGTAACTGGGCTCGATTTTGCCTTTAAGTGATCAGATTTAATTTAAACGTTGTAGACTTATCATTTTAACTTATGAAGAGCAATTTAACCAATCTAGAATGAAAGTACCTAAGACATTCACACTTACGTGGGACAGTGGCACAACGGATAACGCGCCTGACTAAGGATCAGGAGATTTCCTGTTCGAATCCTGGATGGCTCAGCATATTCGCATTTAGCCTTTGTTTTACTCACAATTAAATTAAATTATTGTAAGAACTATAGTTCCAGTCTTCCTTACCGGGACCTTGTTTATATATTGTAGTTTAAAAACACTAAAAAATAGGCTTTTAGAGTTAATCAAAGTAAAAAATAAATTATTGTTTAAAAACGCGCTTTTAGAGTTAATCAAAGAAAAAAATAATTGTTAACATAAGAATAAAATTACTCACGAGAAAATTAATATCACTGTTCTAAAAGCGTGGGGTGCTCGATATCAATCGTTATAATTTTTCACTAATTTCATTCCGAAATGCAGAGTTAGTTTAAAAATGTCATACAAAGCCCCCCACGCTTTTAAAACAGTGACATTCATTTTCTCGTCAGTAATTTTATTCTTACGTTAACAATTATTTCTTACTTTTTAGTTTGATTAACTCTAAAAGCGTATTGTTTAGTTTTTTTAAAATATAATTTATTTTGTAGTTCAGTATAGTCAGTGATCGTAGTTCAGTATTCTGCAGCGATTGTTTGCTAGATAGCCACACAAGATCGAAGATCATTCTGAAATTTTAAACTGATTTCAAAATCGGTATTGACTACCAGAAAATGGTTTTCGAAGGATAATAACTTTACTTTTAATTCAGTTTAAAATTAATTTTGTCTTAACGATCCAAAAGAATATACGTTAATCACAGGGAGGATATCACGTAATGTGATTAATGTAATATGTACAACTAATAAAATTCGTAGTAATGTGATGCCATGATTTCAAGTAGGACATCTGTTCGATTCATCTTTTTAATTGTGTCATTTTGGCAGCCATTGTTGTTTTCTTTTTAAATAAAATTTTTTTAAAAAATAATTTTCATTCAGAATATGGATTTGAAGGAGTTTTTTTTATATAAAGCACAAAAAAAGACCACATAAAAACAGGTTTAACCTTGTTTAAATTTAAAACCTTGAATAAATTTTTATATAGCACACAAAGAAAATTTACACGCATATCGCTTCTCATCTTTCGGAATGATAGTAACGATGGACAATTATCTGCTGTAATCGCCATCTTGATAGAAAAAAAATATTCTTAAAAAAGCTCATATATATATATATATATAACCATATTTAGATAAATAGATAGGTATATAATTTATTTTAAATGTGTTGTCTATTTATCTATATATATTATTTTGAAAGTGATTCAAATAATATTATATTACTTTGATATCTGACTATTTCATCTCTATTCGGACTTATAACAAAGATGAACAATTATTTTCCTTAATCACCATCTTTATATTAAAAAACTCTTAAAAGCGCTTTATATATATATATATATATTATATAATTTTAAAGTGGCTAAAGCCATGTTGAAAAACAAAATCACTTGATATATGACTATTTGATCTCTATTCGTAAGGATAATCTAGATGGGTTATTTAGTCCCCGTCTTGATATAAAATAAGATCTTTAATGCGCTCATTATATATATATATATATATATATATATATAAAACTTTAAAAGTGGTCAAAATAATGTAGAGAGATAACATTATTTGATATTTAATCTACATTATCATTTTTATTTAAGTAGGTAGAAAATGAAATTCACTTTTAAATTATAATGCAGATTTATACAACCAATTTGCTGTGTTTTTAATCAGTAGGCTTATAATATTTCAATTTAAAATTCAGAATTAATTTATAAATATAATACTTAACTTTTTTTGAAATCTTCATTTAAAGTCTATGCAAGATCATAGTTAAGTAGACATAGTTTATTGCTTACATGTTGATTTCCCGTGCATGCATTAGACAAGAATGATATTATTTTTCCTTTCTCTCTCTAAACTTTAGCAATCAGACTAAAAGGTACTTTATTCTCAGAGACTTTGACATCATATGCCAGACAGAATATTCTAAAAAGGATCTGGAATATTACTCTCCTAATAAGAATCTTTCTGGAACATTCTGCATAATGCATGCCATAAGCAGAATATAATAGTACACGGTATTGTATAATATGCTATGGATATAAGACAACAAATTCTTTGTATTAAAATAGGTGCATGCTATATTAATATATGTATATATATTACTTTTAGCGAAGATAATATAAAATATTAACCTTTAAAGAGATTAGTTTGATCATAAGCTTTAACATTAAAACAAAACTGTAGGCCATAGTTTTGGGAATATTTTAAATAATTTTTGTTTTTCTTCACCCCTAAATACAATAGTAAACGTCATGTTTATTCCATTTTCTGAATATCATAGGGAATTTCCAAACATTGCAACTAATATTTTTTGTATCGTCCTCGTTTGAGCAGTTTTTTTATTTCCAATGGCAAAGGACACTATGTATCATAAAAAATAAATACAAAGAACATTTTTTTTAATGCAGCTGGCAAAAGAGACCGTGATCTTTTATGACCATAAGGGCTACACTGACGTTACTCACTTTGCACTACCCATGAGGCGCGTGTAACTTGATGATAAACCACGGACGCGGAGTAACCATGCCCCCGTAACGCTCTACGATCCTCTTAGGACCGGGACCTACGGCTGAAAGCAGTTTAACCACTACAACCACTCATGGCAAAGCCGGGATTTGAACCCGATACTTGTGGTACCGAGCGCCAGAGCGCTAGCCACTCGGCCATCCCCCCCCCCCCCCTCCAAAAAAAATTACAAAGAACAACATAGAAGCAAATGACATCAGTTAATCCATCCACTTAAGTCTGACAATCCAGTAACGCTACCATAAAGAAACAGAAGGCAGTGTAGAATAGGAAGCAAGGTATGACATATCCATTTCTTTCTGGCTATCACACAGGAGACAGAAAGGGTTTAATTTTGTGGAGGTGCTTGCAGAGACAATCGTGACCACAGAAAAACCGTAGCAATGCCACAGATGATAATGGGACAAACTATCTGAGTTCCACTGCAGAACTCTAAGAAACTCACACTGAGAGCCAGACTGAAGGCCGTGTTTGTGGATCATTTGCTGTATCAGATGTTGCCCGGAGTGCACCACGAGGAAGTAGCTCTACGTTGGGCTCCGTTTGTGCAGTATTGGGGGAATGTATCTTAAAATATAAAAGAAATAAGGATTTTCTTTTCTTTTAGAACAACGATGATATTTCCACTGGCTGCACTTGTATTTTTGAATAGTTAGCGTTATGAAGAACAAGATTTACGGCAAGAATTTCTTCCAAATGTTCTTACAGATAAAGAAACAGCAGAAGTTCTACCTAAAACTAGTATCATTCTGGAAAAAGTGGTCCCATAAGTGTTTTTACTCCAGATTGTTTATTTGTTATATAAAATTCAATGTTTTGTTGTGTTGTGCAAATTTATTGTCAATGAATAAATTGTTTGATATTTAAGATCGAAGTAATCTCAAATGTCTGAAAAACGACAAAAAAAAAAATGAATGCGTTCCTTCAAAGGGAAAACAGGAGTACCTTGTTGGCAATATTGCAAACAAATTTCTTGCCATACCTTAAAAAAATATAAATGCAAAGAGTTTTATAAAATGTAATTCATACATAATATTACATCACCAGAATTTAAATAATTTTGTAAGATAAATAAAAGCACTTTAAAAAATACATAATGTAAATTTATTTGTACATCGAAGAATAGGAGAAAAACATATATTTAATTACTTAAATATGTATAGATTTTATGGTTAAATTAAGCAACGTAAGCAAGTAGTTTTCCTTTTAAATAACTATTTATTTAACTATCATAACTTACTTAGCAGCCAAAACCTATTACATTATTATTTGCTTTCTTGTTTAATGATGCTCTTCATATTATATAAAACTGTAACCATACTTCCTCCTACACACTGACAAGAGCGCCTTCTGTGACTTTCAGTAGTAGGTCAGTAGGTCTCGAGACTGTCACCCAAAAGGAAATACAGAACTACCACGAGCTTTTTTTGAGAAACGTTTAGCTTACAGTATCTCACTCCGAAAGGAAATATATTTAACACAACCCTGTGTACTAGTTGTCCTACAGACTCTCACCCGGACAGGAAGTATATTTCACGTATTCTGCATGTAGCTGAGTATCGAATCATTCGGATCATGTCGGCTTTCGAATTTAAAGGGGAATTCTTCCAGAAATCTATAATTAAAGTAGTCTTTAAATGTACTAAATATTGTATGTCTTTAATTGTGTTTGTGGTGTTTGTGCGTGTGTATTCCCAAACCAGTGATTCAAGTATTTCAACCCAGCCACACCACATTAAAATCTGGTTGTTCAATCTGCACACTAGAAAACTTATGTCTTTCAATAAATAGATGCATAAATGATAGGACATTAGATTTCGTAATTCAACATTCAGGTACCACAGGCACCAGGTTCGAATCCTGGCGGTGACATAGATGTTTGTGAGTAGTTCGGAATCCACGTTAAACTATAGGTCCCGGACTAATAAGGCCAAAGTGTGCACAGAATGACCGTAGAGAGACAAACTAAACCAATCTAAGGGGGAGGGTGTGAATTTTACAGATACTGTCACTTGCAGTGGTAAAATATTAATGCAATGTAGCAGTTCCTCCCGAGATGCATGTGCTACAGCTCTGTCATAATGTATATATATTCAAATGCCTTCGAACAAATTCATTTCAAAGCAGTATCTTTAATAAAACAAAGCAATAGTAAACAACAAAATCTTATCATAAATATATTTATTTCTATTGATTAAATTTTTTTTGTTGTATGCTCAAGCCAAACTAAATTTATTAAAGAACATAAAAATTCACTCCTTTTTCCAGTTTAAAAAAACCCTTCTAAACACACAAACTAAATAAGTAAACAAACACAGAAACAAGAATATATTTCCTTCGCCTTTTGTGTTTATGAGCATCACAAGGTGCGATGGCTGTCACCATAAAAGCGACAGCTCTGAATTTTGAAGCGTAACAGACAGACTCGAGATACGCATTCAGCGAGTCGGGAGATGAAGCGACAGAGTTTAATTATGACTCCCGTAGGAGAACGGCATCGCAGAATGGTGAGAATTAGATGCCGTGAATAATAGCACCAGCCGAGCATAAATTCAACATCAATCCTCCGGGGAGGGATTTCAAGGGACGACTCGGCGGTGCTGTCGCGAATCCCTTTGGCAGGAGGGGGGAGGGGAAGATTCATGGCCTCCCCCCTTCCCCAAAAGATTGTTGGATTCAAGAGCTTTCAAAGCGATGCTCGGTTAAATAGAGGAATACTTTGCGTTTAAGAACAGGTTAACTAGTTGTTTAGATGGGGGTAAACAATTTTGACTGTTACTTAATACAATGAGTAGTACATTAAATGTCTGCGGAAATAAATTTGTAAATTAAACCACGAATTTTCAGAAGTATTAAATGTTTCATAACTTATTATAAATTTTAAAAGACATTCTCTTTTAAATAGATTTTTTTTGTTTCATTATGTTCTTGTAGTTTATCTCGATGGCATAAATAATTTTAACTCGTGATTAACTCATGATTGCTTATTTTCAGAAGCGTAAATATATAGTAATATATTAAATATTTTTAGATATAAATGTATAAATTAGACAAAACATATTTAAATGAAGAAATTCTATAAATTTGCAAAGATTACAACTTTTTAGAGTTCAGTTAAATAGAAGAATTTTTGTTCTAGGCTATACATACCTAGGGTTTTGAATGAAATAATGTGTGTCTTCTTTAACTAACAATATCGGTAGTGAGTGAGGATAATATTAGGACAATAGTTTTTCTGCGAAAGATGAAAATGTGTTGTGTAACCATGTTTCCTCATTCCGAAAATTGCACCTGTAGAATGTTGAGGAGAAATGTGGACAGTAGGGAGATTCTCATCGGCGAAAAGCACAGTTGTATTCAACACCTTTTGTTTTGAGAAATGTTTAGTTTACAGTTTCTCCCCCCGAGCGAAAATATATATAGCATAACCCCGTGTATTAGTTGGCCTAAACAATTTTGACCGATACTTAATACAATGAGTTTGTGCATTAAATGCCCACGGAAATAAATTTTATAAATTAAACCATGAATTTTCAGAAGAATTGTAAGAAACATAACTTTGAAATTATTATACGTTTTAAAAGGGATTGTCTTTTATTGATAAAGGATTTTGTTTCCTTAAGTTCTTGTAGTTTATTTGGATGGGATAAATAATTTTAACTCTTATTTGCTGCTTTAAATTATTCTTATGGTATTTTAATGAAATTATTATGGAGATTGCTTATTTTTAAAAAGTTAATTACTTAGGTAGCATATTGAATATTTTTAGAAATAAATATAAAAATTAAACAAGGTATTTTTAAATGGAGAACATTTTTAAATTTGCCAAGAATTACAACTTTTTAGAATTCAACTAAATAGAAGAATTTTTGTGATACGGGTATTCATATTATGTAGTTTTGTTTGGATGGTATAAGCAATTATAACTATGCGCGAATTTATAATTATTTGTCTTTAAATGTGTTAAATATTGTATGTCTTTAATTGTATGTGTGTGGTGTTTGTCCGTGTGTAAATAAAGGTATTAGTTCTCCAACCTGTCCTCAGGTATTCATTCAAAATTGCACCCAGTGGTAAAATATTGAGTGCAATGTAACTAGCAGTTGTAAATTTATTTATAAAAAGAATGTAAATATAATGTAATGCCATAATGTAAATATTCAAATGACTTCAGACAAAGTCATTTCAAAGCAGTATATTTTACAATAAAAGTAGTAAACAACAAAAATCTAATAAAAAATCTACCTTACTTCTATTTATTTGTTTTGATTAAAGTTTTTTATATCATGCTCAAGTCAAACTAAATTTATGAAAAACATAAAAATTCACTCCTTTTTTTCATTTTATAAAACCTTTTAAGCATATAAACAAACTAAATAAGTAAACAAACAGAGAAACAAAGAATATATTTCCTTCACTCTTTGTGTTTATGAGCAACACAAGGTGCGATGCTGTCACCATAAAAGCGACAGCTCTGAATTTTGATGCGTAACAGACAGACTCGAGATACGCATTCAGCGAGTCAGGAGATGAAGCGACAGAGTTTAATTATGACTCCCGCAGGAGAATGGCATCGCAGAATGGTGAAAATTAGATGCCGTGAATAATAGCGTCAGCCGAGCATAAATTCAACACCAATCCTCCGGGGAGGGATTTCAAGAGACGACTCGGCGGTGCTGTCGCGAATCCCGATCCCTTTGGAAAGGGGGAGGGGGAGAATATTCATGGGCTCTCCCCCCCTCCCCCAAAAAGATCGGGGGATTCAAGAGCTTTCAAAGCGATGCTCGGTTAAATAGAGGAATACTTTGCGTTTAAGAACAGGTTAACTAACTGTTTAGATTTGGGCAAACAATTTTGACTGATACTTAATACAATGAGTTTGTACATTAAATGTCTGCGGAAATAAATTTATAAATTAAACCAAGAATTTTCAGAAGAATTGAAAGTTCTATGACTTTGAAAGTATTATATTTTGAAAGAGATTGTCTTTTATTGAGAAAGGTATTTGTTTCATTATGTCCATGTTGTATAATTTGATGGAATAAATAATTTTAACTCGTGATTAACTCATGATTGCTTATTTTCAGATGGTTAAATAAATAGCAGTATATTAAATATTTTCAGAAATAAACATATAAATTAACCAGACTTTTTAGATGGAGAAATATTTTTAATTTTGGCAAGATTACAATTTTCCAAGCAGTTTTCAGATAAATAGAAGACATTTTATGCTTATCTATACACACTATATAGCTTTGTTTGGATAAAAGGAACATGTTTAAATGTTTTTAAACATATTTAAACAAACATTTTTTTTTTCAATCCATATGGCGGCTTTGTTGTAAAAAACGAGGAGGGCGTTTGATGTTAAGCCTCTTGCCCTTGTTAGTCAGACTACCTGGTGGGTGTGTTCCGGATTTTCTGCCATACGATACGAAAATGCAGGAAAGTTCTCAAAAGCCCTCCCGGATGGCACTTCCATCCGTCTTCAGCGTTCCGGAGTTCAGTCACACTTCTAACGGGTGCTCCATCACAACAGAAACTGCCCCCTTTCCCTCTATCCATGAGGAGATTATCATGGATCACGCACTATAGGACACTGAGGATTATATCTAATAACATAACGATGTTTATTTTAAACTACATTTTCTTTTCGTAAAATCTTATATTTCAAGAATAATGAAATAATTATAATAATTATAAATATTAAATTTATCATTTGATAAAAACTCACATACCCACTCTATAAATCTTTAATTAGATAAATTATATGTTGATCTTAATATCCTCCTATCTTCTTTTACTCAGTTTCTAAATCAGGATATTCTAAACCCTCTCCTTCCAGACAGTATATCGACATAGATGATAAGCAACTCATTATTTTAAGAACCGGAAGCATTGATTTGTGGATAAAAGTGTCAGTGGCCGCGGGTGATTACCGCCAATTCATAATCCAGAAAAGCTTTCTGCGTCACATTTAATTGCAAAATATTGATCTTTTCAAAAATTAAAATCATCTCCTTCCATTAAATCTTCGAGACGGGGAGAGTAACAGGCTACCAATCTTCGCGAATGGATCAAATAATGGATTCCAATTTCTTCCGGTAGGGGGGGACGCTAATTGAGAATATCTGAGAAAATGATTGTTTATTAGAAAAGAATCTTACAAATTAGAGTAAGTCATTTTGAAATTAACGGTATATTTGAGAATTTTCAAAGCAATTTTTTTTTCACATTTTGAATTAAAGAATTGTTACTAGAAGATGTTTTAATATAATAGACATATCTTTAAAATAAATGTCCTTCAAAGCTTTATTCTTTTCTGTACTGAAAAAAAGTTGATTTTGAATTGTACAAAAATTAATTTTTTCTCTATTTCAATACATTTTTTTTTTATTATACAAAAATCAATTTATATAATATTGAAAAATCTTTTAACTCATCAAAAAAACATTTTCTAATTAATTTATGTTTAAAAAAATGATTTCTTTTGATTTTATGTATATTTCTGTGAATTTACCTTTATAACTTTGATACCCTCCCATGGATTATTGTGCTTTTAGACATAAAACAAGCTGACATAAAGCTATTACAACAAAATTTTATTAATCGAGCTCTTTATAAACGGCTTCCGAAGATATTGGAAGAACTCTGGAAAATTGTAGTGGAAGAGTGAAGCAAAATCAACCTTGACAATTTATTTTTTAAAATATCTCTTTTTTGTTGGAAATCAAGATACAATATGATAGTTCGACAAAAAATAGCTATCAAATAGAGCATATAAGAAAATAAAATTCTTATCTTTGGTTATGCACGCAATATTTAAAAAAAAATCGTTGCAAAAATATGCAAACACACTCTGTATTAACATAACGATATGCCCGACTCGTGGCTCAGTGACAACGTATGCCGCTGGTGAGTATTAGGGCTGAGGTTCCATCCACTGGCGGTCTTTGGTTAGTTAATCACTGTTTTAAAAAACGAGAAGTTCCGATGTAGTTTGCGATGTTCAGTATCTTGCCTCGCTAGTTAGATAACCTGGTGGGAGTTTTCTGGATTTCCTCCCATAGGATACGCACATGCCAGGTAGTTCCCTTAAGAACCCTCCCTGTTGGCAGTGCCCATTTTCTTTAGCAACACGGTGCAAAGTCAGATTTCTACATACAGGTGCTCCATCACAACAGAAGCTACCCCTCTCCCTCCACCCATGAATAGATTATTATGTGATGTCATTCCCTCACTGAAGGACACTGAGGATTAGATCCAACAATATAACGATGTTTATTTTAAACTATATTTTCTTTTCTTAAAATCTTACATTTCAATAATGATGAAATAGTTATAATAATTATCATATATTATTTTATTATTATGTATTAGTTGATAAATATTATTATTTATATTATTACGTATACTTTATATTATTATGCATCACTTGATTAAAAACTCACAAACCCACTCGATAAATCTTTAATTGGATGAATTATATATTGATCGTAATAGACACCCGTCTTCTTTTACCTCAGTTCCTAAACCAGGAGATTTTGAAACCTCTCCTTCCAGACAGTATATCGACACAGATGATAAACAACTCATTATTTTAAGAACCGGAAGCATTGATTTGTGGATGAAAGTGTCAGTGGCCGCGGGTGATTACCACCAATTCATAATCCAGAAAAACTTTCTGCGTCACATTTAATTGCAAAATATTGATCATTTCAAAACTTAAAATCATCTCCCTGCCATTAAATCTTCGAGACGGGGAGAGTAACAGGCTACCAATCTTCGCGAATGGATCAAATAATGGATTCCAATTTCCTTCCGGTAGGGAAAGGAGCCTAATGGAGAATATCGGGGAAAATGAATTTTTATTAGAAAAGAATCTTGCAAATTAAAGCAAGTCATTTTGAAATTAACGGCGTATTTGAGAACATTCTTAGCAGATTATTTTTTTCATATTTTGAATTAAAGCGTTGTTACTAACAGACGTTTTAATGTAACAGAAATATCTTTGAATTAAATGTACTTTTTTAGTTATTTCTCTATCGAAAAAAAAAAATGGTTTTGAATTGTACTCAAATTTATTTTTCTCTGTTTCAATACCTTTCTTTATTATACAAAAACCAATTTACATAATGTTGAAACACTTATTAACTCATTAAAAAAACTTTTTCTAATTAAGTTGTATTTAAAAAAAGGATTTCTTTTTATTTTATTTACGTATATTTCTGTAAATAATTTATGAAAATACCTTTATATCTTTTATACCTCCCATGGATTGCTGTGTCTTTAGACATAAAAAAAGCTGAGATAAACCTCGAACAACAACAGTTTATGAAACGAGCTCTTTATAAACCATATCCTAAGATATTGGATTAACTCTGGAAAATTGTAGTGGAAGAATGGAACAAAAACAACCTTGATATTTTTTTAAAAAAACATCTCTTTTATTTTGCACATCAAGATACAATATGATAGTTCGACAAAAAAGAGCTATCAAATAGAGCATATAAGAAAATAAAATTCTTATCTTTGTTTATGCACGCAATATTTAAAAAAAAATCGTTACAAAAATATGCAAACACACTCTGTATTAACATAAAAATGTAGCCGACTCGTGGCTCAGTGGCAGCGTGAGCCGCCAGTGAGCATTAGGGTGGTGGTTCAATCTGCTAGCGCCTTTTTGTAGGCACAGTTTGAAAAACAAGGTGACTCGATGGAATTTGGGATGTTCAGTATCTTGCCTCGCTAGTCAGACTACCTGGTGGGAAAAATTTTTTGATTTTGGTAAGATTACAACTTTTCAAATAGTTCAGATAAATAGAAGAATTTTTATGCTGTTTTATGTAGTTTGCGATGTTTAGCTTCTTGCCTCATTAGCTGGACTACCTGTGGAAGTTTTACAAGTTTCCTCCCATACGATAAGCAAATGCGAGGTAGTTTCCCCTAAACGCCCTCTCGGATGGTACTGCCCTCCTTCTTTAGCGACATGGAGCCAAGCAGACTTCTACCTATGGGTGCTCCATCACAACAGACGCTGACTCTTTCCCTCCATCCATCCATGAGTAGACAACTCATGGGATGTCTGTCCCGTTAGTCAGACTACTTAGTGGGAGTTTTCCGGGTTTCCTCCTATATGATGGGCAAATGCGAGGTATTTCCCCTAAAGTCCCTCACGAAAGGCATTGACCTTCTGCAGCTACACGGAACCAATGCAGACTTCTAGCTACGATTGCTTCATCATAACATTAGTATATTACTCAGGGGATATCCGTCCCCCATTGCAGGACACTGACAATTAGACACAACAGCGTAACATTTATTTTAAACTGTATTTTCTTTTCGTAAAATCTTATATTTCAAGAATGATTAAATAATTATAATAATTACAATCATTAAATGTATCACTTGGTAAAAACTCACAAACTCACTCGATAAATCTTTAATTGGATAAATTGTATATTGATCTTAATTTCCTCACTTCTTCTTTAACTTTAGTTCCTAAGCCACGAGATTATAAACCCTCTCCTTCCAGACAGTATACTGACACAGATGATAAGCAACTCATTATTTTAAGAACCGGAAGCATTGATTTGTGGATAAAAGTGTCAGTGGCCGCGGGTGATTACCGCCAATTCATAATCCAGAAAAGCTTTTCGCGTCACATTTAATTGCAAAATATTGATCATTTCAAAACTTAAAATCATCTCCTTCCATTAAATCTTCGAGACGGGGAGAGTAACAGGCTACCAATCTTCGTAAATAAATCAAATAATGGATTCCAATTTCTTCGGGTGAGAAGGATCCTAATTGAGAATATCGGGGAAAACGAATTTTTATTAGAAAAAGAATCTTACAAATTAGAGCAAGTCATTTTGAAATTAACGGTGTATTTGAGAATTTTTAAAGCAACTTTTTTTTTTCATATTTTGAACTGAAAGAATTGTTACTAACAGACGTTTTAATGTAACCGAAATATTTTAAATTAAATGTTCTTTGAATTTGTAGCAGTTTCTCTATTAGTAACAAATATTAATATTTATTACAACAATTATTGATTTTTAAGTTGTAATTTTTAGTAACAAATATTCATTTTCTCTAGAACACATTTGTTATCAACAGAAAGCAATTTACATAGTATTGAAAAAATTTTCATCTCATTAAAAATATTTTCTAATTAAATTATATTTAAAAATATATCTCAAAAATAATATTTTTATTTTGTATACGTAAATGTGAAAAATTTGCAAATATTATTATTGGTAAATATTTTAAGGTAAATATTTTCTGAATATTTTTAAATTTGTACAATAAATAATTTTTTCAAATAATAATTTTGATAGTTTATAACATTTGTATCTCAACAATGTTAATGTGATGTTACTTTGTGTATGTGTATGTTAATTACAATGTTTCTTTATATTGATATGTTAATATGTCAATATGAAGTAGTTCAATGAAATTAAATGAATAAAATTTCGAATTTTATCTCCAATAAATGTTTTTTTTTTTCTTTTACTTTTCTATTAACAGTAGCTATTATTTAGGTTTATGTTATTGATCTGACAACATGTACTAGAAAAAAATACTAATATAGAATAAAATACCAACCAATTCCAGTATCAACTACCTCGAACCTAAATGGTTACAAATTTATACAGATGACTCCTTAACTGAAAATTCTCCAAATGTCAGAGCAAGAATATATTCTTCCCTTTGTTCTCTCTATGTTCCTGTCGTAAAACAAAAAAAACAAAAAACAGCCTTCGATGGAAAGTAATGGCTATCTGTGTGGCTCTGTAGCAATTTATCCCCAGACACATTTACAACAAAGTGGTTTTGATATAGGACTCAAGAGCTGCCATACGCACTGTCGTGTCATATGAAGTGGCACCCTTCTCTAAGAATATCTTAGAATGCCGAGTTCTTGAAAGAGTGACTGTAGAAGGGCGACAAATCTTTCTCCCGTGGATTCCTGGACACTGTGACATTATAGGTAATGATCAGACAGATTTGCTGGCTAAGAAGGTCACACGAATAGTCCAAGAGCCAAATACTTGCAACTATTTCCATTCCATGAAGCTTTATATCAAAAATCAAATGAGATGTAGATGGAAGGCATTACTCGCTGCTCGTATCTCCTCAACGAGTTTTAGGAACATTTTGGCACAGGGTATATCTGACAAACCTCATGAGAAAACTGTCGCAAAATTTAGACTTTGGTGGGCCATGACTGTTTGGCGAGTCATCTGCACCGCATTGGCACTTTTGATAACCCAAATTGATCCGCTCTGTGAGAAAGATGAGATCATGGACAGGCACCATATGACAGAATGCCCGGCTTTTGGGGACTCCGAGGTGAAAAGATATTGGAGCAGCTAGAACTTAGTTGATGAAAGATATTGACTTTTTTTCTCTTATTGTTTTCTTTTTTCCTTGTGGTTTCTTTTTAACCTGTAAGAGTTTGTCATTTTTTCTTGCCATTGGAAATAAAAAATATATAAAATGATTTTAACCATAGACGTTGAGCTGTCATGTTAGAGTATGCTCTTGTTAGAGTATGCATTATGAACATTTGCTTAATTTTTATTAATTGAGTGGGAAACTGACTTTGATTAGTTCTAAGAGTACGTATATCTTTTTCTGTTAAATCCTATTGCTTCTCCGAAAAAAATGAAAATTTATTTTACAAGAAAAAGATTTGCAACCTTTTATGTATTTTCTAAAACAATTTTGAAAGAAGATATTTTGCAATAAAGGGATGCTTTGAAAAATCGAAATATTAAAACAAAACCAATTGCGAGAAAGATAATGAACTAAAGCTATACACAACGAATCTCGATTCTAATAGCAATGAAATATTTGTCTGGATTAAAGCTTCAAAAATACCTCAAGCAATTCAAATGAATGCTATTTAATTTTCAGATGTTTACTAAAATAGTGGAAACTGCTGTTTTCATGTGTTTTGAATAAATCAACCAGACAATTGTTAGCGAAAAATACTTTGAATTGAAACGAGAAATCAATGGCTGATTGTTCCAGGAGTAACAATCGAATGCGTTAAATGCCGAACAAGCAATTAATTCTTTTGCTGCGATGGCTTCTATTCACGAGGAAACAAACTAATTCTTTAGGCAATTAACTTAGCGAGTGAAACAATCTCTAATTAGTTGTTTATTCAACTTCTCTCTTTAATTACAAAGGATCGCTACAAAAATTAAATGTACTGGAAATTTAAAAGGTCTAATGTCACAAGTAAAGGAAGCGTACTCTTTTAAATGCTATTTTTTTAGTTTTAATCCTTAAAAAAATAAATAAACATTTAAACAAAAACACAAATAATTTAATAGTTTGCTAAATTAAGATTTTTTTTTAATTTCATATATAAAAAATTAAGTGAAACAGAAATTATTAAATAAATATCGATAAATAAAATTAAAATCAACATATATTGACACTGAGCAATAACAGTAAATAAATGTTAAAGCTATACCTGACCGTCATAATGTTTAACCCTTGCGCCCTTTTAAACAAATAAAATTTATTTATGGCTTTTCCCTTCTAATCCTATCTTTACTATAAAATCATATTGAACTATCATATAACAATATCATATATATCATAAAACAATATAATTTATTTTTATAAGCAGCTCATCTGACAAGAAGTGATATAATAATAAAGAGAAAAAAAAATACATAACTAGAAATTTTAAAAATTGATTTGTTTTAATTATTATTTTGTAAGAAAAAAATAATAAAAACTATAATACCAAGTAAAGGCAAAATTAGTTTCAATTAAAAATTTAGGCGCCCAGTGTGGGTCTGGGCTAGCCAAAGTGTAGCCCATGCATGTCGTAAAAGACGACTAAAATGGGTACCCAGTTCCAGGGGTTATAACCTTATAACCAGAAGGGATAAAGTCAGACGTCTCCCTTTGAATGCCTCATGCCCGCAAGGTCAAGGACAAAAAGAAGTTACATTTTTACCCTTTATCATTACTAGTCCAGGTACATGGACTTAGTCTAAATGTTGCTGTAGGCGTAGGCACGGGTTCTCAGCAAACAAACATATTTTTGATTTGTTGTCTTCTATTTAATGCATTCAGGGTATTCTTTTTCGTAGTCAGTTATATAATTGTTCATGTCAGACCAAAAGTAGCTTCTAATGATTCTCCTAATGTGCTCTCCTCTCCATAATATCCAGTATGTTACATGATGTATTTATGTTCATATGTGGAGATGACCAGTTGGATTTCTTCTGCATCAGCGTCTGGTACATATTGGTATATTCTTTATTCATGACAAACCTATTTTTGTTGAGTCGCTATAGCCTACAGTTTTTTGAGTAGAAACATACAATAATTTTTCTCTCAGCTGGGCTCACTAATTTTTCTTTTAAGCTGAAGTAAATGTCCTATGAAGTTCTTGCAAGATAGTTTTTAGTCCATCAAAGTCTTGAATTTTTTTGGAATTCCATTTGTCTTTAGTTTTGGACCATCTTTCTTTCGAAGATTGTCATAGGTGTTTAGTAAGTCTTTTCACTGAACCCAAAATAATAAAAGATGTTTTCTTTCTTTGGTGATTTTTTTCATTTGGTAGACAATCATAAAAGTTTTTAGTCTATCAAAGTCTTGAATTTTCAATTCCACTAACCATTTATCAAAGTACCTTTTGAACTCAAAATAATAATCTTTCCAAGTGTTGTCTGTTGATTAATGAAATCAAATTCTTCGATGTTTTCCTAGGTTCTCTCAAAATGGATCTTTTCTGATTTCTAAACGTTTCTTTTTTACTTCATTTGAAGGGCAACTAAGATATATGTTTCCCACGGATTAAACACTGTTATTCATTTTTTATAATAAGGATTGGTTGATTATAAGTGCTGAAAATATTATTTTCGATTGAAAACTGTTTTGAGTTCTGTTTGCATGCAAAGGTTTTCCAACTCGAATAAATTTTGATGTTTCATATAATATGTCTTCAATTATTGTCGTAAGGTGATTTTGGAGAAACTGAATAGTTCTTTGATATCGATGGTTCTTGAATCATGAGTTACTTTAATGCCCCGCTCTTGTTCTAACAAGATGATGTCATAATTTTTCTCTTTGCCCATAAAAGTCATTGTAAATTTCACAGTGTTAAACAAATTAATATTTTAACTTCGAAAATAATTTGTGTAAAATATGAATTCCATTATAGTTAATAAAATATAAAGTTCAATTGATATATAATATAATTACTTATTACAGTGGATTTGCAAAATAATTAAAACATTTTCTAATACACTATACAATAAATTAATATGTATTCCTTTCAATTCAATATAAAATAGTTTTAAATATTACTGTACAAGAATTTAAATTAATGATACTATTATATTACCAATAACATACACTTTTTTAAAAACCAAGACATAAATAATATATATATATATATATATATATAAATATTATATACTTTTAAATCAAAATAAATTTTAAATAAAAATCAAAAATTAAATTAAATGAATTTTTTGCAATTTTAATTTGCTGTTAAATTATTGTTTTTTGATTTTTTTAGTTATAAATACAAGAAGCATAAATTAATTTACGATCACAGAACAACAACAAAAAATATCTATTCTGAAAAGTTTTACTTTTAAATAGTACTCTTAAAGAGCCCAGAGCCTAATAGACCACAACTTAGACAAAACAAAAAGATTGCAATGCAAGCAGAATTCCAGATGAGTCAGTTCCGATTTGCCATTTTGAAAGTTTCGTTTTGGAATGCGATTTTGTTTAATAACATTTATGACTTATAATTAACAGTTTAAAATTTAGTATGACTTTCTTTAGTGAAACGATATTGTATCACATTTAAATAAATCATCCAGAAAAAATGAGCAACAATTTTAATACAATATTTAAAACTAATTAAAAAATATTCTTTTTTGAAAAAAAGTGCATTACTAAGAAAATAAGCAGTAACAAATGTTGTTATTGAAGAAATATAAAATATCAATTATAGCATCGTTTTTATTTAAAATAGAAATTTAAAAAAAAATGGTATTTGATTTTATTGGTGTTAATAATTTCGTTTTTGCAAGCAAAACAAAAAAATCTGTTACTGGATGAGCCTTTTCTTATTACTGTGTGGAGGATTTAATACGAATTCTGGGGTCAGGATCCACAATGTATGTTGAAGAAAAGGAACTATCAAGCTGAAAAACAACTATTATTGAGCAGTGGTTAAGATAAAATGTTTTTTGAAATTAAAAAAAAAAAAAAAAAAAAAAAAAAAAAAAAAAAAAACGCTCAGTACCAGAGTGAAAGGGGGAAAGAGGGTTAATGGTTAATTATGATGGTCCAAGTTATGTAACCATTATTTATTGTATTTTTAGTTATATAAAGATAAACACCAATAATTAATAACAAAATAAAAAGAATGTGACATTCAACCACATAAGGACAGTTTTTGTTCAAAAGTTCTGTTAGCATAAAGAGGGCGCTACTGATGTAAGTAGTAGGTGTTGCCAGATAGATGAAAGAAGCGCTTATACCACCATAAATAAGACATTAAAAGCAAAAGATAATGTGCTCTTATAAGGTATCTTTATTAATATATTTTTTAAATTCTGTTACCATTTAATTTTAGGTAGAAAAATGGAGTCCTAAAATAATCCATTGAAATTTGTTGTATAATCCTTTTTTTCTAGACAATTATTTAAAAGCTTAAAAAGCCTGAAAAAATTTGTAAATTGAAGTTTTTAATTCAAAATGTTCTAAAGAATAAATGTCTAGCAATTTTCTAAAAATTATCAATTGATAACTAGTTCAAATAAAATGTATCTTTAAAAATACTTAATTTAAAAACATATTTGTAAAGAATGAAGCTATTCCTTTTGCAAAATGTTGATACAATTATAAAAGGTCTATATTAATGCTTTACATTAAATGATCTTAACCCTTCGTATTTCGCCTCATATGCAAAATTATTTGTTATTGAAACATAAATAACTATTGTTAAAATTTAACTCATATCAAATAAAGTTTATAAATTATTACAAATTAAATTTCGAATATACTAATTTTGTTAATAATTGTACACGCACACATTTGCTAATAAATATTTAATAGGCTGTTTCTGTCTTGCAATTATATATAAATGAATAATCTGAATCAATTGAGTAAAACGATTGTTTAACTTCCTAAAATACGATTTTCCCTTCTAGAAGAATGATAGCCTTAAATCTTGAAGATGTGCCCTAATGAAATATTTAAGACGCTATCCTTTATTTCTGATTTAATAGCATTTTAAATGCCATGTCTTGAAATATTCAATTTATTTGATGATGGCTGGAAGTTCTGTACACTCAAACGAACATGTTTAATATTTCTTTTTTATTTCTGTTTCACGTTTCTTTTTTTCAGCTCAAATTAAAACTCGTTTATCTTAATTGGAACTAATAACACATGTTATTGGATTTTAAGTACAATTTCAGTATAAAAGTGGAATAAATTAAGTTAAATCAAAACTATCTTCTATCTGTTTCTACCGTAATCTAAAATTAAATTATAATGAAATACAATTTTATTCTTGTTGGTTAGTAAGAATAATATTAGCTGAAAGGATAATAAATGTTTTCCAGCAATATAAATAACATTGAAGGTCAGGAATTCTTTTTTGTTTTTTTGTACTATACTGCTTTGAATTTATAACACATTTATTGTTATATATACATATTTAATTGTACGACTAAATGCTTTTAAGTAATAATAATAACAACACTGAAGATCAGGATTTTTTTTGTTTATTTTTACTATATTACATTGAATTTCTAAAAAAATATTCTTATGTATATATATATATATATATATATATCTGTATATATTTCATTCATTATCTGTATATATTCATTTTATTTCACAAATTAATCGTAGATTAGATATTTTTGTGATTTTTGTATTACAGTGCTTATGATGTTTAAAACAGAAAACATTGTTTAATAAACATTGATATAATCATCATCATCATCAATAGTACGATAGCCTAGTGTGGGCCAAGTCTTTCCTTTAAAGAGATTTCCGTGCATTCCTCTGGGTGACATTGGTCATCCAATTCTTAACCTTCAGTAGAGCAAAATCTTTTTCACCTGCGTCTATCCGTCGCAACTTGAGTCGTCCTCTTACTCAGTGTCCTTATGGCTTTGCCAAAACGAGCCTTTTTACAGGGTTTAGATCACTCATTTTAAATACATGAGCAGCCCAGTTCAATCTATTGAACTCAATAAATTTTTGTAATATCTGGGACTTTATAGAATTTACAAATTACTGCGTTATACCATCTTCTCCAACAATCACTTTCCCTAACACCTCCAACAATAAAAATAAAAAATAAAATAATAATATTTTCGGCTCAATAATAAATGGGCCTCATCAGATCTTGTCAAACTCCATGTTTCAGAGCCATAGACCTATTTTGGTCTAATAAGAACAAAAAAGTATATGTATATAAAATAAAGTATATAAAATAAGTATATAAATAAAGTATATAAAATAAGTATAACAATAATTTAGCTTTTCTTGTTATACAAAATGAACATAAATAACAGTAATACATATGAACTGCATATAATGTATATATGAGCTATAATAACAGTAATAAAATGACGACTATAATGAGATTTGATTTCCTCTCAGAAAAATGATAAGATCTTAGAAGTAATATCGTTGTCTGCGTGACTTATACGCGGTTTTTTTCTACGGAAGTAATTTAATGTAGGAATCATTCAGAAAGGAAAAGACGTAATAAAGAAGCAAATATAATCATGACTATTTTTTAATTATTTCAATATATTTTTCTAATTTTCTTAAAAAAGTAGTAAATTATTGCTCCCGGATATATTACTTCAACTGTCACAAAAAAATACATTGGTTTTAGTTAAAGTCACAATAAAAAATTAATGTCATTTTTCGTCTGTACAGGAAGCTAAAAGTCATATTAGTATATTTTATCATATTTAAATTAATAAAAAATTATCAATATTAAATAAAAAACAACGTTATAATTTTTATTAATAGCATAACCTCATTTGGACTACATAAATTAAAAGTTTTCGTAATTAAAAAATATCAAAAAATAAATAAATAAATAAATAAATAAATAATTAACAGCAAATTTTGAAATCTTATTACAACAGAATGACTATTACCTCATTGAATTCGTTCCCAGATAATGAAAAACAAAAATAAATAAATAATTTTATGTCTTCATAAATTAATAAAAAAATCAGCAATATTATTTACAATACAAATGTTCAACATTATAATAATAATTTATGGCATAACCTCATTTGAATGCGTAAATTGAAACTTTCCGTAAATAAAAAAAATGTTAAAAAAATTAACAACAAGTTTCGAAATATTATTGCAATACAAAGTCTCTTAAATCATTGAATTCGTTTTCAGATAATGAAAAACGAAAATAAATAAATAGTTTCTATTCTAATAAATTATTTAAAAAATCAGCAGTATTATTTACAATACAAATTTTCAACATTATAATTTTAATTTACGGCATAATCTCACTTGAAATACGTAAATTGAAAGTTTCAATAATCAAAAAAAAAAAAAAAAAAAATTAAGAACACGTTTTGAAATAGTATTATAACAGAATATTTATTACCTCATTGAATTCGTTTCCAAACAAAGAAAACCGAAAATAAATAAATAGTTTATATCCTAATAATTTAATAAAAAAAACCAGCCATATTATTTAGAACACAAATGTTCAACATTATAATTTTAATTTATAGCATGGACCCATTTAAAATACATAAATTGCAAGATTATATAAATAAAAAAATACCCCAAAAATTAACAGCAAATTTTGAAATATAGACATATTACAACAGAATGTCTCTTCTCATTGAATTCGGTTCCAGATAATGAAAAACGAAAATAAATAAATAGTTTCTGTCCTAATAAATAATAAAAAAAAATCATCAATATTATTTAGAATACTACATTATAATTTTAATCATTAAATTCAACATTATAATTTTAATTTACGGTTAACCTCATTTGGAATACTTAAATTGCAAGTAACTGTAAAAAAAAAATAACAGCAAATTTTGAAATATTATTACAACAGAATGTCTCTTGCCTCATTGAGTTCGTTAACAGATAATAAAATAACGCAAAAAATAAATAAATAGTTCATGTCCCAAATTGCTATGCGCTCAAAAGCCTTCCACGAGAAGTCTAGTTGGAGGGATAATTATAGCCGTTTTGACGAGGCATCTGGTTTTCAACACACCTCTAACGCGCAGGGCACATTTCGCTCGTAAATTTCCCTTGCGAGAAACCGATCGTAATTCTCTTAAACGATCTGTTTTACGCGTAAAACTTCCGAGACACAGTTGCCGCATCCAATCTAAAAATAATGCTACAACTTTCACTGCCCATCAAAATTGCGCATGAAACTCTACTTCCACGACTCTGGGTAAGTTATACTATCCATTGTAATACTCTTTGGAATGTGTTTGCAAGTTTATAGTGCTCTTAAATATATTTTTTTTATTTCCGATTAAATGGTAAAAAGCATATTCCACAAAATATGTTAAATTTTTATTTTTCGTGAAAGCAAATTTTTTTAAATAAGCTTACTAATATTATTCTACTCTATCATTGAAAAGCATTGGCTGTGATAGTTCAACTCTATAATAGAAAAACAGAGTCCTGATGGCTGAGTGACTAGCGTTCTAGAGCTCGGTACCTTCGGTTTCGAGTCCCGACGGTGCCATCGATGTTTGTAGTGGTTCGGAATCAATGTGGGGGGTAGTGTCACTCGCGTCCGTAGCATATCTTCAAGTTAGACGTGCCCCTTGGGTAGTGCTAAATAACTAACAGCGGTACAGTCATTGCTTATGGCATAAATATTACTTGTCCCTATATTGTCAGCTGCATTAGAACAGCAACATAATAGAAAAACAAATAAAATATGTTTTAAAAATCAAATACGATTGTAATATTATTAATTTGCAACCTCATCATTCATTTATATTATGCTTCATTTCATATTATTATGAATTACTGCAGAATGTTCACATATTCATTGAGGTGATTAAGTCTCTATAAATAAGTATTCTTGGAAAATAATTGATAATTTGTTGTATGTGAAGAAACACTTAAAATGAAATAACACTTCCTTTTTTGAAAAGGTGTCGATTTGTATTTTTGTTTTGTTTCCAGGAATATCCATTACATAAGCTTTCATTTTCATATATTATATACAATATCATTTATATGTTAAGTTAAATTCAATCTCAAATTAGATATTAAAATTAAAAGAAATAGAAAAATATTTTCCTGATAAGATTCTATTGAAGTCTTTGTAAGCTGTTTCTGAAAAGGTAAGAAGCAAACGTTGTATTGTAAAAGTATAAAAGTATAAAATATAGCGTAGTGTAAAAGTATATAGCCTTTCTTAATGACACATAAAACTAAAAGTAATTTCTTTTGTTTGAATCTTTGGATGTTGTGTAAGGAAAAGACCATTTTATCAGTGATAATACTTAAATTTATACGAAAGAACTTAACTTTAAAATAGTGAGATAATAAAGTTTGAAATAGCACCAAAGAAATAACTGTTCTTTTAAGCTCATTTTAACCAACATATCTTAGAGTGAAAATAGTTTTACTTTATTGGTAGGTGTTAAAAATCACTAAATTTGTAAATATAACTAAAATTACTATATTACCAGATTTTAAAAATTACCAATTTTTAAACTGATTACCACTAATATTAATATAAATTACTCATTAATAAACTGGTTTGTTAATCAATAAAATAATTACGCATGATAAATTGATTTAACGATCATATATTTTAGGGCTGACTGTATGAAAATCAAAATTTAAAAAAAATTTAAGTTTTATTTTTTTAAATATACTTTCGATGCATGATTACTTTGTTCTTTTTATTTTAGTAATCTCTTAAATTCTATTAAAATATAAAGCATTTTAGGGCTGATTGTATGAAAATCTAAATTTAAAAAAAATTAAGTTTTACTTTTCTAAAACATACTTTCGATGCATGGTTACGTTGTTCTTTTTATTTTAGTAATCTCTTAAATGCTATTAAAATATAAAGCATTTTAATTAAATTAATTTTTAAAAAACTTTTTATAAATGAATACTTATAAAATATTTTTTTTAAAAATTGTGATTATAAACTTGGTGTATAAATTAATGCTTTTAAAATCTCTTGTTAAACTTACTACTGTAACAAATCAAATAAGACGATATTAACTGTAACTGTGGTTGACTGATAGCACCACCTATGGAATCAAAGATTGAGATAATAAAATTTATAACTCTTATTGTAGATTAACACGGAGATTCTTGGCCGCGTAGAGGCCACTAGCCCCTTCACTGTAAAATGTTTGAAGCCTAGCGGTGGTCTCATGCCCTTTGAGTTAATAAGAAAAATAGATAATCAAATGCCCTTTTTAAAAAAAGAATTATTTATTTCATAAAATTATAAAATGAAAAAATGACAAGCATTTCAAAAGTGTAGATGTTGATGTAATCAGTCGCATGTAATATAATATATATATATATATATATAATAAACAGATGAGCGAAGGTCAAATTAGGAGAAAAAATAGCTTAGGAGAAAGGCAGTTGTAAGGAATTAAAAAATTTAAAACTATGTAATAATATCTAAGTAGCGCCATCTACGATATCAAAGATTAGATAATAAAATTTAAAGGTGTGTAATGAAGAACGCCTAATTGTATTGTTTCCGATATATCTTTTGACTTTGTAAATGTCTGTCCTATGTTTGCTTTGTGCCTGTAGCATTTTCGTGAATGCTCGTGAACCCGTGTTAAAAATAAAATGTTTAAAGAAGGATGTCTTCTTATTGAAGTGATACGATATCCTATATTTTATAGTCCATGATTCAAACACAAAAATGGCGCCCAATTTGGGACTGAGTACGGAAAAGCACCGCCTTAAATGACCTACAGAAAATAGTATTTTTAGTAAATTTTAATGCAAGAAAATCTTTATCTTCTAGATCAATTTACTTTTGATTGCAGATTCAACTTGAATCGAATAGTCAGTTCAGTCATCCTGATCTACGATTTGGAGTTCTTACAATTTATCTCTTTTCTTGTAAACTATTATTGCTTACTGTATGAAACAAAAAGTGTATTTTGTTTCAGTGTATATATATTTGGCATTTATTCTGAAATGTTGTTTGAGATATTGCTTTGTTTCACGATAGTGATAAAGTTGATTCATGTGTAAAAACTTTTATTTATTCCTTGAATATTTATTCAACGAAATGTTGCTTAAATGAGTCAAACATTGACTACTTACGGGAAAAATGCCATTTGGTAAACTGACAGTTTAATTGAGAACTTCCGTTTTAAAAAAACAAGGAGGGATTGATGCTGTCATTTTTTATTTTGAAAGAAAATTAATCTTTATTATTTCTGAAATATAATATTTTGAATGATGTCATTAATTTTATTGTGTACTGTATACATAATTCTAATTTGTGACATTGATATTTTGAGATTTTATTTGAGTACAGAATGATTTACAATTTTTTAAATAACAGTAATTGTGTAGTATTAATATTATTCTTTAAATTTAGAACACACAATTATTAGGGTTTTACAGGATATTAAATTTTACTTGTTGTGAACTCTCTCAAATACTCCCAACATGATGTCTTTCCTTGAACGTGCAAGAAAGGAGGATCTCCAAACCTTAACACAGGAGTTGGGCGTACAGTTGTGACAAATTAAAAACCATTGATTTAGTAACGGCTAATTTGATAATAGAACATAAAAATTTGACAACGGCTTCAGATAATTAGGGAGGAAGAATTTGTCAAGTGAATGTTACAAATATAATAAAAAGACATTTAGCGCTGCAGAAACAAGCAAAAGATGAAGCTGAAAGGAATTTTGAATCAGAAAAAATACGACTGCAACTCGACTGCAATTCGAAGAGTGGTGCTCCTCTTACGAATGTCCCTAATTAAACTGAACAATTTGAATTGAAGAAACTTTTTTTTTCTAATTTTAACCCAAAGAAGGACGATATAACAATTTTTCTCAATTTATTTGAGAGGCAGCTTGAATTTCAAAAAATACCTGAGAGCAAATGGGCTGCTGCTTACCTCATCGGTTCTTTGTCAAGGGATATAGCTGAACTCATCGCTTAAGAGTCCGACGAACAAGTGCAAGACTATGTGCATTCAAATAAATGCTACTAAAGGGATTCCAGCTTAATGCTGAAAAATTCAGACAACTTTTTTGTCAGCATAAGAAAGCACAGAAAATCACTTGGAATGATTTCTACTTAGAAATAATAAATTCGAAGGATGGCTGCATGAACTGGAAATCATAAATTTCAACGAATTAAAGGACCAAATTAAAAACGAGTACCTTGCGTGATCAGAGACCTTTTTTAGACAACTGGTTTCTAAAAATGGTCTCTGAATGGATTTCACCAAAGGAATTAGCTGATAGATGGGATGCATACTGTAATATGAATAAAACAAATCCTTAGTTTAAAATTATTTTCAATCCAAGGGAAGAATTTTTTAAAATCTTATAATTAAAAAAAAGAGTTCACCGTCTTTTAGGATAGATAGAAAGATATAGCAAAATCCGATTACCAGACAGAGAAACAAGCAATATCATGTTAGGTTTGTGGTAAATCAAGGTTTACCAAACTCAGATGTCCAAGATGTAATCCTACAGTGAGTAAGGACTACTTAGCAAGATCAGTTTGTATTTGTGTTCATCAAGTCCAAATCAAATTAAGTGCTAAAGCGAGTTGTAAACGGCACTTCGGGAACCGCATGAGCCGATAACGGAGCAAGTCACTCGATTACAGGAGAGACTGAATATCACTTTCTACAAAGAAATGGAGCAGAATTTGAAAAGACTCTACTCTCCATGTCCTTTACTGATGAACATAAGTCCAAAATAGAGGTTTAAATAACCCGTGTAATTATTCGACTTGAAGAATATGTCTTCCTAACACTTTTAGTTTGCTTTGCCTTATACGAACAGGAAATTAAACGCTTTTGAGAAAGAACTGTCTACAACAAACTGCACTTGTGCTGAACCTGAAACATAACAAGTGGTTATTTTTTAATTCGTCATCCCGAAAATATAATTTTGTTGTAGAAGTAAATCTATGAGAACTTCAAGAGAAGAAGATAACAAATGTTTGATAAATGAGCAAAGAAGAGAACTGGCTAAAGGACTCAATTTCTAAAGGACTGTAAATCGGTCTTTGAACCAGGGGAGAGCCTATTCTGTTCATTGAACACCGTATCAATACCAGAGATAGCCCTCCTGGTTCTGTGCCCCATTATAGATTGCTACCTGCAAAGAAAGAACTTCTAAAAAAGGAACTTGATAAATTTTTGGAACAGAACTTCATAGAAGTATGTAAATCCCCATACACGGCACCAGTAGTGCTAGTTCCCGAAGAAAATGGAAAGATTCGCTTATGTATTGATTATAGAGGACTTAATACCCCAATAGTTTCTGACTCTTACCCTTTGACTAGGATGGATAACCTTCTACATGAAGAGAAATATACTCCTTTCAGGAAAATAATAGATTTGCAATCTGGTTACCACCAAGTGCATCTATGTACATCATACAGAGATAAAACTGCATTTGTCTGTCCATTTGGAACTTTTCGTTACCTTCGAATGCCTTTCGGCCTCAAAACAGCTCCAGCCACATTTCAAATACCAATTAAAAAATTTCGAAGTAGCCTGAAATATATTCTCGTCCTGTCATACCTTGATGATCTTATACTATTGTCTAAGATCTTTGAGAAACACATGGATGATGTCAAGTCTGTGTTTGAAAGTATTTGTACTATTTAAATTATATGCAAATCGTAGCAAGCACAATTTTCCTTTCTATTAGGTGAAATATTGCGGTCATTTCATCCCCAACGAAGGAGTGGGAGTTGAGCGTGAGAAAACCTCCGTTATTTGGGAAATGTCTTCTCCTAAGAACGTAAAGCATATTCATTCATTTCTGCAAACATATTCTTGATACAAGCGCATCATTCTGAACTTCTCAGAGGTGACCAGACCTCTGCGTAATCTTACTAAAAACAAGACGTCCTAGGTTCCTGAAGAGGATAATTCTTTTCATTCTTTTCTAATTATTTCTACTAACTAGTCCTCCTATTTTGAAACAGAATGATGTTACGAAACCGTACCGATTCAAGTAATTACGCCTTAAGATATGTTCTCTTGCAAGGAATCGGAGGAGAAGAACACCCTGTAAAGTACGTAAGTCAAGTGTTAACAGCTATTGAACGAAATTATTCCACAACGGAACGGGAAGCTCTTTTTATTCCCTGGGCCTTTAACAAAATTCGAGGATACATCGAAGATCAAGAAATTACTGTTACCTGAGACAATCAACCAGTCAAGTGGCTCTTAAGCTTGAAGTCACCTTTGGGTAGATTAGAAAGGAGGGCCCTGCAGCATTAGATTCTTAACCTAAAGATTCAATAAATCCCAGGAAAGGCAAATTTTATGGCAGATATGTTATAATCGCCCATATATAAACATATAAAAGACAAGCGAACTTCAGAGTTGTAGTCCAGCAAACATACGAGTATATCAAGAACAGCTAATAGAAGAAGACTTGAAGAAAATTATTGTTTTTTTTTAATAAAATGTGAATCAAAAATGAAAACTATTTAAATTGGTCCAATCGTGTTACATCTCAGGGAATCTGAGTTTGAAGAGATCCAATTGATAGTTCCTACCCAACGTAAAAGAGTTTTGCAGGAATACCATGATGAGTAATCCTCCAGTCATTATAATGCAGAAGGTATTTTCCTCAAGATTGCTCCCCATTATTACTTTCCTGGAATGTGAACATGCATAGCTGACCACTTCAAACATTGTGTTGGGTGTAACATATATAAACCAATCAATATTAAACCTAATGGATTATTGAGAACACTTGTGTATGCCTAAGAATTTCAGACTCTGTCCATCACTCTCTTTGGTCCTATACCAAAAACCCCTGACGGAAAGAAGTGGAATTTCATTATCGAGGTCACTTCCACAAAATGGGTATAGCTATTTGCCTTAAAAAATGCTACTGCCAAAGAGTTAGCCGTAACTTGACAATGAAAGTTGATTTGTTAGTGGAGTAATACAAAAACTTTGCTTCTTGTTAGAAATTAAGCTGGATCTCATTCCAATTCACTGGCCTCAAGTAAATCCAGTAGAATGGACGAAGAGGGGCATAAAACCTAAACTTGCCATAATTCCCAGCCATACATTTTGCTCTTAGTACTGTAAAGTGTAACATAACTGGCCAAATTGCAGCATTTTTGAAATTTCGAAAAGAGCTCAGAACATTAGATAACGTGCAACATGTTGTAGGATCAGTGATAGTAAATGACAATTTAGTTGTGGAAATTTCACCGCACTTAAGAACATTTGAAAATATTTCCGAGGAAATAAAAGATCAGGTTGAACAGAAACAAGATCAGTGTAAGAAGTATACTGACCGAAAAAGAAGAAGCGTTCCTAGAATACGCCTCTGGAGATAAAGTATGATTTAACTTGCATTCTGTGAGTAACAAAAGAAAAAGGCAAATAGCAAAGTTCGCTACCCGTCGTGAGGGACCTTTTATCATAGTGACTAAGCACTCATCAATGAGCTATAAAGTAGCCAATCCAACCATTCCTGATGTACTTGTAGCAATTCATGTGTTTGCCCTTCGTCCATATCTTGATACCTTCCAAATAGAATAAAAACCAATCCAGTCACTGTGAAAAAGAGGTCGTCCTCCTCGTATGACTAATCCTATAGGGAATCGAATACCTAATGGTATATTTGATTTTTCTCTTTTTTTTGTCTCATGGACTTTTCAAATATATAGGTATAGACTTTTCAAATATATCACTTCAATAAAGAGGCGTCAATGACATTAAACATTTTATTTTTAACATGAGTTCATGAGCATTCACGGAGACGATACGCAGGCACAAAAGAAGCATAGGACAGACATTTACAAAGACAAAAGATATTCAGAAACATTACGAATATGTTTCAGTTCAATACATAGTTTTAAATTTCATTATCGCCATCTCTGATTCCATAAGTAGTGCTAGCAATTCACTACAGTTACAGTTAATATCGTCCAATTTGGTTAGTTACACTACTTATACAATCTGTTATTAAAGTTGATGGTGGATATATCTTTTAAAATTAATACTGATAATAATCATTAATTAAAAAATGTCTTATAAACCTTTTTATTAAAAGAACTGCTGATAAGACTCTTTATTAAAATTTATATTTGGAGCATGAAATCTTTTATAGGTACCAAATTTGCATAGTACGAAAAATAAACAATAAGAATAAAATTTTCTTTGCTAGAAACTACTTGTATACAATAGAATTGTATGAAGTGAAATAGTACAATTGATTACATACATTGCCAATACTCCTTCACAGAACATCCAGAACACCTATCTTACAGGAACATATTCCTTTTGAATTATTCTCTTTCAATAAAAAAATCCTCTAAAAAGTTTTTACTTGAAGCTTTTTCAAACAAACTTCTACAAATGTGGCGAACCCTCAACCCAAGCAGACAGTTTTCAGATATTTAGCAAACAACCAAGTTTTATTTTCAACCAAGTTATTTGGAAAAAAACATGATCATTGCTTGTTATTTGCAAAAGAAAATACAGTTTTTTGTTCAGATTTGTTGATATGACAGCGGGTAATGCCAGCAAGCCATATCCTAAATAAATAAATTGATCAAAAAATCAAATTGATATATTATAACAATAAATGCTGTCAATTATAATTTTTGCCAAGTCTTTTGAACGCTCTTTAAAAACCAGTCCTAGAAAACTATAATCCAATTATATATATTTATTGAAAAATGAATAATTTATATAATGATCCTTTTTACTTTTTATGAAGTGTATCTTAATCTGTAATCATCTACTTACCATATCAACAACTTATAATTAAAAGGTTTTTACCGTTTATCGATTACAAGAAATTAATCAATTTAAAATCTACTTTGTACCTATTTGCTAACCTTGATTTGTATTTTCTGGCTGAATATTATTAAATGAGAATAATTAATGACATTTTAAATGTAAGTTTTTAATTATTTAATTGTTTTTGGTATTTTGAATTTATTCTATATACAGGCTAAAAGTTCATCCATAAACCAGATGCTGAGTTTCTGTGAAAACTTTAGCATGCATTGGAAATTAACTCTCTCGAAAGAGTTCTAAGAATCTCATTTGTATTCCACGCATAGCTAGAAATCTTTGAATCAATATCTGAAAAGAACTTTTCAGTATTGGTGAAGCATCCTCAACTTTGGGTTGGGTGTTATTGGGGTATTTTCTGTTGCATTCCAGCGTGCCTGGACGACATTGCGAATAACCATCCTCTTTTATGTTACTCGAATGTACTAGTATATCAACTTTTATATGCATTCCGTACTTGAGTTTTGATGAGAAATGCTCAGTTTTATGCCGTGTCATTAACAGTTGGAGTTTTTCAACAACTTCGGCTTGTTATTAAAGATTTCCAAATTATCTTTTGGTAGAATGAGAAATCCGTGCTTGACGGAAAGTATTGCATTTCGGTAAAAGATTTTCTCAAAGTCATCAAATCCATTGATGCACATCATATATTTAATACACTGTCTGGAGATTTTAAAATCATGACAGTTATAAAGTTATTCATTTCGCAGATGAATTTCTTAAATTTGTGAAATCCATTGTTATATAACACTTTCAATATACTCGTAAAGACCTTATAATTACCAAAAACTCAGGGATTTGTCTTGTATGTTTAGCAGTTGCTATATATATAAAAAAAACACACATATGAAAAGATTTTCCCAACTTTATTTTGGATTTTGATATATACTCTAAGCTAAGTTTGATATATTTACTAATAAATCTATGAAAATTTAAATTCCAGCCATTAGTTTGGAAACCCATTCTTTTCGTTAACTTCATAGATAACAAAAAAACCATTAAAATTTGGAATAATTCTAATCAAAAAGATTTAGATTAGGGTTTTTTCTTGTTTTGATTTAAGTGATCTTTTTACTAATAAGGTCACAGCTTCTTTCTCGTAAAATTTTTTATATAGTTCTCACTATTTATAGAGGGGAAAATGTGACACGTCTCCTTAACCTATTACATACTTAAACATCACAATAACTACGATATTCTATGAAATTTGTTTTAAATTATTCACAAATTCCAATATAAAGTTTTTTTCTACTCATAATTAAAGGATTTAATATATTATTATTATTAATTTCAGTTACTTAAGCTCTGTAATGCAATGATAACTTTAATGACGATATATAATGGTGATTTATTCATTAGCGCAGATGATAATCAAATATTGTATTAGCAACGGTAAAAAGGGATAATCTGTTTTTAAGTATCATGTTTCATCTTGGGACCTGATGGCCGAGTAACTAGTTCTCTGGCGGTCGGTGCTACAGGTTTTGGTTCTATTTCCGGCTGGTGGCATGGATGCTTATAGTGGTCCGGAATCCACTTTAAACCGTAAATCCCTGTCTAATAGGACTGTAGAGAGTTGGGCGTAGGGATGACAACCTTACCCTGTAAAATGAAAATATCTCCTGCCTCGAAATCTGCCTTTGGGTAGACGGCTTTGGCCAACTATAAGGCTATTGAGCCAATGAAGTTTTGATTTGTCGCTCTACTGTTATTTTTATGCACACTTTAGGCTAATTAGATTTAAAAGTGTAAAATTTTTAAGTGGATTCCGCATCACTAACAGACATCCATGCCACTGCCAGGATTCGAAACTAAAGCCTGCACCCTGTATCTAGGATTGGCCAGAGTGCTAGCCAATTGGTCTTATGTTTCATCTTATGTATATTTATAAAATTCGGAGAAATTTATTTATAAATATTTTTTGATTCGTTTTAATAATATCCAAATAAAGTTAAAAATGGGCCATCTGAAGATGTAGTAAAAAAAATCCGGAACTTTAGTTATTTTTATATTTGAAGTGGTTATGCTCCATAGTTTGAGAACCATTGATATCTTAGTCTTTAATTAAGTAAAAGTCTAGTCTTTAATTAAGTAAAAATTAGACAAAATAGATTAGAAATTTCTTGATTTTCAAACGTTTTCCAATGATTATTCTCCAACAGACATAATGTATAACTAAATTTATTGTTCAATTATCGAATAATTCGAATTTGTTTTACGCGCCATTTTCTCTATAATCACGAATTTTACAAACAACTTACGGAGTTTTTCTCCCTATTATTACAGCCTCCTCACATCCTTTCGGTCGATGGAGCTAAAGGCAAATAAATAACATGTCTGGTTAAAATCTGTCAAGAGTGTTATTGATCCAAAGAACCCAAGATATGTTGTGGAAATTTTGCGCTTTTGAAACTAAACTATAACTGAAAACTCTCAATTGTGAAAGAGCATTGAAAATTTTCATTATCATAATTATTTTCCTGTAGAAATATTTTCATTATTGAAACCTCACTAAACAAAACATTGCATTACAGTTACTAATGAAGATTACAACCTTTGATCTTTTATTGTTAAACTAGTTACATATTAATGGTTTACTTTAATCGTGTTTTGAAATTTGTTTTCCATTTAACTATTACATATGCTCAGAAAAGCAATCCTTTCAAATATGAATTTACATAATTAGGTTGCGTTTTTATGCTAATTTCCTAAATTAAAAGCGTTTACAAAATATTTAACTAGTATACCAAAAGTGTTTCTTCTGTTAAACATTTGAAGTGAATGGTAATTTAAAACAGATTCCTTTCATATTTCTTATTTTTAATTATTTGTTTTTAAAAATAAAAACCATGCGAAAGTACCATATTATACTAATTATTATTGAATTAATGGCTGGAATAAAATGTTTGTATTTCAAATTATTAATATAATTATCAAAATTTTTAAATTTAGAAAAAAAATATCAATCCGATTTCACTCAGAATTAAGTATTCTTATATCATGACTCTAAATTAAATTCAATTATATTAAAATAGTAGAAATAATATCGAATAGTTAAAAAAGAAGGAATATAATAGTTTAAAATAGAATGCTATTATTTCTTTTCATAAATGGAATTTTGCAAGCTTATTATAAATAGGATTTCCGAGTTATTATTTACATTTGTGAGTCGTATAATGATTAATTTGCTTTAGGATTACATTATTTTTTTCTTGGAAGATTTGTAGAATAGCCATAATAATTTCTTTAATTTTTTAAGGAACATATACATTCTTATTTTTTAAAAGAAACATAGACATACTAAAAAAACATAAAAAAACATAGAAAAAGAAATAGACATACTAAAAATTAAAAATATGCATAAAAAAAAAAGAAATTCGAAAAACTTTACTTAATTATCTTTTAAAACTATAATAAATAATTTTATTTATTACATGAATTAATTAATAAATAATAACAAATCTAATTATTTTACCTTAAAATTAGCCAGTATCAGTTGCATTTTATTTATATAAAGATAAATAAAAAGCAACTGATGCTGATTAATTTTCAGGTAAAAGTATACTTTCTAAGAATATATTTACCGTAAAATTAATGTGTAAGGTTTAAGTATACTTTCAAAAAATTTTATTGAATTGATATTATTGGTTCATTAATTCATTATTCATTAATTTTTAAAAATTCATTTCATGAAATAAATTTTGTAGCCGTTAATCATTTAATTAATTAAGTTTAACCGTTTTCATTGTAACCGTTAATATATTTAATTAATTAAATATATTAACGATTACAATGATTATTATATATTAAATCAATAATAATTTTTTTAAAACTTAAAGCTGTTTTACTAAAAACTTTTTTTCGAAATTTCTTTTTTCAGCTAACAAAAACAAATTTAAAGTCAAAGGGAAAAAACTATTTTATGGAAAAAGAGAAGGTAGGATTTCATAGAGTATTGATGCCATGAATAGTCTTCACAGTTTAAAGAAAAATGCCATAATACTTTGGAAATCATTCCCAAAAGATTCTTTAAATCTTTATTTTCTTATAACTTTGCAACGGGGACAATGAATTTCTCACCTTCAAAGATCAGAATAAAAACTCATATCTGCCCAACTCAAATCCATTCACATAAATCACCCAGGTTTGAAAGAAAAGAAAAAAATTGTTACGGAATATTTTGCTTGGCTGTATTTTTCTAAAGCACCGTGTGTCATTTATGTGGAGACAGTTTGTCAGACTTTTTGGAAAATAAGAATTCAGATTTTCCGTGTACAGATGGAAATATCACGACTACAATTTCAAAGCAAAGAATGATCTTACTAACAGCAAAGAATAGTTTAGCTCACTGAATTATTCGTGTGTTAAACTGAGGATTTTTTTTTGTCTTAGATTACGGAATGGATGAAATTATGACCACAAAACTACACATAATAAAAAAAAATCCTTAACAAATCACTGAAATAATGAAAGTCTGAAAATATTGTTATAAAGAAAAAAAATTTTATTTAAGAAAATAATTATTGAAACTCTTCTTTCTTTACTAATAATTACTTTTTAAATAGATGTTTTGTGATAGATCACAATCATGTCTAATAAATAAAAAGTTTAATGCATTATGAGAAATTTGGTTCGTCGTTCTACGGTCATTTTTTCACACTTTAGGCTAATTAGGCCAGGACCTACAGCTTAACGTGGATTCCGAACCACTAATAAAGGTCCACGCCACCGCGTTTTCGAACCTAAAGCCTGTGGTACGAAAGGTCAGAACGCTATCCAATTGGTCATCAGGCAGCTGCATTATCAGAGGAGTTTTAGAGTGGTAACTGTAACAGTTTTTCATGATGTAATGGAGATAGGAAATCGCCCAATAAGCAAACTAACTATTGATTTCAGATGTTTACATTTGTGTTAGCAATTAATTGTAGACAAGCATACTTATTTCTGATAATAACGATTTCAAATAATACTGACAGTTATCAAGCTTGAGTGAACTTGCGCGTTATCTAAGCTTTTTGCCACTGCGAAAGCAATTCATATCAAAAGATAAGAATATTTTTAATAATTTTTGGAAGAAAAAAAAAACTAATCTTCTCATAAAGATAACGAACATTACAAGAAAAAAAATTAGTGAGTTCCAATTTTAAAAAACCTATAAATTACTTATTTCATTCTAATAAAACTTCTGTATGAGAAAGAAAATTAAAAAAAAAAACACCTTTCGTTTTTAGCAATTTTTTATCATACTTTCCTAATTATTAGCGTTAATAGAAGATTTGTGGGATACGAATGCGGATTCTATATTTTACCAAAGGACATCGTTATATACTTCTAAAGATAAGTCTTCCAACGATCACAATTAATTTGAATTTTAAAGTTCTGAAGTTATCTTATTTTGGTTTAGCTAAATACAAGTTAGGGCCTGATATGGGTGTGATCTTGATTCAGTATTGTTCATAGATATGAATTAAATTATTTCTCAAAATAATGACGATATGTTTAGCTGCTATATTTATTAAAATTTGCTAAAACAGCACTGCACAACTGTAACACATAACGCAATTATATGACAATTATTTACAAAATCATCTTAAAAGTCAATTAGCTCCTTGTACCATCCATACTGCCTGGAACTATTCTCTCGACCGTTGTACCCTCTATCTGCTTGTAACACTTCACTGCACTCTGCACACTCCCTTTTCTTTTTATACCTCCCCCATTATCGGTTTCAAAATCTGACGAGCGAAAAAAACATGCTAAATTCAAAGACTAACGTAAGGGTCAATCCATCTTTGAAAGGAGATCTATCAACTTCAACTTTTCCCTTTCTTTGTTTTTTTTATTATATGTAACGATTTTCAGTTTAAATTTCACATATTTTTATTGGATCTATCTTTAATATCTTTTACATACTTATTTAAGTTTATTTCTATTTAGATTACACATTACATGATTTATTCATATATCATTCATTATATCATTTTCTATCTTTATTAAAAAAAGGACCGATGCAACAAAAGATTCGTTACACACTTAAGAACTTGCTTATAGCAAAATCACTTTTCTAACGCTTCCAGCCGAATTCTATCGATTATTATATAAAAAAAAGAAAACAAAAAGAAGAAAAAGAAGAGAACAGGCTTAAATGCTGTAAGTAAAGGACTTTTCTTTTTGAAAGTTTCACAAAACATTTTCCACGCTTCTTTAATTCCTGTATTTAAGGTCTGGTCGCCTCGTTCCTCAGGGCACACACCGATCAATGAAACTGCACTCTTCCTCTTCCGTCCCCCTTTTTACAAATTTTTTTTTATTCTTTTCTTGACACCCCCTCTCTTCCCCCAGTTCCAAAAGGATCAGAATCCCTTTTTTTTTATCCTTCTGTCAGTGTCAGCGGAACGTGATAGTTGAAATCCTGGTTTTTAACGTTTGTAGCAAGTATCGAGCATTGCTGACTCCGCGGATGTCATGACGATGGATTTGTAATACAATAATAAAAACTCAATTAGCTGTGTGGATTTCTTAATAGTAACTGATAGGTTGACGGTCTAATGATGATTCATGTCAAAAGTAATTTGGAGTCTCCAATGAGCTCGTGGCAGTAAGTAAGATGGCAGGTAAAAAGAGGCAGCAGTTGAAGAACAAAATAGTTTAAACATAACACCAGTCGTTAATATGGCATTCAGTCGAATATTTAAAATTTCTTATTCCTATTGTGGTTGAAAAGTAATTGGTTTTGTAAGAATAAAATTCACAGAATTGTAAGAATATGATATAACTTAATGATGATTTATACGTGAAGCATCTAAAGATAACAAGTGATCTAAAGAATTATCTAAAGATAACAAGTGATCTAAAGAAGTATCTAAAGATAACAAGTGATCTAAAGAAGTATCTAAAGATAACAAGCGATCTAAAGAAGTATCTAAAGATAACAAGCAATCTAAAGATATCATCTAAATCTCTAATAAATTGTAAATGTGAAATTATATTGAAATTTTAAATGTAGCTTTAGTATTAAAATTATAAAAAGTAATGATCCTTTTTTTTAGAACTTCATTTATTTTCTTTCTATCGGATAGATCCATTTTCACGTGTATGCTCTATCTATAGGATAGAGAGGAAGCCTTTCAAGAGAATCTGGTAATTTACTCACATTAGTGCATTGTCTGGGGGAAAATTCAGATTACCCATTATGTCATAACCAACAAAGAATATCCGATTTTTTAAAATCAGTTACTTACACCACCAACGAATTCGAACCTAGAATGTTCACGTCATCCACTCTGTCATAACCACCATAGAATACCCGATTTTTTAAAATTAGTTACTTACACCACCAACGAATTCAAACCTGGAAAATGAACTACTGTCATAACAGCCATAGAATACGCGATTTTTTAAAATTTATTATTGAAACCTACCTAAAAGGTACAAAAGCTCACAGTCGCAAAATATATTTAAAACTTATATAAGCATTTCAATCGGAAAATGTTTTAAAAATGTATTGACGTGCAAAAATATTCTTAAACTTACTTATAATTATTTTTAGGGTCTAAAAATGAAATACTTTTGAACATTTGAAATTATTTTGATATTTTGTTTCTTATTAATTCGTTAGAAGCCTTTTTTTTTTGTTAAATACAGAAGTGTATAAAAAGTGAAATGTTTGAAAATTAAGCAAAAACGAAGTTGTTGACACTCGTAATTATTTAACAGTTTAAAAATTCATTTCTGTTCAAAAAAGTAATTTTTATTATTAATGTTTTGAATACTTACGGTTTTAAACTGAACTTCACAGTGAAGAATAGAATATTTTAAAATTCTTAATTTAAATATTGTAATTGTATGTATTTAAGTAACAATTTTGCTTCATTTTAATTTTAAAGTTAATTAAAAAAAATTCAATTTATTTGAAAGAATATTATTTCAAAATATTTCGAAAAATACTTTCTTTTATAAAGAAAATAGTATTTCTGTCATAACAGCCATAGAATATGCGATTTTTTGAAATTTATTATTGAAACCTACCTAAAAGGTACAAAAGTTTACAGTGGCAAAGTATATTAAAAAATTATATAAATATTTCAATCGGAAAATTGATACAAGTTACAAGTTATAAAGAAAATTGATACAAGTTATTGACAATATATTGATACAAGTTATAAAGAAAATAGTATTTTCATATTAAAAACTGTTGAATTGAAGTTTTAAATCTTTAAGAAACTATAAAAATTTATATCATGATTCGTTTTCAGTCAAATAAGTTTTCTTATTTTACGACTAAAAATTTTTAATAAAAACTTTTAAAAGTTTCTAAAACGTTTCTTTATTTTTTTAAAAATAAATCCACTTGATTTATATCTTTCACATATTACTTTTTTATTCATTTATATAGATCTACCGATTATCTTACACCAGGATCTCAATTTACCCTTGATTCACTCCCAAATTCGGCAGACTAATAAATCACCTTATCCTGAGGGCAAGGGATCCATTGCTTCAGCCAAGCAGAAACAGTTATTCAGCTGGTATCACCTCCTGCCTGCTCAGCAGACTCCAACTGCTGCTGAGTAGGTGGCTTTGAATACCAGATTAAACCAACAGGACGAGGGGGAAAGCTATTACTGAGTTATTAGAATGGAATTGCTTTCGGTATTGTCTTTGGTCATCAGTGTAGGAGGCTGGTTCATTGAGCCAGGATCGCTCAATCTCCGAGGAGAATGAGTTTGAATACAATCGGTTATGGATGCCATTGTTTGAGTTGGTCGGCAGTAAATTAGAAAGGACAACTGCTTTGTTAGTCTTGAATGATGATGGATGTATATATCTTGAAAAAAATTATAGTAGTAGTACAATGCATCTATGTAAGATGAGAAAAACTGTATATACCAAATATAAAACATTTAAATCTAGTTTTTATAAGTAACAAATTATCACTGATTAATTAGTTAACATTATTGTGATAATTAAGTAAATTAACAGATTGTCATTACAGTATGTCAATATCATGTTGATGAAGACTATAGCAACTTGCGTTTAAGAAAAGCTCTCATTTTAAGATTAATATAATTTGATAAGTTAATTATTTTCAAAGTTGTAGGAAGGTTTCTTATCTATATTTTTAATTTGATATATATTTTTTCAAATATCAAAGGACTAAGTGATACATTGGAAGCTTAAGATGAGAAAAACAGTATATAACAAGTTTTATAGTTGTTAGATGCAGTTATAACTGTTACAACTATATAAGTAGTTGTATACAGTTATAACTGTTATATGCAGTTTATAATTGTTATATATAGTTATTGTTAACTAGTTTTTCTGAGTAACAGATTATCACTGGTGAAATAATTAACATTATTATAATAAATTATCGTAAGTTAATTAGCAGATTGTTATTAAAGTATGCTATTATCACGTTGATGAAGACAATAGCAACTTGTATTTAAGAAAAACTCACATTTTAAGAGTAATATAATTTGATAAGTTAATTAGTTTTAAAAATTATAGAAATTTGTCTTATCTATATTTTTAATTTAATATTTTATTTCAATTAACGGGCTAAGTGATACATTGGAAGTATAAGATGAGAAAAAATTGTATAAAACAAATATAAAACATTCAAAGTTGTTATAAGTAACATATTATCACTGGTAAATTAATTAATATTATTATAATATATTATGATAATATATTATAATAATATTAATTAATTTAAGAGGTCATAATCATAATCATCATTAATCATAAGTTAATTAACAGATTGTGATTACAGTATGCCATTTCATGTTGATGAAGACAATAATAACTCGCATTTAGAAAAATCTCATTTTAAGAATAATATGATTCGATAAGTTAATTAGTTTTCAAAATTATAGAAATGTTTTTATTATTATCTATATCTTTAATTTAATATAACTAATATAATTTAATTGTTTTCAAATAACAAAGGACTAAATTATATATTGGGAGAATTTTATTCAAAATGAATTAGAAAAAACAAGAGATTAAGTAACATTAGCCCATATTAACAGTAAAAATAATTAAGAAATATTGAATACTATCACATTACACATTTATTTAACTTGGTTACATGAAATGTGTGCATGCAATGTTTACTGCATTCGTAACTGAAATGACGACCTGAAGTAAATTCAGATGTCTTTATGAAAATTCTGCATTTCTAATCATTTATACGTTATAAATATATTTTTACATTTGTCGCAAATCATAGCAATCATTGCAATGTTAGCAATGCAAGTAAAATGCTAATAAGTTTATAATAACACAGGGAAAAGTATATATAGCCTTTCTTTTATTTTGAATCGTTTTCAGCTCAAAGTTTCATACATATAATGCTCTAGATTTCATGTCAACAATAAATATTAAATGACAAATAAGAAAATACGATTGGTACTTGATTTAAATCAAATTATGATTTATTATTATCCTTATAATATGTTTTATGAAAAGTTGATTAATTAATTTTTATCAAATCCTAATCGATTTTATTTCAGAGTATTTTAATATTGAAAGTAAATTTCCCTTAGTAGTATAATTAATTTTTTCAAGTAACACTGTACTATAAAACATTTATATGAAAAACTTTAATGATGCAATATAGTAACCGTGCTGCCTCCTACGCATTGTAAGAGCGTCCCCTGTGACGTTCAGGAGAAATGGCCAGTAGTCCTTGAGACTTTCACCAGATGGGAAGTACAGCTCAACCGGCGCTGCCGCTGAGAAATGTTTAGTTTGTAATATCTCCTCCCGAGAGAAAATATATTCCTAAACCCTGCAACCCTGCGTATAAGTTGACCTACAGAATCTCACAAGGACAGAAAATATATTTCGTGCGCGCTGCGCGTAACCGAGTTTCGGGTTTCCGGCTTAAAAGTGGATTCCTTCCACGAATTTATAATTATATATCTTTAAATGTGTTACATATTATATTTTCATATTATTTGTGTGCGTGCGTAATTAAAGCTGTGCTCTCGAACTTGTTTCTCAAGCCTCAACTCAAACACACCCAGTGTCAACCCACTTGCACAACTCACAACACTACAATATTTATATTATGCTCACATTAAAAACCAAGAATCTTTTATTTTAAATGATGGATTTTGTTTTACTTTTAGTTTGTTACAGTTGAAATTAACACGTGATACACGATTTAAAAAAAATGATATATACCATATATTTATATAAGGATATACTTCAAGATTAGTTTTTGCATACGAATAATCCAAAAAATTTCAAGCAAAACTTAAAAACAGGCAAGGGTATTATATATCATTTGCTGAGTTTTCACAAAAGAAATAAAAACATTAACTCTAAAATAGAAGTCACTTTGAAAAAGCGATTTTATAAGCAAATACTGCTTTTATCAATTCTTTCACATAAGCGGCTTTTAAAATACAGTTAAAAAGAACGAGTGTATTCGAAAAGAATAAAAATCCGTTGCTTCTCGATAAATGTACATTTTTTATGGCTTGTTACAAGAGCTCGAGTTCTTTTCTTTACAATCAGAGCTTTTTGTGGAAATATTTCTACGATTGGCATTTGCAAATGGCTAAAGATATTTCACATGAAATGTTCACAGAAATCTAGTTCATTAGCGCAGCAAATTTGTCACATAAATATTCAGCCAAGAATAAAAGTTCTTACAAGCTTTTTTCTCGTCGAAGTGGAAAAAAAGAATACTCTTCCAAATAGGGATTGATTGGAAGAAAGAAGATAGCTTGTCACCATCAAGGTTCTAATGGTTCTGTAACAGGCATTCTCCAGCAATTGAGTACAGGAATTGTAGATGTCTTCTGTTCGGAAGCGGAAGAGACACAATGTCACTTTTAGAACCCTCCGTCTTTCAAGAGAGGTTATCGATCAGAAAACAGAAAAGGCTTATTATTTTTTTTTATTTCAAACGAAAAAATTTTTTCTTCAAATTCTTTCAAAGCGGCAATCTCATGATGAATATTTTCGCTCGAGTTATGTCGTAACAATGCTTAGTCACACAAAAAAGTTACTTTAGTTTTACAAAATTATAGTTCTGTCATGGACTTGGAATGCATGTTTTGAAAACGTAAAAGATTTTACCGTATTTTGTCATTTCCTGCATTTCTTTTTTTTTGGTAGGAAAAAGTGTTTTTGAGAGGGACACACAATTTATGTTTTATAGTAAGTTAATTACACTATATTTCCCAGTATTCCTCATTTATACCATTTTATTTTATTCATTATACCTTTTTGTTCAGACATTAAAATGTGTTTATTTGTAGATGGTGTTAGAGTGACGGTGTTAGACGTTGTTGTAGACGGTGTTTAGTTATTTAAATATTTACACGTTTAGATGTGTATTTTTCCGTCTATATAAGTACATACATGTGAAAATTGGCCTTAACGGTCCATCCGAAAACCATTGTTAACTCTGCATTCTGCATTTAAATCACTACTATATCTTTTTTTCAGACATTAAAATGAGTTTAGATGTAGATGGTATTAGAGTGACGGTGTTGTAGATGGTGTTTAGGTGTTTAAATGTTTACACGTTTAGATGTGTATTTTTCCGGCCATATAACACATACATGTAAAAATTGGCCTTAGCAATCCATGAAAAAACCATTGTTAACTCAATGCTATCTGTGAATATGTTTGGGATATACAGGGTGGGCATAAAATAACTTTCCTTGTTTAGAGGTATCTGCAGCTAAAACTAATGAAGAGAATGAAACCAAATTTCATATATAGACACGGGGAGATAATTTTGAAAAAAAAAATCTCCGGTATGGGACATTTTGTCACTGTTGTCCCTTAAGCACTTAATAGTTCGCACAATCTTGGTGGTATAGTTGGTACAACGCAGATCAATCTAAACAGGCAAAGTTGTTTTATGGCCACCCTGTACAATAATTTCCCAAATGGCATCATAAAATATGCATTTATATTTAATGTAGACTATCTTTGAATGTACAAAATTATATTCTTTAACCATACAAATTAACTTAATAACATTAAAAATAATTAAAATAAGCCTTACTTTTAAACTTGAGACTGTTTTAAAAATATTGTAACTGGTTAAAGTTTATTTAAAAATGTTAGACATAAACTTCATAAACTTTAACATAAACGTGTTAGTTTTTAAACTTCAAATCTACAAGAAAGACAACTGTAAAACAGTTATTCCTATTGGACATCATAAAATACAGAAATATTGCAGAAAATTTCAATTTATTTTATGAACTTCTCGCTAAATAAAAAATTATTTGAAAAGCCAATCATTGTTTGTAAATAATGAAGTTAACTTTTTTTTTTTTTTTTTCAAATTATTCTCCAATTTTATTAATTTTTTTTAACTTTTTATCAGAGTTCAATAATAAATAAAAATATTTTAAATCCCCCTCATATTAAATTTCAATTAAGTATAATATTAGAAAATGTATTTTTGGTTTAAAGATAATAAGTATTGGGAAATATTCAGCATTATTATTTTTTACATTTTTTTCAAAAAACCATTTATTAAAACTCTTTGAAAATTTAGTTTAATTTAATTAATTTCTTATGTTATCAGTAAATCTTACATTTTCCTATTTACAAAAAAAAAATAATAATTTCAGATTAAAATCATTTAAGAATAATATAAGGAAAATAAATATTTATTAACTGATAAACGTTAAAATAAAAATTTCTGAATATATAGTTTCAACAATATTAAATAATAAAAATAATTATTTTCAAATTATCTTAAAAGATTTTAGAAGCTAAGAATAAATTAAAACGTTCTTTTTGAAAAAGATTGTTTTTCAAAAAATTGTAATTGAAATTAATGTTATCAGCAATTTTTGAAAAAATTCAAATATTATTTATTTAATAAACTTACAAAATACTACTTGTTTGATTTCCTGATTAAAATAGGAATTTTTATTTTTGTAAATAATTAAGTTCTTTTTAGATGGACCATTTGTTATAACTTTTCATGGTGGTTAATCAATTCTTATTATTTATAAAACTAAAAGTTAATGACAAAAAATAAATCTACTTATTTCATGTTTAATTGAAACTGAAATTGTTGTTATTCTGAAAGCACTACATTTGCACTTTTTGTTTCTTATAAATTCAAAATCTTTTTCTAAAAGTTTAAAAGCAATCCTTTGAATATTTAATTGCAATGGTGGAATTATTAATTATTTTCACATTGAAATTTTACTCCTTATATCAACAAATACAATATTTCTTTTTGAAAGAAGTTAATAATTTTCGAGGAACTATTTTGTAAAGTAAAATGTAAAATTTTTAAAGTAAGATTATAATTAAATTTTTGGAATAGATTTATTATTTGACTAAATTTATGCATAGCTTTTTTCAATATCATTCTTATAAAAAAAAATTTAAAGGAATATAAAAAATATTCTATTTTATAATGAATCATACACAAAAAGTTTAATTGTACTTAAATAGTTAACCGCAATAAACATTGAAATTGAATATAAGGGGAAAAAAAGTCAAATATATAAAAAGAAGAAAATATAAAAGAATAAGGAAATTGATAATTTTTTATTATTTTCAATGGAAAAATAAAATGACAAACTTAATTGATAAAAACAGCGTAAAACACACACAAGAAAAAAAAAAAAATACAAAAAAAATAAGAGAAAAAAAATCAATGTCTCATCAGCAAGTTTTAACAGTCCAATATCTTCTCACCTCGGAGTCCCCATGCAAGACAGGGCATCTTGCTATATGGTGCCTGTCCATAAACTCGCCTTTCCCACAAAGCAGGCAATTCGGGCTATCAAAAATGCCAATGTAGTGCAAATGGCTTGCCAAATAGGGCAAGTTGATCATGACTTATCATAATGTTAAGAATATTTTGAAGTCATTTTTTAAATCTGGAGTAAGCCAAAATTCGAATTAAATTCTTCTATTACTTTTATGTTAAAGCGATTATTGAAGATTTTTATGAAATACATTGAACTTCACCCTATTGTACTAATCCTTAGAATCAAGATAAAATATCTGTATTTATCACATTTGAATGTTATACTTTCAATTTACCAAAACTTAACTTTTTGTAACGTAAAAAAGGTGTATCTATTTTTCTTTGTCTTTATTTAAATATTAAAGAGATTAAAAAAATAAAACGGAACGGAAAATTTGTTGTTATTACTATATTCAGAGCCAGTAAAATATGAGAAGAAATTGAATTAAATTGTTTACATTTATATTTCTATTTAAATAAAAATATCCTAAATATACGACAATTTTCCACTTAAAGTTCAATAACAGAGGACTCAAGTAGAAACACTAATAACAAAAACATTTTTTCCAGAAAAAATTATACTAAGCAAATATTGTAATGAAATGCATTCGTTTCTCCCATGATATGAAATACCTCTAGCAAATAAAAAAAAATAAACTTTTAAAGTTTTTCAATTCCATCTTTTGTATAGCTGAAGCCCAGGGAAAAATATCATTTCGCAAGAAATATTCAAATTGAACACTCGGTGCGAAGGGGGCAGATGGGATCCCAAAGAAGTGGCATTTTGAATCTTTGAATACTTTAGCTTCCTTTTTAAGAGTTTAAAACTTTTTTTGGAGCTGGAACTTTTTTCTCCTTTCTTATTCTCTGCTTTAAAGTTAAGCTGGAGTTTTTTTATTTTATTTGCAAGATATTGATAAGTGGCGTATGAAAAGAAATGTTAATCTTCATTGACATATTTGAATTAAGAAAAAATATTCTTTTAAAATTATATGTAATATGTGTTATGTTTATTTTGAAGAGATTTCAAAGTCAAACTTTGTAAAAAAATAAATAAATAAATTTAATTTTAAAAAACAAATAGTTTAAATTTTTTAAATAACTCAAGACATCATGCTCTTCAAGCCATTGAGATTACATTTCATCATTATATTCTAGTTTAATTTACAATCAAATAAATACAAAAGTTAAATATTAACATTAAATTAACAATCGTATAAAAACAAACATAACAAAAATTACGAAAAAGCCATTGGATTTGAACCTTGTAATAATAATAGTTGTTATCCTTTACAGTAAAGACTTTAGAATGTTAAAATGATTATTGAAAATTTTTATAAAATACTTTGAGCTTCAACCAAAGTATCCAGTACTCATTCTTAGAATCCAGTTAGAATAGCTGTATTTATCACATTTGAATGTTATACTTTTTAGTTTCGCAAAACTTACTTTTTTTGACATAAAATGGTGTATCTATTTTTCTTTTTGTTTAATCAAATATCTAAGAGATAAAAAAAAATGAAAATGAAAAAAATTGATGTTATTACTACATTTGGAGCTAGTGAAATATGAGAAGAAATTGAATTCAATTGTTTACATTTATATTTCTATTTAAATAAAAATATCCTAAATATACGAAAATTTTCCACTTAAAAGTTCAATAACAGAGAACTCAAGTAGAAACACTAATAATTAAAAACATTTTTTCCAGGCAAAATTATACTAAGCAAATATTTTAATGAAATGCATTCGTTTCTCCAATGATATAAAATACCTCCAGCAAAAAAAAAATAAATAAATAAACTTTTAAAGTTTTTCAATTCCATCTTTTCCATAGCTGAAGCCCAGGGAGAAGTATCATTTCGCAAGAAATATTCAAATTGAACACTTGGTGCGAAGGGGGCAGATGGGATCCCAAAGAAGTGGCATTTTGAATCTTAGAATACTTTGGCTTCCTTTTTCAGAGTTTTAAAAACTTTTTTTGGCTGAAACTTTTTTTTTCCTTTCTTATTCTCTGCTTTAAAGTTAAGCTGGAAGTTTTCTATTTTATTTCAAGCTATTGACGTAAAAAATAATCGCGTATGAAAAGAAATGTTAATTCTTCACTGACATATTTGAATTAAGAAAAAATATTCTTTTAAAATGATATGCTATTAGATGTTATTTTGAAAAGATTTCAAAGGCAAACTTTGCAAATAAAATATTTTTCAAATTTAATTTCTAAAATCAAAGTTTACATTTCTTTAAAAATAACTCTGCAAGGCATTCTACGAGATTACATTCCAGCATTACATTCTAGCTTAATTTACAATCAAATATATACAAAAGCTAAATACTAACATTAAATAAACAATCGTATAAATACAAACATAACAAAAATTACAAAAAAGCCACTGGAGTCTGACTTCGTAATATTAATAGTTTCTCAAGTTTTAATCTGTTTAATCAAGTTTTAATCTCAACTCAAGTTTTAATCTGTGAATGTACATTAAAAGTGAATTTGTAACCGTGCTTCGCACTGCAAGAGCGTCCCTGTGGCGTTCAGGAGGAATAGTCAGTAGGTTTCGTGACTCTCACCCAGAGAGAAAATACATCGCAGCCAGCGGTGCCTCAAAAATAATTAAATGTTAATTAATTTAAATCTCAAATAATTAAACTAATTAATTAATTAAATTTAATTTAAAATTTCTTATCCCGAGAGGAAATATATTTGATGCAACCTGCGTGTAAGATGGTCTACCGAAATTATATGTATTTAAATGTATTAAATATTATCTATCTTTAATTGTATGTGTATGTAGTGTTTGTGAGCATGTAAATAAAGCTGTGTGTTTACAATCCTTCTTCGTGTTCTCAAGTGTCAACCCAACCACGCCCAATTACAACCCAGCTACACAAACGGCAACACTACAAGTTAAAATTTGGAAAATAAAGTTGCAAAAGTTCTTTTGATGAAAGACGTTTCGGCAATGGCATATACTGAGAATTTCTAAGGTCTATATGTATTGCTTGTGTTTAGTTTTCGAATATAAATTAGGAATATTCTACGCTAGGTTTATTTTCCACTTAGCTCTTTTAGTTAACTCTTCAATTTCTAATTATTTGAATATAATTGCGAAAACATGTGAAGCCAAAGAAATATTTTTCTCCCTTGAGCAGCGTATTGACATTATTCTATTGTAATCACTATATTTGAAAAATAGATTTAAATTTTTAAAAACTATTGAAATGCATAGGGTTACTTAACAAAATACACACAGAATAGATATAAGCACTATTAAATATTTTAGACTATTTTTCTTACTAAAATATAGTTAGCTATTTTATTATTAAAAAATTGTGCCACTCCTTTGTCCTCCTTTTCCATTGAGTTGCAAACATAAGATACGTGAATTGTTATAGCTTTTGTTGATGTTGTAAATGTTGGTGCTCATCCGATAATTTTAACACAAAATTAAAAATATAAAAGCCTCTTTATCTATTACTTTTATACTACACATTCTGATATGTGTAGTGCAAACAGTTGACAACCAGATTAAAGCTAGGTGTGGTTAGGTTGAGATTCTTGAGGCACCGGTTTGAGAACTCACAGCTTTATTTACACACACACACACACACAATTAGAGATAGACAATATTTAATAAATATAAGACATATAATTATGCATTCGGTGAAGGAATCCACTTGTAAACCGAAAACTGATACCCAGGTACACGCAGGGTGCCCGAAAGATCCTTCCTTTTCGGATGAGAGTCTATAGGCCAACTAATACACATGGTTGTGTTAAATATATTTCTTCCCGGGATGAGAGACTGTAAACTAAACGTTTCTGGACAGAAGTACGTGGCTGCGCTGTACTTCCTCTGGTGCGAAAGGCTAGAGGCCTACTGAGCATTTCTCTTGAACGCCAAAGGGGGACGCTCCTGCCAGTGTGTAGGAGGAAGCACGGTTACATATGTTTTTTTTTTTTTTTTTTTTTTTTTTTTTTTTTGCACTTAACATAAATTTCTTATTATAGATTTATATTATAGATTTAATCATTAAAACTTAAACAATTGCCCAACTATAGTGTAATTAAAGTTTAAAAGAATGAGTGATTAATTTATTTTATCAATATTATTACTTTCTATTTTATTTATTTCATATAAATCATTATTATTTTTTTTAAATCAGAATTTCGACAAAATTAAACATATCTAACGGGAATAGCTATAACTTTTAAACAGTGAGGTACTTTTTTCTAGACAGGCAATCTTAAAAAAAAAGTGAAAATATTTTTTAAAAGATGCAATGAAATATTTATATTAGTTATATAAAATAATGATTTTTTTCAAAGTTTCCGCTTATAAGTGAAATAATGTATAAATTACAATTTGTAGAATTAGGCTCTTGCGAAGAATGCCTTTTAGATTTCTTTTAATCCCATCAAGTAGAATAGAATTCCCTAGAGAAGGCAGAAAACAATAAAACAGGATAGTGCTATCTAAAGAATACCAATGATCGTTAGAACTTCTGATCCACACTAATTTCGTTTGGGTCATTCCCCTGGCACGTGGACCTGAATTAAAAATTTACCAAACTCTTCTTTCGGTTAACAGAGTTGTTTCTTGAAAGAAACCTAATCTATCAAGGGATAATGATGCATGTACTCGTTTAGAGTTTTTTTTAGAATAAAACAAATAGATCTGAAAAAAAAATTAAATCTGCTTTAATATCTTCACGAACTAAGTACTTCAGACATAAAATCCAAGAACGTGAAAATTTAGTGTGAAAATTAATACTATTTTATTTCGGGCATTATCATTGCTTTGTAAATATAAAGAGAAAAGGTATAGGTCATTTTTGCAAAAAAGGGAATTCAAATTGTTGTTCCGATAAAAAAATAAAGAAATTGCTTTCAAACAAAATCTTTTTATTGGTAACTCCACATTACCCCCCTCAATGATTACATACATGGCGATTAATTTTTTGTACTTCTATTGTTTTAATTTTTACTGGCTCGATCACCGATTTGTTAAAGAAAAATAAGACATTACATAACAAAGAGGGTTTTTTTTTCAATTTTCACACATAAAACAGTAAATATTGAAAATAAACATTAGATAGATTTGTTTATAGAATAATAATTTAATCTATAATAGAGTAGAATAATAATATAATCTATAATAGAGAATAATAATCTAATCTATAATAGAATAGAATAATAATCTAATCTATAATAGAATAGAATAATAATATATCTCTTAATAGTACTTCTAATCTTTGAATAAAATTAAATAGTAATCATAATAAATAGCATTATACGCTACATGCCCAACTCGTGACTCAGTGGTAACGTGCACCTCTGGTGAGTATTAAGATTGAGGTTCAATCCCTGTGGCATTGTTGTAGGCACAGTTTCAAAAACGAAGAGACTCGATGGTGTTTGTAATGTTCTGCATTTTATCTCATTAGTTAGACTATCTTGTGAGAGTTTTCCAGGTTTCTATCATGCGATACGCAAATGCAGGTAGTTCCCTCGAAAAGTGGGAGGGAGTGCCCTCTTTCTTCAGCGACACGGAGCTAAGTCAGACTTCTACCTACTGGTGCTCCGCCACAACAGAAGCTGCCCCCCTTCCCTCCATCTATGAGTAGATTACTCACAGGGTGACCGCCCCGCTCTGCTGGACACAGGATTAATCACAACAACAAGAACACATGTTGGATAGCAGTATATTTACCACTTAACCTTATAAACACGTGGAAATAGCTATTTTTTAATAACCGACCAATTTTCGACCAATATAAAATTCGCTGCACCATTGTTTATCAGTATATTTTCAGTATATGATTGTCATACATCGTATTTTATATTCTAATTAAATAATATTCATTAGTTTACATTATTGAATAATACGAATTTAAGATAAAACTATTTGTACAAGAAAGGTTTAGAAGAATATAATCATTTTTGTAATGTTATGGAGTCTTTAAGTAAGTCTATTTCATGTTTCCCATTTTTCATTGTTTCACAATTTTGAATGATTTTCATTAAATTATATAAAACACTAAAATCTTTAAAAATCTATGAAATGCAAATTTCTATATTGTAATTAAAATAATGTCAAGATATTTTATATTACGAAGATTTATATGTAATTAAAATTTTAATACACAATACAGAATATAAAATGCAGTGTTACAATATATTTTTAAGTGCTGATAAGAGCAATATAAAAACGCATATTAGTTCAAGGAATATATGATTTAATTTATATTCATTTAAAATTGACACGATTCGCTAATATACACAAAACATTTAAATTACCAATTTTTATACATTCTTTGTATTTCGTTACTACTCTATTTGATTTTCTGCCATACTAGTGCTCAAGCATTCAAGCATTTTAGCATATTAAATTTTAATAATTACAAATTGTTAAACCAGTTGTAATTGTAAATGAGACCTCAATTAAAGAACTTAATTCAAAATTATTTGAAATCCATGCAATTAAACTCTTCTCGTGAGAGAACACAAGCTTTCCTAGAAATTCATAAACTTATCCCCTCTTCAGAAATTGCATGCCTAGAATCCACCGAGTACAAACTTTCCAACTTGAACGAACTAGAGTAAATTTAACTATTTAAGCGAACGCACACCGCCATAATAAATGCTGTTTAGCATATATTCTTGAACATGTACTATTATCTTTAATATCTTGCTTCATTTGCATTTCGTCAATCCTCTGTTTCTATCAATAAATTCAAACCTATGCAATGATTCAGACGCAGTTAATCAAAGCAGATATAAATGAATCATTTACATCGAATAAATTAAAATATTTTGTGACATTTTATTAAACTGTAAATAAATAATCTTTTTTAATGTGTATATTATTGCTTAGTTAAGAATTTATTAAACTTATCAATATGCCATTTAATTTAAGCGCCAAATATTTAAATTTACTAAATTAATATACTGCAGTGTTGTCTGTTCTGCTGCTGGATTGTAAGTGTGTGTGGTTGGGTTGAGACTTGTGACACAGATTTAAGAACTCACATCTTTATTGGCACACACACAGATGTCCCACACATACAATTAAAGCATATAATGCATAACACATTTAAAGACAGATAATTCTAGATTCGTGAAAAGATTCCACTTCTAAGCCGAAAACCTGATACTTAGCTACGGGCAGGGTGCGCAAAATATTCTTCCTCTCTTGGTGAGAGTCTGTAGGCCAACTTATACGCAGGTTGCGTTAAATATATTTCCTCACCGGATGAAAGACTGTAAACTAAACGTTTTTCAGCGGCAGCGTCTGTGACGCTGTACTTCATATCAGATGCGAATCTCGAGACCTACGAACTATTTCTCCTAAACTCCACAGGGGGCACTCTTGCAATGCGTAGGTGGAATCAGGATTACAATACAATACATTTTGTAAATATTAGATGCATTTCATGTTTCTTATTATTTGAATGACCAAATTATTAAATAAATTTTTATACATTGTTATAGAGAAAGACATATATTCCTTCTTGAAATATGAGAAATTAAAAATGCATAGTAAGTAAGCATTGTATAAAATTAAAGATAATATTTCTAAGCTTTTTAAATGGGTACAATGTTCAATTACATATGTCCCAGATAAATAATATTAACGAGGCTATTTTTATTCTTTTCATAAAATCTACAAGAAATTATACTATGTAATAATTTTTTACTATGTAATTATACTGTGTAATAAGTTTTTGTTATGAATAATTTAAGTATAAATTCTTTTTATTTTTTAAAGTGTTATTAATTTTCATGCTCTAAGAATATTATTATTATACAAGATGTTTCCTTCTTCAATGAAAATATTCTAATTGTATTCAGAAGCACATATTTCCTTTTTAATGTGATACTAAGAAAATTATTAATATTTCGTTTCTCCACACAACATTAACACTTATTATTACTATTTATAAAGTTTAAATGAAAGTTCTCAACAAAATTCCCAAGATCATTTATTAAAATTCAGGATTAAGGTTAATGTCTTCTGACCGGAAATAGCATGCATTTACAATTTAATTATTTAGTGTATTATACTACATTAAGCAAGTAATATCTGAGTTTTAGTTTACGTCAGAATTTAGAATTTTGTCTCACGCTTTACCATTATTATTTAAATTTATTCATAAAAAGATCAATTTGATAATATATACAATATTCCATACTATATTTTAGGAAAGTTCTTGTCCTACTCTTTTATTTTCATCCCCCTATTTTCATCTTTAATTTATATACTACCAAATATAATCCGGAATTGTTTGGTTTTGTTTAAACATATATGTTAAATTTGTATTACTTTTAATGCAATAAATTATTAGTGCCTAATCAAAATTATAATTAAAACCTATTTAGTTAAGTTTCAGTGCATCTTATGAAAACCAAAAGTCTTAAATGAATATAAAAAGAAAGGATTTCTATTATTATTATTTATGGTAAAATGTTTATAAATAAATCCATTATCAATTTAAAATCATCTGTTATTACTCGAATTTATTCATTCTTTCATAAATTTATTTTTGACTAATATTTTATTTTAGAACATTTTACAAACATATAAATAAAAGAGATAACTTTGATTTTTATCAAGCAATTCTTTATTGACACTGTTATAAAATAAGTTACAAAACGATATAAAAATAAGTCCTAAAGAACTATGATAAATAAACATAAATACTATAGAACTAATATAAATAAACATAATACTAAAGAACTAACATAGATAAACATAAATACTTAAGAACTGAGATAAATAAACATAAATACTAATGCACCGAGATAAATAAACATAAATACTAAAGAACTAAGATAAATAAACATAAATACTAAAGAACTAATATAATTCAACATAAATACTAAAGATATAAACATGAATACTAAACATAAAAAAAGATTTATTTAAATTCTTAGAAATTTTCTACTAATCACCAGATAGAAAAATTATAAATTTAAACAAAAATAATAAAAGTATTAAAAAAGAAAATTGGTTTTAGGTGTCAAGAAATTTACAGACATACAATCTCGTGTTCTATATTTAGAAACATCAAATCTATAAAACTGTTTTAAGAAGGATAGTACACATATAAATGAAGGTACATAGTTGAATTATACATTCTTGCTGTCTTTAGCGTTCGAACTATATTTGATCATTTAAAATCAAGTAAGAAAAGACACAATTCTGCATATTTTGTGGCATTTGCAGTTTCCAAAGACTATTTTCTTATCAAAAGAAGAGAAAGATAACTTTATATTACAAAACTTAAGCTGAGGTTTTACGACTTGAATAATAAAATCTGTCATTCCTGTAGTATCAGAGGCCGTGATCTGGTTATATTTAGAAGCATTATGCTGCAAATACTTCCCTCCTTCTAAATATATTTCTTTTCTCTGCTTTTTTCCCGGATAAACCACTACTTCAGAGCAGTGGCTTGGATCTGTCCCGAGCACAATAGCACCACCGTTTTATAGCTTCATGGTACATTTAAGCTCCAAACAATTTCATTGCCCTGGCGTTCAGGAGGGTAAAACTTTCTCTGATATATGGCGAACGCAATGTTATCTCTTCTGGCCTTGAAACTTTCTGTCAGCCCCCAAAGCGCTAATGAAATCTGATGGTGAGCATTAACCATGCAATGAAACGTAAATACATAGTTTATAATGAGGATATATGGAGCTTTGTGTAAGCAGGGTGATGCATAAATTCCTATTACTTGAATAATTCAGTGTTAGAATTTTAATCCAAATTAAACTAATAGAATATTGGTTCTTTTACATTATTTTAGTATGTATGCATTATTTGCATTACTTTAGTATGTTACTTCATTTTACCTTAAATATAATACAATAATTCCTTATTTAGTATTAACTATTTAACATTTGTTGAAGTGTTTTTAAATAATGCATTTCATTTTAGAATACTTTATTGACCACTTATTTATTTTTATATCTTATTCTTAATTAATAATATTACATTGGGTTAAAGAAAAAGCTCATAAGGGTACAAAGAGTAGGAATAGTAGAATATTATATAATGTAGGATATGAAATTAAATCACTAACGTATTTAATATAAGAAATAATATAATTTTTATATTCTTTTAATAATTATATTCCCTTTTCTTGATTAAAAATAAAATAAATATTTATAAGTTCTAAATTTTATTTCAAAAATCATATCGAAAAAAGAAAAAAAAAAAAGTTATTTTCAAAGCTAAACGGGAGAAATATAGAAAATCAATAAAATAGGAAAAAGCCCATAAATTGAAATCATAACACTTCAAAATGTTTTTCGATCACTAAATGTATATAGCTAACTAATAAATTCTTAAATAGTAAATACTAATAAATAAATTCAAAATATACTCTAACTAATATTAACTAATAAATTCATTCCTTACTAATAAATTCATGTTAACTAATAAATTCATGTTAACTAATAAATTCATTCCTTACTAATAAATTCATGTTTAATAAATTCATTCCTAATTAATAAATTCTGTCCTAACTAATAAATCATTCGTAACTATTAAACTAATTCCGAACTAATAAATTCATTCCTATCTAATAAATTCATTCCTTACTACTAAATTCATTCCTAATTAATAAATTCTGTCCTAACTAATAAACTAATTCCTAACTAATAAATTAATTCCTAACTAATAAACTAATTCCTAACGAATAAATTAATTCCTAACTAATAAATTCATTCATATCTAATAAATTCGTGTTAACTAATAAATTCATTCCTAATAAATTCATGTTAACTAATCAATTCATTCCTATCTAATAAATTCATGATAACTAATCAATTCATTTCTAATAAATTCATGTTAACTAATCAATTCATTCCTAACTAATAAATTCATGTTAACTAATCAATTCATTCCTAACTAATAAATTCATTCATTCTAATAAATTCATTCATTTAACTAATGAATTCATTTCTAACTAATCAATTCATTCCTAACTAATCAATTCCTTCCTAATAAATTCATGTTAACTAATAAATTCCTGAAACTATAACTTTCTATCCTTTTTTAATAATAAATTTCGATTTTTGTAAAATTTAAGAATTATACAACAATTATCTTAAAGTAATCAAATACATTATTTAAAGTAAAAAGTAATTAAATGTAATAAGTAATTTAAATGTAATAAGTAATTTAAACGTAATAAGTAATTAAGTAATGAAGTAATTACATGTATTATTTAATACAAATGTAAACTTACATTCAATAACACATATAATGGAAAAATACATCAATTTGAAACTCCTTTTTAAATCAGTAAGAATTTTACAAAGGACAAGCACTATAATTTTTTTTTCCTTCATGTAACTCATATCTTTTAAGCTTAGTTCTTGTTTGCGATTTCGAAATTTTCAATTTTCTATTCAAAATGATCTACGGAACCAATTTTATAAGTAAATATTTGAAGTGCATTCAGTTTATTAGTAATGAAAGCATTGCATTATATTTTGGAAAAAAAGTTACATCAGTTTATCATTGCTTTATTTGATTTACTGTCACCCTATGAAAAGTTATTTAATTATCGATGATTGAAAGTCGTTTATAATCTTTTTCGATTATTGTAATTCTAGTCTACATAATGTATTATAAATAATTGAAAAAGAAAAAATCAAAAATCAAACTATAATAAATGCTTTAAAATTTAAATCTGACCTTTATACCAATGAAAGTTAATTAATTTAATTATGATGATAATGAGTTGGAAATATTATCAAGATAAAAGCTTACATAATTGGTAATCATCGGTAATTAACATAAATTATTATTTATTAATTAATGTTCGTGTAATAGGATAACTACGACATATGAGATAAAATAAAATATAATGCAGTAATCTTAAAAAGGAAAAGAAAAAAAAGCTGAAGGAATCTTTTAATTAAGTCTCATTTATTTTAGTAGGATACTAATAAATAATTTATTAATTAGGAAAATGTAATATTTAATTAATTAGTTTTTATATGTTTGATATAAAATAATTATAATGTCCCAGATTTTAGAAAAAAGTGAATTTTAATGGCGGAATTTCAACATCTATCTTACGAAAAACATTATATATCATTTTTTCGATAAATGTTTGGAAAATTTTGAAGTTAAAAATTTAGTTCCTTTTTTCCTTAATTTATAGATAAAAATCAAAAATAAGAATAAGTTTAATTTTTTTAAGGAAAGTTAAATATATCAAGCAATACAAAATTTGAAATTAAAATTTTTTCTTGATAGGAATGCATTTTTTAATATTTAAAAAAATCAATAAACTATTTTAATAATTTGGGATATTCTAATTACTATTAGTGTACTTAGTTTAAAAATGTGATGAAGCATGAATATTTAATTAGATTATTTTTTAATAGGTACGACTATTAATAAACTCAAGAAGCGTAAAATATATAATCACGGTAAAGAATCAATGAATTTTAAACATTTTCCTTCCTATAGAGAATCTCTTAATAAACTCTTTTTTAAATAAAAGTAAAAAATAATTCTTAAAAGTCAAATATTTAATTATGAATTTTATAAAGGCATTGTAAAATAACATAGAATGGCTCCAGGCGTCAAATATTGTTCCTCTTTGTTCCTCTACAAAATTTCTATTGTTATTAAAACTGCAAAATAAAAAATAAATTCGTGAGAGTCAAGATATAATGTTGTTTGACACGCTTTTGGATTCATTATAAATTTTAATTAGATTGTCAGGTTATAAATCATAAAAAAAATCTCGATAAATTATGAAGCTTTTATAAATCACTAATATAACTATGCTACATTATTATAGTCTTCTTCTTCATTGGCCAAAATCCACGTGATGTGCCAATGCCGTTTGTTTTTAGAGGGTTTCTTTTTACAGAGTAGGGTTGTCAGCCCTACACCCAACAGTCATATTAGACCGGGACTTACAGTTTAAAGAAGACCGAACCAACCGGGACCAGTTTAAAGAACACCTTTTTTTTAGACCTACAGTTTTAGACCATACAGCAAAAAACATTCATGGAACCTCCAGTGCTCTAATCTGAAACTTGTGATACCGAGAGCCAGAGCTCTAGTCCCTCGGCCATCAGAACCACTCTGGTCTTCACTGAATTAAAAAATTTAGTCAACAGAGTCTTCAATTAAATTTGCCTTTTTCAATTCCTTCTATTAGTTCACACTCTTCCTATATATATCTTGTTCAAATTTTCAATCGTTCATAAAATAGTTTTTATTCATCCACTCAAGTTCAAATGCATTTTTTTGAGCTTGTAGTCGATGACACTGGATGTTAATACAGTTTTGTTCAAATATTAATTCAGTAATTAAATTTAATTCATTAATTTTAGTTCTTAGTTTAGTTGCATATATCTACCAATTGATGGCGCCAGATAAATTTAAAATGAATGGAAATGATTTAAAAAGGACTTTCTGCAATATAGTGAAAAAAAAGTAGGAATTGACTTTAAAAATATTTTTTTATATTACTTGTTAATCTAATGACAAAAGCGCAATAGAATGCAAGAGGTCAAATGTTCGATTTAGTTGGTGACGTGGAGGGTTGTAACAGTTTAGGAAGCAAATATTTCTTTTGGGATTTTTCGAGGTTACCTGCTTCAGGTCCGAACAGACGAGAAGCACATAAAGGGCGAGTGGCTTTGGCTCCGAACGTTTTCGTCTGACAACCAAAAACAACCCACGTTATCTCTGTCTGTGAATGACAGCTGATCGTAAATGGGCTTTTGATGTGAGGAAAAAACCGACTCTTGCTGGAGTGAGGTCGAGACACATGATTTCCTGTCAAATCTGTTTTTAATGGATCGGCGAAAGCCATTTGTTCCTCCTGGGCTCTCAACTGGAAGGGGCTTTAGAATTAGGATTTGCTTCTCTGATAGTGAGTAATTTCTCTGATATGACGTGAGTTCTAGCCAATATTTTTCAGAAAGATTAGACTGGATTTCGAAAGCGAAACATATATATATATTTAATGGCGTCCAGCCTTTTGGCTTATATTGACCATTTATCTGCGAGCATCCCAATGCAAACTAGTCTTGAAGAAGTCATGTCGCGTGGGCAGACTCGACAAACGCTGTTTCTCATTTAGAACTAACTACCCAGGGGGCACGTGTAGCTTGGAGATATGATACGGACGCAAGTAGCACCTACCCTCCAACAAAGCTCTTAATACAAATGAGACTGGGACCTAAGAGTTAAAGTATATTCCGAACCCCTACAAACATCCATGGCATCTCTGGGACTCGAATCCGAAACCTGTGGCACCAAACGCCAAAGCAATAGTCACTCGGTCATCAGGCCCAGATAGTGAAAATGTAAATAATTTTGGTAGTTAGGCTGCCTATTAGGAGCTTTTCAGATTTTCTCCTATTAGACACAAATGCGTCTGTCCATATGCAGGGTTCAATATCAATTTATTTATAAAGCTTGATTTTCACAAAAACCATAAAACAAATAAACGAACTTTATTAAGTGAAAATTAAAATAAAATAAATTGAAAATAAAAAAGGACGAAAAACTATGTTACAATAAATCAAGAAAAATTATTGAAATATTTTCTCGCTAGAATAAACTTAAAAAGGATTTGAGAAGCGGAATTTTCTCTTTAAAGCAACATTTAACAAAAAAGTAAAATGCAATGAAAAATAGTAATCAACATAAACAAAAATACTCCGAATTTAATTCATTAAGAAGATTATACCGAATACTTTCACTAAAATGAGAAAAATGGATTAATTTATTTAAAAAGGTTAATAAACTGTTCTTTATTATGACAATCACTCAGCAAAATTCCTTTGAAAAGATACAGATTACAAGAAAAAATGTGTGTGTCAAGTTTAACTAAAGCATCAAGTTAAAAAGGTGAGAAAAAACACTTGATAACATTTTGAAAGTGAGTAAAAATACAAGAGATGATTGGATAAAAGAAGATCTTAGCCTATCCTGAGTATCGATTTTACATCAACGTTTCTTTTTCTCTTATTTAAAATCTCACCTAGCTAATTCTGTTTCGCAGAAGGTTCCTGAGCTCCTTTGTTGATAAAAAAAAATTACATTTTTTTCCAGATTACAGATAATTTCTTCTTTTAAAAAATTTCTTGGAGCTTTATCTTTTCTCGACTGTGCATTTTTCATCCAGGAAGGAATTTAACTCCACAATTTTTTTAACCAAGTTAAAGGGAGTGAGCACTACTGTGTAAAATGAATTTAAGAGATAAATTACTGGAATTTTAGTAGGGTGAAAATGATTATCGAAAAGGAAAAAGTCATACATGCATTGGACAAAATAAATTCAGTCTTGTATAGTTTGAATAATATGATTCCTTTCGCTCGACACGTTTCTTGTATTCAAAAACCAAAATAAAGTAAAATAATTTATTTTTATTGAGTGCAGAAATAAACTAAGACCTTCATTGAGTTTTTTATATTGTTGTTTTCTAATTTTGGTGTTTTCTAATTAATCTAAAATGCAACTAAATTTTTCTCTGAATTTATCAGACATTATATTTATAAAGAACACGCCCATTTCATTATATTTGTTTAAGAATTAATCACACTATTTTTTGCATACAATAAAATAATTATTTACATTCAATATTTTTTTATCATAGCACAATATTTATCATCTTATACAAAAACTTTAGTTGCCCAATTGAAATTAAGTTAAAATTCAATCGCCCACAATATCCACAATGAATTTAATCACCCTCAATATCCTAAATAAATTCAATCATCCTCAATGTCCACAAAAAATTCAATCGCCATCAATATCCAAAATAAATTCAATCGCCATCAATATCCAAAATAAATTCACTCGCCATCAATATCCAAAATAAAATCAATCGCCATCAATATCCAAGATAAATTCAATCACCCTCAATGTCCAAAATAAATTCAATCGCCATCAATATCCTAAATAAATTCAATCACCCTCAATGTCAAAAAAAATTCAATCGTCATCAATATCCTAAATAAATTCAATCACCCTCAAGATCCAAAATAAATTCAATCGCCATCAATATCCAAATAAATTCGATTATCAATATCCGAAATAAATTCAATCATCAATATCCAAAATAAATTCAATCATCAATATCCAAAATAAATTCAATCATCAATATCCAAAATAAATTCAATCATCAATATCCAAAATAAATTCAATCATCAATATCCGAAATAAATTCAATCGCCATCAATATCCGAAATAAATTCAATCATCAATATCCGAAATAAATTTAATCATCAATATCCAAAACAAATTCAATCATCAATATGCAAAATAAATTCAATCATCAATATCCAAAATAAATTCAATCATCAATATCCGAAAGAAATTCAATCGCCATCAATATCCGAAATAAATTCAATCCTTCATATCCAAAACAAATTCAATCATCAATATCCAAAATAAATTCAATCATCAATATCCGAAATAAAATCACTCGCCATCAATATCCGAAATAAATTCAATCCTCCATATCCAAAACAAATTCAATCATCAATATCCAAAATAAATTCAATCATCAATAATCTAAACAAAAAATAGACTCGCCATCAATATTCTAAATAAAAAATATAACGCCATACATATTTTATATAAAAATTAACTCGCCATCAATATTCTACATAAAAATTAATTCGCCATTAATATTCTAGATAAAAATTCAAATACAGTTTCGATTCTAAATAAAAAATTTAATCTATTTTCTAAAAGATTCAATTGGCATCTACTTCTTAGATAAAAGAATCAACTGGTCTGTACTTCCTAAATAAAATATTCAGTCGTCATCTACTATTTTCTAGATTAAAAAAAAAATAATCACCTTCAATCAGATTTTCGCTATTTCAATATGAAAATTACATCAATTACTATTTCAATACTTTACATATTATCTTCATAGAAATATTTTAATTTTGCATTCAATAATTTTAAACTGCATCTTTCGCACAAATTAAGTGAAATACTTGTATTAAGAAGAGAGAGAAAGAAACTACGTGAACTAGTTCAGGTTTCAAGATCTACAATAAAAAAAATGTTATAAATCAGAAAATTATCTATAAAACGAAATAGAAGGACTCAACTTATTACCCCTATTATTACCTATAAAAGTGTCGGATATTAACACTTTATGAAATTTTAGTATTTATACGTTGCTATACGTACATAGAATTATCTTACACTCATGTCCATAAATTAAGGATAATTCAGAATCACACAGAAATTGAACTCTAAAATAAAAATTTCACCTGTAGAATTATCACACACATCTTTGAAGAAGAATATGCAAATTACAGGCAACCACCAGATGGCGCGGATAGTACGTCACAATGACGAGAGTGTAAGAGAGGGGTATATAAGGAATGGTGGCAAAGAAGTAAAATTGTTCACAAGCGCTTTAAAAGCCTTTCAGTGCAATAACCGCATTGTTATGGCACAAAGGAAGCATTTGAAAGATTTTTTACGTGGTAGAATTATCGGACGACTGAAATGTGGACGTACCCAGCTGGAAGTATCCGAGTAACTCGGAATCGCCCAGAGTGTCATCTCCAGGCTTTGGCAACGATTCCAGGATGATGGTAATGTGAGTAGATGTTACAGCACAGGTCGCCCCCGAGTTACAACGCCGAATGAGGACCGGTATTTAGCAGTTACTGCCAAAAGAAACAGACGGAACACAGCATCAGACCTGTCTCGTCAGCTCTCTTCAGCTACCGGTACGACAGTTTCAAGGCAGACCATGTACAGACGCTTAGGGCACATTGGTCTATATGCTCGTAGGCCTGTCAGATGTGTTCCACTTACCGCAACTCACTGTCGCCTGCGATTAACCTGGAGTAGAGAGCATGCATTGTGGACACCGCAACAGTGGTCTGGTGTGATGTTTTCCGACGAGTCCAGGTTTAGTTTGCAGTCTGATTCTCGCCGGACTTTCATATGGAGAGCGCCAGGTACCCGTTACCACCAAGAGAACACATTGAACGGCACCGTTACGGTGGTGCAGGATGGCTCGTTTGGGGAGGAATTATTCTTGGTTCCAGAACTGACCTGCATGCTCAGAGTGTAACGATGACAGGCCACATTTATCGGGATGTCATTCTGGAACAACATGTACGTTGGTTTCCGGGCGCCATGGGTGCTGAATTATTGTTTATGGATGACAACGCCCATCCTCACTGTGCAAACATTGTAGACGAATGCCTTCAATTGGAGGATATCACCCGTATGGATTGGCCAGCATACTCACCGGACTTGAATCCATGTGTGGATTGCTCCAGGAGTAAAAACCTCAACCGGAACTTCGCATTGCTTGATTTTTCCCCAAGATCAGATTGAATTTGATACTCAGCATGCAAACCTGTATATAATACATCTTTTTATGTAAATAGGTTCTTTTTTTGAAATTTGCTCTTTTTTTATTAATTATGTCAAACATATAACATCTTTTTTGCTTTTAATAAATAGACTTTACAAATAAGTCAAATTTGTTTTGCTTCTGTCTCTTTCTTTGCCTGAACTTCATTATCCTTAATTTATGGACATGAGTGTATTTATAAATACAGAACATTAGATTTGCATAACTTGGAAATATATTCAAAAAATTTTATTTTCCTTTTGTAAATAGTTTAAAGCAAATTTTCAAAACAAAAATCAGTAGTTTTATAAATTTAATTTTTAGTTTATCCATCTATTTTTGAGTAAATAGAAATTTGCATGGTAATATTGAAATATGTCAAAGTTTCATAAATAATGGTTAAAGTAGCTTTCTATCGAGAAATATATATTTAATCAATCTATACGATCGAAAACATCAGATACATATGTTTTGGTAAAGATTTTGTTTTCTGGAAAAAAAACATTTCAATTTTTTGTAAAATTGACTGTAGTTTTTAGAAAATGCATTTTTCATATTAATAGTTTTGCATTAATAGTTTCATATTTTTTTTACTAATAAAAAATTTAATGAAAAGGTTCCAGCAATAAAGGCTGTTTCACGGACAGTTTAAGTATTAAAAAGTTCCATTGAATTAATTTGTGTAAAGCTAAAATAATTTAGAAAAATAAATAACATTAAATGGAATAGTTTCAAAATTAGGTCTATATGCATCTTATAGATGCATTGAATAAAGTACTGTCTTTTATTTATTCCAATTCGCATAATATTTTTGCTTCCTACAGCATAATATCTCGATTGAGTTTTCAACAGATTTGTCCTTATCCATAACTGTGTTTCTAATTTTTGGTGATGGAATATGAAGAAATATAACATTTAAATTATTTACTATATAACCTATATAAAGGAAAAAATAATTATATATAAATAAGTAATTAAAAAATTTAATAAATTATATAATAATATAATATTTAACAAAAAATTTAAAAAAAATGTTATAGAACTTTACAAACCCTGAAATATATGTATTTCTAAGCCATTTTGATAGATTTATTTACAAATCAAATTAATTTTATGCTTAGTGTTTTTATTACAATCCACAATTAGTCACAAAAGTCAACATACACCTATTAATATAACGAGAGTTAAGATATAAATATTATTTTTAAAAATTTTAATTTACTTCATTGTTACATTTAATAAGTCAAAAAATATTTTATAAAAGTAAGTTATACCAATTACCTCTTCGGAATAGGAATAACAATCCTAAAATTGATGTCTCAAAAATCTACACAAAGGAGGTCCTTTTTGTACAACATTACCCGATTTCACTGTTATTTAAGTAGGAACGCAAAAGCATTGCACGTAATTATTGAAAAGAAATCTTGAGTGTACTTTAAGTCGTTTTTGCTGTTAAGGTTCCAGTTAAAATAACATCAAGACAGGAAAGTAGTGTTGACATCGAAATTCGATAATTAAGTTAAGGTGAAATATAAAATCTTACGCTGAAATTGCCAAAAATTGTTGGGAAGAGTTAGCCTACTGCAAACTATTATAAGAAATTACAAAATAACTGAAAATATTTTTGAGAAATTTCGTAAATGACGGTCAAAAAATTTGAATAATAAAGATGCTCGAATAATGACGTGGAAAGTAAATTAAAATCCAAAATCATCAGCTCCTTAATTAACTGAATATGTTGCAGTGACTATTAATAAAAGTATTAATACAGAGTAACTTCAAAGAAACCTCCAGTCTAACAGATTTCATTGCAGAGTTTCATGGAGAAAGCCATTCATACACAGAGCTACTAAAAAAGGTTAACTTTGCTTAATGAATATATTCATAAGGAATTTTCTTATTGGAAAACTGTCCTTTTAACTGATAGTGTAAATATAATGCTTTCTGAAATGATGGACATGGTAAATTGTAACGGCGTAGAAAAAAGGGAGAATAATTGAAACTCATAAATGTCATTCCAATAGTGGCACAAAGGAGGAATCAATGTCATCTGATGGTGTTGGGAAATTAACATTCATTGAAAGTATGGTGGATCTTTTCAGATACTTCAAAATATTGAAAAGTATAGTAATGTGCAGGAATCTGTTGACAGTTTACAGCTTGAAAGCATTGGTTATTTCTACATGACAACGATTCCAATCAGACTGTGAAGAGTTGAAGGAATAGTTCTTTTGCAAAATTCTTACACAACTCCATACTTCTCCCCAATAGCCAGATTTGAATTCCATTAACACGTATTGAATAAAATTTACTAAAATTTGTTACAGTGTCAGAGAAAAAGATTCCTTTCAAAATGCATAGTTGCAAGAATGGTCTGCTATTAAGCTAGATACCACACAAAATCTTATTGTTTCATTGCCTAGGAGATAATAAGCCCTCATTGATTCAGAAAGTCAAATTAGAAGATATTAAATTACTTTCAATTGCATAAATTATGTTAATTTTTCAATTTTCTTATAATGTATGGGCACTTTTGTGTCATGTGATTTTCATTAAAGAAATTATTTTTCATTTTCATCTATAAGTGTTTCTTTTTTACATAAATATTGGTAAATGTAATTTGTATTTAAATATAATAAATTTTGCAGCTTTCAGTTTTTATAATTGTATAAAAAATACCATTTTTTTAAAGTATATGCTGATTTTGGTGATTGACTGTATTATTGTTACAAGGTTATTACTTAACTGCCGATATTTGTCAATTCTTACAGTTAGCTCACACTCTCTCTAGATACATCTTGCTCAAATAAAATACTTTTTGTTCATTCACTCAAGTTGAAATACATTTTTTTGAACTTGTAGTGGATGAGACTTGATGTTAATACAGTTTTTTCAAATATTGATTCATTAATTAAATTTAATTAATTAATTAAATTTTTATTTTTATTTTTAAGTTGCATGTATCTAATAACAGATGACGCCAGATGGAAGTGGAATATTTCAACTTTATTTGTAAAGGACTTTTCTGCAATATAGGGGAAAAAAAGTAGGAATTGACTTAAAATTTTTTTTTGTATATTACTTGTTTATATTAGAATCTCTTAAAATGATATTTATTTGAATTTATAATAAAACTCTCGTGGCATTTGCCAATTCAATAAACTTAATTTGTACCGTTTGCAAATTCCAATTAATTATTCATTGAAATAAGCTTTTAACTTGCCATAAAGATTTAAATACCAAATCCGAAATTCCAAGTTGCTATTAAAAAAAGAACTTGCATAATGAAATTTATTTTCTTAAGTTAGTTATTCAATTAATTTAGAAATTTCTTCTGGATTTTATACAAGATTCCTTGACTGAAATTAAAAAGAGACATTTTCTAAGATGTAATTAAATATAATTTCAACTTCCATTGATTAAGTTCTCATTGAATCTTTTTAAAATATGAAAAAAATGATTCTACATTATTGTGTAATATAAGAGCTTTATAATAATAGAGTTAAATGCAAATTTTTTAAATTTTAACTGCTAAAAATTCTTTTGAATCCTTTATACTAATTTGGTCCTTTTTTAAATGAAATATTCTTAGCTTACATGGAAGCAATTTTAATAATAATTAACTACTAATAGAAAGGGGTTGTTTTGTACAAGAACTTATTAAGTAAAGAATACAAATGTTAACTAATAGTTTTTAACTTAATTCAAAAACAAAAAAAAGGATTAAATATTTTTTTTTCATGTTAGTTTAGGAATTCTACAAAATGAAAAGACTTTAAAAATGGATTTCTATTATGTTCATAAAATATTTTTTATTAATCGTCTTTGAAAAAGCAATTTATTATTCTAAAAAGAATATTTCAAAGAACAGTTTAACAATGATATCTGGAATTATCAAATATAATAATTTGAAATGTGACAAATGAAATTTTTTTGCATCTACAACAATTTTATGTTTGCATTTTAATTGCCACAGAGGCATGAAGTTTATATTCTAGATCAAAAAATTGCCTCAGTTTCAAAATTTTTATAGTTTTTGGTATAAGAGGAAGCGTAAAAGTCACAAAATAAGGACACGGCGGGAATAACAAAATATATGATAGTATCAGAAAAGCTAGAATAATATCATAGATAACAAAAATCGTTATAATAAAAGTTACCCCGCAAAATTGATACTTCAAATTCATATCCGGTGACAAATCGATGGAATATACATAAATACAAAGAATTTCAGCCCTTGAGAACTTGCCACATTGTCACCCACTCCGGAATTAGCTAATTAAATGTCATGAAAAATAAATTCACCAAACCACCCGCAAATATTGCGTCATAGAAAAATTTGATTTCTGGGAATTCAAAGGCTCTTCTTCATTCTAAGAAAATAATGTTGTGTATTTAAAAATTGTTGATTATTATTTTCTACAAACCAGTTTATCTCGTATAGCCAAATCATTATTATCTACATGTGTTTCTTTTCCCACTTGGTAGACAGTCTAGACTAAGTCTATGAACCCGTGTGTTCTCAAACAAGGAAATTCCGCTTCAGTACTTAAGCACAACTGACTCTTTTGGCAACCGATGCAAGTCAAAATATGAGAGCAGAAGTTGCTTGAGTGAAGCTACATTTTGGGCAAAGGGGATAAACCTTAATTTCTGACACATGATGTTGAGCATGAAGCTGACCATTGCCGAACCTAGAAAGAGCTGTCTGTTCGTATCTACGACCAGTCCCAAATAAAGCAGGACCAGGACGTTTACAATCATATCACTCATATACGTGGGATTTTCTTCAAGAGGAGTTGATTATTAATTTGAACCTAGAGGAAAGCTCCGAGAAAGGGAGACAGTTACAATCAGTAGAACTTTTAAGGCTACCCTCCTTGGTCAGCTCATCTGCAATCTCGTTGCCGTAAGCACCCACGTGGGACGGAACCCACTGGAAAAATATATTATTATGATGAGCACTCCAGCAACCCAAAAGCTGAGCAATATTCACCGTCATCCTATCACCATTTTTATATGGTGAAAGAGCGACGATATATCTGTAGTCAATATTCATATTATACCTATCAATATTCATATTATATGAGTCAATATTCATATTATTATATGTTATCAATATTCATATTGTTATGTGTAGTCAATAATCACCGTCGCATGGGAATATGGACTACATATAACAACAGTAACAGGGTGTACAGGATTTCTTGAATTATAATTGGTCATCATCGGCGAGCAGAAAAATAATTCAGATTCAGAATTCATTAGTCTTCTTCACCTCAAAACAAACAAAACTCATCTTTAATTTTTATTGTTATAAACATTTAAGATAATACTATTTATAATTTATATCTTTGAAAAAAACATTTATAATTTAAACTGATAAATAGATCACTCATTTCTCATTGTAATACTTTTAAATACCAGAGACTCATAAATACTTTGCCCCTGGCAAATAATTTAACTGATTTTAATGTTTTTATGATAGAAAAAATTATCGCAAAAAATGGAAATTTAAATAATTTTACTGTAAACAAAAATTTCATGTTATTAATTTTTCAGGTTATCCAAAATTTTATTCTTGTTAGCAAAATAAAATAAGTTTTTTTTTTTCATCAATTAAAAAATAAGGCCATGTTTTCTTTTAAACTGTTGAAAATCTCCGCTTACCACTATTTTTTCAAATAAAATTGGGAAATACAAGAACATTTTTCAAAAGAGTATGTGTCATTTAAATATAAAGTAGAAAACTTAGAAATGGTTTAAAAAGGCTGAAAAAAACTGTAACATCGCTTGAATTTTCTAGAATAATCTGTACTGTGTGTTCGAGCAGAAAATGTATGTGGTCATTAAAGAGTTTTGTGGCAGATGTTTATGTTGCATGTGCGTGACTACACTGAGCATCTACTTCAGAAAGATCATTATCTGTGAATATAGCGTTGCTTTTAGCATATTTAATGTCCTTTTTCTATAGCCAAGTTGAATAATTTATTTTCTGCAGGTATAAGTAGAGCAATAAAAAGAATGGAAACAGAGTAGAATAGATTCTTACCATGTTTTTCTTACAAAAATTTACTAACAATAATAAATTTCTGAAAAATAATCATTTTTAAAATGGTCAAAGTTTAATTAAGAATTTTTATAATGTTTGTAATGAAGATTTGTGACTGACGTTATGAAAATTTTCTTTTTTAAACATATTTGAAACATTTTCCTGAGAAATTTTTAGATCGGAATTGCATTTCTTTTTTCTCTACTTTCCATTGTTTTCAGAATAATATATTATAATTGAATATGTTGTTTAAAAGCGAATAATTATAATTAGTATTAGAAAGTAATTAAAACAAGAAAGATTATCAGTAATATATTTCTTCGAAATGAAACGTATTTTTTTCTCTTTATACACACGTTGTTCTTCATTTAAATAAGAAAAATTAGCTTAGAAAGCTCAGCATGATTGCTTTCGATGTACTCTGCAACAAAAAGAAAAAAATCTTAAGCACGCTCATATTATTCACGCACACATATAGTGAAGATATTTTAAGCTTATTTCACGTTACCTTTATAAAGAAGTGGTACTGGCTACTTTTTAAAATTAAATTACATGTATAATTTTTTAAACGATACAAAATGTGTTGTTTCATTGCTTATCAGTAAGTTTTCGGTATATAATTGACAAACGTCATAATTTATATTCCATTTAACTAAGATTCGTAAGTTCACATTACCGAATAATACGTATTTAAAATTAAACTATTTGTACAAGAAAGGCTTATAAGAAAATAATTATTTTGTAGTGTTATAGAGTCTTTAATAAGTCCGTTTAATGGATATATATATTTCCCTGTTTCCATGATTTCATATGTTTTTCATTAAATTATATAAATCACTAAAATCTTTAAAAATCTATGAAAATACAAAATTTCTATATTAAAATTAACATAACGACAAAATATTTTGTATTACGAAGATTCAATGTTATTAAAAATTTTATACATTATATTATTCAACACAATACGAAATATAAAATGCAGTGTTACAATATATTTTTAAATGCTGATAAGAGCACTATAAAAACGTATATTAATGCATGATTTAATTCATATTCATTTAAAATTTACACGATTCATAAATATATACAAAATATTTAAAATTACTTATTTTTATACGTTCTTTGTATTTTATTATTCTCTATTGGTTTTCTACCATAATAGTGCCTAAGTATTATCTTAGCATATTAAAGTTTAATAATTACAAATTGCTTAACCAGTTTTAATTGTAAATGAGTCATCATTTTAAGAGGAACTTAATTCAAAATTTATTTGATATCCATGTAATTAAATTCTTCTCGTGAGAGAGCACGGCTTTCCTAGAAATTCATAAACTTATCTCCGCTTCAGAAATTGCATGCCTAGAATCCACCGAGTACAAACTTTCCAACTTTAACGAACTAGAGTAAATTTAACTATTTAAGCGAACGCACACCGCCATAATAAATGCTGTTTAGCATATATTCTTGAACATGCTTCATTTGCATTTCGTCAATCCTCTGTTTCTATCAATAAATTCAAACATATGCAATGATTAACATTTCAGTTGATCAAAGCAGATATAAATGAATAATTTACATAAAAAATTTTAATATTTTGTGGCATTTTATAAAACTGTAAATAAATAATCTTTTTTAATGTGCATATTATTGCTTAGTTAAGAATTTATTCAGCTTTTTAATATGTCATTTAACTTAAGTGCCAAATATATAAATGTACTACATTAATAAACTATAATGTTATTGGTTGTGCAGCTGGATTGTAAATGGATGTGGTTGGGTTGAGACACAGGTTTGAGAACTCACAGCTTTATTTACACATGCACAAACACCATACACATACAATATTTAACATATTTAAAGACAAATAATTCTAGACCGGTGGAAGAATTCCACTTCTAATACGAAAACATGAAACTCGGCTATGCGCAGGGTGCACGATATATACTACCTCTTCGGGTGAGAGTCCGTAGGCCAACTTAAACACAGATTGCGTTAAATATATTTTCTCTCCGGATAAACTGTAAACAAAACGTTTCTCAACAGAAGCGCGTGATTGCGCTGTACTAAACTTTTTCAAAGGCAGAGCCGGTTGCGCTGTACTTCCTCTCAGGTGAGAGTCTCGAGGTCTACTGATCATTTTTCCTGAAAGCCACATGGGGCAATCTTGCAGTGTGTGGGAGGAAGCATGGTTACAATAAAATATATTTTGTAAATATTAGATGCATTTCGTGTTTATTATTATATGAATGAACAGATTATTAAATAAATTTACATACAGTGTTAATAAGAAAGACATATATTCCTTCTTGAAATATGGGAAATTAAATGCGCGTAGTAAACATCGTATAAAATAAAAGAGAAATTACAAAACTTTTTAAATGTGTAAAATGTTCTATTACATATGTTACAGATAAATAATAATAGCGAGATTATTTTTATTATTTTTATAAAATCTCCAAGAAATTCTACTATGTAATAATTTTTTAATATGTGGTTATACTGTGTAATAATTTTTGTTATGAATAATTTAAGTAGGAAATCCTTTTTATTATTTATAGTGTTATTAATTTTTGAGCTCTAAGAATATTATTATTATGCAAGATGTTTTCTTCTTCAATGAAAATATTCTAATTATACACAGAAGCGCATATTTACTTTTTAAATTGATACTCAGAAAATTACTAGTATTTCGTTTCTCCTCACGACATTAATACTTATTATTAAGTACTTTTTAGAAAGTTTAAACGAAAATTCTCAACAAAATTCCCAAGATCATTTATTAAAATTCAGGATTAAGGTTAATGTATTCTGCCCGGAAATAGCATGCATTTACAATTTAATTATTCATTATGTTATACTACATTAAGAAAGTAATATCTGAGTTTTAGTTTACGTTAGCATTTAAAATTTTGTCTCACGCTTTACCATTATTTAAATTTATTCATAAAAAGATCAATTTGATAATATATACAATATTCCATCCTATATTTTAGGAAAGTTCTTGTCCTACTACTCCTATCTTTTATTTTCATTACTTATTTTTATCTCCCTATTTTCATCTTTAATTTATATACTACCAAATATAATCCGGAATTGTTTGGTTTTGTTTAAACATAATATGTTAAATTTGTATTACTTTTAATGCAATAAATTATTAGTGCCTAATCAAAATTACAATTAAAACCTATTTAGTTAAGTTTCAGTGCAAACCAAAAGTTTTAAATGAATATAAAAAGAAAGGATTTCTATTATTATTATTTATGGTAAAATGTTTATAAATAAATCCATTATCAATTTAAAATCATCTGTTCTTACTCGATTTTATTCAAAAGAGATATCTTTGATTTTTATCAAGCAATTCTTTATTGACACTGTTATAAAATAAGTTACAAAACGATATAAAAATAAGTCCTAAAGAACTATGATAAATAAACATAAATACTATAGAACTAATATAAATAAACATAATACTAAAGAACTAACATAGATAAACATAAATACTAAAGAACTGTGATAAATGAACATAAATACTAAATAACTGAGATAAATAAAAATAAGTACTAAAGAACTAAGATAAATAAACATAAATACTTTAGAACTAAGATAAATAAACATAATACTACAGAACTAAGATAAACATCAATACAAAAATATAAACATAAATACTAAAAATATAAACATAAATACTAAAAATATAAACATAAATACTGAACATAAGAAAGGACTTATTTGAAAATTAGAAATTTTTTACTAATCACCAGACCTAAGATCACCTAAGATAAACATAAGTTCTAAAGAACTAAGATAAATAAACAGAAATACTAAATAAACAAAAATACTAAAGTTATAATCATGAATACTAAACATAAAAAAGTTTATTTATTTGAATTCTTAGAAATTTTTTACTAATCACCAGATAGAAAAATAATAAATTTAAACAAAAATAATAAAAGTATTAAAAAAAAATTGGTTTTAAGTATCAAGAAATTTACAGACATACAATCTCGTGTTCTATATTTAGAAAGATAAAATCTATAAAACTGTTTTAAGAAGGATAGTACACATATAAATGAAGGTACATTGTTGAATTATACATTTTTGCTGTCTTTAGCGTTCGAACTATATTTGTTCATTTAAAATAAAGTAAGAAAAGACACAATTCTGCATATTTTGTGGCATTTGCAGTTTCCAAAGACTATTTTCTTATCAGAAGAAGAAAAAAGATAACTTCATATTACAAAACTTAAGCTGAGGTTTTACGACTTGAATAATAAAATCTCTCACTCCTGTAGTATCAGAGGCCGTAATCTGGTTATATTTAGAAGCATTATGCTGCAAATACTTCCCTCCTTCTAAATATATTTCCTTTCTCTGCTTTTTTCCGGATAAACCACTACTTCAGAGCAGTGGCTTGGATCTGTCCCGAGCACAATAGCACCACCGTTTTATAGCTTCATGGTACATTTAAGCTCCAAACAATTTCATTGCCCTGGCGTTCAGGAGGGTAAAACTTTCTCTGATATATGGCGAGCGCAATGTTATCTCTTCTGGCCTTGAAACTTTCTGTCAGCCCCAAGGCGCTAATGAAATCTGATGGTGAGCATTAACCATGCAATGAAATGTAAATACATAGTTTATAATGAGGATATATGGAGCTTTGTGTAAGCAGGGTGATGCATAAATTCCTATTACTTGAATAATTCAGTGTTAGACTTTTAATCCAAATTAAACTAATAGAATATTGTTTCTTTTGAATTATTTTAATATGTATTTACTTAATTTTACCTTAAATATAATACAATGATTCCTTATTTAGTATTAACTGTTTAACACTTGTTGAAGTGTTTCTAATTAATGCATTTCATTTTAGAATACTTTATTGACCACTTATTTATTTTTATATCTTATTCTTAATTAATAATATTACATTGGGTTAAAGAAAAAGCCCATTAGGGTACTAAGAGTAGGAATAGTAGAATATTATATAATGTAGGATATGAAATTAAATCCCTAACATATTTAATATAAGAAATAATATAATTTTTATAGTCTTTTAATAATTATATTCCCTTTTCTTGTTTAAATATAAAATAAATATTTATAAATTCTGAATTTTTTTTTCAAAAATCATATCGAAAAAAGAAAAAAAAAAGTTTTTTTCAAAGCTAAACGGGTGAAATATGGAAAATCAATAAAATAGGAAAAAGCCCATAAATTGAAATCATAATACTTCAAAATGTAATAAATTCTTAAATAGTAAATACTAATAAATAAATTAAAAAAATACTCTAACTATTATTAACTAATCAATTCATTCCTAACTAATAAATTCATGTTAACTAATAAATTCCTTCCTTACTAATAAATTCATGTTTAATAAATTAATTCCTTCCTAATAAATTCTTTCCTAACTAATAAATTCATTCCTAAATAATAAATTCATTTCTAACTAATAAATTCATTCATATCAAATTAATGTTAACTAATAAATTCATTCCTAATAAATTCATGTTAAATAATCAATTCATTCCTAACTAATCAATTCATGTTAGCTAATGAATTCCTTCCTAACTAATCAATTCATGTTAAATAATCAATTCATTCCTAACTAATCAATTCATGTTAGCTAATCAATTCCTTCCTAACTAATCAATTCATGTTAAGTAACTAATTTAGGAATGATACAACAATTATCTTAAAGTAATCAAATGCATTATTTAAAGTAAAAAGTAATTAAATGTAATAAGTAATTTAAATATAATAAGTAATTAAGTAATGAAGTAATTACATGTATTATTTAATGCAAATGTAAACATATATTCAATGATATAATGGAAAAATACATTAATTTGAAACTCCTTTTTAAATCAGTAAAAATTTTACAAAGGACAACATTATAATTTGTTTTTTCCTTCATGTAACTCATATCTTCTAAGCTTAGTTCTTGTTTGCGATTTCGAAATTTTCAATTTTCTATTCAAAATGATCGACGGAACCAATTTTATAAGTAAATATTTGAAGTGCATTCAGTTTATTAGTAATGAAAGCATTGCAGTATATTTTGAAAAAAAAGTTACATCAGTTTATCATTACTATATTTAATTTACTGTCACCCTATGAAAAGTTATTTAATTATCGATGATTGAAAGTCGTTTATAATCTTTTCCGATTATTGTAATTCTAGTCTACATAATGTATGATAAATAATTGAATTTAGAAAAAATCAAAGATCAAAATATAATCAATACTTTAAAATATAAATCTGACCTTTATACCTATGAAAGTTAATTAATTTAATTATGATGATAATGAGTTGGAAATATTATCAAGATAAAAGCTTACATAACTGTTAATCATCGGTAATTAACATAAATTATTATTTATTAATTAATGTTCGTGTAATAGGATATTCTTATTTGTTTTAGTAGGATACTAATAAATAATTTATTAATTACAAAAATGTCATATTTAATTAGTTTATATGTTTGATATAAAATAATTATAATGTCGCTGATTTTAGAAAAAAGTAAATTTTAATGTAAATATTTCAATATCTATTTTGCGAGAATCATTATAAATAATTTTGTCGAAAAATGTTTAAAAAATTTTGAAGTTAAAAATTTAATTCCTTTTTTCCTAAATTTATAGATAAAAATAAAGAATAAGAATAAATTTAGTTTTTTTCAACGAAATTTAAATATATCAAGCAACACAGAATTTGAAATTAAAATTTTTTTCTTGATATATATGCATTTTCTAATATTTAGAAAAAATCAATAAACTATTTTAATTATTTAAAATATTCTAATTACTATTAGTGTGCTTAGTTTAAAAATGTGATGAAGCATGAATTTTTAATTAGATTTTTTTTAATACGTACAACTATTAATAAACTCAAGAAGCGTAAAATATATAATCACGGTAAAGAACCAATGAATTTTAAACATTTTCCTTCCTATAGAGAATCTCTTAATAAACTCTTTTTTAATAAAAGTAAAAAATAATTCTTAAAAGTCAAATATTTAATTATGAATTTTATGAAGGCATTGTAAAATAACATAGAATGGCTCCAGGCGTCAAATATTGTTCCTCTTTGTCCTTCTACAAAATTTCTATTGTTATTAAAACTGCAAAATAAAAAATAAATTCGTGAGAGTCAAGATATAATGTTGTTTCACACGCTTTGGGATTCATTATAAATTTTAATTAGATTGTCAACTTATAAATCATAAGAAAAATCTTGATAAATTATGAAGCTTTAATAAATAACTAATTTAATTATGCCAGATTATTAGTTTATGGATGACTTCATTTTGGTTTGTATGGTGGTTTAAGGCAATCTGCCTGTCGGCAGATTTCGTGATAGGAAATGTTTTCTTTTTACAGGGTAGAGTTGTCATCCCTATGCCCAACAGTCATATTTGACCGGGACCTATGGTTTAATGTAGATTTCGAACCCCTACAAACATCCATGGTATCTCCCGCGTGCTAGTCACTCGGCAATCAGACCCCATTCTGGTCTTCGATGAATTAAAAATTTTAGTCAACATTGTCTTCAATTAAATTTGCTTTTTTAAATCTAATGGAAAAAACGCAATTGGAATGCAGGAGGCCAAATGTCCAATTTAGTTGGTGATGTCCGTTTCAAGCCTTGCTTTCCTTAATAAGAGATCTCGAGGGAGTGGAGGGGTGTAACAATTTATATGATCCTTAATGGGAAGCAAGATTTCCTATTGGGATTTTTCCAGCTTATCTTTTTAAGGTCCTGCCAGACGAGAGAGCATAAAGTGCAAGTGGCTTTGGCTCCGAACGTGACCGGGAAAAACAGCCTATGTTATATCTGCCTGTGAGTGACAGCTGGTCGTAAATAGGGTCCTTTTGATGCGCGGAGCGGGGGGGCGGACAAAACGATTCTTGCCCGAGCGAGGTCGAGATACATAGTTTTCTGTCAAATCGGTTTTTAATGTATTCGAGACAGCCATTCGTCCCTCATGCTACGTCATGACAGGGATTTAGAATTGGGGTTGATTTCTCTGCTGGTGAGTGTGTAGTTTCTCTGATATAAAAGTGAATTTCAGCCATTTATTTTCAGAAAGATTAGATTGGATTTCGATAGCGGAAACATTTTTTTTAATTTCGTCGAGCCTTTTGGCTTGTATTGACCATTTATCTGTGAGCAGCCCAATACAAAGTAGACTTGAACAAGGCATGTCGTGTGTGCTGCATCGACGAACGCTGTTACTCATTTAGCCCTATCCAGGGGGCACGTGTAGCTTGGAGATATGCTACGAAAGTGAATAATTCTACCCCCCCCTACACCGCTTTACAGTCAAATGAGACCACTACTACACTACACCACACCACATCACATCACATCACTGTGCCTAGAGCTGAGTTGCCCCTTTACTATTTGGGATTGATGTGGGCCAGAAGAAGTCTGACGTTCTACGCTACTCTCTGGCGCTCTACGGTCATAGACCGGACCTACTGCTTAAAGTGGATTCCGAACCACTGCAAATATCCATGGCACCGTCGGGATTCGACCGATTTCTGTGATACCGAGCGCCAGAGCGCTAAACACTCGGCCATCAGGCCCCAATAGACAAATGAGACTGTGACCTATGGATTAAAGTGGATTTCGAACTCCTGCAAACATCCATGGCATCGCTGAGATTCGAAACCGAAACCGATGACACCAAGCAATAGTCATTCAGCCATCAGGCCCCGATAGTGATATTGTGAATAATTTTATTGCATTGATAGTTGAGCTGCGTATTAGGAGTTTTCTAGATTTTCTCCTATGAGACACAAATGGGTCTGTTTATTCTTACAAAGGTCCCACGAAGACTCCACTCTACCCAATAGGCATTGTTGATAATATGTAAAAGAATAAATAAAAATCATATATTTTACTTTATTGTTAAGTATAAAATTTGTCTATATACATGGTTCATTATCAATAATTTATTTATAAAGCGTGATTTTTATGAAAAAAATAAATCAAAAGAGTAGGAACTTTGTTAAATAAAAATAGAATTAAAACAAATTGAAAATAAAAAAGGACGAAAAACTATGTTACAATAAATCAAGAAAAATTATTAAACAAAATATTTCTCGCTAGATTAAACTAGATTAAACAAGTTTTGAGGAGTGGAATTTTCTGTTTATGTATACAAACCTTAACAAAAAAAGTGAAATGCAATGAAAAATAGTTATCAACATAAACAAAACTACTCCGAATATAATTCATTAAGAAGATTATACCGAATACTTTCATTAAAATGAGAAAAATGGATTACTTTACTTAAAAAGGTTAATAAACTGTTCTTTATTATAACAATCACTCAGCAAAATTCCTTTGAAAGTATACAGATTACCGGAAAAAATGTTTGTGTCAAGTTTAACTAAAGCATCAAGTTAAAAAGGGGAGAAAAAACACTTCATAACATTTTGAAAGTGAGTAAAAATACAAGAGATGATCTGATAAAAGAAGATCTTAGCATATCCTGAGTATCGATTTTACATCAACGTTTCTTTTTCTCTTATTGAAAATCTCACCTAGCTAATTCTGTTTCGCAGAAGGTTTCTGAGCTCCTTTGTTGGTAAAAAAAAAATTACATTTTTTTAGATTATACAGATAATTTCTTCTTTTAAAAAAATTCTTGGAGCTTTATCTTTTCTCGACTGTGCATTTTTCATCCAGGAAGGAATTTATCTCCACATTTTTTTAACCAAGTTAAAGGGAGTGAGCACTAATGTGTAAAATGAATTTAAGAGATAAATTACTGGAATTTTAGTAGAGTGAAAATGATTTTGGAAAAGGGAAAAGTCATATATGCATTGGACAAAATAAATTCAGTCTTGTATAGTTTGAGTAATATGATTCGTTTTGCTCGACTCATTTCTTGTATTGAAAAACCAAAATCATGTAAAATAATTTATTTTTATTGAGTGAAGAAATACAGAAAGACCTTCATTGATTTTTTTTTGTTGTTTACTAATTATGCTGTTTTCTAATTAGTCTAAAATGCAACGTAATTTGCTTTGAATTCATAAACCATTATATTTACAAAGCAAACACCCATTTCATTATATTCGTTTAAGAATTAATCACAATCAGTTTTTTGCAAACAATAAAATTATTTATTTACATTCAATATTTATTTATCTTAACACAATATATATCATTTTATATAAAAAATTATTAGTTTCCAATAATATTCTAGATAAAAAATTGAATCCCCATCTATATTCAAAATAAATTTAGTCACCATCAGTATTCAAAATAAATTCACTCGCCATCAACATTCAAAATGAATTTAATCGCATCAACATTCAAAATAAATTCATTTGCCATCAATATTATAATTATAATATTGATGACGATTGTATTTTATAATAGTGATGGCGATTGTATTTTTTAACTAGAATATTGATGACGATTATATTTTATAAGTAAAAAATACAATCGTCATAAATATTCTAAATAGAAAATTCGATCGCCATCAATATTCGAAAACAATCCCCATTAATATTCTAGATAAAAATTCAGTGACCGTTTGCTAAAGCAAAAAATGTAATCTACTTTCTAGATAATGATTCAATGGGCATCTGCTTTTTAGATAAAAAAATCAACTGCCCTCTACTCCCTAGATAAAAAATTCAATCGTCATCTACTATTTTCTAGATTGAAAAAATAACGACTTTCAATCAGATTTGCCTTATTTCATTTTAAAAATTGCACCAATTACTATTTCGTTCTTTTACTTATTATCTGTATAGAAATTTTTTAAATTTTGCCTTCATTAGTTTTAAACTATATCATTTACACAAAATTAGTTAAATAATTTTTACAGAGAGAGAGAGAGAAAGAAAGAAACTACGTGACAGTCTAAGTTTCAAGATTTGCAGTTAAAAAATGTGATAAATCATAAAATTATCTATAACACAAAATAGAAGAACTCAACTTGTGATCCCTCCTATTACATATGTTGTTGTTGTTTTGTTGTTTCTTATCCCACTTGGCTGGCCAAGCCCACGAGCCCATATGGACTCATGATTGAAGGGGAAGGAAGCAGCTTCTGTTGTGATGGAGCACCCGTAGGTAGAAGCCTGACTTTTGCTCCGTGACGCTCTTACAGTCATAGAAGACTGGGACCTACGGCTTAAAGTGGATTCCGAACCACTACAAACATCCATGGCACCGCCGGGATTCGAACCCGAAACCTGTGGCACCGAGCGCCAGAGCGCTAGACACTCGGCCATTCAGGTCCCAAATTTGCCAACGGCACTCAGTGTTCCCAGGTGGTCACCCACCCAAGTACTGACCGCGCCCAATGATGCTTAACTTCGGTGATCTAACGAGAACCGGTATATTCAGCATGGTACGGCCGTTGGCTCCTATTACATATATAAGTATTATATACAAACAGTTTAAAAAATTTTAGTATTTATACGGTACTATAAGTTCATAGATTTTTGTTATATATAAATACAGAGCATTAGATTTGCATAACTTTCCTTTTATTGCTATAAATATTTTAAAGCAAATTTTCAAGAACAAAATTACTAGTACTATAAATTCTCATGAGTAAATAGAATTTTGCAAGAGTATGCGTGGTAATATTAAAATATGTCAAAGTTATATAAATAATGGTTAAAGTAGCATTCCATCAATCAGTATATATTTAATCAATCTATACGATCGAAAACGCCTGATACATATGTTTTGGTAAAGATTTTGTTTTCTGAAACAAAAACAAAATATAAAGAAATATAATATTTAAATTATTTACTGTATAACCATATAAATGAAAAATTAATTATAAATAAATAAGTAATTAAAAAATTTAATAAATTATATATTAATATAATATTTAAGTAGAAATCAATCTTTAACAGAAAATTTAAAAAAAACAATTTACAGAACCTTACAAACCCTGAAATATATTTATTTTTAAATCATTTTGATAGATTTATTTACAAATCAATTAATTTTATGTTTAGTGTTTTTATTACAATCCACAGTTAGTCACAAAAGTCACCATACACATACAAATATAACGAGATTTAAGATATAAATATTATTTTTAAAAATTTTAATTTACGTCAGTGTTACATTTAATAAGTTAAACAATATTTTATAAAAGTAAGTTATACCAATTACCTCTTCGGAATAGGAATAACAATCCTAAAATTGATGTCACAAAAATCTACACACAGGAGATACTTTGTGTACAACATTATACGATTTCACTCTTGATTAAGTAGGAACTCAAAAACATTGCACGTAATTGTTGAAAAGAAATCTTGAGTGTAATTTAAGCCGTTTTCGCTGTTAAGGTTCCAGTTAAAATAACATCAAGACAGGAAAGTAGTGTTGACATCGAAATTCGATAATTAAGTTAAGGAGAAAGTTCTTACGCTGAAATTGCAAAAAATTGTTGGGGAGAGTTAGCGTACTGTAAACTATTATAAGAAATTACAAAATAACTGAAAATATTTTTGAGAAATTTCGTAAATGGCGGTCAAAAAATTTTGAATAGTAAAGATGCTCGAATAATGGCAAGGAAAGTAAATTAAAATCCAAAATCATCCACTCCTTAATTAACAGAATATGTTGCAGTAACTATTAGTAAGAGTATTAATACATAATAAGTTCAAAGAAACCTCCAGTCTAACAGATTTCATTGCTGAGTTTCAGGGAGAAAGCTATTAATACACAGAACTAGTAAAAAAGGCTAACTTTGCTTAATGAATATATTCATAAGGATTTTGCTTATTGGAAAATTGTCCTTTTAGCCGATGAGCGTAAATATAATGCTTTCTGAAATGATGGACATGGAAAATTGTAACAGCGTAGACAAATGAGAGAAGAATTGAAACTCATCAATGTCATTCCAATAGTTTTACAAAGGAGGTACGATTTAGGAGTCAATGTCATCTGCTGGTGTTAGGAAATTAAAATTCATTGAAAATATGATGGATCGTTTCAGATACTTCAAAATTTTGCAAAGCAATGTGCATGTATCTGTTCACAGTTTACAGCTTAGAAGCAGAGGTTATTTTAATACGACCATCAACTCAATCACACTGTGAAGAGTGTGGAATAATGTCTCCTTTATAAAGATCCTGCACAACTTCATACCTTTCCTCAGTTGGCAGACTTGAATCGCATTTCACGTATAGAATAAACTTTGACATTGTAACATTCATCTGTAAAGAAAAAGATTCGTTTCAAAATATATAGTTGCAAGCGTGGTCTGATATTAAGTTAGATACTACACAAAATCTTATTGTTTCAATGCTTAAGAGATTAGAAGACCTCATTGATTTACAAAGCCAAATTACTAAACATTAAATTATTTTTTATTGCAAAAGTTATTTTAAGTTTTTATTTTCCTTGTAATGTATGTTCACTTTCGTATCATGTAATTTTCATTAAAGGGATTCAACTTCCTTCTTAACATGCTTCTTTATGTAAATATATTATTATAAATTAAATTAAATTTCTTTCATTTCAGTTTTTTTAAAAATACCATTTTTGAAAATGTTGACTTTTGTGACTGACTGTATTACTATTAAACGAATATTATTTAACTATCGATGTTTTGTGTTTTTAATTTTGGAATCTCTAAAATAATGTTTATTTACATTTTTAATAAAAGAATAGCGGCATTTGCCAATTAAAAGCACTTAATTTGTACCGTTTGCAAATTCCAATTAATTATCTATTGAAATAAGCTTTTAACTCACCGAAAAGATTTAAATACCAAATCCGAAATTCTAAGTTGCTATTAAAAAAATACTTATATAATGAAATTTTATTTCTTAAGTTAGTTATTCATTAAAGTTAGAAATTTCTTCTAGATTTTATTCAAGATTCATTGATTGAAATTTGAAAGAGGCATTTTCTAAGATGTAATTAAATTAAATTTCTACTTTCTTTGAGGAAGTTCTCATTGAAAAATAATAGAAAAATAAAAAAAGAATTTTCAAAATCATGTAATTTAAGAGCTTTACAATAATAGAGTTAAATGCAAATTTTTTAAATTTTAACTGTGAAAAAATATTTTTGAATCCTTTATTCTAATTTGGTGTTTTTTTTAAATGAAATATTCTTATCTTATGGAAGCAATTTTAATAATAATAAAGAACTAATCGAAAGTAATTTTTTTTGTACAAGAACTTATTAAGTAAAGAATACAGGTTACAGAACAGTTTTTAACTTAATTGCGCAACAAAATGTGAAAAAAAAAAAAACTTTTTTCATCTTAATTTAGAAATTCTTCAATATGAAAAGACTTTTTAAAAATAAATTTCTATTATGTTCATAAAATATTTTTTTATTAATTGTCTTTGATAAAAGCAATTTATTATTCTGAAAAGAATATCTTAATAGTTCAACAATGATATGTGGATTATTAGTTATAATAATTTGAAATGTGACAATAGAAATTTTTTTTCATTTACAATAGCTTCATGTTTGCATTTTATTTGCCACAGAGGCATGAAACGTATATTCCATCTCTCGCCACTGTATCAGATAACTGGAGAGTTTTGCAGCTGTTGGCATAAGATGAATCGTAAAATGCACAAATATAAGGTCATGACAAAAATAAAAAAAAATACGATAATTAATAGTAACAGAAAAATTAGGATAATATCAGAGATAATGTTATAACAAAATTTACCACTCAAAAGTGATACTTCAAATTTCAACCCGGTGAGAAATCGCTGAAATATGCATATATACCAAGAATTTAAACGCTTGATAGCTTCCCAGATAAACGACACACTCCTGGATTAGCTAATTAAATGTCAGGGAAAATATATTCACCACACCACTCGCAAATATTGCGTCGTAGAAAAATTTGATTCCTGGAAATAAAGACTCTTTTTTATTCTAAGAAAATAGTACTGTGTACTTAAAAAGCATTGATTGTTATTTTCCTCAAACGAGTTTATCTCGCATAATCAAATTATTAATATCTACATGTGTTTCGAATCCCACTTGGTCGACAGCAACCTCTAGACCAAGTCCATGAATCTCCATGAAAGTCCATGATCTCAAACAATGCAAATCCGCTCCAGGACTTCAGCACAATTGACTCTTCTGGCAACCAATGCAAGTCAAAATATGTGCAGGAGTTGCTGAGTCAAGTTACATTTCGGGCAAAGGGGATAAAGCTTAAGTTCTGACACATGACATTGAACACGGAGATGACCACTGCAAAACCTAGCAAAAGCCGTCTGTTCGGATCTACTACCAGCCCCAATTAAATAACGTTTGCAATCGTACTACTCATATACGGAGGCCTTTCTCCAAGAGGAATTGACAACTAATGTGACCCTAGAGGTAAGCTCCGAGATGGGAGAGGCAACCACCATCAGTAAATCTCGTCGTCGTAAACACCCATATGTGGCAGAACCCACTGAAAAAAATATTATTATGATGGACAATCGAGCAATCCAAAAGCTAAACAATATTCACTGTCGCTCTGTCACCAGTTTATATGGTGATAGAGCGACAGTGAATATGGACTGCACATAACAAAAGTAATAAGGTGTACAAGATTCCCTGAATTAGAATTTGCCATCATTGGCGAGAAGGAAAATAATTAAGATTCAGAATTCTTTAAACTATAAAATTCAAAACACAACATATCTTTAATTTTTACTGTCCTAAACATCGTAGAAAATATTATTTATAATTTACATCTTTGAAAAAAAAAAACATTTATAATTTAAACCGATAAATAGACCATTCATTTCACATTATCATACTTTTAATTACCAGAAACCCATAAATACTTTGCCGCTGGAAAATAATTTTAACTGATTTTAAGGTTTTCATGACTAAAAACTAATCGCAAAAATTTAAATTTAAATAATTTTATTCCAAGCAAAAATTTTATGTTATTAATTATCCAAATTATTAATTATTATTATTAAGTTATCCAAAATTATTATAAATATGTGCTTGTTAGCAAAATAAAATAAGTTTATTTTTTTCATCATCAAAAAATAAGGACACGTTTTTTTTTTTTTTTTTTTTAAATTGTTGGAAAGCTCCACTTACCACTGTTTTTTTAAATAAAATTTGGGAATATAAGAACATTTTTCAAAAAAAGTATGTGTCATTTAAATATAAAGTAGAAAACTTAGAAATAGTTTAAAAAGGTTGAAAAAAACTGTAGCATCGCTTGAATTTTCTAGAATAGCCTCTTCGAGCAGAAAATGTATGTGGTCATTAAAGAGTTTTGTGGCAGATGTTTGTGTTGCATGTGCGTGACTACGCTGAGCATCTACCTCAGAAAGATCATTATCTGTGAATATAGCGTTGCTTTTAGCATATTTAATGTCCTTTTTCTATAGCCAACTTGAATAATATGTTTTCTGCAGGCATAAGTAGAACAATAAAAAGAATGGAAAAAGAGTAGAATAGATTGTTATTTTGTTCTCATTAAATTTTCTAACAATAATAAATTTCTGAAAAAAAATTAGTCATTTTTAAAATGGTCAAAGTTTAATTAAGAATTTTTATAATGTTTATAATGAAGATTTGTGACTGTCATTATGAAAGTTTTTATTTCAAACATATTTTTAAAATATTCCTAAGAAAATTTACATCGAAATTGCATTTCAATTTAATTTATTTTCAGTTGTTTTCAGAACAGTATACTATAATTAAATACGCTATTTAAAAATGAATAATAATAATTAATATTTGAAAGTAATTAAGACAAAAAAGATTATCAGTAATATGTTTCTTCAAAATGGAACGTAATTTTTTACTTTATGCACTTGTTGTTCCTTATTTAAATAAGAAAAATTAGCTTCGCAATCTCCGCATGAGTGTTTTCGATTCACTCTACAGCAACAACAACAACAACAAACAACAAACTGTCTTGAAGATAATTTAAGCACATTTAATTATTGATATATACACGTATTGATAATTAAAACCCAAAACAAAATTTAAAAACTAATATTTATTCTTATGTTTATCTAATTTTTAGACGCATGCATTTTAACTATTTTTTTAATTAAAACATAAAAAACAGAATTGTTATTTACTGCAGAGGATTTCATTTCATATATATATATATATATATATATGGAAAATCCATACATTTTAAAAGCATGAAAATTGAAGAAAAGGGATTTAAATCCTAATTTGTAGGAGCACTAAATGTACAGTCAAAATACATAGAAATATATTTGTTCTAATGTAAACAATCCTATTTGTTTCACTCTTAAACAGAATAAATGGGTTTTAAAAAAATTTTGGGTGTTGCGATGTTAATAAAGGAAATTTTTACAATAATAATTAGATAGCCATGTAGTCTGTAAATTTTATTATCACTAGTTAAAACTAATAATTTCCAAAATATTAAAGCTACAGCCTTGCAATTTAACAAAAAAATTTAATTCACTACATTTGATATTCTCGACATTTTCAGTTTATTGTCTCTAAGATAACGCATTCTTTTCAATATTCAGTTTAATAAATTTTCCAAATAAGATTAATTTTGGTCTGCATGATCAAGAAAAAAAAAGGAATATTTAATTGTCATTATTAAATTAAAGATAAAGTAAAATTTAATTTAAAATAACAGTAAAATAAACCTTTTTCCTAGAACTATAGTTGTTTTTAAGGCATAGAATTATTTAAATTTTGGAATATTGCGGTATGCACGAAATAAAGAACTTTCCAATTTTTACAAAAAAGTAATCTTAAAGATATACACAGGTAACTTCAGAATTTGTTTACTGAATGACATTTTAGTATATTATTTTTGACGAAAATAAAGAAATAATGCAAAACTTGCGTGTTTTCTTTTTTTCTTTTTTTTTTTTAACATAAAAGAACTTGTGAGAATATTTTTATAGTTTTAGTATAGTATGGAATTGCAAAAATACATTTTTGGTAAAATTATTATATAAAAAGCATTCCTCTTGATAGCTAAATTGCATTTCTAACTCACTCTTGAAACATTTAAACTCTATTTTAACATATTTTACATTGTAACGATTCCAAAATTCTTTCAGAAAAGTTGTATTTGTTTAGAAATCCTTTAAAATAAAGTTGCCATAAATAATATAGCTTTTTAAATGGTTTAACATAGATGATATGTTTAAAAAAATTGAAACATTCACGATTTTAAATATAATGATTAACAATCTGCATTACTTTGTTAATCACTTTTTTATGAAAACATTTACATTTCTGGAAAATTATACCCTTTAAACAATGAAGTTCAAAATACTCTTCAAACTCTTAAAAATTAAACTGCATTTGTAGTAAAAACATAATTACATTTAATTCTAAGTATGTACAAACTTAACTTTTAAAACGACAGTTGAAGAAGTAAAAGAGAAGGTAAGAAAAAAAAAATTTTCAGTAAAAAAAAGGTAGGGTGATATATTAAATTGCCTTTCAGCAAAACTTTTATTCACACAGTTTGAATTTTCATTTAACTAATCCAATTCAAAATTGCTGAATTACGTGTTCTTGATATTATCTTTAATATTGTCTGATTAATTGAATTATTTCCTCGTTTCTCTTGTGTAAATCAAAGAGTATCCAATCTCTTTAAGAAAATGTTTTAAACATTTAATTCACAAAGATACCACACATGCGTGCTAATATACACCAATGATATCTATTCGGGTGGTTTCAGTACATTAGTACATTTTCGTGAATCGAATGATAAATGAAAAAAAAAAAGCTAACAAACGTTACATAGGGTCAAAGCGCTCTGGTGGATAATATGTAGAGCTCGATTGATTTTCCGCAAACCAATCGAGCCCGGATCGTAACCCAAGAAATGATACAGAAGCAAAAAACATTTTAGGTATATACCGAGTGCGAGCACGACTCCCTCCTTTTTGAGATGTAAATTCTTGCTTATTCGGAAAGAACTACTGCTTTTTGAGTGTTGGATTATCATAGAGGTCCCATTTTTCATTTTCAGTGATCAAGTGATCAAAAATGCATCTATATTGATCCATTCAAACGAAAAGTTACATATGGTGGATAGGTTAGCATTGTTTTCTTCGAACAGATTATACGGTATCGAGAAGACTGCTGTCAATCTGCTGCAAATGTTCTTGGATGGTTGACCAAAGTTGGTTAAGAGAGTTTGACAGTTTCTCGATTGCCTGGCACGGATTTGCATCTAATTCCATCCTTAACATCATTGTCTAAAATTGTTGTTAGTTAATATCCGTTGATAGATGCGAGTGGGAAAGATGAAAATTACTGGATATAAACTTAAAAAACCATCTTTGGTATTTACAAAGGTCTAATACGTTTAGATAAATGTTCTTGGTAGCAACTATTGAGTTACTACCCTTGAGAAATTTAAAAAGCAGGCAATGCTGAATATATAACTATTTTGGTATTTGACTGTCCATTTCATTAAAAACTGCAAAAAAAAATTATTACTTAATTATTATTTATTATTATTATAATTAATTATTATTACTTAATTATTTATAAGTAAACAAATCATTTTAAACCCTAAAATATGATGAGCTGGTAAATAATAAACAAATATTGACATACACAGAAACAGCATTACTTTCAGGTACCCCTAATATATTTTACTTTATTTTACATAAAGTATATTCTCAATCTTTAATTTAAATTATAAACACAATTTCCATACTGATTTCTTACATTAAAAATATTATATTAAATACATCCCTCCCCGCCAACACGATATTTTATAGTAAATTACTTGAATTTATACAAAACTATTTTTTATTACTCATTATAAAATGTATTGGATTTTATGGTAACCCTTTCAAATAGATAAAAAAACGTAGTCCTGAGGGGGAAAAAGAACAGACCACAGCAAAAAACTTCTATCACAACGGTGCTACTTCAAATTCTTCGTTGATGCACCTTAAACACACTACTTTAAGGCACTTCGTCCTAGAAAACCCTGCATCTACTCTATAATCTCGAATAAAAAAATCTAGTGCTTTGCGAAAGGTGCTCCTTCAATTTTTTATCGCTTAGTCAATATTTTACTTTTTTTTTCTAGTTCATCGTTAAATGATAGAAAAGTAATTTTTTTTTATTTAAACTTTTTTTTTTCGTTATAAGTTTAAATACCCTTTGATGGATAGTTTAGAAAAGAATCTCAAAGTAATATTATATTAATTTATTTAAAGCCTAGAGTAGCTTGATAATTAGCGTGAAGTGTGAAATATCCTTATTGTTAGAAAACTCTCTTCATCTCTCTATCCCCAACTGAATTCGGGCTGATGGCCAATGGGCTAGCTGTCTAGCCATTGGTACCACAAGGCTTCAGGTTCGAATCCTGGCTGTGGTAGGGTTGTTTGTTACTGGTTCGGAATCCGCAATCCACATTAAACTGTAGGTCTCGGTCTAATTAGCCTAAAGTGTGCAAAAAATGACCGTAGGACGACAAACCAAACTATCCCCAACTGAAGGATAGAAATTGTGCACCCCTGTTCATTTTCTATTTGCAATGACACCACAAATTGTATCCATCAAGCTTAGAAGATCATGAGCATCTTTGAGACAAATGTGCATTGAAAAAGAATCATTAAAACACAATTAGTACATTTAATAAAGTAATTGTCCTGTGGTGTTTATTAAAATATTGAACACAAATTCTGTTATTTGCGTTTAAATAGTTACTCAGCAATTCAATTGAGAATGACGATGCAAGATTTTAAATTAAACAATAAAATATGTTATTATTTAAATGCATCATAAGGTCTTGTATTTTATTCGTGGATTTTATTATTACATTGTGAAATAATTGTAAGAAGAAATGCTCAAACAAAATTAATTTTGATAATTTAAAGCATTTCATATATTTAGGCATTTTAAAATTATTTTTATCTATCTGGTGAGTATCGTATCGCCTTTTATCGATAAACTAATCAATAACTAGTCATAGTATCGGTTGCCAACGGCCGTACCATGCTGAATATACCGGTTCTCGTTAGATCACCGAAGTTAAGCATCATTGGGCGCGGTCAGTACTTGGGTGGGTGACCACCTGGGGAACACTGCGTGCCGTTGGCAAATTTGGGACCTGAATGGCCGAGTGTCTAGCGCTCGGTGTCACAGGTTTCGGGTTCGAATCCCGACGGTGCCATGGATGTTTGTAGTGGTTCGGAATCCACTTTAAGCTGTAGGTCCCGGTCTTCTATGACTGTAAGAGCGTCACGGAGCAAAAGTCAGGCTTCTACCTACGGGTGCTCCATCACAACAGAAGCTGCTTCCTTCCCCTTCAATCATGAGTCCATATGGGCTCGTGGGCTTGGCCAGCCAAGTGGGATAAGAACGACCGTGACACTTGACGACATCTAGTGGTTAAAAGCGGAAATAGGTAGGTATAACTACCGAGGTCAATAGTTAATAATGTTAGTGGGATTCATTTCAATTATTTGTTAGTTGTTATTCTTGTTATTTATGTGTTATTTGTTAGTTGTTTTTTGCCTATTATGCTTGTCATTAAGCTTTACCTAGCAAGTCAATGAAACTGAGTTATTATCATTCTGTGTTTTTTATCCAACTTATTACAGCAACAATGAGCTATTCGCTGTCGTGGGCCGGATTGATGACATTGGCGGGCCGTAGTTTGGAGACCCCTGGTCTAGATTATAGATTCATTAGAAATTATAATAAAGTAATTTCAAATCACTCGTCAATTTCATCTTAAATTAATTTTTTTGTAATGTAATATAAATTTTCAACTCATTGAGGAAATTGCAGTCACAAAATATGACATTTTTTTTATTACAATGTTCAAGAATATGGAGATGGCTATTTTGAAGAATATTTCCTGTAAAAAAATAACTACATTCATTTAAAATGGAATGCTTGATTTTCATATAAAAAATTAAATGAAATAGAAGTATATTAAAAAAACTATTTTTCATTGTGATGCTGTAAATTAAATATAAAAGCTAACAGCATAAAATATTTACATTAGATATTTGAATATAGTTTTTATTCATCTTATTATATTTTTCTAAAGAGAGCAATATAAAATTAAATGAAATCAAATAAAGCATTGAAAATGTTGCTAAGTCTTCCATATTTTTTTTCCATAATTGAGTTGTAGAGTGTTTCCATTTTTGGGTTTAATATACATTGGATCTTTAATTAAATATTTTCTATATAAGTGCAATGCAGAAGGCCTCCCTCTCTCTTGAGGCACACTGGCAACGTTGTAATTGCTGATTTTCAGCAGTTCTTGTGATGTATGATCATGGTAATTGACTTGGTAATTTGTAATTGAAAACAATTTATTGAAAATACATGCACATATATAGGAAACGATATATTAAAATATATGAAATAATGCATTTCAATGTAATTAAAAACAATGTATTTACCTCTATCGCCAGTTATTTAAGTACCAAAAGCATTTTAAAATCATTGCCATAATAGCATCCATGAAATTTGGTATTATAAATGTAAAAGATTTTCACTTAAATTGACTTTCATGTTATTTATTTATTTACAATTTACTTTTTACAAATGGATCACTCATATTTATTGAAATCCTCTTCAATATTTTTTTGATACGTTATTGAATGATAACAGCAATTCTATTTTAAAATTCATATCTAGATACTATGTTACTTTGCTTATCTGTATCTACTTTTTATTGAATTCTATCGATGCTGCAATGAAAAAATGCTTTTTGAAACTTGAATTCATACCAATTTATGTTTGATGGAACTTTCCATCTTGAATTTTTTATTTTCCACTCAACCGTTTGCGTGTTGCTGATCCATGGTGCATATCTCGGGGTTGCCTGGATTAGAATTTTCCGTTTTTCGTGAAAAAAAAAAGCTAAGCACACTTTTCTGCATTCTTCATTTCATCCCATTCCTATTCATCCATGTATTCTCATCTTTTATGGCGAAAGAATAGAGGCTTACTCTAAATAGAAGGATTTTGAATTCACTATGTGATTCATAGTCTGCGACTGACGACAAAATTTCTGAGCTTCGCTAACCAGATATGGATTGTTTATTTTTAACCTCCTTCACGGTCAAGCAAGTCCGTACATATATATATATATATATACTAGAAGACCCGGCCAAGCGTTGCTGTGGCTTTCTTGTATTTCTTTAAATTATTAGATACTATAATTGGTATTGTTATCGTTTGCTGTCGTGGTTTGATTTGTTGATATGAGGGCCCTCTCAGCACGTCTACGTCGCACCTCACGCCTACGGGTATTGTTGAGGTTAGATTTTTTTGGTGGCATTTTACTGAAAATGATAATTGAAAAAAATACAATACAATTAAAATAAAATCGAGATATAATAATAAATGACTAAAAAAAAATTCACAATAAAATGTAAACGATTGTTTAAGGTGCACGAACACGTTCGAATGAATTTTTGTGAAATTTTTTATCTTTGTACACATTTTTGGATTGAATGTATCTAAAAACTAATGATTTCACATAAAAAAATTTCATTACTATTATTTTTATTTTTATTTTTATAAGCTAAAATAAGGGTAAAAATGGCCAAAACTTGATACTGCTACTAAACATACTCAAAATCAAATCAATATTTTTTAAATTTCTAAGTTTGTATTTGTTTGTACTAACATATTACAGGGAATGGATCTCTGGTAAATTTATATCTTTACTATTTTGTGCTAGTTTAAATGTTGTCGACACAAAATTCTTTCAAAATTTGCATGTAATTCCAAGCTTAACAATTAAAATAAAAAATATTTATGTAGCTATAATCATTTCAGAGTTTTATTACCTGTCAACATTTATGAAAAACATAAATACAAAGTTTTGTAACGTTTGGATCAAAATTACTTGTGTTATGGTGCTTCACATGAAAACAAAAAGCATAAAAATTCATTCTGAGAAAAAGCTAAAAACAACTTTTAATTGGAGATATTACTTTTAAAAATGTTGTAAATATATTAAAATGCCATTGAATTATCAAGTTCATAGTCTTATTTATTAAAAAATATAGTTTTATTTTTCCTTAAAGCTCTAAATATTTTCTGAGCTTTGTTTTGAAAAAGTTAAAATTTGGTCGACAAAATTTTTTTTTTACAACTTCCTCCTACTTGCAAAGGCTTTTTAATAATAAATGACCTGGATTTAAAATATTTAGTCCTTTTTCAAGTGTTTTGATTAAATACATTCAAAACCTCTGAATTTCACATAAAAATATCAACTTTAACTATTTTTATACAATTTATTCTTTAAAATATGGATAAACATTGCAAAAATGTGATATTGTTGCAAAACTTGATAATTCAAAAATAAATAAAACATGAATAGTTTTTTCCTTTGCAAATATTTTTATGCTGGGAATATCCTTATGTAGGTAATATACTGTTTTAAAATTTATATCTTAATTATTTATACATTTTTGTATGCTTAAAGTTTGTCGACACAAACTTTTTTCTACATATTTACAAAAATTCTTAGTTTAAAAACTAAAATAAAAATAATTTATGAATTTAGGTTAATTTCCATGTTCTATTCCTTTCATACATTTAAAGAAAACTTTTACATGAAGTTTCAAAGCATTTAAATAAAAATATATGGGTATTATGATGTTTTGAAGGAACACAAAATGCATAAAAATTCAAATAGGAAATAATTAAAACCAACTTCTAAAGTAAATAAAAACAAATGTACATACATAAAAATGTTATTGAGCTTTAAATTCTCCTTTATTAATATAAAAACTTATTTATTTGTTTTGCTTTCTTTAAATAACTTCCAATTTTAAAGTACCATTTATCAATTTTTCTTCGACAATATTCAAATCACTCAAATTCTTTGTTTTTCTAATAACAAAAGTTTTTTTAAAAAAATGTCTTTGATTTTCAACTTGCAACTATTATAATACCTTTTATAAAATTTTAATGTTATCATTATATCAAATAATTGCAGAGTTTACTTCATTTTGACACTTTTCAAAAAATGCTTAAAATTCATCATATTTCTTTAAAATTATTTACAAAAATTCTTAGTTTAAAAACTGAAATAAAAATAATCTATGAATTTAGGTTAATTTCCATGTTCTATTCCTTTCATACATTTAAAGAAAACTTTTACATGAAGTTTCAAAGCATTTAAATAAAAATATATGGGTATTATGATGTTTTAAAGGAACACAAAATGCATAAAAATTCAAATAAGAAATAATTAAAACCAACTTCTAAATGTAAATAAAAACAAATGTACAGACATAAAAATGTTATTCAGCTTTAAATTCTCCTTTATTAATATAAAAACTTATTTATTTGTTTTGCTTTCTGTAAATAACTTCCAATTTAAAAGTACCATTTATCAATTTTTCTTCGACAATATTCAAATCACTCAAATTTATAACTCAAATTCTTTGTTTTTCAAATAACAAAAGTTTTTTTTAAAAAAAACCTTGATTTTCAACTTGCAACTATTATAATACCTTTTATAAAATTTTAATGTTATCATTATATCAAATAATTGCAGTGTTTACTTCATTTTGACACTTTTCAAAAAATGCTTAAAATTCATCATATTTCGTTAAAATTATTTACAAAAATTCTTAGTTTAAAAACTGAAATAAAAATAATCTATGAATTTAGGTTAATTTCCATGTTCTATTCCTTTCATACATTTAAAGAAAACTGTTACATGAAGTTTCAAAGCATTTAAATAAAAATATATGGGTATTATGATGTTTTAAAGGAACACAACATGCATAAAAATTCAAATAAGAAATAATTAAAACCAACTTCTAAATGTAAATAAAAACAAATGTACAGACATAAAAATGTTATTGAGCTTTAAATTCTCCTTTATTAATATAAAAACTTATTTATTTGTTTTGCTTTCTTTAAATAACTTCCAATTTAAAAGTACCATTTATCAATTTTTCTTCGACAATATTCAAATCACTCAAATTCTTTGTTTTTCAAATAACAAAAGTTTAAAAAAAAAAAATGTACTTGATTTTCAACTTGCAACTATTAAAATACCTTTTATAAAATTTTAATGTTATCATTATATCAAATAATTTTTACTTCATTTTGACACTTTTCAAAAAATGCTTAAAATTCATCATATTTCTTTAAATTTACAAAAATTCTTAGTTTAAAAACTGAAATAAAAATTGAGCTTTAAATTCTCCTTTATTAATATAAAAACTTATTTATTTGTTTTGCTTTCTTTAAATAACTTCCAATTTAAAAAGTTTTATCAATTTTTCTTCGAAAAATCACTCAAATTCTTTGTTTTTCAAATAACAAAAGTTTAAAAAAAAATGTCCTTGATTTTCAACTTGCAACTATTAAAATACCTTTTATAAAATTTTAATGTTATCATTATATCAAATAATTGCAGAGTTTACTTCATTTTGACACTTTTCAAAAAAATGCTTAAAATTCATCATATTTCTTTAAATTTACAAAAATTCTTAGTTTAAAAACTGAAATAAAATTGAGCTTTAAATTCTCCTTTATTAATATAAAAACTTATTTATTTGTTTTGCTTTCTTTAAATAACTTCCAATTTAAAAGTACCATTTATCAATTTTTCTTCGACAATATTCAAATCACTCAAATTTATAACTCAAATTCTTTGTTTTTCAAATAACAAAAGTTTTTTTAAAAAAAGGCCTTGATTTTCAACTTGCAACTATTATAATACCTTTTATAAAATTTTAATGTTATCATTATATCAAATAATTGCAGAGTTTACTTCATTTTGACACTTTTCAAAAAATGCTTAAAATTCATCATATTTCGTTAAAATTATTTACAAAAATTCTTAGTTTAAAAACTGAAATAAAAATAATCTATGAATTTAGGTTAATTTCCATGTTCTATTCCTTTCATACATTTAAAGAAAACTTTTACATGAAGTTTCAAAGCATTTAAATAAAAATATATGGGTATTATGATGTTTTAAAGGAACACAACATGCATAAAAATTCAAATAAGAAATAATTAAAACCAACTTCTAAATGTAAATAAAAACAAATGTACAGACATAAAAATGTTATTGAGCTTTAAATTCTCCTTTATTAATATAAAAACTTATTTATTTGTTTTGCTTTCTTTAAATAACTTCCAATTTAAAAGTACCATTTACTTCATTTTGACACTTTTCAAAAAATGCTTAAAATTCATCAGATTAATATTATCAATATATTATATTATCTTGCAGATCACATTTCTTTTTAGAATTCTTAATCAAATAAAACACATGTTGACAAACTTTAAGCATAGAAAAGTTCAATGTTTTGATTCACAACTTTTCATTCCATATATTTTATTCCAATTCAAATTCAAACTTAGAAAATAAAAAAAATATTGATAATCAAATCAGGTAATACTTGCATACATTTGATTTATTTCGCATAGAAATAATATAAATTTCATACATAATTTTCACAACATTTAAAGTAGTACATAAAACAATAATATTCAGAACCTGAAAATTTTACAGTTATGTAGTACAGGCATCGAGACACGGCGTCATCTAAAAATAGTCATTATATTGTTCGAAAAAAAACAACCGCTACACTGTTGCCACTACATTGGTCTGCCAAAGAAATTTTAAAAAATATTTAGGGGTGGACCCCCCTTATCACTTAGGGGTTTAAAAAATAGATTACGACCGATTCGCAGACCTAACAAATATGCACAAAAATTTTCATAAGAATCGGTCGAGCCGTTTCGGAGGAGTTTGGCAACAAACACTGTGACACGAGAATTTTATATATTAGATTCATGACACATTCGCAGTTAATGGTCTATCACCAATCACGATGCAGCAAATCATGACGTAATCCATATCCCATCTGTAATTGTTTCGACCTGTGAAGGTCGAACAGACAATCTCTAATTTCGTGAAGTATCATTATCCATGATGCTTCATATCTGCTGTAGAATTTGAATGAAAGGTTGTTCTCATTAGAACAAACTGCTAATTTCATGTAGTATAAATATCCATGACACCGCTTACCAGCTGTCAGATTTGAGTGATAGGTTGTTACTATATACTTGTTGAAGAATGTATATACCTTTCCCTTGGAACAAAAATGCTATATCTCATCTCGTGGCGAAAATGTACAATAATTATATTACAATATATATATAGTCGCTGGATATACAGAGAGTTATTGGATCGGTGTTTGAAATGATTATCCTGGCAATTAAATAAATTAAAGTACGTAATATAAATAACTATATAATATGCAAAGAATTTTCTTATATGTTAAAATTAATGAACATAATTGACTAATGATTTGATTTTTTTAGCACGCAATATTTTTCTGAATGAATTATATCTATATTTTTAGAGAAATTTCAAGTTTAGGATGTGTAACTCGTTTGAAAATGCATATTTCTAATCAAAATAATAAAATTTGCTTTAGTAAATTAATATTATACTAAAGCAAATTAATAATACTTCTCATATTTAAAATGTTACAGCAAAACATGAGTAATGCTCTGCTTATTAAAAAAAGTATCATCTTCTGTTAAATATATCATGTCTGTATTTGAGTACCTAATTTTATAAAATTAATTTCTACCAAGTAAGAATTGTTTTGTTAAAATTTATACTGTATTTAATTCAACATCTTATATAATAATCAAAATAGAAATATAAAATTATTTTTTGAATTGTTTTCATTACATCATAAATGTAATTTATAAATTTTAATTTTGATAATTCAATTATTTAATATTTGATAGAAATATCTGTAATTGCATAATAGAATACATTATGAAAAACTTAATTGTTTTTTTTTTCAAAAGATATTTGAAAATGATTTGAATTCAAAAAATATTTGGAAATGAATGAATTTCAAAAGGTATTAAAAATTTTCAATTTGAAATTGAAATCCTAATAATCCAAATTTTGAAATCAGATAAAATGCAAATGTAAGAATATGTCAATACAACTACATGTAAAAATTGTATTTTTACTTATATTTATATGTAAAAAATTAATTTTTAAGTAAAATAGTAGTCTGGCAATAATATAAATACTCTTAGTCAAAGTAAATGTAAAAATACTTATTCTGTTGAAAATTCTATCCTTAGATGTATAGAAAAAGTGTAAATATTTAAATGCGAAATATTTATTTAAACCTCTTTGAGATTAATATTTGCGTATTTGCACTCTTTTTTGAATTTGTACTTTTTCTAAAAAAATACAGAAGTTTAAACTTTACTACCAAATGCACTTAAGTGACCCAGACTTTTCTATTTACAGGAAGTAAAAAAAAAGTGACATTTTCAGAATCTTGCTTAGTTTTATAATTTTTTTTTTTTATCCAACAGCGGAAAAAGTCTGACTTTCAGTAATTTTGTTACATATAGTTCTTTAGAATAATCTAAACTATGAATTCCCCAAGCAAATACTTTAGACTACTTCTAAAACATTGTACATAAATTTGTTATTTGTTTTGTATCTAAAAAAATAAATAAAAAAAAAAAAAAAAAACATCCACTCATTGAAAATCCATTAAATTTGTGCATCCAGTTATATTTCTACATTAACATCCAGTTATATCTAAATATCTATTTTTATATTTGTATATCCAGTTATACCTCCACATTGCGATTACATAAATGATATAAAAACGTCAGTATATTGATATATAAAGATGATGTAGTGTGCAGGTTGGGCAACCAGATTGTAACTGGATGTGGTTGGGTTGAGATACTTAAGGCACAGGTTGAAGAATTCACAGGCACAAACACCACACACATACAGTTTGAGGCGTACATTATTTAATAAATTTAAAGAGAGATAATTACATATTCGTGAAAGGACTCCACTTCTAAACCGAAAACTCGATACTAGGCTAAGCGCAGTGTTGCGATATGAGTAATATTAAATATTTTAAATATAAGAGATATAAGTACTATTAAATATTTTAGATTACTTTTCTTAAAAAAATACAGTTAGCTATTTTATTATTTAAAATGAGGTCTCTGCTTTTCCATTTTGCAAACACAAGATTCGGGAATTGCTTATAGCTACATTTGATGCTGTAAATGTTGGTGCTGATGGTATTGTTTTAACATCCAATTAAAAACTAAAAGTCCTTTATCTATTATTTTTACAACTTTAAGAGTGCACATATTTTGTTTTAATATGTGTAGTGTGCAGGTTGGGCAACTTGATTGTAACTGGTTATGGTTGGATTGAAATACTTCAGGCACATGATTGAGAACTCATAGCTTTATTTATACATGAACAAACACGACACACATACAATTTGAGACATAACATATTTAACAGATAGACCGATAGGAATAGATTCGTGGTAGGACTACACTTCAAATTTGAAGTCCTCTAACCTCTCTGAAGTCTTCCTACTACCATCAAGTTGAAACCCCGAAACTCAGATACGAGCAGGGTGCGCGAAATATACTTCCTCTTTAGGTGAGAGTTTATAGGCCAACTAATATGCAGGGTTGCGATAATTATATTTTCTGTCGGGGGGGCGGAGAGTGGAGATTATAGACCAACTAAACATTTATCAGCGGAAGCGTAGGGTGCGTTATACATCATCTCGGGTGAGAGTCTCTTGGCACAGAGTGCGCTCTCGTGAGTGTGTTTTGGAGGAAACATGATTTGAATGATAGGATATTTTGCTTTACGTTGCAATTGGAAAACGTTTAACATTGCAATTGGAAAAATTGATGCAACAATATTTTACAAAATAATTTTCGTTGTAATTAATGTTAAGTTCATTGTACAATTTTTAACACATGGTCATTTTTGTTTCATGGATTTTAGGATATCAATAATAGTAGGGATATTAGTAGTAATTTAGGATCCATTTTACGCCACAAACGCATCAAATCTCGGTTGGTAACGAAAACACTGAATGCGCCAACTCACACTGTATTCATTCTTCGTAACATTTTCGCCAAAAATGAAACCTATATTGTTCCGCAGCAACCGTATTCACACCGTGTGACTTCTGTCTATTCCCTAAACTCAAAATACCGCCCCGGGCACACCGTTTTGAGTAGATTGAAGAGATTAAAAGCTTTGAAGGCCATCCCGGCAATGACTTTTTAGCATGCATTGAGGATTGGAAAAAAAGTTGGCATAACTGCATTGTGTCCGGAGGGGATTACTTTGAAGGCGATGAAATAAATTTGGAAGAATAAATAAAGAGTTTTTGAAAAAAAAAAATTGGTCTTACTTTTTGGGCGCAGTAGTTATACGATTTCTTAGTTCCTTTAAAACAAGCATCTCTAAGTTACCGTTAATAGTAAGAGAAGTCATAGACACACATAAAGCTGTCACTTAGAAGCGTTAAATCAAATGGTTTAACGTTTTTGCAATAAACCTTACAATAAATGAGGCCATTAAATGTTTTTTTTTTCAAGAAAAGAACTGGAGTTTGAAAAACCTGATAATCACAGAACAAATTCCCATTGTCTTGGCTCATTTTTTCAAACAAATTCTGAGCAATTGTCTTCTTTATAGCCATAACAATACCGGTGATATATTTATAAAAATATTTATTGTATTTCTTGGTTAATGAATGTTTATGTCCATATGTTTCCTTTTTCTTTAAATTGGATTTTCAAATACGGATTCGTGAGATAATAAAAGTTTCCGATGATTGTGGTTATCAATAATGTTGAACAAACTAAAGCTGCTTTCTTTCAAAAAACGATTTTGCATAAATTTAAATAATTACATTTCTATTTAATAACACTGCTTTTAAATAATTAATTTTTCAAGAAGGTTAAGAATTGCATTTTAAATAAAAATATGGATTTCATTTCAATTGAAAATTGAAAATTAGAGAAGGCATTTTAATAAAAATAAAATAAAAAATATGATTTATTTATACATAACTTATTGCACACTTAAACAAATGAAAATTTACTGGGAGTTAAAAAAGTTACTGTTAACATATTTTAAATATTTTTGTAAGTTTTTATTTATATTAATTTTTTTATTTTTTCTATAAATTTTATTAAGTCATTTTCTATTTTTTAAACATTTTTTTGCACATAAACACACATGACGTTTACTTAAAATCAGATTAAAATATTCAGAATATTAGCTTGTGAAAACATTATAATAGTTGCAATTAATTTATAATTAATTAATTAATTATTTTCATATAGTTACACATAAGGATAGATATTAAATTTCTCTCGACATAAATAATTAGTAAATTAAATATCAGAATTATGAAATAAAGTACTGGTTTAATTTTTGTTTCATCTGATATTTGGTCAGAAATCAGTATTAAGCAATATTTGAACCTCACTTGGATTTAATGGATCCCACCCCCCCAAAAAAAAAAAATTCACGTCATTACCATACAAACATTCTTGTACCGTAACAGCTATATAAAAAATCGAGTTCATGAAGGAATTAAAATTCAAAGCTGAGAATTCTTTGCTTAACAGAAAATAAAACCTCTGTCATGTATAATTAATTAAAACTGTCTGCTTTCACAAACATAAACACACACAGTATGTGTATTACTGTTTATTTTAAAACATAAAACATTATTCTATGAATTTTTACGCTTTTGATTCGTTAAAGCAAGCAAGATAAGGCGTACTCAAAATGTCATCATATGTAACTGTCCTCAATTCATATGTCATAGGTGGATCATTAGCATTTCTCTGAAGACAGTGTTGGGTGGAATCTATTATGATCATTATATGTATTATCTTGACATTTGCCGTTATGGCATAAGCAAACTTTCTGAATCCTGTCATAAAAAATAAATCGTCTTGTATATCTTCATCATTGTACTGAAAATGATTTAGTGACAGACCATTGGTAGTCAATGTAGAACATTACTTAACAATTTTAAGTGCTATGTCAATATATTCTGTGGTATGTTTCGTAGTATGTCACATCAGTTTCCTAATTCTCTTCAAATTTCTTGTAACCTAATATTCTATATTCGTCTAGAAACATTTTATATAACGAGAAATATTCTGCATCTCTAGGCAAGTTGTTTCACATTAATTTGGGGATTTAAAGAGAAACATCCTTAGGCTGGCCTAACAAGAAAGACTAAATATCACTGAATGGGCATTGCAACTACTCATTTATCCAATGATTAAGCTCAATGTGTTCTTCGCCTATAGCGTATACTTTATTATTATTCGTTATCTCGGCATCTATTCTTTATCTCCCAAAGACTTTTTAAAGTTTTATTTAAATCTTCTTATTGGATCTAACCACAATAAACTTGACTGAATCCATTTCATATGCACAATAACTAGCTACATAACCAAACACAATAATTTGCAAGTGTAATTGAGAATTTTGTGAATATATTTGCCTTGGCCCTCAAAAGTTCATAAAACACTTCTGCACCTAACAAAATAGCAATTTTGCCATATACATTAAAACTAATATGAACTAAAACCAAATCGAAAATCTTAGCTCTTACAAGCAATACCCGATTCGATACTGTAGTATTGTTCTGTAGAGCAGCTACCATCATAATCAATTCTTTCTCAAAACTTTTAACCATATTTGTAAATGATGTTCTAATGCATCCATTACCCATCACTAACGGAATCATTTAAACCAGAAATTAAAGAATTTATCTTATTGCTTTTAAGTTGCATCCTATTTATATACTATCTACTGATTAAATATGTTTAGCTTCTGACATCTAAAGTACACAGCCCTTTCTGTCATTCGAAATACTTGTCTTAAATTAAAATACAAAAGGTACTCAACAAAACATTTGTTTTGTTTCTAGCCAAACCAGTGCCGACGAATGAATTACTCAAATGGAGGATCGCATTACCACAATTTTCGCAGTATAGTTTTAATTTAAGTAGTAGTTTTAATTTTTATTTTTACCCAGTATTAATTTTCTAGTAGCAATCGCAGTGCCACAATTTTCACCCTCTATCTTATGCTTAAAGGAAGACCAATTCGAGTTATGTAAATTTTTGTTTCCTATTAACAATATCTTTTACCTTTCTCGGATAATGAATCCACTTATTATGCGCCTTCCGCAAAAAAAAAGTTTTTAGCTGAGCATTGTTTAGCATAGCAATTCGAGGACAAAAACTTAAAGTAAACTCTATTCCTTTTCTACTCTATCATGAACAATAAATTTGTTAAATTTGTGGACATGTCTATAAAAAGCATAGCTTCGTTTAATCTTATATAAAACGCATTTAATATTTTTTATATCTCAGATAGAAATACATTCGAAATCCTTTTTTGAAAAAAAAAATTATTTATTTATTTCCTCTTCAAACCGTTTACCCTCAATTCCAGCGTATCTTCCGGACAAATTAGATTCAGGTTTGACCAAACCACTGGAGGTCAAATATATCGCCTTCAAGACCCAACTGCTGAGATTTAAAATATGATTATTCTTGCTTGACTCCAATATAAATAATCAATTCGTGATCCAATAAACTAAAAATTTTATTTTTTGCTTTACGAAACCCACCTAAACTTTCTTGTGGTGTTAGCTGATGCTATTTTAGTACAATCGTTTTTAATTTACCATTATTTCACAGGTCTTTTTCAGACATAAATCCTCAAATTATTTGCTCTCTCACTGAGAATGTTTAAGAGAATTCACGGTTTTAACTTACCGGGAACATATTTTGTACTGAAAAAATTTCTAAAGAATGAAAAACAGGGTTAAATGACTCAGCTGTTGATGGGACTAAAATAGATAGCGTTTTAAATTTTTTAATAAACCTTTCTAGATGAAATATATAAACAATATATGAATTTCTTTTTGAAACATTTTCCTGACTCTTTTTGAATATTACATAGTTCTATCTTTTTTCTAATTGCGCTGACTTAATTTTCTCTAGTTCTTGTTTTGCATTCATTACCTCTAATTTTGATTTCTTTTTACTTTCTAGTTTAGTTTTCTCCCTTTCTTCTTTTTCTAGTTTTGTTTTTCACCCTTTCTCCTTTTTCTAGTTTACTTTTCATCTTTTTCTAGGTTAATTTTCTTCTTTTTCTAGTTTTGCTTTTCCCCCTTACTTCTTTTTCTAGTTTTGTGTTCACCCTTTCTTCTTTTTCTAGTTTTGCTTTTCCTCCCCTTTATTCTCTTTCTAGTGTTGCTTTCTTTTCTTCAATTACCATATGAACTTTTTTACTAATTTAACATTATTTAGAAAATAAATCACTTTTCTCAATTATATTCCTTAAAATAACAATTTTAGCACCATCGGGACCGTTCAATCCAATTCTTCAGACACGAGTCTTAACTCGTCCTTTTTTAGCTCAGCGATAGCCGACATACTCAAAATTGAAAAAACGGAAGGAATTATTTCATGAAATTTGCTCTAAACTCAATCATTGCACTTTCAAATCCAGACCCACTCTAAAATCTTATTTATCAAAGCCAAATATCTCGCCTAAACGAAATCGTCAGCCACTGTTGTTCACACACCAAGAACTACAATTCACAAAACGAATTGATTTCTCCAGCAAGAAGGGATCCTGTAAAATATCATGGCCTCTAAATAAACAAGTAATAAAAAAAAATTTTTAAGTCAATTCCTACTTTTTTTTCACTATATTACAGAAAGTGCTTTATAAATAATTTTCATTCATTTTTTGAAGTTTATCTGGCGCCATCTATTGGTAGATACATGCAACTTAATTCTAAAAAAAAAAAAACTAAAATTAATTAATTAAATTTAATTAATGAATTAATATTTGAAAAAACTGTATTAACATCAAGTGTCATCCACTACAAATTTAAAAAAAATATATTTGAACGTAAGTGTATGAATAAAAAGTATTTTATTAACGATTGAAAATTTGAACAAGATATGTATAGGGAGAGTGTGAGCTAATACAAGGAATTGAAAAAGATGAACTTAAATTCTTATATTAAAATATACATTTTCCCTTTTAATGTTACTTTCGTTAACAATGGTGTAGTTTGAAAAAAAATTTATTAAGATATGAAACTTTGTTCATTGAATTAGATCTTATGTACGAAAATAAATATAACAATTAAAATTAGAAAAAAATAATGAGAAAAAAGTGTTTCCCATATTAGCGTTTTAAAATTCTGGTTTAAATCTAAAATAAATTTACATTTCAATAAAAAATACATTAATACATGTACTTAACAATAAAAAATTAATAAAATAATTTGTCCACAGAAAGATCAAACTTTGCAAAGCAATTATATTTTACCAATCCTATTAGCCTAGTTAAAATTAGCTAACTATTAGCCTAGATACATAACTAGGTTTTTGATTAATGAGGCGAAGTATTAAATGAAAATTTTATTAAATAAACAATGCATTTTAAGCTTTTTTCCCATTGCTATATGTATTTTTTTCTTATATCTTTCTCGGGAAAGTGCTCTGCTTTTCTGAATTAATAATAATGTTCCAAAGATCAAGCTGACTGAAATATTTATATTAAAAAAGTTACTGGGAGTTTTTATCCAATAACTTTTTTATGCATGAACAATATAATATTTTCGTCTGTATAAAATATTTTTTCTTTTCAGTTATAAAAATTACTTTTGGAAAACAGTCTTAAATGTCCAGACCTTAGATAATCATGTTCTTTACTCGATTATTTATCTTGTTTAATAAAAGAATTTAATAAAGATATAAGGCTTAAGAAAATATTACATAAATATAGAGAATACATATCTACTAAAAAAATTGATTAAGATAACAATAAATATTTTCCTAAACCTATTGCGTAGTTTCAACAATTGAAAAAACTAGAAATTAGGAAAAATATTATTTTAAAAATGGACAATTGATAAACTAACGTTTTCTTATATGATATCATAAGCTATAAAACAGTAAAAATATGTATACCCTTGCAATTTTAAGAATAGTTTCGACAATTAATATAGTTTTTGAAATGGTTTCAATAAAAATATTGAACTGCCAATTTTAATGACACTCATTGAAGCACCTAAAGGATAACTTTCATACCTCATTGGTTATTTTTTCCCATTACACCATATATATAGCCATAATCTTTTAATAAATTGATTCAATTTGAGAAATATAAGAAAGTACTTTATCACCTAATAAACGTTTATTGTTCATTTTTAGCTATTAAATTGTGGCTTTATAATATTTTTAATGTACTGGATTTAATATTTATGGAAAAGTGCTTTGTTCCTTAATAAAACTCTCCAAATAAGATTCTGTTGTTGTTGTTGTTTCTTATCCCACTTGGCTGGCCAAGCCCACGAGCCCATATGTACTCATGATTAAAGGATAATGAAGCAGCTTCTGTTGTGATGGAGCACCCGTAGGTAGAAGTCTGACTTTGGCTCCGTGACGCTCTTACAGTCATAGGAGACCGGGACCTACAGCTTAAAGTGGATTCCGAACCACTACAAACATCCATGGCACCGCCGGGATTCGAACCCGAAACCTGTGGCACCGAGCGCCAGAGCGCTAGACACTCGGCCATTCAGGTCAAAATTTGCCAACGGCACGCGGTGTTCCCAGGTGGTCACCCACCCAAGTACTGACCGCGCCCAATGATACTTGACTTCGGTGATCTAACAAGAACCGGTATAAGATTCTAAATAAGCAAAATGCTAAAAACTTGCCAAGTTGGTAAGATCTTGGTGATCTGACAACCAAAAAAAAAAATAATAATAAACCGTATTTAAATGTATTAATTTAGTAAATTAAAGTGTATTAATTTGTATTAGTTTAAAAATTGGGAAGTTACCATAAAACAACTGATATATAATACCTATCTATCACGAGAGAATTTGTTGCAACCATTGATACAGAATCGAAACACGTTTAATTTATTTCTTTGAGTATGGAATTTTCAAGAAAAATAAAACACAATTATGTTAAAAAGATAGAGTTTTATTCAAATTAAATTTATTAAATTAAAAATAGTTAGAAAGACAAACAGCAAAAAAATCACAGGCCAACTAAGAGATAAATACCCCAAATCGAAGATTTCTGGAATAGCTCTCTTTCAATTAACTAAATAATAGAGATATTTCTAAAAATTCCCCTTTCTAGCACAGTTTAAGCTAATAGTACTAATATTGTATTTCTCAAGATATCCAGCATCACAAAATCGATTCATCTAATTCAGCCAATCTCACCAAGCCTGTTGCTAATTTTGCTATACTTTTGCCTTGTATTATTCCCATACGGTACTTTTACTGAATAAAAAACTTTTACGTAATGAATGAGATGCATTAAATAATAAGACAAAAAATAAAAGACCTTTCAAATTAACACAAACCAATTATTTACATATGTATGACAGCATTCGTAATACTACCTATACCAGAGATGTAAAGAGTTTCGAGGATTGAAATGCCGCGTATACTCACCGTAACCTTTCCAAGATCTGCATAAAAAAAATTAATAATAATAATAAAGCCTTCATTCCGTTATACATAAAAAGAAATTATTTTACATAACGAAAAATTTATATTGCATCATAAAAATGTATTATATTACAACAATTTAATTAGTATTTTGGTATTTAATTAGATTATTTTTCTTAACCAAGCGAAAAAATTATTACTCAAGTACTAGTTTCAAAAAGACGATTTTTTAACATTCAAGTAGTATACGGGAGGGAGTAGAGGGCTTGAACACTTGAGATTTCCATATCTTTAATGACATTTTTTTATATATATAAAAAAAAAAATAGATGGGTTTTTTAAAGGTACGATACCAATTTGTAACTAAAATTTAACAACAGCAGCAAAAATAAAAAATAAAAAAAATAAAAAGGCGGGGGGACAGAAGAGAACATAAAAAATTAGAATTAAAAAAGTCAGAAACATAAAATATTGAAATCTGCTTGGCAAATTTCAACTCATCATGTGTGGACATTGGAGAACGGATGAATAAACTCAGGAATATACCCATATTTAATAATGCAATTGATTGGAGTGCTACAAGAATGGCGAAATTCAACAGCAACAGGAATACAGCAATGCTGAATAGATCAAGAACTTCATGAAGAATGAAGTGTTCAAGAATCTCTATAAGAATATACAAAAGTAAGATAAATGTAGATACAAATGAAGAATGAAGTATTCCAAGTTCTACAAGAAACGTTATCACATTAAATAGCCAAAATACTATATCAAAGTATGAAAATTCTAGGCATAAATGAAAAATGAAGTATTCCAAATACAATAAAAAGCACTATACAGCTCAATAGACATAGGAAAATTCCGAAAGTGATAAATATGAAACTTTAAGTAGAAGAGATTGATCAACGTACTACGAGTACTTATAACCATTGGATATATAAATGTTTCAAATTCCAAGCCAAAACGTGAAAAGTGCCACAAAACACTTCAAGCAAAAGTCAAATTCTTCAATAAATTCTGAAGACTAACGTTATTCATGAAGCATTTCAAGAGTTAAGGGGCTCAAAGTACCATTTTCCGCCAAAATTTGTAATGGAGTTTTATTTGTTTGGCCCTCTTTTTCGAATAACGTCACGTACCCCTAACCAGGACAACATCATGCTCACACACGATAATTAGTAACTAATTTCACTTTTTAAAATTTTCCTAAAATTTTTAATTAAATTTTAAAAAAAATTAAAAATTATTTACAGAAAAAAATCTTGTTTTTTATTTATTATTGTTTTATCGAACCATTTGGGAACACATTTTTAGACGATTTCCTTTATATAAAAATTTCAAACCTGTAATTTCAGTCAAATTTTCCATCTCTACTGATTTGTTATTAAAGCGATCTTGTTGAAAAAATTTATTCTGAGTTTTTAATAATATTATTAATAATAAATTTTAATAATAAATAGTAATAAACTTTTATTGATAAATTTTTAATAATAATAAAATCAGTTAATCAATCAATAAATAAATAAATCAATAATAATAAAATTTTATTAATAAATATTTAATAATAATAAAATCTTTTCTGAATCTGATAACATGACTACAAATTTGTGTCAATACTTTGTGGATAGTAGTTTGATTTTATTAATTGGTTATTTAGGATTTGTTTTCCTCAAGTTCTGATAATTTTTTGAAGGATTTAGATTCGAGAGAACCCAAACATTTGATCTTCTTTGGAGCTTCTATTATTCATTAAAACAAGTAATATATATAAAAAAAAAATTTAAGTCAATTCCTACTTTTTTTTTCACTATATTGCAGAAAGTCCTTAATAAATAACTTTCATCCATTTTTTAAAGTTTATCTGGTGCCATCTATTGGTAGATATACGCAACCCAAACCTAAAAAAAAAACTAAAATTAATTAATTAAATTCAATTAAGGAATTAATATTTGAAAAAACTGTATTAATATCAAGTGTCATCCACTACAAGTTAAAAAAAAATGTATTTGAAATTGAGTGGATAAATAAAAAGTATTTTATGAACGATTGAAAATTTGAGCAAGATATATATAGGGAGAGTGTGAGCTATTAGAAGGAATTGAAAAATATTTTGGAACACGTAATTTTATTTGAAAGCTTTAATAAAAAAAACATATTTTTTTATGATAATTTTTTTTTATTTTTTAAAAATCTTATTTTATTTCTCATTTTAATAATATTTTCATAATATATTTATACATAGATAAAAAATATCTTACTATTTTTCTACATTTGAAAATAAATAGAAGGACTAATTTTAAAACCTACTGACTGATTGGTTTATAAACAAATCTGTATAGTTCATACAGTAATTTAATATAATTTTAACATTATTATAACAAATAAATTTTCCATAATCTGCTACCATTTGTATATTTTTTAAATTTTAAACCATGAATTTTTTTAATACATTTAAGAATAATATTCATAAAAACAATATTTCTTTAATTTAAAAAAATAATAATTAATTAAATTAATTTTTATAATTTTTTTAAACATTATTTCTCTAATTAAAAAATACAGTTCATATATAAGTTCTTCTTAGTAAAATATTAAGCCTTTATTTAAAAAAAAATGATTTCATATATAAATTATTCTTCTTAAAATATTATTTTTTTTTACTCTAATTTACAAGAATTGCTTATTTTAAAATAAAATATAATTCATTTGTGAGATTACCTTAAATTAATAGTTTTATATATTTAAAAAAAACGATCATGTATAAGTAGTTCTTAAAATATTTTTGTAATATATGCGCAATATATTACAAAAAATTCCTATATATTATTCCTATATATTATATATTATATATATTACAATTCCTATATATTATTCATAATTAATTTATTCTTCTTAAATGATTACAGATTATTTCTTTAAATAAAGACAATATTCATAAATTTGTTTTTATAAAATTATTTTTATATTTATACTTAATTAAAATATGTTCCTTAAAATATGATTTATACATTATTTCTTTATTTTTAAACAAAAGCTTCATTTACAATTGATTCTTCTTAAATTTTTTTTTAATATTATTTCTTTAATTTAAAAAATGCTATTCATATTATGGTTTCAAATAATATTTTAATATTATTTTTTTTAACTCAAAGAAAAATTTTCACATATAAGTTGTTCTCAAAACATTTTCTAAATAATAAATATAATACAAATTATTCTTTCTTTTTCTTGATATAAATTTATTCTTTCATATAGTTAAAAAATATTCACATGTATTAATTTTTCCTTTTAAAATTTAAAACAATATTAATTTTGTTATTTTTTATTTAAAAATTTTCATATATAAGTTCGTCTTAATGTATTATTTTAAAAATTTTCTTTAATTAAGAAATATACATATGATTGATTCTACTTAAAATAATATTTTAAGTTATTCAATCTTATTTTTAAAAACATTTTATTTTTATATTAGTACATTATTTTTATGTTTTTTAATTAAAAAATATTCATTTATAAGTTCTTCCTAAAATACTATTTTTAAGCAATACATTTTTTAATTACCTTGATTATATTTATATTAATTCAAAAAATTATTATTCATATAGAATTATTCTTGAAATAATGTTTTTATAACACTTTTATTACTTAAAAATATTATTAATATATAATTGATTCACGGCCAAATATTGATTTTATATAACGTCTTTAACTTAAATAAGTATTATTCATATATAATTTAACACATCTTAAAATATTATTTTTAATTATTGATCATTTAATTTAAATAAAATATTACTGTTTTAATTGATTAGATTACATTTATTTTATTATTTTAATGCAAAAAATGTATTACTCATATAGAATTAATTGTTGCAATATTAAATTTATATTTCTTTTTTAAATAAAAATATCATATTCATATAAATTGATGCTTCTAAAAATTTTTTTTCATATAAATCCTTAAGTTTAAAAAAGTATTATTCATATATAAGTACTTTTAAAATATCTTTTTGTGTTATTTCTTTAATAAAATATTATATATTTATAAATTATTTTTTTAAATATTGCTATACACTATTTATTTAGTTAAAAAATATTAATAGTATAATTGTTATTATTCTTTAAATATCATTTTTATGTATGATAATCATTTGTTAATAAAAAAGTACTATTATTTTATTTTGTTTTATTTAAAACATATTATTCCTTTACCTTATTATTCAAATAAAACTTTGTTTATTTAGTTTATGGCTTCATTTTAATTTACTCTATTTGTTGCAACTAATTTTTTTTAATTAGAAACTTTCCTTTTAATCAGAAAATCATTCCCATTTTTTTTTTCATATTTTGTAATAAATTTTATAGTTTTTGTAATGTTACATGCTTTATTCAGAAAATAAAATCAAAATATAAAAAAATTTCCAAAGTATACGAATTCTGAACATTTTTTTAATGTTTCATTAGCATTTTTCGTAATAACTAACTTGTATTTAGTACTTAATTTATTAAAATAAGTCAAATGTCATAATCAAATTCATAATTCCGTTTAAATATCTATCTACTTGATACATTTGGTAATAATAATAATTTTACACGAAACATACATTTCTTTATTTTTTATTTGTTCAACAGTTTCAAATATTCAGGAAATATTTCAATTGAATATTCATTATAATTCCCTGGAAAGTAAATTAGTTTTACAGATACAAAATTCAATTATTTAAGGTCATGTTTATTAAATTTTAGCAAAATAATTAATTAATAAATGAGGCTTCTACTTATAACGATCATTTTATCGTCGGAAATAAATATAAAAATAAAAACTGTTTGATATAAATTTAAAAAAAAAGATATTTATATTTTTGTTTTAAAAAGTATGTATAAAAACAGTTTATTTAACAAAGTGAATTCATCATTAATTAAAGTACCTTATGAGTATATTCTAGAAAACTTTTAATTTGGATTCTTTGGAAATTAATTACAAATACAGATTATTTCGACGATTCTTTATAGATAAAAAAATATAGGTGCAAGGAAAGCCATGAAAATTTAATAATTGGTTAAAAAAAGAATACGTATACTGATAAAAATATAATTTATTTCGACAATTGATCTCATACGATTATTAAGTATAAAAATGAAAGGGTAGTTCCGTACGAACTATCATCGTATTCAATCAATTATCATGAAATTTTAACCATATATTATTTACGTCACATGCATTTTTAGGCACCAGAATCCCTAAAAATATTTATTTATTCTTTAATTAAACGCAATAGTAAATCGCCATTACAGCCTATCATCAGTGTGAAGGTTTTAATTTGTTATTCGGCTTATGATTGGCTTATCGTTGTTATTTAAGTCAAATATACTATTTTGAGGTATCAATTACAAACAAATTACTAGGTGACAATAGTTCTTTGTTGGAGGGTTGCCTATGGCAACAATTATCTGTTTATTCTGTTATGTCAAAAACAAGTTATTATAAACAGTTTTAAAAATTTCCACTAAAAAGAAACATCTGTTGGAATAAAAATCGTAAGATCAAAAGAAAGGAAAACCAGCAGCGCGGTAAAACTTCCGTTTAACGAAATATTCAGCTTGAAAAAAACCGTTTAAGAATCCGTGAGTTAATTACAATTGAAAATCTGAGGAGAGTGACACACAACTAGATAACTTTCGAATTGCTTTGAACACACCTGAGAAGCGCGACTAGAAAACCGTCGCTCAAGATGGACTTTGTGGATTTAGACCTTATGGACAAGATGGAATTTTATTTAAATTTGGAAGCGTTTATTACAATAAAACTTATGATGATAGCACCCATCGCTATGTTGATATTGGACAAATGGTTTAAATTTATTAGCATTCTCTTTCTTTGAAGTTTCGCAAAACACCATCTAGAAGGAGTTGTTCAAACTATAAAGTTAATTTTACACCTCTAGAGGAACCACCTGAACCACTTCTAAACTTCGAGTACGGGACTGTCACGTTGTTCAGACACATTCTACAAAATATTCTAAAATTTAACCCAATCTTATCGTTTGAAATATTAACAATAATTCTGGTTTCTTGTTCAGATTCAAAGTACGAAGACATATTTACTACCAGTTAGTTCATTACTTAATCTACCTGATAAAGATTCCAAGGTTCAGCAAATTTACTTCATGGGTGACGAGTACAATTAATTCCGGAAGAAAACACGGCATTTTTCCACATTAGAAGAATTTATTTCACGAACAGGTTAGTATGTATAAATGTTACACTAAGTTCCCTTGTACCCTGTGGACTAAAACATCATTGTACCAATAGTCACGAAGTTTTAACTATACATTATTTACGTCACAAACTCTGGTACAGTAGCCCTCTGAAGATACTGTTGCTAGAAAGTGGCGTTCAGAGTACGATTTCTTCGGGCCGTTAGTGTTAAATACCGATTGTGTTGTTGAACGTGTACAACCTTATCACGATCTCCAACGAACATTTGCAGTTTCCAAAAACCGTTTCCATAGTCTGTAAATGACACTTTGAGAAACTACTACAGCTTCCCCTTCAACAGATTGCTTTCGACCCGCCTCTAAACGACTGATGGCCCTCCAGGCTGCCAATTCAGTTAAGTCGTCCTGCTGAGACATCGTAGTCACTGTTATAAAATATTCAACTCGCGTCAATTGGTTTAATTTTATATAATGAATTTTTAAAAAAATTTAGAATGCATGAAATTTCATTTATAATGCTTTATAATTTGTTTGCTTATATATTTTGCTATGAGTAAAAAAAAGTAATTTTCTACGAGTATAAAAAAACATTTGTTTTAAAATAAATTCTAAATATTTGTGTAAACAACACGATGTCCAAAATTTTTATGAATAATGCAATAATAATGCATTTTTTAAAAAATAAAAAATGTTTTATAAATAAAAAAAAACTGTGTTTTTAATAACTTGTTTGTTTTTACTCGTTTTTTTATTTGAATAGAAAAAGAGATGTAAAAAAATTAATATTTTTCCTTAAATCTTAATTTTTTTAAATTAAAAAAAAAAAAAAATCTTATAGAAATTTGTAAGCATTTTATTTTTTGGAAAAGCATTTATATTTTTTTTCTAATACATGACGGGTTATTCGAAAAGGTAAATTCTCTGGCTTCTCTTGAAATTACATTCATCGATATATTACCAAAATTTGAAAAAATTTATGAATATCCAGTTTATGAAATAAAATAAATATCCATTAAATAAGGAAACTAATTAGCAGTTATGTTGTCTCAATCAGAAAATAATAAATTTTAATTTTTCATGGAATCATTAAAAATGAAACATTTGAATGAATTTCCATATTTGAAAATTTTATATAAAAAAACTAAAACCTGCATACTAAAAATTGTGTTTATACCGTTGAATTTAATATTAAAAAATTAATACTTTTATATTTAAATAGTGTTTTACATTTCTCCATGATTTAATTGAAATTTGTATCAGAATTTTAAAAAAGATATCAATTCTATATTGAGAAATGTAGATATTAATATACAATCAGCAACCAGCACCTCTAAAAAGAAAAAAATAATTATAACTTTATAAATATCTGTTTTTTATATAAATAAGTAATTTTATTATTATTTTTTTAAAGTTAGATTTTTTTTTATGTTTTTGCTAAATTTTTGATAAAATTTAGATATCGGACTTTAAAAAAATGCTATATATTTTCTTTATTTTATTTCTAAAATATGTAGGTAAAAATTTCGAAAGTGTCAATTGTATATACTACTTATTCATCCTACTATTTATATACTACTTATTCATCCTACTATTTATATACTACTTATTCATCCTACTATTTATATACTAATTATTCAACTTACTATTTATATACCACTTATTCATCCTACTATTTATATACTATTTATTCATCCTACTATTTATATACTACTTATTCAACTTACTATTTATATACCACTTATTCATCCTACTATTTATATACTACTTATTCATCCTACTATTTATATACTACTTATTCATCCTACTATTTATATACTACTTATTCATCCTACTATTTATATACTACTTATTCAGCCTATTATTTGTATACTACTTATACCTCCATATAGTGCTATCATGTTTGAAAATATTTGTTTAAGTATATGTACATCACTTTCTGTTGCAAATACGCTTGCGTATTTAAAGTATTATCTAGAAATAGCCGCAGCTATTTCGTAGAGCCTGTTAATATCATATAATATGTAAAGTGTTTCTGAAACAAATATTTATAAACGACAACAATCTTGCACAGTTAATGATATTGTTGTTAAATAAGTAATAAAAACAACGGAAATAGGGACCTTACATTTAATCTAACGACTATGAAAAAAAACATGATATTGTATAAATTTGTTGCATTAACTTAATAGCTTAATATATTTTAATATTTCAAAAATTATGTGAGAAAAACTAAATTTTTACAAACAATTGACCCACAACTGGAATCTTTTTGTGCATTTTTCAAAATACTGGACGGAAAATTAAGATTAAGACAAATTCTACTTAATTAAATGAAATAATTTTATGTTAAAGTTTTTTCTCTTTAAATTAATCATTAGGCAGAATTGCAAGGAATTTTGAAATGTTGGAAATATATTTGAAATGTTGCTCTTCATTACTAAGTATTATCAATATTATTGCTGTTCATCATTAGCTTAATGTATTTAAAATATTTTAACGATTCGAAAACCATGTAAATGAAATAATATGTATAATATACAAAGAAATATATTTTAAACAATGAAGAGTGGTTAATTTTATGTAATATATTATTTAAGTATATTTTATTAAATATATATTACATATATTTTAATAAGAATCCTATATATTATTTAAGTATATAATATATTTTACAGAATGAAAAATGGCTAAAAATTTCTTTCAATAGTTAGAAAATGAAATGGTTAAATGAAAAAAAAATGTAATTCTTGGAAATGAAATCAAACAAGATTCTTTTAGTCAACATACAGGCTATTTATCAAGAATTTTCTTTATTTATAAGAGACCTTTTGTTCACATGGAAAGCACGAACAGTACATAAACATATACATTAGAGTGAGTGATGCTTAATAGGTTCCGTAAGGGCTTTAACGTATAAATCTCCCCATCTAGATGTCGTATTAAAGAAAATCTAGAAAACTTCACCTAAGCCATCTGAGTGTTAATACAAAAACTCATTCACATTATCACAATTGTCATTAAGTCACCTGGGTCCTCAAAGAAGCAAATGATCAAATATGACTAATGGATTCGAACATTCACCCATTTGTACAATTGTGCACGTTAGAGCTAAGCTCCGAATATAACTTTTATCTCGTTTTAAATATGAAATTAAAAATGCTTTTTAAATTAAATTATGATTGAAATAGAAATATGCCGCTGAGATTTGTAACAAATTAATTATTATTCAATGGTGTAATCTCAGCAATATCAGTTTTGAATTCATTCAGTTTGCATTTATTTTTATTTAAACAATTATCATAATTTGATATTGAAATTCGATAAAGACTGCTATTGATTTTGGAAAAAAAGCTTCAGTTGAGTTTTGAATACTTCAGTGTGTTATGGTATATGTTTAATGTATTAATAATATTTAAGTTAGATAAAATATATTATTTATAGCTTTACAGCTATTAAAGACGTATTGATATTATTGCTTTTTCTAATTATGTAGTGTGCAGGTTGGGCAACCAGATTGTAACTTGGTGTGGTTAAATTGAGATACTTGAGGCAAGGTTTGAAAACTTACATCTTTATTTACACACACACATACAATATTTAACACATTTAAAAGCATATAGGTATAGATTAATGCTGATATACAGTGTGTTTAGAAATTTAGTATTAGATTGAAGCTATTTCTCTAATCAGAGCAAAACTTCATTTATTTATTTCCAGAAAAATGTTCGATACCAATAAAGTTTCAAATATCATTTTTTTTTCAATATTTCAAAGGATCGCATAGATATTTTTAAATCTGAAATTTAGAAACATTTAAACAATACCAATTCATCTATTTTTGAAACGCATCATGTGACTTCCTTTAAACATTTCCAAAAAAGATTAATAGGTTTCAATATTCTCAAACTGAAAAGAAAAAAAAAATAAAGTTCCATTTTCCATCTTTAAAACTTCGACGAAACTTTGTCATTCCCATTACTCAAGACTTTTATAAGGAACTGCAGGTGTTCTTTATACGCAGCAATTTTCTTGAATTATATCTCCCAGCTCGAGCTGCTCCTCCATTTCATTTTCAGCGTTCTTCCAATTTTATTTAGAAATCACAAAACGATGTATATGCTAAAGAATCGAAATAGGCAAACCTCTCCTATCTGCAACACTTCTAAAGCATCGCCGTCCAATAAAATTTCCAAATGTTGAAAAGGGATAAAACAGTGTTTTCTGTTTTACAAAATAGATGGGAAACAAGAAAACGCAACAGAGAGAAATAAAAGGATAAAATACTTGACTCTTGGGTCGAAGAAACGGACTCGTTTTGTAATGGAAAAAGAAAGAACTTCCCAAGTAAATGGGATAACAGGTAATAGACTTTCCCATTTTACTTTACTCGACCGAGGAAAATTTTTACAGAATCTAATTATTCAAACGGAACAAGTTTCTCTTTTGTCGAAAGCCAAAAGTTTAAATGCGTCTTGAATTAGAAAAATTAAAATTCAGTTCTATTTATCAGTGATAAGTACTTAATTTGAAAATATGTTTTAAATCCAACTTTCAAAACAAAACGTGCAGTGCATCATAAAAGTTTATATCATATGTGTGATTCACGTTATAGTTCCCAAGAAATAATTAAAATTTAAAATAGATTCCCCTTTAAACAACCATAATGTATTTAATTCATTATGGCGTATTACATATCAAAATTGTTTTAAAATTAAAAAAATTAAACAAAAAATATCGGATAATTTTTAGCCAATATTAAATATCACTAAAGTTTCCGCATACGACTTTGAATTCGTATAAATTTTTCAGCTTTATATTGATTCCGCTTGTAATTTAACAAATAATTGCCAGAATAAATAAAACAGACTGTTTAGTATATTTAATTTTCTAATTTATTTGAAATTAAAAAAAAGTTTTTCAAAAAATAATATTACATTCTTTAAGAGATAAAAAAATTTATCATTTATGTAATTATTTATTTTAAATTTTAAATTTTTCTTTCTTATAATACTGATACTTTTTGTTTTTAGAAATTCAGTTTTAGGTTGAAGCTATTTATTCTTGGCAGAGCAAAATTTTGTTTATTTATTTCCTGAAAAGTTTTCAATACCATTAAAATTTCAAACAAGGATCACATGGACACTTTTAAATCTGAAATTCAGAAACATTTAAACAATACCCATTCATCAATTTTTGAAAGAAATCACATGAATTCCTTTAAACAATTTTTAAAAAGTTTAATTTATTTCAATACTTTCAAAATGAAAAAATAAAGTTCCATTACCCATCTTTAAAACTTCGACGAATCTTTCTCGTTCCCCTTAATCAAGACTTTTATAAGGAATTGCATCTGTACTTTATGCAGAACAGTTTTCTTGAATTATATCTCCCAGCTCGAGCTGTTCCTCCATTTCATTTTCAGTGTTCTTCAATTTTATTTAGAAATCGCGAAACGATGTATATGCTAAGGAATCGAAATAAGTAAAACCTCTCCCCATCTGCATCTCCAACACTTCAGAAGCATCGCTGTCCAATAAAACTTCCAAATGTTGAAAAGGAATAAAACAGTATTTTCCATTTTACAAAATAGATGGGAAACATGAAAGCGCAACAGAGAGAAATAAAAGGATAAAATACTTGACTCTTGGGTCGAAGAAATGGACTCGTTTTGTAATGGAAAAAGAAATAACTTCCCAAGTAAATGGGATGACAGGTAATAGCCTTCCCATCCTACTTTTCTCGACAGAGGGAAATTTTTACAGAATGTAATTCTTCAAACAGAACAAGTTTCTGTTTTGTGGAAAGCGGAAACTTTAAATGCGTCTTGAATTAGAAAAAAATAAAAGCTTAAAACAAAATGAGTGCTTAAAAGAAGAGTCTTCCAACTGAAAATAACTTCTGAAACAAATTTAAAAGAATACGTGCAATGCATCAGAAAAGTTTCTCTCATATGTATGATTCACGTTATGATCCGAGGAAATAATTGAAATGAATTTAGCTTTAAAAAACCACTTGTATTTAATACAGTATGGATTATTAGATATAAGAATATTTTAAATTAAAAAAAAATTTTTTTTTTTTAAAACCGGAAAATGTATGGCCCATATTAATTCTCACAAAGATTTTTGCATACTATTTAGATTTTTTTTCTTGTATAAATGTTTCTGCTTTACATTGATTTTCTCTTGTAATTTAAGAATTCATTGCCAAAATAAATATAACTGGCTGTTTAGTATATTTATTTCACTATTTTATTTGCACATAAAAAAAGTTTTTCAAAAAATAATGAAACATTGTTTAAGTAATTAAAATTTATTATTTAAGTAATTATTTATTTGCAATTATAAAATTTTCCTTCTTATAATGCTGATACTCAATGTGTTTAGAAATTTAGCTTGAAGCTTTTTATTCTTGGAAAAGCAAAATTTTACTTATTTGTTTTTTAGAACATTTTTAAACGTCATTAAAATATCAAACACGGATCATATGGATATTTTTAAATACATTTAGAAACATTTAAACAATACCGATCCATCTATTTGTGAAACAAATCATGTGAGTTCACTTAAGAATTTCTAAAAAGGATTTATATGTTTCAATTCTTTCAAAATAAAAAAGAAAAAATACAGTTCTATTATCCATCTTTAAAACTTCGACGAAACTTTCTCTTTCTCATTAATCAAGACTTTCATAAGGAACGTCAGGTGTTCTTTATACAGAGCAATTTTCTTGAATTACACCTCCCAGATCGAGCTGTTCCTCCATTTCAGTTTCAGCGTCCTTCCAATTTTATTTAGAAATCACGAAACGATGTACATGCTAAAGAATCGAAATAAGTAAAACCTCTCACCATCTGCATCTACAACACTTCTGAACATCGCTGTCCAATAAAACTTCCAAATGTTGAAAAGGGATAAAACAGTGTTTTCCATTTTACAAAATAGATGGGAAACAAGAAAGCGCAACAGAAAGAAATAAAAGGATAAAATACTTGACTCTCGGGTCGACGAAATGGACTCGTTTTGTAATGGAAAAAGAAATAACTTCCCAAGTAAATGGGATAACAGGTAATAGACTTTCCATCTTACTTTACTCGACGAGGGAAATTTTTACAGAATCTAATTCTTCAAACAGAACAAGTTTCTCTTTTGTCGAAAGCCGGAACTTTAAATGCGTCTTCAATTAGAAAAATAAAAGCTTTAAACAATATACAGTTCTATTTATGGGTGCTTTAAAAGAAGAATATTCGAAATTAAAATAAGTTTTAAAGCAACTTGAAAGGAATACGTGCAGGACATCATAAAATTTATTGTGATTCATATTTGTGTTTCCCATTATAGTCCCAAGAAATAATTAACAATTTAAAATGGATTCCCCTTTAAAGGAACCACTTGTATAAGCATGGCTTATTAGATATAGGAATTCTTTTAAATTTCAAAAAATAAATAAATAAATAAATGAATAAATGAAAAATACTGGAAAATTTGTAGCCATTATTAAACCTCACAAAAATTCTCGCATACTATTTTAGACCTTGATTTAACATAAATGTTACTGTTTTATATTGATTTTCGTTTGTAATTTGGGAAGCAAGTGCCAAAATAAATAAGACTGATTGTTTAGTATATTTATTTTTCTAATTTATTTGCACTTAAAAAAACCTTTTTCAAGAAATAATAAAACATTGTTTAAGTGATTAAAATTTATTATTTACGTATATATTTATTTTAAATTTTCCTTCTTATAATGCTGATACTAATTTTGTGAAATTTAGTTTCAGCTTGAAGCTTTTATTCTTGGTAAAGTAAAATTTTATTTATTTATTTCCAGAAAATATTTCAATGCCATTAAAATTCCAAACACGGATGTTTATAAATCTGATATTTAGAAGCGTTTTAAACAATACAGATTCATCTATTTTTGAAACACATCATGTGAGTTCCTTTAAACATTAAAAAAAATAGGATACAATACTTCCAAAATTAAAAGGAAAAATAAATTTCCATTTCCCCTCTTTAAAACTTCGACGAAACTTTCTCGTTCCTCTTAATCAAGACTTTTATAAGGAACTGCAGGTGTTCTTTATACACAGCAATTTTCTTGTATTATATCTCCCAGCTCGAGCTGCTCCTCCATTTCCTTTTCAGCGTTCTTCCAATTTTATTTAAAAATCACGAAACGATGTATATGCTAAAGTATCGAAATAAGTATAGCTTTTCCCCATCTGCATCTCCAACACTTCTGAAGCATCACTGTCCAATAAAATTTCCAAAAGTATAAAAGGGATAAAACAGTATTTTCCATTTTACAAAATAGATGGGAAACAAGAAAGAAATAAAAGGATAAAATACTTGACTCTTGGGTAGAAGAAAAGGACTTGCTTTGAAATAACGAAAGAGAAATAAGAAATGGAAAAAGAAATAACTTCCCAAGTAAATGGGATAACAGGTAATAGCCTTCTCATCTTACTTTACTCGACGAGGGAAATTTTTACAGAATCTAATTCTTCAAGCAGAACAAGTTTCTCTTTTGTCGAAAGCCGGAACTTTAAATGCGTCTTGAATTAAAAAAACAAAGGCTTTAAACAAAATGCAGTTCTATTTTTGAGCGCTTTAAAAAGAAGAGGCTTCGAAATCAAAATATTTTTTTAAAACAACTCTGAAAGAATACGTGCAGGACATCATAAAAGTCTCATATGTGAATCACGTTAGGAACTTTAAATGCTTCTTTAAATTTGTCTTGAATTGAAGAAATAAAAGCTTTAAACAAAATGCAGTTCTATTTATGAGTGCTTTAAAAGAACAACCTTCGAAATGGAAATAAGTTTTACAACAACTTTAAAAGAATACGTGCAGTGTATCATAAAAGTTTAACTTGTATGTATGATTCAGGTTATAGTCCCAAGAAATAATTAAAAATTTAAAATAAATTCACCTTTAAAAAAGTCAATTTGCATTTAATATAATATGATTATTAGATATAAGATTTTTCTGAAATTTCAAAACCAATAAATAAATAAATAAAAAATACCGGGAAAAGTTTTATCAAATAATAAATCTCAGAATAAATTTCGCATACTATTTAGACTATGATTTCGTATAAATTTTTTTGCTTTATATTGATTTTCGCTTGTAATTTAAGAAGTAATTCCCAAAACAAAAAATAAAAATGACTATTAAGTATATTTAATTTTTAATTTATTTATTTGCACTTAAAAATTTTTTTCAAATAATAATAAAACATTGTTTAGGTAATAAAAATTTATTATTTATGTAAATATTTATTTTAAATTTTAAAATTTTCCTTATAATGTTGATACCCAATGTGTTTAGAAAACTAGTTTTAGCTTGAAGATTTTTATTCTTGGCAAAGCAAAATTTTATTTATTTATTTACTGAAAAGTTTTCTATGTCATTAAAATTTCAAGCACGAATCACAAGGATATTTTAAATCTGAAATTTAGAAACACTTAAACAATAAGGATTCATCTACTTTTGTAGCGAATCATGTGAGTATCTATTAACATATGAAAAAAAGACTAATATGTTTCCATACTTTCAAAAATAAAAAAAAAAATAAAGTTTCATTACCTATCTTTAAAACTTCGACGAAACTTTCTCATTCCTATTAATCCAGACTATTATAAGGACTGCAGGTGTTCTTTATACACAGCAATTTTCTTGAATTATATCGCCCCAGCTCGAGCTACGACTCCATTTCATTTTCAGCGTTCTACCAATTTTATCTAGGAATGACGAAACGATGTATATGCTAAAGAATCGAAATAAGTAAAACTTCTCCCCATCTGCATCAGAAACACTTCAGAAGCATCGCTGTCCAATAAAATTTCCAAATGTTGAAAAGCGATAAAACAGTATTTTCTGTTTTACATAATAGATGGGAAACAGGAAAGCGCAACAGAAAGAAATAAAAGGATAAAATACTTGACTCTTGGGTCGAAGGAATGGACTCGTTTTGTAATGGAAAAATAAATAACTTCCCAAGTAAATGGGATAAGAGGTAATAGCCTTCCCATCTTACTTTACTCGACGAGGGAAATTTTTACAGAATCTAATTCTTCAAACAGAACAAGTTTCTCTTTTGTCGAAAGCCGGAACTTTAAATGCGTCTTGAATTAAAAAAACAAAGGCTTTAAACAAAATGCAGTTCTATTTTTGAACGCTTTAAAAAGAAGAGGCTTCGAAATCAAAATATTTCTTAAAACAACTCTGAAAGAATACGTGCAGGACATCATAAAAGTCTCATATGTGAATCACGTTGCAAAAGCAAAATGTTATTTATTTATTTCCTGAAAAGTTTTCATTGTCATTAAAATTTCAAACACGAATCACATGAACATCTTTAAATTTGAAATTTAAAAACATTGAAACAATACCGATTCATCTATATTTGAAGCAAATCATGTGAGTTCCTTTAAACATTTACGTTCCAATACTTTCAAAATGGAATAAGAAAAAAAAAGCTTCATTACCCATCTTTAAAACTTCGACGAAACGTTATCATTCCTATTAATCAAGACTTTTATACTGGAACTGCAGGTATTCTTTATATGCAGCAATTTTCTTGAATTACATCTCCCAGCTCGAGCTACCGGTCCATTTCATTTTCAGCGTTCTTCCAAATTTTATGTAGAAATCACGAAACGATGTACAGGCTAAAGAATCGAAATAAGTAAAACTTCTCCCCATCTGCATTTCTAACACTTCAGAAGCATCGCTGTCCAATAAAATTTCCAAATGTTGAAAAGGGATAAAACAGTATATTTTGTTTTACAAAATAGATGGGAAACAGGAAAGCGCAACAGAAATAAATAAAAGGATAAAATACTTGACTCTTGGGACGAAGAAGACTCGTTTTGAAATGGAAAAAGAAATAACTTCCCAAGTAAATGGGATAACAGGTAATAGACTTCCCATTTTACTTTACTCGACGAGGGAAATTTTTACAGAATCTAATTCTTCAAACAGAACAAGTTTCTCTTTTGTCGAAAGCCGGAACTTTAAATGCGTCTTGAATTAGAAAAAATAAAAGCTTTAATCAAAATGCAGTTCTATTTATGAGTGTTTTAAAAGAAGAGACTTCGAAATGAAAATATGTTCTAAAACAAAACGTGCAGTGCATCATAAAATATTTCTCATATGTATGTTTCACGTTATTGTCCCAAGAAATAATTAGCAATTTAAAGTGAATTCAATTTAAAAGAACCATTTAATACAATTTGGTTGCTATAATATGATTAGATATAATATCTTTTAAATTTAAAAAAAGTTTTAAAAAAAAATACAGAAAGTTTTTAACCCATATTAAATGTCACAAAATATTTTGTTTACTATTTTGATGACCGAGTGACTAGTTCTGTGGCGCTCGGTGCAACAGGATTCGAGTTCCGGCGATACCATAGATGTTTGTAGTTATTCGGAATTCACTTTAAACAGTAGGTCTTAATCTCATGTGACTGTAGAGCGTTGGAGGTAGGGCTGACAACGCTATCCCGTGAAAAGAAATCTCCTTTTTTTCGAAATCTGTCAGTAGACAGATGGCCTTGGCCAGATTGGGGCAATGATGTTGTTGACTTCGATTTTGCATATATATTTTGATTTATATTAATTTTCGCTTTTTTAAATTAATTATTTATTTGCACTTAAAAAAGTTTTTTCAAAAATAATAAAACTGTTTTTAAGTGATTAACATTTATTAATTACGTAATTATTTATTTTAAATTTTAAAATCTTCCATGTTATAATGCTGATATTCAATGTGTTTAGATATTCAGTTTTAGCTTGAAGCTTTTTATTCGTGGCAAAGCAAAATTTTATTTATTTATTTACTTCCAGAAATGTTTTCAAAGCCATTAAAATTTCAAACATGGATGGTTTTAAATCTGAAATTTAGAAACATTTAAACAATAATTATTCATCTAATTTTGAAACAAATCATGCGAGTTCCTTTAAACATTTAAAAAAAAAAGTTTAATAGGTTTTAATACTTTCAAAATGAAAAGGAAAAATGTAGTTCCCTTACCATCTTTAAAAATTCGACGAAGCTTTCTCATGCCCATTAATCAAGACTTTTATGAGGAACTGCAGGTGTTCTTTATACACTGCAATTTTCTGGAATCGTATCTCCCAGCACGAGCTGCTCCACCATTTCATTTTCAGCGTTCTTCCAATTTTATTTAGAAATCACGAAACGATGTATATGCTAAAGAATCGAAATAAGTAAAACCTCTCCCCAACTGCATTTCCAACACTTCAGAAGCATCGCTGTCCAATAAAATTTGCAAATGTTGAACAGGGATAAAACAGCATTTTGTATTTTACAAAATAGATGGGAAACACAAAAGTGCAACAGAAAGAAAAAAAAGGATAAAATACTTGATTGGGGTCGAAGAAATGGAATCGTTTTGTAATGGAAAAAGAAATAACTTCCCAAGTAAATGGGATAACAGGTAATAGACTTTCCGTCTTACTTCACTCGACCGAGGGAAATTTTACAGAATCTAATTCTTCAAACAGACAAGTTTTCTCTTTAAAAGCGTCTTGAATTTAAAAAATTCAAAAAAAAAAACTTTGAACAAAATGTAGTTCTGTTTATGAGTGCTTTAAAAGAAGAGTCTTCGAAAGATAAATAAGTTTTAAAATAACTCTGAAAGAATACGTGCAGTGTATCATAAAATTGTCTGATAATATGTGGTTCACGTTATAGTACCAAGAAATGATTAAAAATTTAAATGTGAATTCACTTTTAAAAGGACCATTTAATGCAATAAAGTTGCATTAATATAAGTATATATAATATTGCTTAAATTTCAAAAAAGTTAAAAACAGAAAACTTTTAACCCATACTAAATCTCACAAAACGTTTTGCACACTACATAGACTTCAAGGTCTGATGGCCAAATGACTAGGGCTCTGCTGCTCGGTGCAACAGGTTTCGAGTCTCGGCGGTGCCATGGATGTTTATAGTGGTTCGGAATTCACTTTAAAGCGTAGGTTCCATTCTCGTATGGCTGTAGAGCGTTGGACGTAGGACTCGAAACCCTATCCTGTAAAAAGAAAAAAACCCCTGTTTCAAAACCTGCCAGTAGGCAGACTGCCTTAGCGGGGCTGTTGCGAAAATTATGATGATGATTTAGAATTCGATTTTGAATATTTTTTTATTTATATTATTTTTCGCGTTTTTTAATTAATTATTTATTTACACTTAAAATAAAGCTTTCAAATAATAATAAAACATTGTTTAAATGATTAACATTTATTAAATCTGTAATTATTTTTTTTTTTTAAATTTGTAAATTTTCCTTCTTATAAGACTCGTTTTGTAATGGAGAAAGAAATAACTTCCTAAATAAATGGGATAACAGGTAAATAGACTTTCCGTCTTATTTTACTCGACCGAGGGAAATTTTCATGGAATCTAATTCTTCAAACAGAACAAACTTCTCTTTTGTCGAAAGCCGAAAACTTTAAAAGCGTCTTGAATTAGAAACAAAATAAAATCTTTAAACAAAATGCAGTTCTATTTATGAGTGCAATAAAAGAAGAGTTCTTCGAAATGAAAAAGAAAAAAAGATTAAAAAATAGAAGCTTTAAATAAAATGCAGTTCTATTTATGTGTGCTTTAAAAAAAGTCTTACAAAGAAAAATAAATTTTAAAACAACTTTAAAAGAATACGGGCAGTGAATCATAATAGTTTATCTCACATGTGTGGAAAGGTTATTGTCCCAAGAAATAATAAAAATTTAAAAGGAATTCACATTTAGAGCCAAATCACCACTTGCTTTTAATACAGTATGGATTGTTAGATATAAGAATTTTTTTAAATTAAAAAAAAAAAAATTAAAAAACTCGAAAAATTTTAGAATAAATAAAATGAAATTTCACAAAAGTTTTCGCATACTATTTAGACATTTATTTCGTATATATTTTTCTGTTTTATATTGATTTTCGCTTGTAATATAAGAAAAATTTGCAGAATTAATAAAATTAACTGTTTAGTATATTTAATTTTCTAATTTATTTATATTTAATAAAAAGGTTTTTCCAGAATTAATAAAATATTGTTAAGTGATTAAAATTTATTATTTACGTAATTATTTATTTTAAATTTTAAATTTTCCCTTCTCATAATGCTAATATTTAGTGTGTTTAGCAATTTAGTTTTAGATTGAAGATCTTTTTTTAAGTAATGGCAAAGTTTTATTTATTTAGTTTGAGAAAATTTTCAAACCTTTAAAAGTTCAAACAGGGATCCCATGGACATTTTTAAATTTGTAATTTAGAAACATTTAAACAATATCGATTTTTGAAACAAAACATGTGAATACTTTCAAACATTTCTAAAAAAAGATTAAATGGTTTCAATAATTTCAAAAACGAAATGGAACAATAAAGTTGCATTACCCATCTTTAAAACTTTGGCGAAACTTTCTCATTCCCATTAATCAAGACTTTTATAAGGAACTGCAGGTGTTCTTTATACAGAGCAATTTTCTTGAATTATCTCTCCCAGCTCGAAAAACTGCTCCATTTCATTTTCAGCGTTCTTCCAATTTTATTTAGAAATCACGAAATGATGCATATGCTAAAGAATCGAAATAAGTATAACCTTTCCCCATCTGCATCTCCAAACACTTCTGAAGAATCGCTGTCCAATAAAATTTCCAAATGTTGAAAAGTGATAAAACAGTATTTTCCATTTTGCAAAATAGATGGGAAACAAGAACGCGCAACTGAAAAAAATAAAAGGATAAAATACTTGACTCATGGGTCGAATAAATGGACTCGTTTTGTAATGGAAAAGAAATAACTTCCCAAGTAAATGGGATAACAGGTAATAGACTTTCCGTCTTACTTTCTACGACTGGGAAAATTTTTACAGAATCTAATTCTTCAAACAGAACAAGTTTCTCTTTTGTCGAAAGCCGAAACTTTAAATGCGTCTTGAATTAGAAAAAATAAAAGCTTTAAACAAAATGCAGTTCTATTTATGAGTGATTTAAAAGAAGACGCTTCGAAATGAAAATAAGTTTTAAAACAACTTTGAAAGAATACGTGCAATGCATCATAAAAGTGTTATCTCATGTGTGTGATTCACGTTATAGTCCCAAGAAATAATTAAAATCCCACTTGTATTTAATACAGTATGGCTTATTAAATATAAGATTGTTTTTTTTATAATTTCAAAAAAAAAAAAATAATAAAAACCGTGAAAATTTTAGCCCAATATTAAATCTCACAAAACTTTTCACATACTATTTAGACTTGGATTTCGTATAAATTTTTCTGCTTTATATTGATTTTCGCTCGTAATTTAAGAAATAATTGCCAAAATTAATAAAAACTGATTTTGGGTAAATTTATTTTTCTAATTTATTTGTGCTTAAAAAAAATGTTTTTCAAAAAATAACAAAGCATTGTTTAAGTGATTAAATTTATTATTTATTAAGAAATTATTTATTTTAAATTTTAAAATTTTCCTTCTTATAATACTGATACTAAATGTGTTTAGAAAAGTAGCGTGAAACTTATTATTATTCTCACAGTAAATTTTTTTTTTTTTTTTTTATTTATTTCCAGAAAATTTTCAAATGCCAATACAATTTTAAACACGAATCCCAAGGAGATTTTTAAATCTGAGATTTAGAAACATTTAAACAATACCGATTCCTCTACTTTTAAAACAAATCATGTGAGTATTTTTAAACATCTCTAAAAAAGATTTATATGTTTCAATACTTTCAAAAATGAAAAGAAAAAAAATTAAGTTCCAATACCCATCTTTAAAACTTCGACGAAACTTTCTTGTTCCCCTTAATCAAGACTTTTATGAGGAACTGCAGGTGTTCTTTATACACTGCAATTTTCTTGAATTATGCTTCCCAGCTCGAGCTGCTCTTCCGTTTCATTTTCAGAGTTCCAATTTTATTTAGAAATCACGAAACGATGTATTTGCTAAAGAATCGAAATAAGTAAAACCTCTCCCCACCTGCATCTCCAACACTTCAGTTCTATTTATGAGTGCTTTAAAAGAAGTGTCTTCGAAAGTAAAATAAATTTTAAAACAACTTTTATTTAGAAATCACGAAACGATGTATTTGCTAAAGAATCGAAATAAGTAAAACCTCTCCCCACCTGCATCTCCAACACTTCAGTTCCATTTATTTATCGAAGTGCCTTCGAAATAAAATAAATTTTAAAACAACTTTTCTTTTTGAAATCACAAAACTTTTGCTAAAGAATCGAAAAAAATAAAACCTAAATTTTCTATTTATGAGTGCTTTAAAAGAAGTGCCTTCGAAAGTAAAATAAATTTTAAAACAACTTTTAAAGAATAAGTGCAGCGCATCATAAAAGCTATCTCATATGTGATTCATGTTATATTCCCAAGAAATAATTAAATATTTAAAATAAATTCACCTTTAAAAATATCACTTTTATTTAATGCTGTGTAGTGCATTAGATAAAAGAATATTTTTAAATTTAAAAATAATTTTAATGAAAAATACCGGTAAAAAATTATTGCCCATATTAAATCTCACAAAACTTTCGCATACTATTTAGACGTCGATTTCTTATAAATTCTACTGCTTTATATTGATTTTCGTTTGTAATTTAAGAAATTATTGCCGAAATAAATAAAACATTTTGTTTAGTAAATTTATTTTTCTAATTTATTTGCACTTAAAGAAAAGTTTTTCAAAAAATAATTAAACATTTTTAACAGATTAAGAGTTATTATTTACGTTATTATTATAAATTATTTACTAATTTATAATAATAACGTTATTATTTTTTATTTTAAATTTTTCTTCTTATAATGCTGATATTCAATGTGTTTTGAAATTTATTTTTAGCTTGACGCTTTTTATTTTTGGCAAAGCAAAATTTTATTAAATTATCTCCAGAAAAGTTTTCAATGGCATTAAAATTTCGATCACGAATTCCATGGACATTTTTTAAATCAGAAATTTAGAAACATTTAAACAATATCCATTCATCTATTTTTGAAACAAATCATGTGAGTATGTTACTTTTAACATTATACAAAAAAATTTTACTAGTTTTCAATACTTTCAAAAATTAAAAAAAAAAAAAAAAAAAAAAAAAGTTCCATTACCCATCTTTAAAACATCGACGAAACTTTCTCATTCCCATTAATCAATACTTTTATAAGGAACTGCATGTGTTCTTTATGCACAGCAATTTTCTTGAATTATATCTCCCAGCTCGAACTACTCCTCCATAAAATTTTAAAATGTTGAAAAGGTATAAAACAGTATTTTCCGTTTTACAAACTAGCTGAGAAACAAGAAAGCGCAACAGAAAGAAATAAAAGGATAAAATACTTGACTTTTGGGTCGAAGAAACAGACTCGTTTTGTAATGGAAAAAGAAATAACTTCCCAAGTAAATGGGATAACAGGTAATAGACTTTTCATCTTACTTTACTTGACCGAGGAAAATTTTTACAGAATCTAATTCTTCAAACAGAACAAGTTTCTCTTTTGTCGAAAGCCGAAACTTTAAATGCGTCTTGAATTAGGAAAAAAATAGATTTAAAAAAATGCAGTTCTATTTATGAGTGCCTTAAAAGATGCGTCTTCGAAATGAGAATAAGTTTTAAAACAACTTCATAAAAGTTTATCTCATATGTGATTCACGTTATAGTCCAAAAAAATAATTAAAAATTTATAATGAATTCACCATTAAATAATACCATTTGTTGTTAATACAGTATAAGATTTTTTTTTAAATTTCAAAAAAAAAATAAAATAAATAAATAAATAAATAAAAATTATCAGAAAACTTTTAGCCAATATTAAATTTTTTAAACAATTTCGCATAGTATTTAGAATTTGATTTCGTATAAATTTTTTCTGCTGTATATTTATTTTCGCTTGTAATTTAAGAAATAATTGTCAAAATAAATAAAATCTTTTGTTTAGAATATTTTTTTTTAATTATTTATTTATTTGCACTTAGAAAATTATTGTCAAAAATTAATATAGTAGTTTTTTAAGGTATCATATTAATGTTATTTATGTCATATGAGTGATTCAAATTATATATCAAGAAATAAGTAAAAATTTAAAATAAATTCATCTTTAAAATAAAAACTTTACTGTTTGGTTTATTAGATATAATATGTTTCCTATTTCAAACAAATTAAAAAAACAGAAAATGTTTAACCCATGTTAAATCTCACAAAACTTTTCGCGTACTAATTAGACTTTGATTTCGTACAAATTTTTCTGCTTCATATTGATTTTTGCTTGTAATTTAAGAAATAATTGCGGAAATAAATTAAACTGACTGTTTAGTATATTTATTTTTCTAAATTATTTGCACTTAAATTTTTTTTCAAAACAAAAATAATAAATAAATAAAACATTGTATAAGTATTTAAAATTTATTCTTTACGTAATAAGTTATTTTAAATTTTAAAATTTTCCTTCTTATTACGTTGATACTCAATGTGTTTAGGAATTTCATTTCAGCTTGAAGCTTTTTATTCTTGGCAAAGCAAAATTTGATTTATTTATTTCCAGAAACTTTTTAACACCATTAAAATTTCAAACACGGATCCCATGGATACTTTTAAATATAAATTTTAGAAATATTTAAACAATATCGATTCATATATTTTTAACAAATTATTTATTTTAAATATTTAAAATTTTCTAAGTACCTTTAAACATTTTTAAATTTGATAATAAGAAACATTTAAACATTATCGATTCATCTATTTTTGTAGAAAGTCATGTGAGTAACCTTTAAACATTAAAAAAAAAAAAAGATTAATAGGTTTCAATACTTCCAAAATGTAAAAAAAAAAAAAGTTCCATTGCCCATATTTAAAACTTCGACGAAACTTTCTCGTTCCCCTTAATCAAGACTTTTATAAGGAACAGCAAGTGTTCTGTATACGCATCAATTTTCTTGAATTATATCTCCCAGCTCGAGCTGCTCCTCCATTTCATTTTCAGCTTTCCTCCAATTTTATTTAGAAATCACGAAACGATGTACATGCTAAAGAATCGAAATAAGTAAAACCTCTCCCCATCTGCATCTCCAACACTTCAGAAGCATCGCTGTCCAATAAAATTTCCAAATGTTGAAAAGGGATAAAACAGTATTTTCCATTTTACAAAATAGATGGGAAACACGAAAGCGCAACAGAAAGAAATAAAAGGATAAAATACTTGACTCTTGGGTCGAAGAAATGGACTCGTTTTGTCTCGGACAATGGACTCGTATTTGACAATGGACCCGTATTTGTCAATGGACTCGTTGGGAAAAAGAAATAACTTCCCAAGTAAATGGGATAACAGGTAATAGACTTTCCGTCTTACTTTAATCGACCGAAGGAAATTTTTACAGAATCTAATTCTTCAAACAGAACAAGTTTCTCTTTTGTCGAAAGCCGAAACTTTAAATGCGTCTTGAATTAAAAAAAAAGCTTTAAACAAAATGCAGTTCTATTTATGAGTGCTTTAAAAGAAGAGTCTACGAAATGAAAATAAGTTTTAAAACAACTTTAACAGAATGCTTGCAGTGCCTATCTCGTATGTGTGATTCATGTTACAGTATCAAAAAATAATTGAAAATTTAAAATGAATTTCACTGTAAAAAAAATATTTTTATTTAATGCAACATGGCTTATTAGATATAATAATTCTTTTTAATTTCATAAAAATTAATAAAAAAATACCGGAAAATTTTTAGCCGATAGTAAATCTCACAAAACCTTTCGCTTACTATTTAGGTTTTGATTTCGTATAAATATATCTGTTTTATATTGATTTTCGCTTGTAATTTAAGAAATAATTACCAAAATAAATAAAACGGCCATTTTAGTATATTTGTTTTTCTAATTTATTTGCACTTAAAAAAAGTTATTCAAAAAATAATAAAACAGTTTTTAAGTGATAAATATTTATTAATTACGTAATTATTTATTGTAAATTTTAACATTTTCTTCTTATAATGCTGACATTTAATGTGTTTAGAAATTTAGTTTGAGCTTGAAGCTTTTTATTCTTGCAAAGCAAAGTTTTATTTATTTATTGCCAGAAAAGTTTTCAACGTCATTAAAATTTAAAACATGGACCCCATGGGCATTTTTAAATCTGAAATTTAGAAACATTTAAACAATACCGATTTATCTATTTTTGAAACAATTCATGTGAGTTTCTTTAAATATTTCTAAAAAAGATTAACAGCTTTCAATACTTTCAAAAATGAAAAAAAAAAAAAAAATCCATTACCCATTTCTAAAACAACGACGGAACTTTCTCATTCCCATTAATCAAGACTTTCATAAAGAACTGCAGGTGTTTTTTATACGCATCAATTTTCTTGAACTATATCTCCCAGCTCGAACTGATCCTCCATTTCATTTTCAGCGTTCTTCCAATTTTATTTAGAAATCACGAAACGATGTACAGGCTAAAGAATCGAAATAAGTAAAACCACTCCCCATCTGCATCTCCAACACTTCAGAAGCATCAATGTGCAATAAAATTTCCAAATGTTGAAAAGGGATAAAATAGTACTTTCTGTTTTACAAAATAGATGGGAAACAGGAAAGAAATAAGAGAATGAAATACTTGACTCTCGGGTCGACGAAGTAGACTCGTTTTGTAATGGAAAAAGAAATAACTTCCCAAGTAAATGGGATAACAGTTAATATACTTTCCATCCTACTTTACTTGATCGGGGGAAATTTTTACAGAATCTAATTCTTCAAACAGAACAAGTTTCTCATTTGTCGAGAGCCAAAAACTTTAAACGTGTCTTGAATTAGAAACAAAATAAAAGCTTTAAACAAAATGCAGTTCTATTTATGAGTGCTTTAAAAGCAGAGGCATCGAAATAAAATAAGTATTAAATCCAACTTTAAAAAAATAAGTGCAGTGCATCATTAAAGAATCTCATATGTGATTCCCGTTATAATCCCAAAAAATAATTACAAATTTAAAATAAATTCGCCTTTAAAAATACCACTTGTATTTAATACATTATGGCTTATTAGGTATAAGAAAATTTTTAAATTAAAAAATTTAAACAAAAATTACCGGAAAATTTTAAGTCAATATTAAATGTCCCAAAAATTTTAGCCTACAATTTAGATTTTTACTTCGTATAAAGGTTCCTGCTTTATATTGATTTTCGCTGGTAATGTAAGAAATGATTGCCAAAATAAAAACTTTGTTGTTTAGTATACTTATTTTTCTAATTTATTTGCACTTAAAAAAGTTTTTCAAAAAATAATAAAATATTGCTTAAGTGATTAAAATTTATTATATACATAATTATTTATTTTAAATTTTAAAATTTTCCTTTTTATAATGCTGATATTCAATGTGTTTGGAAATTTAGTTTCAGCTTGAGGTTTTCTTTTTCTAAGCAAAGCAAAATTTTATTTATTTATTTTCAGAAATGTTTTCAATGAAATTAAACTTTCAAACGCGAATCCCATGGACATCTTTTAAATCTGAAATTCCGAAACATTTAAACAACATCGATTCATTTACTTTTGAAACAAATCATGTGAGTTCCTTTAAACATTAAAAAAAAAAGATTAATAGGTTTCAATACTTTCAAAAACGAAAAGGGAAAAAAAAAATAAGCTTCCATTACACATCTTTTAAAACTTCGACGAAACTTTCTCATTCTCATTAATCAAAACTTTTATGAGGAACTGCAGATGTTCTTTATACACATCAATTTTTTGGAATTATATCTCCCACCTCGAGCTGTTCCTCCATTTCATTTTCAGCTTTCTTCCAATTTTATTTAGAAATCAAGATACGATGTATATGCTAAAGAATCGAAATGAGTAAAACCTGCATTTCCCACATTTCTGAAATATCGCTGTCCAATAAAATTTCCAAATGTTGAAAAGGAATAAAACAGTATTTCCTGTTTTACAAAATATATGGGAAAAAAGAAAGAAATAAAAGGATAAAATACTTGACTCTCGGGTCGAAGAAATAGACTCGTTTTGTAATGGAAAAATAAATAACTTCCCAAGTAAATGGGATAACAGGTAATAGACTTTCCATCTTACTTTACTCGGCCGAGGGAAATTTTTACAGAATCTAATTCTTCAAACAGAACAAGTTTCTCTTTTGTTGAAAGCCGAAACTTTAAATGCGTCTTGAATTAAAAAAAATAAAAGCTTTAAACAAAATGCAGTTCTATTTCTGAGTGCTTTAAAAGAAGAGGCTACAAAATGAAAATAAGTTTTAAAACGAATTTAAAAGAATACGTGCAGTGCATCATAAACCTTATCTGATATGTGTGATTCACGTTTTAGTGCTAAGTGATAATTAAAAATTTAAAATGAATACCCATTTAAAAGAGCCAATTAATACAGTATGGTTTATTAGTTATAATATTTTACAAATCTCAATATTTTTTTTTAAAAAACCGGAAAATGTTTAACCAATAATAAATCTCACAAGAGATTTCGCGTACTATTTATACTTTAATTTTGTTGAAATGTTTCTGCTTTATATTGATTATCGCTTGTAATTTAAGAAGTAATTGCGAAAATAAATAAAACTGACTTTTTAGTATATTTATTTTTCTAATTTATTTGCGTGTGTTTTAAAAGATGAAACTTCGAAATATAAATAAGTTTTAAAACAACTTTAAAAGAATACGTGCAGTGCATCATAAAAGTTATCTCATATGTGGGATTCATATTATAGTCCCAAGAACTAATTAAAAATTTAAAATGTATTCCCCTTATTACACTTACTACAGTATGCGTTATTAGATATAATATTTTTCAAATTAAAAAAAAATTAGAAAAAAACAGAACATTAATCCCATATTAAATCTCAAAATTTATTTTAATTTCAAGCCAATTAATTAGTAAACAAATTTATAAGTTAATATTCATTTAATTAAAAGCAAATTAATAAGTTATAATTCATTTAATTTAGTAATTCTAATGTTTTTCAAATGAAATGCAAGCAAATTTTCGTAGTGGGATTTTTTCTTAATTTTGTTTTTGTTACAAATTAAAATGTCTCTTGTAAAAAATAATTCCGTTCTTTTAATTTTCATTTCTGTAAAATAAGATTATTATTGTTTTGCTTATACATCTTGAAAAATAATTCTTTTCAAGCAAAGACAAATAAAAAACCTCTAAATTTGTGGTGGGAAGAAGAAAATAGAAATAAAATGTGTAATTAGTGTCCTGAAGGTAATGGCAAAGTAATAACTTGGTGTCAATTATCTTTCCAAGTGATTTTTTTTCTCTTCTTGTACAAAATAAAGTCGATACTGACAAAATAATAAATTAGCAAAGTGTTTTAAGGAAATTACCTTTAATATTGTGTTATGTAACGAATTTATTTTTGTAGTGTGTTTATTTTGTTTTAAAATTTTTATGTCAAAATTCTAGACTTCCTTTATTAAATTCTAGAAATTTGCTTTAGGTTAAAAAGTATCGGAAATATCTATAAGAAAATAAAATTTATGATAGATAGAAATATAATTAATTATGAAATGCATCTAAAATTTAAAATTAATTATGACTGTTATTATCAATGAATTTATAATTACTTATGAATGTTTCTAAAATTAATTACGAATGTTATCATGAATGAATTTATAATTACTTAGAAATGTTTCTAAAATTAATTATGGATGTTATTAAGAATATACAAGTGTATTTAAAAAAATTGAAAACTGAAATTTAAAAAAAAATTGTGTAATTCATTGCTTGACGTAAATAATTAAAAAAATTGTTTAAAGTTCGTTTAATTTTTTTTTTTTTTATTCTTTTAAAAGACAATTTTACATGAAACTATCCATAAATCTGTCCAAACCAAAATTGTGAGAGCTATTTTCAACAAAACATTTTTTATACAGTAACATAGAAATCTATTCGAAATCTATCCATATTCATGAAATTTAGGTAAATCTTTTATAAATCAGAAAAATTGCAAGAATTCGAGCTTCTCAAGAAAAGTAAACCATCACAAAAATTCTAGCTGTAAAACTCCACCTGCTTGCATAATATCGATGCCAAGCCATGAAAACGACGTTAAATTGCTCTTTTATCGTTTCTATCTGCCGTAGAACCCACCATCGAGATATTTTATTATGTACATGACTAGAAGAAGAAAATGATAAAACAACAACTCCAGGGCAGGATTTCCATTTTAAAATCAAACCGAGAATTTCAAATTACTTTTAACGTTAAAGATGTAGAGTTTTTTTTTTTTATTGTTTTAGCTCAGATTGTTCAAATCAATTTCAAAGTTCAAAATATGTAATTCAAAGTTTTTAAAATATTCATTCAAATCTCTCTTTTATTCAATTTAAAAAAAAAAACTTTGAATGTATTCTTTTTGTAACTTAAGATAAGAGAAAATTGTGTTTAATCTTTAAACGGTTCACTCAGATTGGCTGCAACTGTGACCTGAAACAATTTATTCCATTGCTATTTTTTACATTACTCACCAAAAAGAATTATAACAAAAAATATTATAATTCTTATTTGTTTGTCATATAACGTATAGAAATATATTGTCTGAACAATGATTGATATTGAAAATTTTATCTCTATGAATTTAGAAAAATGGAAATATGTTATACATTGTTTAAGAATGCAGTAATAATGCATTAAAGCATTAAAGTAGCATTTGAAATTAATAATGCATTAAAGTAGTCATTTGAAATTTGGTACAAATAGTTGCTGCGTTATATCTTAATAGTACTTCAATATAAAATACTACATAATAATTTTACGTCTAACTTAGCGGTGATTATTCATAATCACTGTATTAATCCACAGGTGATTATACATAATCAGCATTATATGTTGCCGGTAATTATGCATAATCACCGGATTTATTTATTATATATATACAATATGATTAATTAACCATTAACTTAAATTAACTTGAACTAACTAACTAACTGAACTTAATTAATTTAACAAGTAACTTGTTAATTAACAGTGTCAATTAACTTTGTTAATCAACTGCATTGCACTATAAGTTAATTCCCTTCGAACTATTTTTAATGATACCACTTATGTGAACATCTAATAATAGTATTAAGGGTGTACCATTTTTTTTCCTCGACTGTACCACAAATTGAAAGGCTCGTTTTTAAATCATCATCTTGTAAATGGCTATCAGTTTTAAAACCAACAAGATGTTGAACAACCGAGTTATTGCAGAAAAGTTTTTAATTTTCATCAATAAAGACATCATTACCCGTTTGATAATATTAGAGAGTTTTTGCATACCGTATTTTGGACGTCCGTTATTGTTTTCTCCCTAGTGCGCATGCTCATAGGAAACATTATTACAGAAACGCATGCGCAATTTCCTATGAGCATGCGCGTTAGGGAGAAAAACATAACGGACGTTCAAAATACGGTATGCAAAAACTCTCTATTGTCTATAAATAAGCCTTTAAATCTTTATGTTGGCATCGTACAAATTGAACACTAATGTTTTCAAACAATTGTTGAAATATTTATTCAAATAATTAAATATAAGATTCAATCGAGTTGTTTAAAAAGTAATAATAACTGGTAAATATATCGCTAATTTTTATTTTATAACAAAAATTAAAATGAGTTTACAATGTTATTTATGTAAATCAAATATCTAATATATTTTTTAATTTTTTTTTTCAGATGCAATGTGCAAAACGGAGAATGAGAAGTTGTCTAAATGCAAGATCTCTAAATTCAATTATATGCTGAAAAAATTGTAATTATTTATTAAAGAAAAACTGAACTATGGATTTTCTTCGCTGAGCTAATTTTGTTTTGTTTTGTTTTTTGGGATATTTAAAACAAATTTAACGAGGGAAATTTAAAATATATTTGTGAACAATGAAATCACCACTATCTTGGCAATTGAAAACAAATTGATATTTTATATTATGATGGTTTATCTGAAATTGTAAATAATAATTTAAAAAATTATTATTTCTTAAAAAAGGATTTTATGTTTAGTTAATATTATTTATCCTTTTATTTTTCATTTTTAAATTAGATTAATTTTTATAAAATAAGTAAAGAAAAGATTAAACAATGTTCAGTCATTTTAAACCAACTGGATATATATGCTGTCAAATAAATTTATTTTAATTTGATTTCAATATAATATCAGGAAAGAAATCTTTTTTTCTTTTTCTTGATCAAATTTGGCTCACAATTGGCAAAAATTTGGCTCATTTGACTTAATTCCAGAATATATTTTTCCCTTGAAACACTGATTTTTACGATATTTATAGATTAATAAAATTTTCTTCTGTGAACTGTCAGTGAAATAAGAATTTTAGGCGTATTTATTAGTAAAATCAACTTCAATTTATGCAAGACTTAGCATTATATTGACGATAAAACAAAGCAATACAAAGTCAGGAACAAAAAAGCAAAGTTCCTTTCTAACATGAGCAATAAAAGAAAAGAAATAATTTAAAAAGAAAATATGTCTCCGTCCAAAGTTGTCATTTGGCTGCAATAAATAAAAAGAAGAAATTGACATTATTTGAAGAATTTATGAAGAACTACTGCTAAAAACTTTGGTAACAGAGAAAAATTCAGAATAATATGCGACACTGATATTTCAAATATGACAAATTGCTTAGAAGTCTGCAATGATTTATTGCAATTTTTCTTTACTCCATGATACAAAGAAATTTTGTGGTACACATTGCAAAAGGTGATTAAAGAAAGTGAATTGATGAAAACATTTCTTGAGTGCATCTGACCTTGAGAAGAAAGCGCTGCTTCTATTGATGCCCCTAAAAGCGAAGGTCGGCAAGTGACGGCCCCATAGAATCGGTGCCGCATGAGTTGCGGCGCCGAAGTGGCCAAGCGCCGGACTGATCAGGCGAGCATCAGCGGGGGCATTCGGGCCGCGATCAACCGGCGGCTGTCCCGCCCGGGTGTTTACGACAGCCCGGAGGCCAGCAAAAGCAGTGAACTGCAACTTGCGGACTGCCAGAGAGTGAGTACCATTTTTTTAATTTTAAAATAGTAGTTTAGAAATCAATCTCAAAAAGATGCTTTTATGCTAATAGTTTTTGTTAAATTTTTTTTTTCTAATGCAGCTGGCAAACACTTAGACATGGTCGTCTTGGATGCCTTAAGGCAAGCGCTGCACAGACGTTACTCAGTTTGCATTACCCAGGGGGTGCGTGTAACTTGATGGTAAGCCATTGACGCGGAGTAACAATGCCCCCGCAACGCTCTACGATCCTATTAGGACCGGGACCTACGGTTAAAAGTGGATTCGGAACCACTACAAACATCCATGGGCAAATCCGGGATTTAAACCCGATACCTGTGGTACCGAACGCCAGAGCGCTAACCATTCTGCCATCAGGCCCCCTTTTTATTAAATATAAGAGATAGTAAAGAAAAAGTAAATCAAAACATTTAAAAAAATATTGTCTTACAACAAAATGATATAAATAAAAAATAATTGCTAATATTAATGTCGATGAAGCATTAAGTGTGATTGCGAGAATCGAGTAGTTAAACTTACTTTTATTTGACACACATTTGAAATGTCAGTTTTAGCCAAGCATGCATGCAATCAGTAGAATATTAAAATAATAATAATAATTGGATGGTCCTATATATAGGTTACTTATAAAATTTAGAATTTACTGTAAGAACAAAACGCATAGCAGCAATCTTATAAAATAAGACAATTATAGAATTCCAAAATATTTTCTTTCCTTGAAACAATCTGATTTTCACTCTGAAATAAAATTGTCTTCGCTTTCAACAGACAACTGTTTAAAACATTGTCTGTCTACATTAATTTTTCTTCTGAATTAATTTTGAACTAAATTAGTTAATAATTACTCAATTTTTTTTTAAATTCAATATTATGACTAAAAAGTAAGTGACAGAAATTTAAAAAAAAAAAAAAAAAAACTCGTGAAAGAAATTTTTTAAAAAGAGCTCGTGAAAATTTTTAGAAAAAGCTCGTGAAAGAAATTGAAGAAAAAGTTTCGTGAAAGAAATTTAAGAAAAAGTTTCGTGAAAGAAATTTAAGAAAAAGTTTCGTGAAAGAAATTTAAGAAAAAGGTTCGTGAAAGAAATTTAAGAAAAAGTTTCGTGAAAGAAATTTAAAGAAAAAAAGAGTGAGAATTTAAAACCAAAATTGAAAGTAAACAAGGTCACGAAAAATCACTCTTCCCAGAACAATACCTATATAATTTATGGGTAAGAATTGAAAGAAGTCAAAGACACCAAAACCTCCGCTCCCCAAAACAATACCCCTATATTTTCTAGGTAATAACATATTATGTTTACCTATTAATATCAATTTATGTATACATTTTTTTTTTTCAATTTGGTTATATGGTTCCCTTAAAAATATGGAGCTTATTGAAAATTTTACAATGGAAGATTAGACAAATCGGGCCTGAATGGCCGGGTGGCTAGCGCTCTGGCACTCGGTACCACAGGTTTCGGGTTCGAGTCCCGGCGGTGCCATGGATGTTTGCAGTGGTTCGGAATCCACTTTAAACCGTAGGACCCGGTCCTAATAGGACCGTAGAGCGTTGCGGGGCATTGTTACTCCGCATCCGTATCTTCAAGTTACACGCGCCCCCTGGGTAATGCAAAGTGAGTACGTCTGTCTTAAGGCATCCAAGACGTCCATGTCTGTATGCCAGCTGCATTGGAACAAATAGATTAGACAAATCAATGTTGGTCCATGGTACTACTGTAATTTAGAGAGAACAACCCCAGAAGCTGCATTTGGGAAATTCACGAATTCCCCTCTCCTCTTCAAACTTAATGTAGGAACTTTTCAGCTTACAGATATATCGTATCATCCTTTTCAGCTTACAGATATATCATATTATCCTCGTTTTCTTATCTTAAAGACAAGAAAACGAGCCGAGATTATTTTAAAACGATTACAATTACGATAAACGATTATCTTTTAATCTAAAGTACACTCATGTCCAAAAATTAAGGATAATTCAGAATCACACAGAAATTGAAATCTAAAATAAAAAATTCACCTGTAGAATTATCACACATATCTTGAAGAAGAATATGCAAATTACAAGAAACCACCAGATGGCGCGGATAGTACGTCACAATGACGAGAGTGTAAGAGAAAAATTTATATTGATAATAAAATAGGCAAAGAAGAAAAATTGTTCACAAAGGTTCTAAAAGCCTTTCAGTGCAATAACCGCATAGTTATGGCACAAAGGAAGCATTTGGATGATTTTTTACGCGGTAGAATTATCGGACGACTGGAATGTGAACGTACCCAGCTGGAAGTATCCGAGGAACTTGGAATCGCCCAGAGCGTCATCTCCAGGCTTTGGCAACGATTCCAAGATGATGGTAATGTGAATAGATGTTACAGCACAGGTCGCCCCCGAGTTACAACGCCGAATGATTACCGGTATTTAGCAGTTACTGCCAAAAGAAACAGACGGAGCACAGCATCAGACTTGTCTCATCAGCTCTCTTCAGCTACCGGTACGACAATTTCAAGGCAGACCGTGTACAGACGCTTAGGCCACATTGGTCTATATGCTCGTAGGCCTGTCAGATGCGTTCCACTTACCGCAACTCACTGTCGCCTGCGATTAACCTGGAGTAGAGAGCATGCATTGTGGACACCGCAACAAAGGTCTTGTGTGATGTTTTCCGACGAGTCCAGGTTTAGTTCGCAGTCTGATTCTCGCCGGACTTTCATATGGAGAGCGTCAGGTACCTTTTACCACCAAGAGAACACCATTGAACGACACCGTTACGGTGGTGCAGGATGGCTCGTTTGGGGAGGAATTATTCTTGGTTCCAGAACTGACCTGCATGTTCAGAGTGTAACGATGACAGGCCACAGCTATCGGGATGTCATTCTGGAACAACATGTACGTTTGTTTCGGGGCGCCATGGGTGCTGAATTTCTGTTTATGGATGACAACGCCCGTCCTCACCGTGCAAACATTGTAGACGAATGCCTTCAATTGGAGGATATCACCCGTATGGATTGGCCAGCATACTCACCGGACTTGAATCCAATAGAGCATGTGTGGGATATGCTTGGCCGACGAATTGCAGCCCGTCAGCCCCCTCCCACCTGTCAATCGGAACTTCGGAGGGCATTGCTTGATGAGTGGTGTAATATTCCCCAAGATCAGATTGATGTGAAACTGGCACGCCGGAACACTATCTCTTCTCCTGCTCTTTAACAGACTCAAATCACGTTCTCCAACCAAATCCAGATACATATGCAACCTGGGCACAAAATGCAGCATTCTCCAAAACAATAAAGGAAAAAATTATTAAAGTGATGGACTTTGTAACCCATAATATAGACTACATTACACAATAGAAACAAAAAGCATGTTCTTAATCTATTATTGTATCTATATCCCCTAACAGCTTGTGTAATACTAATTACCATACACAGCCATTTCCTTTAAATAATTGTGTTAACAATTTTATTGTACATATGTAATTATCAGTAATCTTTCTCTTAGTTGTCTAATTTTGTTTTGATTTTCTATAATTTAATGATAGATTTCTATAAGTAGTTTTAGTAGAGTAATTGCTGCCGATGGCCATAAAATGTGTGCTATTCGCCAGGAATCACTCAAACAGGCCTAAAGCAAGAGTTCCTAGAACTCCTCACGATTGAGAGCCGTTCTGACGTGTTGATATGCACCAGACAACTCTCAAAGCGGAACGGACCCAGCGATTATCACTGATTAACAACAGTGAACTCAGCCAAAGGGCTGCTTGCGATACCCAGAGTGGTTTATCAATCCTCCCTTTCCGTAGTTGTGCAACCAACACTGAAATCCCGTTAATTCGGGAAGGCCAGTGGCACTCCTGCGGCGTCTAAGATCAGATTGATAATTTGATACTCAGCATGCCTAGGCGTTGTAAGGCCTGTATTGCATCGTGCGGGAGACATACTCCATATTAACCATCATACTAACTATGTTATACTGTTTTTTGTAAATAGGTTCTTTTTTGAAATTTGCTCCATTGAGTAAAAATCGCAATTTTTATTAATTATGTCAAACATATAGCATCTTTTTTGCTCTTTACCTTTTGTTTAATAAACAGACTTTACAAATAAGTCAAATTTGTTTTGCTTCTGTCTCTTTCTTTGCCTGAACTTCATTATCCTTAATTTATGGACACGAGTGTATTAGCACACTAACCATCAAGCCATTTCAGGATTACTTTATTGATAATTTATTTTCTGAAGTTCGACAAGAAGTTATGAGTTATTAAAATAAAATATTAAAAAAGCAAAAATTCGTAAAATAAATATGAAATATTTTTGCGATCTTATTTATGACTTGAATAAAGTAAAAAAAATTAATAGAGCAACCTTGTTTAGTAAAAAGCTATTTTATTATTAATATTTTTTTAAATATTCCATTAGAAATAAAAATAACTTCGGATGTATAATCAATATATTGTAATATTATTTCTAGTAATAACAATACCTTGAATTCGTTATAATATCTTTCCATTATAATTTTATACAAAGAAACCTTTAGAGTACGGACATGGAATAACTTATACGTATTCATACTTTATTCAAAATTCGATTACTTAAAATCCTTGCAACATATTTTCTACCTGAATCCTGCAACACTAATATTTCTACAGGATAAATTTAAGAATGAAAATTTAATGTTCTTTAATATTTAAAGAATGTTATCAAAGAGAATTTGAAAGCAGTAAATTTTCATGCAATATTTTATTCAAAAAGCAGCAAAATAAAGAGTACTTTGAACATACTAAAATATTCACAAATTTTATACTTCTAGCTGAACTAAAGTAAGGTTATTGTTGTTTATGCTTGAGTCAGAATATACAATGAAATTTATAGAATAAAATGTAAATAAATACTCACATTTCTTTGCTGATTTTCATTTTATTATAATTTAATTTAAGATAAAAGAAAATTATTTATATATTCGTTTTTGAAGCAATTATGTTCTCTATATAGGCACTTTAAGCCTTCTTGATAATATTTCTTTTTATGATTAAAAACTGTTATTTATTTATATTTCCAAACTTATGTTTTTATTGTATTGTATTTAATAATTGACTCAGATTTTTTTTTCTAAAATGCATATGAAAACGAGATGGGAAGTGATGTGATATTAGTATAAAATAACGACGCTGGACTGGGAGAAAAATATCACTATCAGGACATCAATTCACAATTGGAGTTCCTAGCAATTAGTTTTGTATAAATAAGCAGCAGAAATTCAGACAAATTTGAGCAATAGCTAAACTATCAATAAAATTTGTGACTTGAGTTTTTCGGATCTCGTTACAAAAAAGTAAAAATATTTTTTTTTTTTTTTATAAATAGGCAGCAGAAATTTTTTCAGTGAAAAAAATTTATATTTTGGTCATAGCGGTTTCTTCTTCTGCATTGGCGCAATAGCCCCAAGCATTGAGCTGCATTAGGCCAAGTCTGTCTGCTTATTGGCAGATTTCGAGACAAGAGATGTTTTTTTTTTTTTCTTTTTTTTGTGGAGGATTGTCAGCTCAACGCTGAACAATCATATTTGACCGGGACCTACTGTTTAAAGAGAATTCCGAACCAATACACATCCATGGCACCGTCGGAACTCGAACCCAAGGCTTGTGGCTTCGAGCGCTAGAGCCCTAGTCGGTCATAGCGGTTTAAAGTAATTAAATATGTTATTACTAATTATATGTTTTATTACTAATTAATATATATATTTTTTTTTTTGATATTAAAATCGTATATGTGAAATAATAAATTATTTTTAATTCCATTAACCAACAAAAAATTTATGGCTGTTAAAACCTGCGTAATAAAAAAAAAAAAAAAAAAAAAAAATTAAGCGTGGTGATTGTATGTTACTTGTGACTGATATCAGTGAAAATTAAATGACTGTGAAAAATAATATTGATATCATTTTTGAACGAATTCTTGAGTATAACATATTAACCAAATAATTCATTTTGGACTTTTTCTAAATATAATTATAACTTACAATCTCATAATGTATATATTTTTCTTATTTTTTAAAGAAATTAAATAATATGAAGTAAAAATAATTGTTTTTCCATCCACCAACACGATAAACTCCCATGTGGATTATTAATAATGTAATAAAATGTCGCAATGATATTTGTTATTGTTGCAATCAGTTTCAAATCACCAATTATTTTTTAAACAATTTCAAATCACAGTTACATGTCATAGTGACCTGATTTTCAAACAATTGTTTACTGCTTGTTTAACGAATTTTCATCTGCTTTTTAAACAAACAAATAATAACATATAACAAAACATTTTTATGATACAATATTGAAAACATTATAATGTAAATTCATTATTAATTAAAGTTTAATTGTTATTATTACATAGAATTGTATTACGACGACGTAATCAAATTCAAAATCTGTAAATATTAATTAAAATGTTATAAGTATTTTAAATACTTTGTTATTTATCTAAATCCGTATAAATTTTAGTATACATATCTTTAAAAAGTAGACTAACAATAAAATCTTCACCAAACAAATCAAATTTAGTATTTTGTTACAAGACTGTTTAGTTTTCAGATGTTCAATTACACATAAAAAATGGATGAGCTAAATTTAAAAATAAGTAATTATTTAAACTTTCAACATAAGAAAATAAAACTTAATACTTTTTATGGCAATTTTATGCATGACATTCACACTCTTGAACTTACAATAATAATGAAAAACAAATAAATGAAAGCCACTAAAAAAGGAAAACACGTGAAAGTCAATGTATAATAAATAAAAAAAAAATGATTACAAAATATGAGATTAAAAATTATAATATCACAAAGATTTTCTTTCGTTTTTTCACTGATGCTATCCCTGAAATCAACGTTACTTTTAATTTATTTAATCAAATAATTTTTTATCTAAGATATTTAATTTTAAAATGAATTAATGGCTGCAGTATTTCGAATAAAATTACACATTCTGTGGATAATTTCATTTTGGTTTGTATGTATTCTTTTACATTGACGTAACAGCCTCATGATGGGCCAAGGCTGTTCCTACTGGCAGATTTCAAGACAGGAGATGTTTTCCTTTTACAGGGTAGGGTTGTCTACCCAAAGCTCTGCAGACCGGGACTTAATGTTAAAAGTAGATTCGTTGTATATATTGCATTTATATAAAATAACTAAATGCTTTTACTAGAGAAATATTGTTTTTTAACAACATTAAAGAGACTCATTTTATATATTTCATTCTAACATTGAAAATCTATAGAGGGTAAATCCTTTGATATGAATTAATACTATAAAATATATTTCAAATACTAAAAATAAAATATATGAAATTTTAAATTAAAGACATGCGTTTTTATGCCATTTTATGCTTCACTCAATCCTGCATAATATCGTGCTCTGTTTTTTAAATATGTAAAATAGATTTTGCTCCTGTTCTATTTTATTATAAAAATCCATCAAGTGAAGTGAAACAGATCATAGTTATTTGTTATATGACGGGTACTATTGTTATAACTTTTTTTTCATATTTTGGATTTTTTCCGTGATTTACAAATTCACTAGTGAATGATTAAAAATGACTTTTAAGTTGAATAATATTAATAATAATGGAATAATTTTCAAACAATAATTTAATTATTGAAAATAGGGACTGAGGAAATATAATAAATAAAGACGATAAATTATTGAGAAAATAAAATACATAAATAATGAAAGTATAATAAATAAAATATATAAAAAATGAAAATAGAATAAATAAAAATTTAAAAATATGTAATAAATAGAGACTGAGAAGATAAAATATGTAAAAAAATGAAAATATAATAAATAAAAATATAAAAAATATAATAAATAGAGATTATAAATTATTGTAAATAGAGACTACGAAAATATAATAAGTAGAAACTATAAATTATTGTAAATAGAAATTAAAAGAGAGAAATATAGTTGATTAACTATACCATATTGTTTTAATTAACATTCATATCTTTCTTTGTGTTGGCATTCGTTATTTAAATTAAAAGAGCAATTTAAAATTTACTTCAATTCATGCGAAGTCACGAAGAAATTATTACAATATCAGCTCCGAGAGACCCCAAATCGTCCGACGGTTGACTCATAACACACAGGGATTAGTGAATGATTAAATTCCGTGCCGATTTAGCTACCGAAGGGGTTTCAGACAAAGCCTCTCGGTAATCCTATGGCATGCTGTAATTGCTGGACCAGACGTTTAATATTCTGTTGAGGCCGCTGATGACTTCCCAACAGGTTCTAAGGGGCAATGTCGTGGGCATTATCACACTAGACAATGGCCGAGGAACAGCATTAAAGGGAAAGCAAATAATGGCAGTAGGATCTTCTTGAACATGAAATATTCTTTATTACACCATATTGTTATTACTATATTGGCTTTCTGCAGTTATCTTTCCTTATGTTATAGTATTTACAGATAAAAATTTATGTGAAATATATCTGGTATGTAAATCTATATAAAAATGTAACTATACTTAAATATCTGCATTAATCCATTTTTAATAGCATATCAGATTAATTACATTATCAAAATAATTCGCTAAATGTTTTTTTTTTCGTTCCAATGCAGCTGGCAAACACTTAGACAGCTTGGTTTTGGATGCCTTAAGGCAAGCGCTGCACAGACGTTACTCACTTTCCATTACCCAGGGGTCGCGTGTAACTTGAAGATAAGCCACGGACGCGGAGTAACAATGCCCCCGCAACGCTCTACGATCCTATTAGGACTGGGAGCTACGGTTTAAAGTGGATTCCGAACCACTACAAACATCCATGGCACCGCCGGACTCGAACCCGAAACCTGTGGTACCGGGTGGCGAGTACCGAGTCTCTACCGAGCGCCAGAGCGCTAGCCACTCGGCTACCCCTAATACGCTAAATGTTCGTATATAAAAAAAATCATATTCATAAAAATCTCAGAAAATTTATAGCTTTAATTCATTAATAAATTAAATAAAATTTATTTATTATATATAATTATATACTAGGAATACAAAAATTAAATGCATATCTTTCACGGTCTTTTGCAAAGAAACAGGACATTAAACACAGACAGCAAATCAAAAGGAAACATATTGAAAAAAACCCATAGAAACCTCTACAATCAGATTTCTACAATATTCATTTTTTCTCTATTTGGAAGACGTATAGTATGTCTGTGTTTGTCATTTTTTCCCTCTATTATAGCAACATATTTTGAAATCCCTCTTTTGGTAATTGGCCATTTCGGCAGAATAAGAAATATTATCATAATATAATTATTACCATATCATACTTCGAATAATATTTAAATTTCAAAATTCTTCTAAAAATTAAATGATATAATTGTAAATTAATATATTTGATTAAATATTAATATTCATATTAATATGATTTAAATATTAATATTCATATCATACCATTTAAATTTCATATTTCTTCTAAAAATTAAATGATATAATTGTAAATTTTGATTAAATATTAATATTCATATTTTTAAATATTATTTTCAATTTTAAATTTCATATTTCTTCTAAAAATTAAATGATATAATTGTAATTTTGTATTATTAATTTTATATTATTTAATTTATTTAATTGTAATTTTATAATATTTTTCCTATAACTGAACAACGCAAGGAAATCACAGATTTCTGTATGATGAGTGATCGTGATTATGATCATGATGATGCTCTGATGTGAGGATTCTCAAGAGATTCTGTCTATAAAAGTAGGAAATGGAATAAAAATATTATACAAATGCTTACAAGTAACAATAGAAAAACAAAAATTAAATTTATCTCTGAGTTTAGACTTTCAGAAAAAAACTAAAACTCTAAAAAATTAAAACTCTTATATTTTCTTATTGGCTTAAAAATCTTATTTAGTGTTTTCCAAAACATACTGGCATTACATATTTCTGCATAAAAGATTTAAACGCGGTCATTCCTATGTACGTGCATTTCAAATTGCACCTTCTTTCAAACTGTGCATGAATAAATTTCTCTTCCCGGCTCCAAATACTTAAACCAACTGATCGATTGATGGAAATAAGTACCCAGGATGAATTCTACTCCTTCAGACACGAGATGCCTTCCAAGTTTATGACCATGTACGCATCTGATGCACAGTTTTATTTCTGGCAATATAAACTTACGGCAATTTATTCTTGAAAAAGTTCTACGGCTCTTTTCTGGAGGAGAGCGATATCTATCTTTTCTATATATGCATATATAAAAATAAATAAATGTGTGTGTGCGTTGTAGAAAATTGAAAAACTATAGCACCCTGTTTATTCTTTTGTTTTAATCATTTGCAACAAAAAATTATGATAATAACTTTTTTAATTATTTTTGAATTAAATAAAAACTTTATTTTTTTTATTACTATCAGATTTTCACTTCAGTAGTTGGCGCAAATCTTAAAAAAACAGACTGACTTCATTAATTAAGTTATTGTAAAAAAAATAATTTATAAAATTGACAGTATTGATTTTAAATTTAGGTGAAAAAAATTGAGAAACTTCGAATAAGTATGATCATTTTATTTAGCTAAATTATCATTTTATTTTTTAAAATTTTCAAATTCTAATTTCATATATTTTTTTTAAATTTACAAAAATTAAAAAAATTAATAAAATATTTAATAATAATAAATAAGCGTTTTCATTTGTTCGTTTTTAAAATCGAACCACCAAGAGAAGCAAAATTGTTAAAGGTAAATTAAAGATGTTAACAAAACAGCACAACTTTTGAATCTGCAAATCAGTTTCATATATAGCTTATATTGGAAACATTTATATTATAAAATAAATTTAGATTATAAATAGCATTTTATAATTTATTTCATGAATATTTATAAAGTAGAGAATTTTTATTTAAATTATTCTGATCTCAGAAAATATTACACAATTTTAATCTCTATCGATTTAACAAGCTTTTTAAAAATCTAAAACAAATTGTAGATTTTTAATTTTATTTTTACCATTAATATTTTTAAAGGCAAATTTTTTTTTTTTTTTATTTTATATTTTAGGGAGACATTTTGTTCATTTTTAAAATCGAACACTCCAAACAAATCAAATTTTTCATATATCATGACCAAAAGAAGCAAAATTGTTAAAGGTAAATTAAAAATGTTAACAAAACAGCATAACTTAGGAGACGAAATATTAATATTTCTTTTGAATCTGCAAATCAGTTTCATATATAGCTTACTTCAAATAAAAATATTTCAATTTGAAAAAAAAAGACCGAAATGTTTTTATGCAATATTGGAAACTTTTTTATATTATAAAATAAATTTAGATTATAAATAGCAAATTATAATTTATTCCATGAATATTTATACAGTACAAAATTTTTAGTTAAATTATCCGGATCTCAATAAATAATATTGCACAATTTTGATCTATGTCGATTTAAGAAGCGTTTTAAAAATTAAAAACAAATTGTAGATATTTAATTTTATTTTAACAGCTTTACAATTTCAGGACAAAAGGAACTAGATTTCTTGAAATTAAAAATATTAAGGATCTATATTTAACTACTATTTACCTAATTTTCTCTTAATGTATGAAAATATTTTTTTGAAGAGAAAAAAGAATGAATATTCATAAAGTAGAGAATTTTTAGTTAGACCAGACCAGATCCAGACCTCAGTATCTATACCGATTTAATAAGCTTTTTAAAAATTGAAAACAAATTGTAGATATTTAATTTTATTTTTAACAACTTTAGAGAATCAGGATGAAATGAACTATATTACCACGAAATTAAAAAAATGTTTTGGATCTATATTTGTATAACTATTATCAACCTAATTTTCTCTTAATGTAATGAAAATAATTTTTGAAGAGAAAAAAAAAGAATATTTATAAAGTAGTGAATTTTTAGTTAAATTAGCCATATTTCAGTAAATAAAGAAGAAAAATTTTAATCTATATTTAATAAACTTTTTAAAAATTTAAAACAAATTGCAGATTTTTAATTTTATTTTTAACAGCTATACAGAATCAGGATGAAATGAACTATATTATCATAAAATTAAAAATATTATAGATTTTTTTTATAACTACTATTAACCTAATTTTCATAATATTTTAATATAATGTATATGTATTAATGTCTTTAATGTATATATTATTTAATTTAAATTTTTAATTAAATTATCCAGATCTCAGTAAATAACATTGCACACTTTTAATCTATATTTAATAAGCTTTTTAAAAATTTAAAACAAATTATAGATTTTTAATTTCATTATTGACAACTTTACAAATTCAGGATGAAATAAACTACGTATATTACCACGAAATTAAAAATATTATGAATTTTTTATAACTACTATTAACATAATTTTCTCTTAAAGTATGAAAACATTTTTTTTTTAAATTTTAATACAATTATTCAACTGGTAGCTTGTTCGAAAAATAAAATATGATTCTGACACTGTGAAAATAAGTGCGTTGTAAAATGAAATGAACAGCCACAGTTTTTATAAAGCCTAGCAGAAAATATTTTCAAAAACAAACGCTTTCCTGGAGGGTTTAGTGGGATATTTTATAGCCGGTATAAAACTTTTACTGGAGTGTAGAAATTTCAAAATGAGTTCCAGTTTCTCAGTTAAAGAAACCGCCGTGGCCTCTTTGTTGAGAATTTGGAAAATGGACATGCGCAGCATTTTCGATAAGGATTACGAGTGGAATAGCGGTTAAATGTCAAAAGTTCAAAGAGTTACTTCGCGTTTGTGTTTTACGTTGCGATTGAGACAACTTTAAAATGAAATACTTTTACATTTTCCCATTTTTAAAATAAATTTGTTTTATAAAATTTCCGTTATTATTAATTTTTAAATGTTGTATCATTATAGAAATATTTATTGATTCAAAAATTATGCGATAAAATTTTTATGTATTAATATTATTATCAAACAAAATTTGTATACCTTAATAGGAAAAATATAGCTATACTATATATCATGTATTACTTTCTTTTTAATTTGATTTGATGGAAATTAAAAAGAAATTATTTAAAAAGATTTTATTATGAAAAAGATTTTATGCAATTAAAAATCTTTCTCCAAATGTTATTTTAACTTGAAGATCCTTATATTTTATTTAGAAACTTGACATTAAATATTTTTTAAATTATAAAAATATTAAAATTTTAAATTTTAATAAATATTAAAATATTTTAAAAGAGAAATTTATTAAAATTTATAGACTTTACATCAATTAATGATTATTGAGTTTTTATCGTCAAATTGATTTCATTTTTGTGAGGAATTTATGAATATGGCTTTTCTAAAGTTTCTTTAATAATTGTACTTATTTTTTAAAACACTTTAATTTTAGCCCTTTATATACAGTTTTTCTATTTTTATAATACAATATATTTGTATTATAAAAATACAAATATATTGTATTATAAAAATACAAATATATTGTATTATGCAAATATATTGTATATCCGTTGGATCTCGAGGCAAAGCAAAGTTTCTCAATCGAAGAGTAAAACATATTGTTTTATTTTAAAAAAACCATTAAGAGGGAATTACTTTGAAAAAGTACTCATATGCATTCCTAGTAATGAAAAGAACCAAACATGTTATCTGTAGCCAGATTGTTGCAGACTACGTTTGTTTACTACTGCTTAGTTTTTGTTGTTGTCGGACATCGGTAGACTTCGTGTTCTACTTATGTATGTCACCTTTGTGTTCTACTTATGTATCAGAACAGTCTAATAGAATATAATTTTATTTTTAAAAAAATTGTTATCTTAAAATAATTAATTATTGCATAAAACAGAAAAAAATATTCGTTTTAAACAAAATTCATGTATTAAAAAATTAATATTCGCAAATTCTGCTTTCGTTTATTTTCTTTTTATTATGTAGAATTATTTTAAAAAATCTTTGAACCATATCTCTGGATCTAGAAATGCAGAGTTTGTTTACTTTTTTTATATCTCTTGAACATATTCAGCAATTATAAAATGCTTGATAATTAAATCCACTATCACTGATTAAAACCTCTACTTGCTAGTGAATCACTAATTTATCCAAATCAATTTCTGCATTTAATTTTCCCAAAAGTCTTGCAGTCCTAGAAAAAATAAATATTGAGAGCAGAAATTTTTACTTGTATAAAAACGAAATATAGAAGAATTATTTAGTTATTCCATATTTCAAGCAATAAAATTGAATGGGGTGATTTTGTAGGTCATTGCTAAAGATAATGTAATAAGTTTTCCTTTTTTCATAGCAATTATTGAGTGCATAATGTCTATAAGACATCGTCAGCGCGTTTGACTCCGTTGGATCTCGAGGCAAAGCAAAGTTTCTCAATCGAAGAGTAAAACATATTGTTTTATTTTTAAAAAAACCATAAAGAGGGAATTAATTTGAAAAAGTACTCATATGCATTCCTAGTAATGAAAAGAACCAAACATGTTATCTGTAGCCAGATTGTTGCAGACTACGTTTGTTTACTACTGCTTAGTTTTTGTTGTTGTCGGACATCGGTAGACTTCGTGTTCTACTTATGTATGTCACCTTCTGGAAGGACTGAAAGATGAATCTGGCCCACATTTGTATGTCTGCCGTATAGGAGAAAGCTGGAAACCTTGACATCTGCCTAACAAACGAACAGCAGACTAAAAACAATCAAACAAATTTGTCTAGAAAAGGGTTGTTTTTCTTTCTATGCATAATAGAAGTAAAAATAATTTAGTTTAAGTGGTAGTACTTGAATTTGAAAGAAGCGGTGGTTCCATTTTTGATTTATATTGTTTTACATTAAAATTTGAAAATGAATTTAATAAAGTCTATAAATAAATCTTCTTATATTAATAAATTGCTCCATTTCCAAACACTTTTGAGTAATTAAGAACACTCGTACACATATTATATATATATATATGCTCAATAGAAACAGAGTCAAATTGTGTAACAAAACCATAATAATATTCCCTGTACAAAAACCTTGCATTACCCAAAATGACGCATTCAGTTCGCTAAAAAAAGAAAAGAAAGAATGAAATTATTCCAGAACTGAAGTGAGCATAAACTGAAAAGTCATTAGAGAAACAAATCTTAAAAATTCAAAAGAAATTAATTATAAAAATCCAAAAGAAAATAATTATAAAAATTCAAAAGAAATTATAAAAACTAAAAAGTAAATAATTATAAAAACCAAGAAGGTATTATAAAAACTGAAAAGTAAATAACTATAAAAACAGAAAAGTAAATAATTATAAAATCTGAAAAGTAAATTAGTATAAAAAATGAAAAATAAATAATTATAATATCGTCAGGAAAGATTTATTAAGAAATTTGAATATCGGGATATTATCAACCATGTTATTTCTGTTCACATGACTGGATCCACGCCAAAAACATATGTAGCAACGCTTTCTGATACATATGTAGCAAAAACATAAGTAGCATGGAGGAGAAAAATAACTTTTTATTTAGGGTTCGATTAAAGGACAGCAATTGTAAACTACTTAATATATTTTCACGAGTACCACAGCTAAAAACTCTTTTGCTACAAAAAATTAAAAGAGTATCATAGGAGGTCCAGGAGAGAGTTTAACAAATTTAAGGTAGGAAAGGAATTATTAACAGAATCGACTAAAGGCAACTGAAGTACCAGCAATATATTTGAAGAAAGTGAAGTGAGAGCATTTTATTCTATATGTTTCCTTCATCCGCTTGGTCTAAATCCTAAGTGTTTTTTTTTCTTCAAGATGCTATTAGAGTTTTGAATTTGTCTTTATTGAAGATGGTTTATCTTGAGAATTGAGTTTTATGATTGTTTAAGGTCTATTTTCCACTTAATAGTACAGTAAGAATGATTCTGAAGAATGTTTGAGGTTATATGAGAAGATTCGGTTTATTGATTTAGCCACTATAGAATTTTCTAGAAAGTTTAGTTAAATGTTCAACTTTGTTTCAATACTACGGTCGTTATGGATAATTGAATTTTCAACATTCCAAGGAGAAAGAGTGAAATCCTTAAGAATAAATTTCTTTTGAAGGCAGATGTTGGAATATCTGACAATGAGGAGTACTCTTACATGTATTTTATTCCAAGTTTATCGTTGATATAATCTACATGCTTTCCAAATGTTAGTTTACTGTATATAATAAGCCAGAGATATTTGATTTTGTTTAACCACTCAATTGTTTTTTCAAATAGATTGGGATCCTCACAAAGTTTTGAGGAATGACCTCTTTGAAATATTATTGCTTTGCATTTATTTGGGTTAATTGCAACTCTCCAGGGAATTGGATATTTTTCCAAAGAGAATAAAATATTTTGAGTCACAAATCACTGAATAGAGCCTTGCTCTAAGGCAGCAGAGTTCATCTGCGAAAAGGCAAGAGCTAATATATCCCGCTTGAGAAAAGTAGTTAAGTATAAATATTATACAAAAAAGACTAAGAACATTTTTTGTAATGTTGCAATATTGCTAGATTCAATAAATTAGAGTTCTACATTTATTCTAACTGTAAATGATCTTTCTTTTACGTATTGAGTGAGAAGAAAGGAAGTTCAGGGACAATAATATATATTTATAATATCAGGAAGTTCCTTTCGTTTCCTAGAACGTCTTCGAATGTATCTTGTAGAGCTTGCATTTTCCTTTCTACTTCGAGATGTTTCCCTTGATTTATTTCTCTCTTTGTACTTATATCCGAGCCACTTGAAACCAGTTAATCTGTGTCCTTTAACTTATCGAATAAGGGTAAGACGATATATTCCGTCAACTAGTCATATAGCACGCAAACGATTCAATGACTCCTACCACAGCATTATTCTACCATCACAAATCTTCACAATATTAAGAGCAGATTATTTTCCAGCGTCGATAAAAAACAATACTAAACTCTCCAGATTATATGTTTTCCTCGCTTTTAACTTCATATATGAAAGAACAGTTTTTGGCTGTTTTCTTCTTCATACAATGTAATCCGAAATTACTTTTCATTGTATCAAAGAAACCTTGTATTTTTGCTCTGATTACTTTAATATTAACAGCGTCTTTTTTTCCGTCCTTTGTGATGCCTATTTGGAACTGAACTACATCTCACTATTGTAGAAACTCATGCTTATCATCAAAGCTAGTTATACCAAATTCATACTCAACTAAATCTTTTCAATTTTTCCAGCGTTAAATACTTGGAGAAATTTTTCTTTTATAATGTTCTTGATACGGATTGAAACATCGTAAAGGTTAATAACAATGCAATTCTAAACTTCAGGTTGAATGCATTCTTTTGGCACAGTGTTAGGAGTCAATTTTCAGGCTAATTTAACACTTAACTTGTTGCCTGCGTGGCTTGTAGCTTACTCTATTTCTTGACCTTCCAATGAAAATGGGTTAACATAAAATACATTATAATGGAAAATCACTTCTTTGTCATGATTTTAAGTAACTCAATAAATCTAAACGTGTATTTTGAAGCTGCGCCGAAACATCCATGTGGGAATTTAAAACAATTTTTTACTTTAGGCAACAAACATATATGGGATACAGTTTATAAACTTTTTATACAATTCTCATTGATATATCAGCGGTTTCAGTTTTATATGGTTTATATGAAGAAATCGAGTCTGTGGTTTCATACTTTACAAGTTTGTCCATAGGAGGATCCAATTAAACTTCATCGCCCAGGTTTAATTTGGATTGAACCTGGAACATTGAATTTAACATGCCTTCATTTCGCTTTTGCTAAATTTCATACTATCATTGGTGATTTCTAGTGAAGCCTGTCCTAAAATATCAGATCTTATAACTGCCTGAAATCCTAACTGTGAGATAGGCACCATATGCCATGTCAAAAGGAAATGTTTATTTATAAAAACATCTTTGTTCAAAAGATGCTATGTTTGAAACTTGTGATTTTCTGATTCCTGACAAAACTAATCGGTTATCAGCAACATTTGGCATTTCATTACACACATCTTCTCGTAATAGGCTTACAGAATTACCTGTGTCGACAAGTGCGACTACAGTTCTATTATTTGTTATTTCTTATGTTTTAGAAACATTGTAAACGTTGTAGATTGGATTTGAACAACATGGATGTTAGATGCTTCCTCATTTTCCTTGACCATGTTCAGAAATATTGAATTCAGGATCGTTTTGTTTTGTTTCACAAATTTAGGACACTAGCATCTTAAATGTTTGCTATCTCCACATTCGTGACAATTTAATGAACTTTGTTTCCTCCTCCTTTCAGGCAATATATTTCCATACGAATCTCTCTCTCATCTATTGTTTTATGATATTGGTCCCTGTTGAATTTTTTTTCGAAATTTTGTTAAAGATTGCTTAGGAAATTTAGATTGTTTATTTTCGCTATTATAAAATGTTTACACAGGCCCTTTTACACTTTGATAATCATCGAGTTTTTCAACTAATTCTACAGGTGAAATAATATTGCTCCATTCATCTAAATAACAAACACTAAAATCAGACAGAACCCGCTTTTTAATTTGATCCGTGATTATCACATATCTAAGTTGATCGAACGTTGTTATTTTCAAAGCTGAGGTCCAGCTTTCGAAGTATTTACACAACTCATGATAAAAATCTCGCCAAGTATTGCTCTGAGTTTTTGTATGTTATGGAAACATCTGACTGCGGTTAGTTTAAATCGTTTCAGTAATAATTATTTCGTAGTCGTAGTCGTTAATTTTTTCTTCTGCTTCAGGATCATTTAATGGATATATTTCATAGGGAAGTATTTCCAAAAAGTTGACAGACCTATTCTTCTCCTGCTCACAATACACGATTAACTTAAATCTCAAAAAGAACTAATACAAACAGAAGTCTTCTTCAGCATTGAATTTCTGCATCAAATTCCTAAATTCTATATTGGAGTGTTATTCTTCCCAACCCAAGTCTCAATTTCGACTTTCATCTGTAATTTTTCAATGCATCAATTCGATGTTGTTCTCCTTTTCTCGCATTTATTGTATTAATACTTGTTTTCAACAGCTCCTTAAAAACATCTTATCGTAATCATCTCTTTTAAGAATAGCATTCAAGCAATCAATAATTCTAAAATGGAGTTGTATAGTTAATTAGAATTACTCTTATAAAATTTTCAAATCTTAATTAAGACCTTTTGCCAAGTATGCTATTTTAAATCTTCTTATTGCATTTCCAAACAAGTGATCAAAATAAATCAAAGTCACTCACAATTAGATTCTGGTTTCAAAAATTAAAGCTAACTAATCAATAAAAAATAAAAAAAACACTTAAATACGGAAGCAATCACAATGTACTAGGAGACACATTTCTAAGAATGAAATAAAAATATTAAAATATATTAAAACTAGCATAATATCTATATCACATATATATAGTTGAAATAATAAAATAAACAAAATAAATCTTTCTTCACATATGAAAAATTTACTTCCCACTTCAAAATATGACAGAATAAAAATAATAAAATTGTATAGCTCCTTCTATATTTCACAAGTTAATATTCAAGCAACTTTATATAATTTTTTTTTTCTAAAACAACTGTCAAATAAAAAAAATGTTTTATCTAAAATTTCACCTTGTGAAACGAGACAAGAGCAATTCACTTAACTAAGGCATATTTTAGCTTCTTCTCCATTAATTCCAATTATGTGTCAGGAGTGCTATCAAAAAAATTAATATCGAGCTAATGCCTATTTACAGCCAGGGCGGCCTTCTATTAGTTTTCTCCAAAAATAAATATTTCTAAAACGCGTTGGCACTGCGAGTCAATGAACTCTTCCCGATCGAGGCCCCACTTTTATGAGTGTGTGTGGTGTCTAATAATATAAAAAAAGTCTATTCGTCTTGCATTACATTTAATTCACACTATTACCAGATACATTAACACAAGTTAACTTAAAGATTTTAAAGTTATCCACTCTCTGTAAATATGAAACTTCCATTGCAATGGCAACATCATCATCAGCCATGGACTGCCATCCTCATTCGGCTCGCTCTTCTCGAGTTAAAAATTTGAAATTCAAAGTCCACTTGCTGAAGCACACAATAGCCCTCAATTAATACATAAACATCACATACCGCCACCTGCGAAACTAAATTAAAGGCCAAGCAAATTCCATATATATATATATATATATATACAAATAAAATATATATGTATATAATAAAACACAATAAAATGTTTTGCTGTCTGTAGCTTCTCTGCTCTGTTGCTTTCAATTTTCTTAGTCTTTTTGTCTAGTACTGACGATTTTTGTGTTAGAGGCATCTTTCGAATGTTGTTTATAATTTTTTGCTATGGAGATCACATTCTAATAAAAAATAATAAATATATATATATATATATAAATTATTAGAGATAGCGTAAGTTGTAGATTTATTTAATTTATCTGGTATTTGAAATTTTCAATTTTTCCAATAATTTTCTTGTATTAAAAATATGAAGAAATAAAATATAACATATTTTTAAACGGATATACCAGTTATTTTTATTTGCGTTGAAAGCATATTCTAATACAATTAATAAAGGAATATTGGTTATATTTCACTTATTTTGTTAGTTACAGAAAATATGTAAATGTCAAATTAGAAATTGTATAGGACTTTACTGATTAATCAAATAGCAGTCAAGTTAATTTTAATGACTAGTATCGATCATTTACTTTGTTAGATATGCTTCTTGAAGAATTTAATCTGATGGAAAACATTGGCCCTAAAGATACAAGCTGCCATTCTCCTTATTGATTTAGCAATTGCCGAAAGGAGAAATGACATATTACGACTCGGGTTTTCTCTGAATAGCACCAAATTAATTTATAATTCAATTCTTGTATGGGAAAGAACTTTCTTTCTTGAAACAAACTTTCTTGGGATCTTCGATTGATGTATAACAGATATTTTATTTTTTTGAATGTGCAAAAAAGTAATGCCTTAAAATTTTGCATTAACATTTTAGAAATCTTGCATTTTGTGATCGGTTTTTTTTAAATACCATTATAAAGTGATTTTATTTTTTTAAGATAGAAAAATACAAATACGTTATAGCAAATAATCTGAACTCAGGAAAATAGTTATTTTATGAATTTTTTATCAAATAACTTTTAAAGTCATTTAGCAAAAAGTATATGAAAATCAATTAATATGTTGAATAAAGCATTTGTTATAAAAATAATGTTTCTAAAAATTATCATGCATTACTGATATTAGAAATACAACATTGCATAGGACGTATTTACAAGGAATTTGTGTGATGCATAAGTCATAAAAGAACACGCAAACCATTAACACTGCAATGGATAATAAAAGTTTGTGCACAAATAATATCTATTAAAGAAAAAAATAGCAGGTATAATTATCTGAGAGATGAATAATTGAGACATAAAAATTTTGGATTATTCTGCAAATAAAAAAATTATACTCATATTAGGGGAAATAAAACCACTGTTATATACAATTGGATAACGTAGAAATAGTATAGAATCATTTTCCGACAAATCCGACACACATTTTTTTGTTATTTTGTTTATGGCTATTACAGATTTCTCAATCTAGAACTTTAGTTCAAGAATTAGGAAATTTTGCATTCAGGGGAAAGGAAAATAATGCCTTTTCTGCCCATGTCAATATTTGCTTACTATTTATCAGTTGTATACTTCAAAGTCGCGCCAAAAATTTTTAAGTTTAAATGGACTTATTTACTTATAAATAATTAAATCTTAATTTTTTTTTGCAATTTTGGATGAAATGAGCAGCCAAATGCTGAAAACAGTACATATCCGGCATTGTATGCTTTCATATTTCGCAAGGGTAGTAACGCAGCAGTCTGTAAATGCCAAATGTGGTTTTCTAAATCCTATAATTTTTATCCTATAATTTTAGATCCTATAATTTTTATCTTTCCGACTCGTATCGATCATGAAGACCTACATCTTTAGACAATGACATATTAAGATTGGAAGTGGAAACAAATCCGTGTCAGACAATCGAGGAACTGTCAAACACCCTTAACCAGCATTGGTCGACTAACCAAAAACATTTGCAAGTGTTAAGTAGCGAGTGAAAAGTAGCGCATTATCTGTCCGAAGAAAAAACGCTAACCGATCCCTCCATGCAACTTATAGTATTGCTTCAATGGCACAATACAGAAACGTTTTTTGATCGCTTGATCATTGGAGATGAAAAATGCGTCCTCTATAATAATATATTCTATCTTACCCACTATACTCGTCCGAATATCCAAAATGCTATATTTGCTAAAAAGCCAATTGAGTTTTGTCAATCCGACATTGAAAATTTGCATAAAATGTTATGACATAAGATTGTTGATAACAAGGAGGATTACATCATTGATTAAAATTAAGATGTTGTTAAAAATATTTTTTTTGAACTTAATGAAATAAAAAACGATATTACTTTCTGGACACTTTAGTATAACATCTAGTGTCAGTACGCATCTACGATTATCTGTAGAAGGGATGATTTTTTCAAGCAGCCATTGCTGTGACAATTTTTATAAATTTACTCACTGTGTCTGTCACTGAGATGGAATCATGGCACATGCACAGCACATGGACAAGCAAATTTCATAATTCATAACACGGTGATTTTAAAACTAGCCTAGATTCTGTCAAAAACACCACAACGGTTCCATTCGAATCTATTGCCGCTTACTGATTAGCATTACTAATTGCCATGTTTGTGTGTATCATTACGTTCGTCAGTTCTATATAATAGATTCACTATTTTTTATAGCTTGATCGTTCACCAGATATGATACAAATCATTACATCTGGTAGATAATTTTTCGTATCCCTTACTTTCACAAACAATTCACAGCAATATAAGGCGATATTGACTAACTTGTGAAAATTGCTTTTGCTGACATACTCCAACGCATATAAAATCTCATAAGTGATCCAGACATAGCAACAGTTACTGCAGCTCATGGAGGATAAACTAGTTCCAAGACGTTGAACTAATCGTCAAATCAATAACTTCATCCTTGTTACTAATGATACTTGTGTAATAAATATGGTTTTGATATTTCTTCTTTTTCACGGTGTTATACTATGGATGGTAGCAATATATATACAAGATATTTTATAGTATGGGTTATAAAGCTTTCTTCTTATTCACGATGTTGCACTATAGATGACAGAGATATATATACAAGACATTTCATGGTAGAGGCTATAATAATGGTATTGCTATAATAATATATTATAATATAACAATTGATCCTCAAAAATTAAAAAATATTATTATAACATTTTTTTTTTTAGATTTTAGCAGTGCTTTCTTAAAAATGAGGAGATATTCTTTAAAAAATAAAACGAAATTAACATTAAATGATTGCTCTATAAAATAAAATGCATACACTGATAGTGAAATAATCAAAGAATTTGATTTTGTAAACGAAATGAGTTAGGGGTAGTATTAATATACGGACTAATGAATGTAATTAAAAGAATATGTAACATATACATAGACAATAACAATAATGCTTCGTATTTCAGATTATTGAAGAGCTGAATACACTGGTGGCTAGTTTCCGAGATTTGCTGATCCACATTGGTAAAGGACACGACAACCCGGATGTGAGAGACAAGATGAGAGGGATCAGGAAAAATGCGTAGAGCGGTGCTCGGCGGCGAATCGAGTTTTGATGCCTCAGATTCGGAAGTGAGTCGTTCATTTTAAATGATGTAAAAATATTTTTTTTATATCTATATATGTTAAATAGGTAATAATTAAATTGACTTAAAAACAGTTATACTCTATTAAACCTGTCTTATAGTATAGAATGGATCGCTTTGCAGTTCTGTGAGAATAAAGCACATGCAGCTAATAGTGGATTTCCACTGGACACTAAACTCTTAAGTCGTTGAACACCAGCCAATCAATACCTCATATCTCCTGGCCACTTAGTCTTCCAATAGGTGGGCGTACTTTTACGTGAAATTTAAGTAACTCGTGGAAATTCACTTAGCTGTGCTCTGTTTAATTTCTTATCGGAATAAGTTTTTACTGCATCTTATTTTCGTTACTTTATTCCTATTTTTATTTCCTTAATACTCATTTTAATGTCTTATTTTTAAATTAAATAAGACAAAAATAGCATTAAAGCATTACATGCATGACATTAAAAATAGCATAGCTCATTTTAAATAAATGAGTTTGATTGTTTTGACAGTACGATATAAAATTTTACATATGAATATTTCTTGTATAGTAGAATTATTCAACTAATAATCTAAGATATATAATAGTTAATAAGAAATTTTTAATTAATTAGTGCTGTTAATAAGAGGTTTATATATTTGCTTGAAAATCACCTTTTTTCATTAAATCTGTTAGTCTCAAATTTATTTTTTCATAAAAAAAAAAAAGAAAGTTACTGCATTTTAAATTAAATCATATTATTTTTTTATTCAGAACAGTTTTGCTCGAATAAAAATTACCTTTGTACAATTGTTTTGTAAGCTGTATTAATCTATAAACTTGTAGAAATAAAAAATGACTGCTAAATAACTAAATAAATGGTCTCAGGATTTTTTTTCTTTATTTATTTTTAATTATGTTTCATAAATGCATACATTTAGTTTTATATTTACGATTTTTATACACACACACACACTGTATATATATATACATATACTATTTCTTGTATAAATTTCCTTTTCGAATTTCATGAAGCAGTTATATGTTTTTCGTGAAGAAAAACAAACATTTAAACATTAGCATAAATAAATAGGAAAAAATAACATAAATTATGATTAATAAATATTAGAAGTTTGTAATAAATTTTACTTACAATTTTAGAAAATGAATTATAAATTTGAAAATAATCCAACAATACGGCAAAAGATGGCAGCACGTGGTAATTGTTATGATTCTTGGAATTTATTATTAGATGGATAAACACTAAACTAGACGTACGTAATTTTTATTCAAAATTCTCCTAATTGTTCTTTTATAGATTTATTAGCAATGTTTTCATTCTGATTCATCAAAAAAAAAAAAAAAAAAAAAAACACTAATATACCGAAAAAAAAAAATATTCTTTGAATAATACGTGTTTCCATTCATAAGAAAAATATTTTTTAACCCATTAATTAGAATATGAAACAGAAAAAATATGTTATACTTAAACTTAATAGGTAACATTTTAGAAAAGTAAAAGTTTATATTATTTTTCCTTGATATGATACTGAAATTAAAAAGAACGAAACAAAAAACGAACATAGATTTGGATTCAAAAATAATTTGTTATTTAATGGTTAGTTACATTTACATTTTACTGAGTTACATTTCATATTTCTTTTATGTCGAGCTATTATTTCTTACTATATTTCGTTTCCAAAGAGAAAACAAATAAAGCTGTTCTGACTTTATATATGAATTATCTTTTATAACGCTAACTAAAAGATCTCGTTATTTAAAGTTCATTAAATTTGTGAGTCTCTAAGTCAATAATGCCTCAGATATAAATGTGTCATCATACAAAATATTCATAATTCATAATAATTAATAATCTATAATATATCATATATACAGAATGAATATTTGAATAAATATACAAGATGTCAAAATAATACCTTGATATACGTTAGAACAATATGAATTCTACCATCAAAAACATTAATTAAAAATAAAAAAAATGCAGTACATAAAATTTAAGCGTTTTGTTAAGATTAGAAGAATATGATTAATTATTTTCCTAATTATTTTTGACTTTTTATAATATGATTTTAATTGTGTTTATCTTACATTAAAAATTAACAATTACTTTCTCTAAAATACTAAACTATCATATATTTTTTTCATTCATTCATTAAACAACAATAAACAACATATTTAATTAACTACAACTAATATATTTTTACGACATACTGATAGATTTTTTAATCATATTATTTTGATTTATTATTCTTTGGATCATATTATGCTATTATTAATTTGAATCATATTATAAGTATTAAAATAATCTTGGAATATTTTCATTTATAACGATGAAAGATATTCTTTTAATCAACGATTTTTAAATAATGTAAGTATTTTATCTTAATAAATAAGTTTTTTAAACTTTTTTTGTATTATAAATGTTGTCGGCATGATATTTAAACCTTTTAAGAGTTTTATTATAAAAACTATTATATTACATTTATTATCTTCTAAAAACTTAAGTTATGGAATTTTTAACAGAAATAAAAGGTAAATTTACGATCATAAATATTTATAATATAATATAAAATAATTGTCTTCAATTGAAGTTTGCTTAATTAGAAGTATATGAAGCGGTCTCGATTAAGAAGTTAGATTAAAATAAGTAATATTATTATATCACATTTGAATTTATTTATCTATACGTGTATGAAGTTTATACACATTAGAAAGTTTACAATTAAAAACGTTGTTTTATTAAAATATATTAAATTACAAACACAAAACGGAACAAACTGTAAAATATTCGCAAATTACTTGGGGATTAAATAGAGCAGAAAATATTGTTAAATTAATATTGTGAAAGCAGGAAATCTATTCATATTACAGCTTAAAATACTTTTTTAAATCTTTTTGAGAAAATGAGAACCACAAAGAAGTTTCTTCTGGTTATCACGTGTTAAATTTAGATTGCTTAAATCTATTGAAAAACATTATTAAATGTTAGCAAATTATCATCTTTGCCATCAGATACATACCAGACTTGGCAATAATTTCAATATTTCTCTCTGGGTAATGTTCTTTTGAGGCATTATTATTAAGAAAAAATAATAAAACATATTAAATAAAAATGATTAATCATAAAAATTTTTAAGCAACTAATTCAATCAGCTATTTTAAAACTTGCTAGAAATTTTGGTAACAATAACTTATAAGAGTATATAATATTCATATAAGTTATTGGAAATTAGAAAATTATCTTTAATTCAGAAGATAGTTCGTAAACATCAATATAATAATAAATTGCTATCAAACTGTTATATGGGATTTAGGAGACGAATATGGAAACTAGACATTTAAATAAATTTCAAATGCAAAATATCTAATAAAATTAACTATATTATTATAACTATATTTGTTAGTTATAATTATGCACTATAACTTATATGAATAGAATTAGCTATATTATTATGACAATTATTTGTTACTCAACAATTTATTTTACATCTTGATAATTCTTAAAGACAATAAAAAGATGAATATGATTTATTAAATATAATTTATTAAATATGAGTATTGATATAATATATATATATATATATAAAAGAGAGAGATAGAATCAAATGAATAGCATAGAAAGTGTCAAAACAGGAATTTTTAACTATACTATATTGTTTGTTAAAAAATTATTTTGATAGAAGAATAATAAATCATATTCAATAATATAATATCATATAATGGATATCTATATCTTAGGTATGTATTGTATGATATTATATTATTGAATATGATTTATTCTTCTTCTATAAAAACCATTTATTAACTAACAATATAGTATAGCTAAAACTTCCTATTTTGACACTTTTCTCTGCTATTCAATTGACTGTTCAGTCGGCGTGTAAGAGTGCATTAATATTCTTGGAAAAATAAAAGCATTCGTGTCTCAAAAGACATGGCGTGGGGCGATAAAACCCTTTCAAGAGTACAAGTACTTATGTATTACCAAACATTCTCTCTCAGCCGTCACTCGAATCTCACCAAAGAAACTGCAGCTTTACATAATAAATTACGGTGAACACACTCTGAGTGGAGAGTCTGTCATTTTTCTTTCTTCTCGCATTTCAAATATTTGTACTGTCGAAAATCCCCCCACCGAGAACCGGAAAAATCGATAAAAAGACGCACCGAATAGTGTTAGCAATCACCATCCGATCGTAAATTACATGGGGGGTGAGTATGCACTTCCACTTCTTCTTTTCGAACCCCTTTTAAAGTACCGTTCGAGCGGTAATCTATTTAAAGGCAAGTTAAGTTGATGGAAAAAGTTTTTCATAACGACGATTTAGCGAGAAATATCACGAAATAGTTTTTAAAAACATTTTGCTCTTCAGTGAGATTTAAAGCTTTCTTGAAAAGCAATTTTAGATGGTCTGATAAGGGACGGCGAGATTTTCTAGGCGAGGTGCCTGTCTATAGTGATAGCTCTCAGACAGGCTGAGGTTGATAAGATATTAGATGCATTTAGGCTTTTAAATGTAATTTAATGCTTTACATAAATCAACACACTGTCTTATAATATGATACATAAAATATATATTAAAAATAATTTTGTAGAACTTAGTAACAACTTTTTTTAAAAAGGAAACTTTCTGTTTTCATTTCTGAAAAAAAGTTTATATGTTAAGCAAAAACAGAAAATTAATAATTTTCAATAGAAAATGAATAATTAATAAAATTTTAAATATAAAAATAAAATTAATTAATTATTAAATATAAGACTTTTTAGTTTCCTTAAACGTAAAAATAAAATATTTTAAAACAAACTCTTTTTAAACTCAGAAAATTAATTGATAAACATCAATATAATAATAAATTGCTAGCAAACCGTTATATGGAATTTAGGAGATGAATATGGAAAATTCACATTTAAATTCATCTCAGGTACAAAATATCTAATAATGATTAAAGATATTATTTATATAGGTATATAAATAATATTTTATTGAATCCTACCTATTATTTCATATAGGTTTTTATTGAATATCTACCACAACGAAAATAAACCAAGTATATGTGACAGGAAAATGATCTCCAAAAACACCACATAGACAACTCATCACACCAAAACAGTTTATGGCCACAATACACACGAAACCTATTGTCTTCGACGGAAAGCAATCAAGAAAGCCCTTAAAAGGATCAATTTAATTAATAAAATAATGTAATGTAACTCTCCTTCAAGGGTAAATTCCGACCTATTTCATGTAAGTTTGTTAGGTAATTTATAGTTAGTTATATGGAATTTAGGAGATGAATATGGAAAATGGACATTTAAATTAATCTCAAATATAAATTATCTAATGATGAATAAAAATTATTGTTTGATATATGTTTTTATTGAGTATCTACACAATGAAAATAAACCTATTATATGTGACACGGAAAATGATCTTCAAACAGATAACCCGTCACACCAAAGCATTTTATGGGCACAATACACACGGAACCTATTGTCTTCGACAGAAAGCAATCAAGAAAAGAAAGATACCCTTAAAAGGATCGATTTAATTAATAAAACTAACTGTAACGCTCCTCCAAGGGTAAATCCCGACCTGTTTCATGTAAGTTTGTTAGGCCATACTGGACACTCAGGATTAGTCACAACACACTATAGTGAATTCATAAATTAAACGTATTACACATTAACAAAATTCACTGATATTGTTAATTTACATACCAAGACTTTCAGTAAACCATTTCATCAATTTTCAAGTTTTATAATAATATAAAATGTCGCTTTTTTAAATTTCATAAAATTAACAAAGTTTTTAAGCCATCTTATAGTCAGTTATATGGAATTTAGGAGATGAATATAGAAAATGGACATATAAATCAATCTCAAGTACAAAATATCTAATAATGATCAAAAATTATTATTTAGTGTGTGTTTTTATGGAATATCTACCACAACGAAACTAAGCCTATTATATGTGACACAATAAATGATTCCCAAACACACAACTCCTCACAGCAAAACAGTTTATGACCACAATACACACCAAACCTCTTGTCTTCGACAGAAAGCAATCAAGAAAAGAAAGAACTCCTTAAAAGGATCGATTTAATTAATAAAATAATGTAATGTAACTCTCCTCTAAGGGTAAACCCCGACCGGTTTCATGTAAGTTTGTTAGGCAATTACCGAAGTAAACTGAATTAAGGTCTCGGAGGCGACTTGCTGGTAGAAGGCGACTCCAGGGTAAATGCTTTTGTTCTTTGCCGAAAGACTTGGAAGTGTCCTAAGCGTTCACAATTCCCCACTTGAAAACAGATCAATTAGCATCTATTGCTCGCTTAAAGCTTGCGGCTAGGGAATTTCCGCAGAGTGGGGGGATCGTTTACAGCAAAGTAAATCCAATTTGATGGGATTAGACTAGGTAGAAAGAATAGGTAAAGTATTAATAGGATTAAAAGCAAACGAAAAAAAAAAATTACTTAGACAGTCTTTTTTCAGAGATATATAATATGTTCTAGATTTATTTAAAGAATTTTAAATACAATTTTAGAAATTCTATGTAAATAAACTGAAAATGACTAAATTAGCTTATTTGGAAAAAAATTAGTTTAATTCTTTATTTAATTGTTGCTTTTTGAAAGTATGTCAAAAATGAATAATGAAGTAATTACTTATGGAGTAAAACAGTACTATTATTATGTTGACTAATTTTACAAAATGCTTCTACGGCTTATTTAATATATATATATATATATATATTTATAGTTAAATTTTTTATTAAATATTGAAAACATAACAGCAATGACTAAAGAGAGATTTTACATTCAAACAGAACTACACTACGTTGAATATTACTAAGTGAATAATAATTCGAGATATTTTTTGTAACGTTTTCAACTAAAGTGGATTTATAAGTTAAACGTTTCACATATTAACATAATTTACTGATTTCATTAATTTGCATACCAAGACGTTCTACAAATATTTCATTATTTTTTAATTTTTATAATAATATTAGCAGAAACCGCCATACGTGATCCTGCACGCCCCCTCGGAAAAAAAATGCATTGTAGAAAATTACATATCATGATTATATTCTCCATGTTTCAATATATGTGCATACTAATTTTCATGGAAATCGTTTGAACGGTATATAAAATGAAATGCTGCAGCACCATTTGATGACAAGTAACAATAAAGTGGATAGCGCGAACCTATTTTGCATACTCACATACATATTATTACCAATTTTCTTAGCAATTGGTTGAACGGTATAGAAGTTGATATACTGCAGCAACATCTGGTGGCTATTTACAACAAAGGAAATAGCATAGAAACATTATCCATGTTTTGTCAAACACACACAAAAAATTTCATCAAAATCGGTCCAGACGTTTAGAAGGAGTTCAGTGATAAACACATATACAGAAGAATTACATATATAAAAAGAATATGAAATTTAAAAAAGTAACATTTCAACAAAGTTTTAAGATCTTCTTATAATTTATACTAACGTAGCAGTAAGATGTCTTTCTTAAGAGACTTCCACATAATCATTATTCATATTTTATTGAACTTTTGTTTTCCCAATCGTTGTTTTATCTGTTTTGGATAATCCTTCATTCTAATGCCAGAAAATAGTTGCTAAACATATAACTTGCAAAAGTTTCGTGACAACCTTATTTAAATTCAATAAACTTTCCAAAGGAAACAAACCTATTAAGGGTGAATACAAAACAGAAAAATCTTTATCCCGAACTGCCAACTTATCGCATCAAAAATTACTTATGACCTCAAGGCAAACGAAACCTATTGTCTGTGGCAAAGAACAATCAAGACTGTTCATCAAGAAAAAGGGCTTCTTAAAAGGATTGATTTAATTAATAAAATGATGGGATGTAACTCTTTCCCCCAAAACAAATCCCAATTGCCTCGGCGCTTTTCTTTGTTAGGTAATTACCGGAGTAAACTGAATTAAAACTCTGGAGGCGGCTTGTTGTTGGACAACTCCAGAATAAATGCCTTTGTGTAGAAAGCTTGCGATTCTGTACATGAAAACCGATCAATTAACATCTATGGCTTGGTTAAGACTTGCTGGTAGGCAACCTCAGGGGAATTGAGAATCACTTGCTTTAAGATATAACAAATTTTCAAGCACCATAAGAGATAAAAGTGAAAGATAAGGTGTTTTTAAAATTAAAATAAAAAATGCTGAATATCAGTTTGCAAAACTGCTTCTGAGATAAATACTATATTCTGGATTTACACAACTATCCATTAAAAAACTTAATTACAAGCAAACAAAAGAAGTTACAAAATTAGGCTCTTTAAACAAGTTTAGTTAAGTAGAGTTAATTAACTCAGTTTTTGAATTTATTGATTAACTTCCAAAAGCCAATTAAAAATCTCATATTTTTATTTAATAAAATAGGAGATTAAAAAAAAGTTACTACTATTAAAAGTAAAAAAAAAAAAAGTTACTTTCGTAACTTTTACTGATATTTTTCTGAATGTTACATATTCAAATGTAATCAAAATTTCTTCTTTTTGTTATATATTTATCATATGTGGTATTTAGTTTTTAATAATAATATAAAATATTGCTTGCTTATATTTCACAAAATTAACAAAGTTTTTAAACTATCTAATAATTTATACTAACATAATGATAAGATGTCGATTTGAAGAGACTTCTACATAATTATTGTTCATATTTTATTGATCTTTTATTTTTCCAATCGAGGATTTATCTGTATTGGATAAACTTTCATTAAAACAGCAGAAAATAGTTTCTAAACATGTAACTTTCAAAAGTTTCGTGACACCCTTATTTAAATTCAATAAACTTCTCAAAGGAAACAAACCTATTAAGAATGAATACAAAATAGAAAAAATCTTCATCTCAAACGGACAACTTATCGCATCAAAATAACTTATGACCTCTAGGCAAACGAAACCTATTGTCTCTGGCAAAGAACAATCAAGACTGTTCATCAAGAAAAAGGGATTCTTAAAAGGATTGATTTAATTAATAAAATGATGGGATGTAACTCTTCCCCCCAAAACAAATCCCAATTACTTCGGTGATTTTCTTTGTTAGGTAATTACCGGAGTAAACTGAATTAAACTCTGGAGGCGGCTTCTTGTTGGACAACTCCAGAATAAATGCTTTTGTGTAGAAAACGTGCGATTCTCTACTTGAAAACCGATCAATTAACATCTATGGCTCGGCTAAGATTTGCTGGTAGGCACCCTCAGGGGAATTGGGGATCACTTTCATTAAGGTATATCAAATTTTCAAGCACCATAACAGATAAAAGTGAAAGATAAGATATTTATAAATGTAAAATATTAGTTTGCCAAACTGTTTCTGAGATAAATATTATATTCTGGATTTAAAAACTATCCATTAAAAAACTTAATTACAAGCAAACAAAAGAAGTTACAAAATTAGGCTCTTTAAACAAGTTTAGTTAAGTAGAGTTAATTAACTCAGTTTTTGAATTTATTGATTAACTTCCAAAAGCCAATTAAAAATCTCATATTTTTATTTAATAAAATAGGAGATTAAAAAAAAGTTACTACTATTAAAAGTAAAAAAAAAAAAAGTTACTTTCGTAACTTTTACTGATATTTTTCTGAATGTTACATATTCAAATGTAATCAAAATTTCTTCTTTTTGTTATATATTTATCATATGTGGTATTTAGTTTTTAATAATAATATAAAATATTGCTTGCTTATATTTCACAAAATTAACAAAGTTTTTGAACTATCTAATAATTTATACTAACATAATGATAAGATGTCGATTTGAAGAGACTTCTACATAATTATTGTTCATATTTTATTGATCTTTTATTTTTCCAATCGAGGATTTATCTGTATTGGATAAACTTTCATTAAAACAGCAGAAAATAGTTTCTAAACATGTAACTTTCAAAAGTTTCGTGACACCCTTATTTAAATTCAATAAACTTCTTAAAGGAAACAAACCTATTAAGAATGAATACAAAATAGAAAAAATCTTCATCTCAAACGGACAACTTATCGCATCAAAATAACTTATGACCTCTAGGCAAACGAAACCTATTGTCTCTGGCAAAGAACAATCAAGACTGTTCATCAAGAAAAAGGGATTCTTAAAAGGATTGATTTAATTAATAAAATGATGGGATGTAACTCTTCCCCCCAAAACAAATCCCAATTACTTCGGTGATTTTCTTTGTTAGGTAATTACCGGAGTAAACTGAATTAAACTCTGGAGGCGGCTTCTTGTTGGACAACTCCAGAATAAATGCTTTTGTGTAGAAAACGTGCGATTCTCTACTTGAAAACCGATCAATTAACATCTATGGCTCGGTTAAGATTTGCTGGTAGGCACCCTCAGGGGAATTGGGGATCACTTTCATTAAGGTATATCAAATTTTCAAGCACCATAACAGATAAAAGTGAAAGATAAGATATTTATAAATGTAAAATATTAGTTTGCCAAACTGTTTCTGAGATAAATATTATATTCTGGATTTAAAAACTATCCATTAAAAAACTTAATTACAAGCAAACAAAAGAAGTTACAAAATTAGACTCGTTAAACCTGTTTTGTTAAGAGTTAATTAACTGAATTTTTGAATTTCTTGATTAACTTCCAAAAGTCAATCACAAATCTCATATTTTTATTTAATAAAATAGATTAAAAGACACTTTAACTTTTACTGATCTTTTTCTGAATGTTACAGATTCAAATGTAATAAAAATTTCTTCTTTTTTTATATATATTTATCATATGTAGTATTTAGTACTTAATAATAATATAAAATATTGCTTGTTTAAATTTCACAAAATTAATAAAGTTTTTAAACCATCTAATAATTTATACTAACATAATGACAAGATGTCGTTGGGAAGAGATTTCTACATAATCGTTGTTCATATTTGATTGACCTTTTATTTTCCCAATCGATGATTTATTTATTTTGGACAAACCTTCATTCCAATGTCAGAAAATAGTTGCTAAACATATAACTAGCAAACGTTTCGTGACAACCTTATTTAAATTCAATAAACTTTCCAAAGGAAACAAACCTATTAAGGGTGAATACAAAACAGAAAAATCTTCATCCCGAACTGCCAACTTATCGTATCAAAAATTACTTATGACCTCAAGGCAAACGAAACCTATTGTCTCTGGCAAAGAACAATCAACACTGTTCATCAAGAAAAAACGCTTCTTAAAAGGATTGATTTAATTAATAAAAGGATGTGATGTAACTATTCCCCCCAAAACAAATCCCAATTGCTTCGGTGATTTTCTTTGTTAGGTAATTACCGGAGTAAACTGAATTAAAACTCTGGAGGCGGTTTGTTGTGGGACAACTCCAGAATAAATGCCTTTGTGTAGAAAGCTTACGATTTTCTACTTGAAAACCGATCAATTACCATCTATGGGTTGGTTAAGACTTGCTGGTATGCACCCTCAGGGGAATTGGGGATCACTTGTATTAAGGTAAATCAAATTTTCAAGCACCATAAGAGATAAAAGTGATAGATAAAGAGTTTTTAAAATTAAAATAAAAAACTCTAAATATTAGTTGGCCGAACAATTTCCGAAATAAATACTTTATTCTGCATTAACACAACTATCTATCAAAAAACTTAATAACAAGCAAACAAAAGAAGTTACAAAATAAGACTCGTTAAACACATTTAGATAAATTGAGTTAATTAACACAGTTTTCGAATTTATTGATTAATTTCCAGAAGTCAATCACAAATCTCATATTTTTATTTAATAAAACAGGAGATTAAAAGTACTTTCATAACTTTAACTTTTTCTGAATGTTACAGAATCAAATTTAGTCAAAATTTCTGCGTTTTAATACATTTATCGTATGTAGTATTTAGTACTTTATAATAATATAAAATATAACTTATATATAATAATAATATCAAATATTCCTTATTTAAGTTTTTATACCATTTTAAAATTTATACTAAAATAACGATAAGATGTCGTTCTGAAGAGACCTCTACATAATCACGTTTCATATTTTATTGATCTTTTGTTTCTCCAATTGATGTTTTATTTGTTCTGGATAAACTTTCATTCCAACGACAGAAAATAGTTGTTGAACGTATAAGTTGTAAAAGTTTCGTGACAACCTTATTTAAATCCAATAAACTTCCCAAAGGAAACAAACCTATTAAGGGTGAATACAAAATACAAAAATCTTCATCGCAAACAGACAACTGATCGCATCAAAAATAACTTATGACCTCTAGGCAAATGAAACCTATTGTATCTCGCAAAGAACAATCAAGACTGTTCATGAAGAAAAAAGACTTCTTAAAAGTATTGATTTAATTAATAAAATAATGGGATGTAACTCTCCCCCAAAACAAATCCCAATTGCCTCGGCGCTTTTCTTTGTTAGGTAATTACCGGCGTAAACTGAATTAAAACTCTGGAGGCGGCTTGTTGTTGGACAACTCCAGAATAAATGCTTTTGTGTGGAAATCTTGCGATTCTCTACTTGAAAACCGATCAATCAACATCTATGGCTCGGTTAAGATTTGCTGGTATGCAACCTGAGGGAAATTGGGGATTACTTGCATTACGGTAAATCAAATTTTCAAGCACCATATGAGATAAAAGTTAAAGATAAGATATTTATAAAATGAAAATAAAAAAATGCAAAATATTAGTAATATTATTCAAACAAAGTCTGAGATAAATAATATATTCTGGATTTACAAAATATCTATTAAAAAACTTAATTATAAACAAGCAAAAGGTGCTACCAAATTAGACTCTTTATCTCGATTTAACTAAGTGTGTTTAGCACACTTTTAGTTAAATCGAATTAATTAACTCAGCTTTTGAATTTATTGATTGACTTTCAAAAGTCAATCACGTCTCTCATTTTTTTCATTCAATAAAATAAGAGATTAAAAAGTATTTTCTTAACTTTTACTGGTCTTTTATTGAATGTTTCAGATTTAGATTTAGTATTTAGTAATAACAATATTTCAACATTTATGAAAATATTATATAATTTAGATTCAATCATTCGAACTTGTTACGATGCGTAGAGTTTTAATCCAATGTTAATTATTAAATATAAATTATATTATTAAGTATGGATATTTATTTATAATGACCTTTATATATATATATACCGTTCACTTCTATCATAGTTCATTATTTATTTAATTAATAACAGTAAATTAACAATTTAGTAATTAATATCAAAATGGTCTCTTAAAGCTATATTGAACAATTTATAAAAGTAATTTAGAAGTTGATTCACATTCATATTTTTTTATACGATGAATAAAATAAATAAATTTGCTATCACTTAATTTTAAGTTATTGATATATATCAATTTACTTATTCATTAATAAGTGTGTTTGAGAAATACTTATCTTTCTATTTTAAATGTTTAAGCCGTATACCATTAAAAATTTTTAAATAATTATAAAAAAATATTTATTTATAAACTAATTTTACTACGTCATCATTCTAATATGGTAATAATTAATTCGATTTGAAAACGTTCACTTTAGCAACGACTGTACATGACGTACGAAATTACACTAATATATGCGTTTGTTAAAAAAAAAAGAATAAATAAATTAGATCATACAATTCTAAATAATTTACAATGCTTTAGCTCTCTAACTATCACATAGATAAATTCCCAATCACATTTACTATTCAATATATTTTAGCCTTACATTTTACTTATTGCTTTACTTTGAGTTACATTGCTTTGTTGGTGGAAATAGAGCAAAATAAATTCATGTGTCTTTGTAGCGAAGAATACATTTTACCCTGTATTGTTTCTATTGTTATTTTAAACTGCTAATAAAGCATGTTACTTTGAAGAATTCGAGAAAAACATACGCAAATAATCACCACCTCTAAATTAGAATACAGTTAAATTTATCAATAAAACATTTGTTTAATATTAAAGTATCAGAAAAAAAAAAGATTTTTTAAGAAAATTTCTTTAAAAATGTTACGTCATATAAAAGAATTTTAAAATATCGTGAATATTAAATTAGATTAATTTAATATTCACGATATTAATTAGATTAATTTAAGATTAATTATTAGTTTATTCATTAAATTAGATTAGATTAATTCATTAAATTAGATTAATTTAAGATTAATTATTAGTTTTCAGAAAATTAATATTAAATTAGATTAATTTTCTGAAAACTAATAATTATTTGCAGAAATGATTGCATTGTCTTCGGATAGCACTTATTTAAATAATTGAAATAACTTATCTATCCATATTTGTTTTAACATCGATTCATTTTTAATAAATACAGTTTGAAATTTTAATCTTTTTTTCGTTTATATTTTCATAAATTATTTACAATAGAATAAAATAGCATTCTCCATGAATTGTACAAATGATAGATGTTGTTTATATTTAAATTGTGTAAATCATTAAAAAAAAAAATTCCATTCTTATTTCATTAAATGCTCAAATTCTTTGTACTATTGTGCTGCCATCTCTGGTCCCTAATAAGAATGACAACAATTATTGTCCATTTCTTTGTGTGTGTATGTGACATAGATATATTCAGTTACAGAAAATTTGAATACAAATATTATATAAATATAATGAATTAAAACCCCTCGTGGATTTCAGTAATATATCTCATATGAATGATTAATTTGTTAAGCTAATGTTAATTGATTTTAAATAAAATTTAAATTATAATTATTATAATTTTTAAAATAATATGTATATAAAATATTTATTTCTACAAAATATTTATTTCAATTTTTAGATATTTTTTGGATATTTTCAGATAAATTTACGTTATACTTATAAATATTTATTGAATTTATTAATCCTATTTAAAATATTATCTTTTTATTTGTTTAAAGTGATAAATTTAACATGTATATAACAGCTCGGTAAATAGAAAAAAAAAAAAGATGTTTTTTTTTAATGTTTTAATAAATTTTATTTGTTGTTCTACAAATAAATTTAAATTTATTTAGCTAGTTTAATTTGAGTGAAAAAAAAAATTATTATTATTGCATGCAAGATTAAAATTATTGTATGCAAGGTAAAAATTACCTATATAACTATCATTTATAAAGAAGTTAGAAATTTTTATTAAATTAAATTTAAAAAATAAAAATTAAAAAAAAATTTTTTTCTCGACAGATCATAATAAAATCTGGACACAATCAAACAGTGTAACTATTAAACTGATTTAAAAATTCAATTTACCACCAAAAATTAATTTCTCGCTTAAAAATACCACCATTTAAAAAATTCCCAATAATTTAAAATTAATTTCGAAACACGTTTTAAAGTACAATTCAAGAAACATATTTATATTTTTTTTTATACTCCTAATCAAAAGTGTAATAATTGTATTAAAAATAATCAAGGCAAAAAATATCATTTTTGAGATTATTGTTTATAAAAGTTTGTTTAAAATAATGTTATTTATGAATAAAATAAATTAATTACAATTTATTTGCAGTTTATTAAATTGCATTGTTTTCGATTTTTAGTATACTCTTCGTCTACCTCAATGTACATTCTGATTATTTTTTTTTTAGTTCTCACTTTATCACTTTCTAACGTGTCATATGAGACGCTTGCACAAGCATCAATAAAACATCGCTTTAAATCCTGCAATTTAGGTGGAGGAGATGCATTACATGTGCAATTTGAAGTATCCCCTAGAAAAAAATCCAATAAATAAATATCAGGTGAGGGAGGAGTCCATTTTACACAACCACCAAACCCGATGATTTGAGGCTGGAACATCATCAGAAGGTGCTTCTTAGCATTTAATGACTTGTGAAGTGGAACGCTTTCATATTAGAACTATAGGCTAGTTTTTTGTTCAAAAAAGGAAGATAATTCTTTTCTTTTCTTTTCTTCCGCGATTTATTTTTATTTTCTTTCGATACCAAACAAATTTAAGACGCTCAACAAGTTGGTACTGATTTTTTTTGTATCCGATACCTTTTTAGAAACAGGGTACGCAGAAGATCTACCTCCCCGTAGTGCAACTGGTAACACTTTTTAGTGGCTAAAAGATCTGCAACTTGGCATTATTGTTAGATTAATGAACTCTGTTTCAGCATGTTTTGTTGTATTTGTTGTATTATTTTGTTATTCTTGTATTATCTGTTTTTTTTTTTTTTTTTTTCTTTCGTTGTTCTTTTTTTGCTGTAACTGTTCATAATCTGCCATTGGAAATAATAAAAAAAAAACCATTTTAGAAACAAAAAATGCTAACTCCAAAGTTTTCTGCCAAGTAATGTTATATCCAATCTCACTGTGTAATGCATATCGAATATTAGCATGCATAGACACTACGTTTACGACTAGAGTTGTCTTCGTATTCAAATCAAAGTGGTGAGCATGACTTTAGTGGGTACCATGTGTATTACTTTTTACACTTATATCATTTCCCTTGTGGGTCTAGGTTGGAATTGTCCCATTGTAGCCCATGCATGTCGTAAAAGACGATTAAAATGGGGTACCCAGTGCTTGGTAGGTGTATAAACAGATGGGGTAAAGTTAGACTTCTCCTTTTGGACGCCCCATATCTTTTTGTCGCAAGGTCAAAGACAAAAATAAGCTGCATTTTTTACCCTTTATCATGACTCCTCGGTTTAAGAATTTTGATTGTCCTGGAGCGGTTTTTCATTGTTTGAGACCATTGTTTCATGGACTTAGTCAAGATGTTGCTGTCGACGAAGTGGTATAAGAAACAACAGCAATACGCTTATATTATTATTTATGGCGTGTACTTTTTGTTTTCCAGTGATGTAGCAGAAGGCATCCCGGTTGACAGTCAGCACTTGGTGAACCTCGTTTGTTGCACACAACTTCTGCTCAGGGAAATACACAAGTGCAGACTACTTGTAATAGCGCATCCCATGGATATGACAAGCTTCTACGGTATGTGTATATGAATAAATGTATTGAAAAGAAATATTGCAATTATAAAATATTAATTTCTGATCATAATTTTTCATTCTTTATTTGTAATATTTTTATAAATATAATAACTGCAGCTTTAAATTATATACAATTGTGTTGATTAATAGAAATTTATTGTTTGAAAACTTAAATCTGAAAAGTTAATACATCATCGTATAAGAATAATGCACGATTGGGACTAATTTTAAAACACATTAAAATTAATTTTTATATTATACATTTTCTGAATGTACATTAAAGTTTGGCATAAAAATTAATGCATTAATTTTAAAGTAGGAAAATAAATCTTTCAAATTCTATACTCTCTCGAATTTTAAGTAATTTAGTTTATCGAAAGTTTTGATAATATGAAAGACAATACGATAATATGATATGCAAATATGTAATAAATTAGATGAATTATTACGTCTGTGATGCTAAAATTCCCTTGATGATAAATTAAGCACTTTATTTGGTACTCGTAGGAATAAAATATTAAAAGTTATTTGCTGGATTAAATAATCAATATTTTCAATATAGATTCCAGTTTCAATAAAATAAATTAAAAGACGATTAATCAAATTTATTTAAAAGATTAAATTAAATTTCACATTATTTCGATATTGGAGGATAAAATAAATTCTTGCTTTTATAAAATATCAAATTTTGATCAAATTATTTACATGGAATTTCAGCAGAAAAAAAAATACTTCTTTTAATAATGATTTCTTAACAGATTTTTGTGCTATTATTTTCAATATATATAACATGACAAATTATTAAATAAATATTATTATAAAAGCTCTTTCTAATTAGAAGGCTTACTTTTAAAACATTCCACCATAATTTTTTTAAATCTAAAATAATGTTCAACTTATTTAGATAAATTTTTTTAATGAAAATTTTGAAATTTTTTTATGTAAGAATATATTTTGTTCACATATTTTAATCAAAAAAGGGAAAAAAAGTAATATAAACTGATTAATTTTATTTTTATTTACAGAGAGACGTCCCCGCTCGTCTGGAGTAGCAGTTCTTGATAAACTAATCTTATGGAGGCCGCCACTCCATGATTACCATCAGGAAGAACTTATCTCGATTCAAAGGTAAAACAATACGACTTCATTATAATTTTTATGGGAATTGTTTGTAAATATGTAAATAATTACTTAACTTTAGTTTAAAAAAGTTTTTTATATCTAGTTATCGTTTACTTGCCATTATTTACTATATTTTTTCTTTTATAAATAAAATATTTTTATATTGCATCGCATTAAGTAATATTAAAACAAGTAATATAAAAAAAAATTTTTAATGTCAATTCCTACTTTTTTTTTTCACTATATTCCAGAAAAGTTCTTTAAAATTAAAATTGAAATTTACCTCTTACATCTGGCGCCATCTATTGATAGATATATGCAACTTAAATCTAAAAAACTAAAATTAATTAATTAAATTTAATTACTGAATTAATATTTGAAAACACTGTATTAACATCAAGTATCATTCACTGCAAGTTAAAAAAATGTATTTGAACTTGAGTGGAAGAATAAAAAGTATGTTATTAACGATTGAAAATTTGAACAAGATATATATAGGGAGAGTGGGCGATAATAGAAGGAATTGAATGAAAAAGAAATATCGGCAAGTTGGTGACAAATTCGAGACTCGGCGGTATATTTGGCCCTGTCAGTGAGAGATTCACTGAGTCTTCTAAGAAAAACTAAACTCACGTGATATTTATTAAACCCCAAAACGCTCATCATCCTTCATATGAATTATAAAAAGTTTCGGCTGTAATAGTTTTACAACTAGGGAGTTGTTGCATTATTTGCTATATCTTTACTCGATTATTTGTAACTGAATCATGCATAATTTAGTCGTAATCATGCATAATTGACAACAAAATATTTTTTTTCTTGCTTTGTAAGAAATCTATGAATAAGGAAATCAAGGAATTCAAATTTACATTAACATTTAGTCCCGTCTAAATAACAAATTTATTAAGTTTTGTTTACTTTAATAATAAATGATTCCCAAATAAAAATGCCTTATTTAAATTGTAAATCATGATAAAAAAATAAATATTATCTTAACAGATAAATTATCGTTTTATATCAATTATCAGAAAGAAATTATAAATCATAAAAAATAAATATTATCTGAATAGATAAATTATCGTTTTATATTCAGTTACTAGAATGAAATTATAAATTATAATAAAAAAATAAATTTTATATTCTATATTATTGTTTTATATCAAATTACTAGACAAAATTATAATATTTATTTTTTATTATAATTTATCTTATATATTATCGTTTTATATTGAATTACCTGAATGAAATTATAAATCAAATCTTCTGAAATATGCGATTGAATTTTACTTGAATGTTAAAGATAAAGTTATCTAATTTTCAAAAGATGCACTTTACATAAAATCATAGTAAAATATTTTTTAAATACAAAATATGTTCAGACATTCATATTGCTATGTGCAATATGTTAAACATTTTGTGCATAACAATACTTGTAAGTTCAAAATATGTTCTACACAAAATGTTTAAACAATTTTAAATAACAACTCGTATTTTATTATTACTTTTCCATATAATTTTCATGAATTTGTTCGTTATTTAGAATTGTCTTAAAACCTGATATAACCATTTTTTTTTTGTTTATTCAGTGAAAAATTATTTTATTAATATTTTAATATTTTTCTTTTTAGTTTAGTTGGTTATGAAGCACAAATTATTAGTGAAGCATTAATTTCTATAGGTATCGAGGGTTTACTAATTGGGAATTTTTATAAATGGTGAATCTTTTTTTTCTACTTATTCTTATTAAAAGATATTTGTTCAGCAGCAATTTAAAGTACTTAATCTGTAATATTTTTTTTAAAATTTTTTACTAAAAACAACCCATGAATAAAAAGCATTAAAATAAAAGAAAATTTAAATAATGTTTAGTTTGATGATGTTTATTAACGTCTTGTGTTAATATGGTATAATTATATTCATATAAATAGAACGAATTCTTTTTACTTTAATGATTTTAATTAAATTAATAATATGGACTAAGAAACTCTTTGAATTAAAAATATAAAGCCTTGCGTTTTTATTCACCAATGAAATTAATAAAGAATTTTATACGTTAAATATAAATAAAAAATTAGTTAAGTAAAAAATATTTGTTCTCCATGTATATATTCTGTGATGACTTTTAGTTGAATTAATGGTAGGGAATTTTTTTAAATTAAAAAGAAATATATTAAAAGTCATCATATTGACATTTTAACTATTTAACTGACGATCTCATAAAACGAAATGGAAGATTATTAAAGAAATCATGAATTACTGAATATATTTTTAAAAAGTAAAAGTAACAAAACGAGCAAAAATATTTTTAAAAAATGACGATTTTGAAAATCTTTTAATGGACTGTTTTCCTCAAAATACGAACTTTAGTCCTAAGATTTAAAATATTTCATCGAGAATTAGGAACTGATGTCTGAAAAAGGGATAAAAAAAAACCCTTTAAACACTTAAAAAATGACTTTTACGTAATTTTTGAAAGTTTGAAACAAGGACATTATTTTTAATCATTGAACGGAATATAACTTGTCATAGAAAAGGTCGTAGATATTTTGTTACACATTTGAGCAATTAGTTTTGATTTTTTTTTTTTATTCTTAAATGATTTTTTGAAAAAAAAAAATATTATTCCTACAGTTGTCTAAAGTCAAACTTATTGTTGTAATATATATATTAAAAAATTTGTATCATTTTGCTGTAAAAATATGTAATTATTGTGTGTTATGTTTAAAGGGACATTGATTCAGTGAACAGTATGCTGAATGAAATGTTGGATTTTATGCCTCAGGAAGCAGGAGGTAAGCAAAATGAAATTTCGAATGTAAAATACAATTACATATTTTAAGTATACAATATATTCTTCAGTTTTAATATAATTTCATACCATTTTAAAACTACGTTGTATCAAATCTTCAATGAGATTTTTAGTTTCCATTGTAGGACAATATCTTTTTATACAGAGTGTTCAGTTAAAGCACTAAAAAGAAACAGAGTTGTTAGTAGATTTCCCATGTTCGTTCTTGTTAAACCAGGTCCACTGTAGCCCATGCATGTCGTAAAAGACTAAAATAGGTACCCAATGCCCAGGTGTATAACCAGGTGAGATAAAGTCAGACTTCTCCTTTGGATGATCCATGTCTTTGCCTACAAGATTTAAGAAATATACTAGTTTATGGATTTGGCCTAGGTGTTGCTGTCGACTTAGTGGCATAAGAAAAGCAAACAGCAAGATTGAAATCGAACAAAATGTGAAAACCACATTTAGTCGTTTAAAATGTGTTATGAAGGTTCTAACGTCACCAGTGGATGATAAAAATACAGCAATACTTATTTGACGGCATATTTAAAATATAAGTTAATAATGTTCAATACAATTCCTGAAGGTAGACGAGGACAATGAAGCGAATAAAGTTATTCTAGATATTGTTAGAAAGGGTGGCCGCAGATATCATTCTGCAATGTAAAAACAGCTTACTGACTCGCTCAGAAGATATCGTCAGTGCTATTGCTGTTAACAAAGCGATATTAATCCACTCTATGAAGTCTTTAAGAGTGTTCATAGGCATCTCAGGAATGAATGATTTAAGGTGACTCCAGAGAAAGACGTTCAACATATTGAGGTTTAGTGGACATGGATGCCAAACCAGGGTACATGGATGACAACCCTGGGTACGCCCAACTAGTAACTCATCGGTAACATGAAATCTAGAATCCAGGAGTCCAGATTTTTCTAGCAGCGTTTGTTGCAGTCACAGCTTGCATAATGAAGACAGTCTATGGTGAATGTGGCAATCGACAGTTAGGATGCCTATTGGGAACTTTTTAGGTTTACTTCCATACGAAACGCAAATGCCAGACAGTTATTCTTAAATGTCTTCCCAGAAAACAATGCATTGAGAGGATGTTTAGTACATGGAATTAAAGCATAGTACACAGCATTGAGCAGAATATAGACCTTGCAGGGAAAGTATATCCCTGAAGCCAGAATTTAAATAGCTATTTTCATAAATTAAACATGGTTTGAGACACCATGCTCCATTTACTTCTTTGTTCATTTTCATGTCTGTCTGCTCTTTGTCACAACTTCAATTGAAGATCCTGTATAGTTGGCCAGACAACATATGCATTTATATATAAATAACACAAATAAATACACCATGGAGGAGAATACGATTAATTATAAACAACGTCTAGCTAATAAGAATTAGCAAAAAATATTTGAGCTTTTTTGTTTTTTTAAACAGTGCAAATAAATAAAAGTTAGAAAATACGGATTAGAAGTTCTGTTTTTGATATACCTAATATTGTAAATTGCAGAAAATGAAAAAAAAAATCAGAAAATAATATTTAATTATATTTACTAATTTTGTTCTTTTTTCTATTAGGAAAATCCTTGGAAGACAGTTTCCATAAGTGGAGAAGACGACGAAAGCGGGCATTGTACAGAAAGTGTGGATACTGGAATTGTTTCTGCAGGTCTTCTACATCTTGTTAAAAAATGCAAATAAAATTTAACAAGGGAGGCTGAACCATATTTTTCAAGCCACATAACTCTTAGACGAAATATTCGTCTCTTGTTCTGAAAAGTGTGTATATTAGGCGTTAGAAATCAGTCTTATAAGAAAAGGATACAAAGACACAAAGTGAATATGAACTTTAATTGGAACGATTGATCCTAACCAGAAAAGGATTAACCTTATGTGAGGTTGTTGTACTGAGAAGACACAATTTGCTTCAACTAAGTCGTATCATTTGATAAAAGACGTATTTTTACATAAGATAAGTATCAAAGATCACTTCTTTTGACGTGAATATATTGTCGTATCAGGATATCTCCTTTAAGTATATCCTAATAAGGATTTTCTGACCACATTGCATAAAGTTTTGAATTATTTAAATAACTTATTATATTGTTACAAGAAAGTTAATTAAATTCGATGGCGTATCTAAAATTAGTCAAGCTTTTCCAGTATTTCTTTCGAAATCAATATTTTTGAAAATTTCATTTTAATTTGATAAATTTTCGGAAATAAATTTTATGTACAAAGTTCGATTTTTCTGAAGTTTTGTAAGAAATGCAAATGAAGTCATTATAGAAAAATAATGTCATGAGTTCTTTTCAGTAAAAAATATTTTGTGCTGTATAAATTTGCAGACAAAAATGCAAAAAAAATCTATTCGAAATGAAAGAAAAGTATAAATGTACATTTGTTATATTTGAACATTATTATTTTTCAGCATTTCTTTTTTCTTATTTTAAACTTCTAGTACGAATTTTCAAACAATTTTGAGCAATATTTCAAAATGATTTTAGAAATTTTACTTAGAATTATTATGTTTAATATTTTTGAATTTTTTGAAAATATTTATACAATCTTTTATGCAAAAGTATTTGTAATCAATTCGAAACAATCCTAAAATGAGAAAATGCAATTAACTTTAAAAGTAAATGTTTTAAAACTCAAAATGATAGTTACATTATATTATCTAAGAATATAATCAATTGCAAATAATTTTGAACTTGAATCAATTTTTAATACATTTAAAATATTTTTAATGTGATATTAAATATATAAATTCAATCTTTTCAGACTTCAACACCAAAATATTAAACTTAAAAAAATCAACTGTCTTTGTTAAACACTCGTTTAGGTATCATCCGAAAATTAAAAAAAATAATTATGTGAATAACTTCTTTTTTTATAGTTAATACTTATTAGATGGCATAATAAATAATGGTACTATAAATATACTATTAATACATTTATAGCGCCATAATTATACAATATTATAAGAAGTAAAGTATGCATGTAAGTAAGAAGTAAAGTAAATAAGTAAAAAATGCAAGGATTTTAATAATAGTACATTCAATAGTCATATTTATTTACAAACAATTAATAAACGAATTAGCCAAAATTAGGCTTCATCTGAGGCCAAAATTGTGAATTATTTGAGGCAAACGGAACTCGTTACTACTAAACGCAGTTAATACAATAACTGAGTTTAGAAATGTATCACTTAACGAGTTTCCAGTAATATACCTCATTTTTTTATTTATAATCTATTTAATTTCTTGACAGAATAAAAATTTATTTCCTTTTATTAGAAAACAATAAAGGATGAACATAGTAGTGAAAAATATAATGTAACTATTAGAAGATTGTATAATATGACATTCGTTTTCATCAATATTTTTTTAGTTTAAAAATTATTATTAAAAAACTAACAAAACATTTCTACTAAAAATTTATGTTTTGTCATGTGACATATATCTATCAATATTCAAAACCAATGAATTATATTACAAGACGAAATCGTATATCTCATGGTATATACGATTATAGCTTCATGCTAAATCAACGAATCGTATTTCTCTGCCTTTTAGGTTCATGCTAAACATACTACGAGTACAGTTTGATTTTCTACAATAAGTACAAAAGAAAAGTCATAAATAAACATATTTGCGTTGCTCTTTTCTTACTCCATATAAATATGTACAAATAAACACATTTCTCTTTAAGCTTCAATCTTTATTAGAAGCATTACCTAGTTTACGAAAGTTAGAAGTGGGTTTTATGCATTAACTGATAATGAATAAAGTCTTATTTTCATACAATAAATGCAAAAATAATGTTTATACCATGGTTTCAATAAAATAACACTAATAAAAAAATCCCATAATTTAACTAAAATTATCATTAATAAAATGGAAAATGTCTGTTAAATCATGCCAGAATTTTTCATTTTTAACAAAATTTAAATATTGTTAAGAATTTAAATTCTGCATTTGCTTTAATTTTCCAATAATGTCATTCCATACTTAAAAATTTTATTTACAATGCAGAAAATTTTCAAAACAATTTCAGAAAATTTCACCAATTCCCTTGATGATTTAAAAATTTTCATCCCTTCATACATTATTTCGTTATTACAGCTACTCAATTAACTAGGATGCTTAAAAATTTTATTTACAATGCAGAAAATTTCCAATACACCAATCCACTTGATGATTTTAAAATATTTATATCAACAGAAGTCGCATAACTATTTTTATATAAAAATATTAACTGATAAATTTATTTAAACATTTAAAATAATTTGATCAATTAGGATTTTAATTTTTTTTCCTTTTGTTATTATTTCACGTTTGTTATGTTGTGACTCTACATTCTTTTACATTCATTACATACATTTTTTTTATTAAATTTGATAATTACATTACATGAATTCTTATTGATAACAATGTTTGTTCAGTAATTTTCAAACATTCAAAATATTTTGTAAAAACCCTTTTAATACTTTGTGAATATAAAATTTTTCAAAATATGCAATTTAATAATTAAAGTTGGCAAGATTTAACAGACAAAATGTATTTAATTAATTTAAAAAAATTAGAAAATTTTTCAGTAAAAATATATTGTTTAGTTATTTATATTGCTTTTAGATAAATATTTTAGGGCCTTATATATTAAACTTAAAATTTAAAAAAATATTAATTTTACATAAAAATCTGATTTCTTATTCTAAATATGAACAGATTTTAAAGAAGAAGTGTTATTTTAAGATAAGAAATTAAAATAATTATCTCCATAAAAATTTCTCTTTTAAATCTGTAAAACAAATTTTGATTTTATTTAAATGAAAAATAATATACAAATGAAATAATATATAAAATGCTTCTACAAATATATTATTTTTATTATTCATTTTTAATAAAAATAAAAATTAATTACAGATTCAAATACTAAATGCATCAGTTTTGGAGTTCTTTAGTCAAAAATCAATACTGTATAGAAATCAATATTTTCAATATTATAAGTGATTTGTAATAGTTTTTTATTCGTCTTTTTCTCATTTTTTGCATGCTTTGTTATTTACTCTTTTTAAGAAATATATCTTAGAAATATTAGTTTTAAGTGTTTGTGGTAAGTAAAGAAGCAATAGGGATTTCTTGTTATAATTTTATGGCAATATGTATCATCATATTTTGACGTTCGTGTGTGAAATAAAAAAAATAGTTTACTTCTTTGTGTGATTTATTTGCCAATACATCAAAACAAATAATTTTTCAAATGTTTATCAAGTAAGATATAGAAAAAAAGTTTTTTTTTTACAATAAAACATATTCAGATTAAATACTAAAACGAGATTAGACGATTTTGAGGGATTTAATTCTGTGCTATAATCTCAGCAGTACTGTATTATCTTTCTAATTATCTAAAATATGGAACAGTGTATACTCAACTCAAATACTGATAAAAAAATAATTTATTTATTAAAATTTCAATTTTAAGAAAAAAATGTCTATTAGTTACATTTAACGTGAGACGATGTGTTTTTTAAATAAATTCTTCACGTTAACCTTGAAACCTCTGTAAACCAAGGGTGGTCAACCCTGTGGCCCGCCTTGAACATTTTTCCAACCCGTGAGATTCATTACACTTTTACAAAATATATTTATTTTACAAAGGCCAAAATAGTGAAAAACAATGTATTAAAAAAATACCTTATATGTGCATTCATATATTCAAAAATTAATGATGATTTTAAAATAATATTTTTGCGCAAACAAATATCGCACTAGTAAAATAAATATTTTTTAATAATTTCATTTTTTTAATTTTATTAGTATGTTATTGTTATATTATATCGTTTAGTAGTATCGTTAGTAATTATCGTTTAGTATTATTATTATTATTATTATTATTATTATTATATTATATATGTTTACATATAAGACTAATAGTAAACACAATAACAATAACTCATGCATTTATGACGCATTTCCAAAGTAGTCGGCAAGATCATTTGGGTTGGCCACCCTTTCTCCAGACTGTTTAATGCTAAAGCTATTTTGGAGGATTAATTGGTAGCGTGGGTGGTGAATAGTCTGCCCTTTGAGCTCAGTTGATTTGACGGAGGGCTGAGTTTCGAATCACTATTGTAGTCACTGTTTTCAGAAATGTGGATTCTTGATGCCGACTTTAACAGTGCATAACGAACTCATATCGGTAGTCAGACTGCCTTGTGGAAGTATTCCAGATTTTCTCCCGACCGACACGCAAGGTAACAAAATAGTGAGGATACTACGACACTATAGTTACCCTTAAAAGTCTAATCGGAAAGGAATATCATCCCCTAATCGTCTGTGTTGGGCTGTTTGTGGCATACATATGTGGAACACGGTACCAAATATATTCAATAATAATAATAATAATATAAAAAATTATAATAATATTGATATTATATTTAAAAATAATATTGAAAAAATTTCTTAATATAAAAAAAGAAACTTAGATTTTGTTGAACTCATATTCTTAGAAAATGAGTTAAACAAAAATTCAAATGCATTTTTTTTGCAAAAAATAAATAAACCGAAATATCTAATTGGAATAAATAAACCAGAATATATTACTTAAAAGTGGAAAAAGATAAACTATTCTTGTTTCTTATCGCACTTGGTCGATAACACTATCTAGACTAGGGATGGTCAACCCACTGCCCGCCTTGAATATTTTTCCGGCCCGTGAAATTTATCTCACTTTTACAGAATATATTTATTTTATAATGGCCAAGGTAGTGAAAACCAATCTTTTGATAAATACATTATGTTGTGCATCGATATATTCAAAACTTAACTGTCAAAAATATGAGAAAAAATTAAGTTTGGTTTTAAAATAATATTCTTGCGAATATATGACAGATATTGCCTGTTTTATTTATGGGATTACAGTTATGAGTGCGCAGAATAATTAAATTATATTCTGCGAACTCATGATGCACGCGCTTCTTGGAACAACTAATATAACAAGTTCTATGTTTAACTTTAAGCGACCTCAGTGACGCAGTGACCATCCTTAGATACGCACAGTTGATTGGTGATAGCAGAGCAAACTAGACTTGAAAGTGTTAGTAATTTTCGTTCAACTTACACCGTTTGAATGCTTTGTGAATCGCCGTGAATCACATTATGAATCGTTTTTTTTCTAAAATGAAACTGAACACGCAAGCACGTTCAAACATAACGGATGCTAACATGTAACACAATTACGATGTGCAACTACCCAAATTGAGATCGATTTGCAAAAGATAGTGAAAGATAGGAGAAACAAATATCACACTAATAAAATAAATATTTTTTAATGATTTCATTTTTTTTTATTTCGTTTATATTTATATTTATTCGTTTATATATTATATATTTTTAATATTTCATTTTAGTATTATATATTTCTTTACAATTTGCGTTTATTATTATTGATAATAATGATATTTACATGTAAGAATAATAGTAAACACAAAAATAATAACTCATTACGTTTCAATGTTTCACTCCAGAAAAATGTCTACATTGGGTCTAAATTTTATATGGTGATATATAATTTTATATACGGCCCGCGGAATTATGATGTGTTTCCAAAATGGCCAGTAAGATTATTTGGGTTGGCTACCTCTAATCTAAACCAAGTCCATAAACCAGTTTCTTAAAACGACGAGCCATCATAAATGATAAAAAATACAGCTTCAAACTGATTATACATAATATATTGGAAGTTAAAGGAAAACGTATTATTTTTTGCTCAAATAATCCGAAGTGAAAATAAATCGATACTTTAAGCAACACTATATTTAACGATATGAAAACCAAATTGCAGCTCTCTAAATTTAACAGGTAAATGCAATTAAGATATTGTAAAAACTCGCTAATGGAAGCTACACAACTGAAAGCGAAAGAAAATCCCCAGTGGAAATCAACAAAAGTAATTTGTAAATGCGCTTGGAAGTTGCACCTAGCCGTATGCTTCTTACTTCTTTTTATCTCCTAACAGAATAGGTTGCTCATCACTATTTTAGCAAAGAATTTTTAATTCTTGAATATTTACTTGTAAATCAGGCTATTTATTTTATAAACTGATTACCCTATGAGGCATCTGTAATCTACTTATCACCATATTTAGTCTTTTAAGTGGAATTCACATTTAATATATAATATTTATATTGAAAGCAATTCGCTAAAACTTGCTTTAATAGGATTCATTCTTATGACACATTTTAAATGAAAATGAGATATTTATTTCTTTATTATTTTAAGAAGTAAAATTTTCATTGGTAATAATTAAATATATTTTTGGTCTATAATAATTCAAATTTTAAAACTATTCAACAATGTTTTAGTTAGTTGATTTCACCCATATTTTATTATTTATGTTATTTACATATGTTTATATTGACATTTACTTTTTTTTCTAAAATAATAGTTTTACATTTTCGGTGTGTTAAAGGACAGTGTGGGTGACTAGTCCCCCCCTTGAGAGCAGTTGATTTGATGGAGGGCTAAGTTTCTAAGCTACTGGCAGTGTCTGTTGTTGCCATTGCTTTCATAAACGAGGGGACTGCCTGGTGGGAGTATTACAGATTTTCTATCCACCGACACTCAAAATCTGTATAGTTACCCTTAAAACTCTTTTCGGAAAGCAATATCATCCCCTGATCGTGTCTGTCGTTGGCTATTCGTGACATGGGAACAAACAGGGTACTCAAATACGTTCAGCAATAAAAAAAAACCAGATACTTTTAAAGAAATTTCTTAACGTAATTTAAGAAAATGAGTTCAACAAAAGTACAAATAAATTTTTAAAAAAATAAATTAATTTAAATATCAAACTGAATAAATAAATCAGAATGTATTATTTTAAAAATGGTAAAAGATAAACTGATTATACATAATATATTTTAAGTTAGATTAAAAGGTATTATTTTGCACAAATACACATTAGAAGTGAAAATAAATCGATACTTTAAGCAGCACTGCATTTAACGTTATGGAAAGCAAATTGCAGCTCTCTAAATTTAACAGGTAAATGCAATTAAGATATTGTAAAAAGTCGCTAATGGAAGCTACACAACTGAAAGCGAAAGAAAATCCCCAGTGGAAATCAACAAAAGTAATTTGTAAATGCGCTTGGAAGTTGCACCTAGCCTTCCTTCTTGCTTCTTTTTATCTCCTAACAGAACAGGTTGCTCAACACTATTTTAGCAAAGAATTTTTAATTCCTGAATATTTGCTTGTAAATCAGGCTATTTATTTTATAAACTGATTACCCTATGAGGCATCTGTAATCTACTTATCACCATATTTAGTCTTTTAAGTGGAATTCACATTTAATATATAATATTTATATTGAAAGCAATTCGCTAAAACTTGCTTTAATAGGATTCATTCTTATGACACATTTTAAATGAAAATTGGTTGTTTGTGTCTTTAATTTTTTTAAGAAATAAAATTTTCATTCATATTAATAAAATATATTTCTGGTCTAAAATAATTCAAATTTTGAAACAGTTTTTCACAAAATGGTTTAGTTCGTTTATTAGTTTATTTTTCACTTTTATTTTGTTGTGATATTTACATATGTTTATATTGACATTTATTTATTTTCTGAAATATTAGTTTTACATTTACTTGTTTTCTTGTTCATGAGCGAATTATCGGAGAGCAGGCAGCCTTATGACCAAGCAAAAAACAAATAAATTAAGAATTAACTGCTTCTGACTTTCCATTTCTGTAAACAAATATCTGTTAAATTCAAATATATCTTAGTAAATGCTTAAGTAGTAGCATTTCATATAAGTTTAATAAGCAATGTAGCCATGCTTTTTCCTACTAACTTCAAGAGCGCACCCTGTGGTGTTCAGGAGAAACGGTCCGTAGACATCCAGACAATCACCCGAGAGGAGGAACAGCGCAACCGGCTCTGCCGCTGAGAAACGTTTAGTTTACAATCTCTCATACAGGGAAGAAATATAGTTAACGCAACCCTGTGTATTTGTTGGCCTACAGAATCTCTGCCGGAGAGGAAGTATCTTTAGCGCATCCAGCGAGCACCTGAGTATCTTTATGTTATCTTTTTACTTAACTTTATCTTACCTGAGTATCTTAAAAGTGGAATACTTTCACGAATATTTAATTATAAATCTATAAATGAGTTAAATATTGTATGTGTGTCGTGTTTCTGTGCATGTAAATAAAGCTGTGTGTTCTCCAGCCTGTGTCTCAAATCTCAACCCAACCACACCCAGTTACAATACAGCTGCATATACAACGACAACACTTAATATATTTTCGGATTTAGCTTTCTGTATCTGTATAAAAGAAGTACGACAATATTACTTATTCTAGTATTGCAACAAATTCTAACATAGAAACAAACGTATTCTACATTTAAAGCTTTCGTTAAATCTCATAGCATATATTATTCTTCAAAAACCATTATAAAACAGAGTATCAGAATAAAATTTTACGTAGGGTTTGCAAACTTTTCTAGAATTCTAGAAATGTGATAAAAGTTAATTATTTGTTAAAAGTATGTTATAAATTTTGTCAAAAATTGCATTAGATGATCAATAAATCAAGTTGTTTCATTTTTTCATTGATTTAAATCGATCTTTAGAAATTAATCAGACGAAATTATAGAAACTGATATTTCTTATTTTCAGTTAAAAGTAAAACTGAAAAATAAGTTTTAAAATTAAAAATATTCATAAATTACTTTAAATTTTAAATATTTAAATATCATTTTTGTCTGTAGTTTGTGAATTAGAATCATGAGAAAAGAATGCATATAACGTTTCGTACAACGTACGTAAAGAAAAAAACGTTATAAACTCAGCAGACGTTATTAATTTAAAAAATTTATCACACATAAAAACTGAGAATCCGTTCATGCTCTATAGTGCCATTTTTGACCCAGTAGTAGTATATAATAGCTGGAACTCATACAGACCAAAATTAGAATTCCTCTAATGTTTCGAGGTACAGACATTATTTTTAAAAACAGATTCGTTGGTGATTATTATACAGTGCCTCACATTAAAAAGGCGTCTGAACCTTGTAAGATTTCTGATAATTCTTAAAAGGGCCAATCAGTAGAAACAAAAAGTCCTTTGAGAAAACATTATTACGTTCCTCAAGCTATTGTAAGACAATGGTGGACCGCAGAAGCGAGCATACATTGAATGCATAAAAAAATAGGCATGGTCATAACTTGGGAGTATGCTTCAGCATTGAAAAAATTATATTACATTTTATTAATGCCATTTATATATTAATATATAATTTAATTCCTTGGGAAAAACTTAATTTGATACCTTGCATATAACTCTTAATATAAAATAAAATTTGATAATTATGGAGTTATATTTAAAATATAACTGTATTTTTCGATATATGTTTCTTGACAAATAAGCATTTTATTATTTAATGTATAAATAAATAAACATATTTTTGTTGCGGTCTTGTGAATAGCATATTAGGCTACCAAACTAAAAACCTTGGTTCGAGATCTAATAATTGATACAGAACTGAAAGCTTTCATGTTTTGTGAATCTGTAAGCTGAAATGTCCTTAAATTAAATTCGAGGAAGACTTTACGAACACCTCAAATACTCCTCAAAACCTTTTTTTTAATAAATACCTTTATTCAAGTTACATTATTCGTTTTATTACAAATAAACAAAACAGTGTAACTGTATAAAAACGCTTTTTATATTTAAAATCCCCATGTTATTTTTTTTAACGTAAGCTATTATGTCTGCATCTAGGTTATGAAATAAATCACAAAAACTGTTGTGAACCTTGAGGATATATTGATTTATATATGCTCATAAATAATATAATAATTATTCTTTGTTTACATTTTTTTTCAATATTAAACGCAAAAATTTATTTTCTATTTAACTTATTTAAATTGGAATTTGTTTTAATAAATTTTCTTTTTTAACTGTATTTAGTTAACATAGTTTGTTCTATAATTACTTGTGCTAAAGTAATTATAGAACAAAAAGAACACTTAACAGTGCTTTTGTAATTTTTTTTTTTTATGTATAGCGCTTTCATAGCAATTTAGAATTTTTTTTTTTTTTTTTTTTTTATTATCAAATTTTTCTCGTTATGTTTTAGTTACAGAAAAACAATAGAGTTATTGATGCTGGTAGAAAAAAACAGCAAAATTTACATAAAAAGAAAACTCTCGCAATTCATAATTGACATAATTGTCAATTTGAAACTCATAATATTCTATTCTGAGGAAATTTCCATAAAATATATAGCATGTAATTAAGTTTTGATTGATGAATGTAGAAGAACGATACCGTTGACATAGATTAATTTTATGGTTTAACCAAATTTTAAACGTTTTAAAACTATTGTGGAAATACTTTATTTCGCCAAAATTGCTTTTTAACTTAGAAGAAGTATTATTTTTAAAAAATATAATTAAATCTATTTATTTCATTTGTTAATAATATAGTTAGCCGATGAAATAAATAGAGTTAAAATATACCGGTTAACAAATGAAATATATAGTTAAAAAAATTTGAAAACAATTTTCTTTGTAAAATTTTATAAAAACAATTATTATATGCTTGAAACTTATTTAATCTTTTGAACTAAATATTTTACAGCATACCTGCACAACAAGAACGCTCAACATGATTAGCCATACATGAATTTTCATTTCAATTCCCATCAACAACAAGTTATTACAAACTCTTATGTAAGCTACGTGAGAATTTATAATATATTAAAGCACTATATAAATATATTTTAAAAAGTTAGCTTCTAATAACTATAAAACATCTTATAGGAACTTTTAGAAAATAATGTTCATTACATTATAATTTTTATTCTTATTCTTACAATCTTTATTATAAATACAAAAACCAATTTGATGTATTTAGGAGGTTGTTTTATAAAACCATGCATTTAAAAAGTCTTAAATTTTTATTAACAAAAAAAAATTAACACTGTATAAACAATATTGAATTATGATCAATAAATTTTAGAAGCACTTAAATAATTTTATTAATCCCTTTGACTTACGAAACAGGATTTATATTTTAATTTAATTAGTATAAATCGCAGTGCAACAAACATTCAATATGTATCAGTTATATAACATGAGTTTTAATAAATCCCATATCCCTTGATGTCTCCTATATTAAAACACTTGAAATGTACAATTATGAATATAATGAAGTTATTATGAATATGTCTCATATATAAGCAATATAAGTTATTATGAATATGTCTTATGAATATACAATTATGAATATGTCTCCTATATAAGCAAACAAGTTATTTGTATCAGTAATCAATAACTCATGACAGAAAATTATACTTAACTAACACATAACACATTGATAATGAAAGGGAAATTCTCAAATGTAATCTGTAGAGGTTTCTGTAGAAAGTTTCATTGTAATATGAGGAGAAATGTGTATTTATCGTAAATTTCTCCATCTGTTACAAAGAAATGTGACACTAAGTTATTTGGAGCAACAATAAACACGACTTTATGTACCTTTCTGGTTGGGACACTGGAGAACAATGCTGTTTCAACCCATTATTCATGGGGTTAGCGATTATGGAAGCCAACAGCTTACTGTGCAAACCCATTACTAAAGATTGCTGGAAGGTGCTTAATGGGTTGAAAAATGATAGTTCGAAACAATGTTTCGCTCGTTCGTTGAATAGATTCTACGGCAAATATTGTAACCGTTGTACATTTGGAACATACATTAACAAGATTACCAATCGTTTCCTGATATTTACAAACTAAGTTGTAGTAATTTAGCAGATGAACAATCACAATAAGTAAGCTTTATTAATTGCACAGTTGCCATTAAATGAACTCGAATAATTTCAGAATGATTTTTAAAAAAATGAAATAATTTTAAAATGTTACAGAAGTTGTAAAGACAATAATTTATATAACAGATTATATAAATGGAGCAATTTAAAAATACTACAGAAATTGTGTCCATTTAAATTTAATCTCGCTTAATATATTTATTAGGAATATTTAGATAAATTGTTTAAATTTAAACGGGGCATAATTACAATTATTCTTAAAGAGACAATTAAGAATCTCCAAACAATTAAATCTTTTTTCATTATATTCTTATTGCAAGTATATCAGCAAATATAATAAATGCATTGCTAACTTTAAAAAAAGATAACCAAATAGTGAAATATGCAAAAACAATATTCATTTCGGAAGTCACAACAGTTCTACCCGACCTACGCTTCAGTGACAACTTGCACCGCTGGTGAGCATTACGACTGAGGTTCAATTCACTGGTGACTTTGTTGTAGACACTGTTTCAAAAAACGAGGAGGCTCGATGGCATTTGTGATGTTTAGCATCTTGCCTCGTTAGTCGTACTGCCGGTGGAAGTTTTCCGTATTTTCTCCCATACGATACTCAAATGTGGGGTAGTTCCCTCCTAAAAGTTCTCCCGGAAGACACTGCCTTCCTTCTTTAGATCATGGAGCCAACTCAGATTTCTACCTACGGGACAGAAGCTGCCCACTCCTTTTTCCTCCTTTCATGGCCATGACCACACAGGTTCTTAGACTTTGTTTAGATATTGCTGTCTACCAAGTGGGATAAGACACAACAACAAACATTAAATAGGCATCAGTTCTACTCGTATAACAGGAAAATATAAATAAATTCCCATATCCTTTAACGTCTTCTATATTAAATCACATTCAATGTACAATTATGAAAAGCAAACAATTTATTCGTGTAAGTAATTAATGACTCCTACGAGAAAATTGTACTTAACTACCACTTAACACATTGATAATGAAAGCGAAATACTCAAACACAATCTGTAGAGGCTTAAAAAGTTTCATTAAAGTAATATGAGAAGAAATGTGTATTTATCGTAAATTTCCCCATCTGTTACAAAGAAATGTAACACTAAGTTATTTGGAACAACAATAAACACGACTTTATATACCTTTCTGGTTGGGACACTGGAGAACAATACTGGGCTGTTTCAGCCCATTATTCATGGGGTTAGCGATTATGGAAGCCAACAGCTTAATGTGCAAACCCATTACTAAAGATTGCTGGAAGGTGCTTAATGGGTTGAAAAATGATAGTTCGAAACAATGTTTCGCTCGTTTGGTGAATAGATTCTACGGCAAATATTGTAACCGTTGTACATTTGGAACATACATTAACAAGATTACCAATCGTTTCCTGATCTTTACAAACTAAGTTGTAGTAATTTTCCAAATTAACAATTATAATAAATAAGCTTTATTAATTGCATTGTTGGCATTAAATGTACTCGAATAATTTCTAAATGATTTTTAAAAAAAATGTAATAATTTAAAAATGTTTCAGAAGTTGTAAAGGCAATAAATTATAAAGCAGATTATATAAATGGAGCAATTTAAAAATGCTACAGAAGTTGTGTCCCGTTTAAATTAAAATTCGATCCCGTTTAATAGATTTATTAGAAATAAATGGATTCAATTTAAAAGGGAACTTAATTATAATTATTCTCAAAAAGACAATTGAAACATCCTCAAACAACTCAATATTCTTTCAAACGTTCTTAATACAAGCATAGCATCAAAGATAATAAATGCCTCTCTAACTAAAAAAAAAAAAAAAAAATTAAATAGTGAGATTGCAAAAACACACTCATTACAGACGTCATAACAGTTCATCTGCATGTAAAAGCAGTTAAAAGAAAAATTGATGAAAATCATTAGTCATAAGCCTGTAAGGAAATTATATGGGTTATTTTGGTAAATTGTATATTTTTTTCAACTAATCATTATATCAGTTTTTAGAATAGGTTTAATTTTTTTCTCAAAGTATTGTATGAATGGCAACTTCTTTTACTGAAAATGAAGCATTCAGAATATTGGGCACCCAAAGGTTATTTTAATTCTTCTTCTGAAGCACTACAGCAGGTTGCCGGCAGTTCCGGTTTTTTCTGACTAGATTTCTAAACATGTGAATTTTTCTTTTTAAGGAGTAAAGTTCTTAGCCCTTCTCCCAATCCCCTTATTTGTCGCTCTACGGTCATTTGTTGTTAATTAGACAGGGGCTTGCGTCTTAAAATGGATTCCAAATCACTACAGGACTCCATGGCACCGCCGGGGCTTGAATCCGAAAACTGTTATACTGAGAGCCAGAGCACTAGTCACTCGGCTATCAGGCTCCTATTTTATTAGTTGGTGTTATTAATTTTTTATTAATAAGTTTTTTTATTTTTATGAACTGTTATATATTATACATCTAAAGCTAACTGACAAAATTATTTTTCCTTAAATATTAACAACAAAATTTACTAAAATTAATGGTCTTGCTTTTAGAAACTAACTATATCAAAATGTAAAATAAATTGGTTATTTTATATTTCTTTGTTGAATATGCAAATCTGTAAACGTTGCAATTCCTGGCTATTTACAATTCCCGCAAAGTCCATTTGTCAAATTTTTTCATCTTTCCAAGGGCAGCTAGGTGTCTCGAAACTGTTGTTGTGCTTACTTCAAAATCAACAGCAATTACTCTCACAGTTTTTGTAAGGTTAGCTGTAATTTTTGCCTTCCAAATAACACTAAAATGTATATTTTCTGGGTCGTACACTGAATTCATTTTCTAAGCTAATCTCTCTTGATTTAAAATTCTGAAACCCTCGTCTAACGTTAATACATTGCTTTTTTCATTTCCAATTGCATCATTAACGTTTCATGTTGCTTGGGTAGCCGAATGTCGAAGTTTATATTCACACAGAAAAGTGATCCTATTTCATGGGATTTCATGTTTTTGTTAAAGATTTTCTAAAATTTTGAAACTTACATGCAAGCAAAATATACCATTAGATAAAGAACAGAATAATCAGTATAATGTTATATAAAACTATTTAACTTAATACAATTATGTATATATATTTTTATAGAGCATGAATTATTACTAAAAATTCAATTTCCTGTGGAACAATTTCTCCGAATATGTATATATTTCAAAATTAAAAATAATTATATTGCTGAATGAAAAAATTCTGTTAACATAAAAACAAATTATTTGTTGTAATTAATAAAAAAATTGCTATTCTGGCAATATCTAGCATAAAAAAAACAGAAAACGATTCGAAAGAAGATAACGAGCAAATTGATTAAACAGGCCCATGCAAAATAACAGATTTTAAAGCATAAATACACAAAAATATCAATTTTAGTGGTGGAAACGGTTAACGAAAGAAGCAATTAAATTACCGTAGATTTATTTAATTGAGAAATTACACAGACAAATTTAATTATCACTTATCAGCTATTCATATATTGAAATTATTATTATTTTTTTTTAAATATCAAAATTATTTTCGGGAATTAATATAAATTTACTATAAATGAAGTTACGTTACTAATAAATTTTCCTTTGTTTTCGTATGAATATTTCTTTTGGGTTTTCATACGCAATTTCTTTTGACGTTTACTGATTTGACTGTGAACTTGTTTGAAATCCAGTTGTATATTTTGTGTAAATTTTTGTGTTCTTTTATAAATTCCTTCTATTAGCTCACACTCTCCCTATATATATATATCTCGTTCAAATTTTCAATCGTTCATAAAATACATTTTATTCATCCACTCAAGTTCAAATACATTTTTTTTGAACTTGTAGTGGATGACATTGGATGTTAATACTGATTTTTCAATATTAATACAGGTCAAATATTAATTCCTTAATTGAATTTAATTAATTAATTTTAGTTTTATATGGGAGAAATATTCATATTTTCACGCTGCTCTTTCTTCTCATTTGCTCATCATTAATTATTTTATTCATTCAATTATTAACTACAAATTGGCAATAATACAAAAAAATCGTCTGATTTTAATTAAGCTTATTCTTCTGGATATTATTATTCTTATTTTTTTACGTTTGAAATTTGAAACGATCGTGTTTGAGTATTCTTGTTAATGTATTCTATATTTTTTCATTTTAAATGATCAAAAAGTTTTTAATTAAATTTGAAATATAGCCTAATATATTTGCTTTTATTATTTTTATCGTATGTATTTGCTTTTATTATTTTGCTGTAATTCGAGATTGCTGTTCTTTTTTTTTTCAATTCCTTCTATTAGCTCACACTCTCCCTATATATATCTTGTTCAAATTTTCAATCGTTAACAAAATACTTTTTATTCATCCACTCACGTTCAAATACAATTTTTTTTTGAACTTGTAGTGGATGACACTTGATGTTAATGCAGTTTTTTTTTAATTCAGTAATTAAATTTACTTAATTAATTTTAGTTTTTTTTTAGATTTAAGTTGCCTATATCTACCAATAGATGGCGCCAGATAAACTTAAAAAAAATTATTGAAAATTATTTATAAAGGACTTTCTGCAATATAGTGAAAAAAAGAAGGAATTGACTTTAAAAAATGTGGTTTTATATTACTTGTTTTATTTGCCAACACAGCTCCAGCCATTCATCCTTTCGACATTTGTGATTGACTAACGACTTTCAGTTTCGTTGCAATAGCTTCTTAACATCTCGGATCTTGAGCAATATCTTTTTTTTTATTTCTGAAATGCTTGAATGTGAAACACATAAGTGTTTTTTTTTATTAATGTTTTGTTATTCAATTCGAATATCTCTAGTAGGAAATTTAATTTTGAAAACGTAACTACGACGGAAGCATATATATATATATATATATATATATATGTGTGTCCAGATAGAAATTTCAGAAAATACGGATAATAAAACTTCATAAAATTTTTATGAAATTTTATTAAGTATAAATTATATTACTTTGTAAAAATTATATTTAAAATTACAATTGGTTAGAATTTATATTTTAGAATTTACTTATAATATCAGTAAACAATAACAACCAATTTCTATAAAAACTATTAATTCCAGGAACTAAACTAAAACTAAAGCAGGATTCTTGTAGAATAACTTTATATCGCCAGAACACCAGCATATTAAATTTCTGTATAATACAAATGCAATGAAGAAAAGTAATGTTTAAGTCGTTCTGGTTTTCCATATCAACTGCTTTAGATGAAATTATAATAATAATTTTACTCTAATTTTTTGGGATAAATTTCTAATTAATTAGTCATATTAAAAGCTGACAACAAGATGCATCAGACAAAACTATTTTTATTCAATTATGATAAATTAAAATGATGTGAATATTAACAAAAATAGTTTAGAACATTAAAAATAATTAAGCCTATTATATAACAACAAAAAATGTTTTAAAAAGGACACAAATATGAAAAGTTTTATTTTTTAATTTTAAAAACATCTTTTCAGCAATTACTTTTTTAACATTTCTGTTTTATTTAAATTTTTTAAACTCTATTTCAATACATGAAAATTTAAACGGGTATATATAAAATGAACGCTGGTGTTAAGCACCGATATGTTTATAAATCTTGTTACAAAATATTTTCCGTGAAAATTATTTAACGCTTAAAAAAACAATGTTCATTTATACATTTTAAAAAAATCTTTCATTTATACATTTTAAAAAAATCAGTTCATTCATACATTTTAAAAAAATCAGTTCATTCATACATTTTAAAAAAATCAGTTCATTCATACATTTAAAAAAATCAGCTCATTTATACATTTTAAAAAATCAGTTCATTTATACATTTAAAAGAAATTATTCATTTAAACGCTTTCAAAACATTCATTTTAACGCTTTAAACCAACGATTCATTAAAACGTTTTAAAAAACCCATTCATTTAAATCTTTTAAAATCACGTTTATTTAAATCTTTTAAAAGCATTTAAATGTTTTAAAAAGTTGTTACAAAACCTTTATTCTAGAATAAACTTTTTTAATGAATTATAATGTAAAATACTTGTAAGTAAATTAAACGAGGGTTTTTTGGGGCCTTTTCACTACGTATCAGTTAAAATTATAGACTCAGTGAGAATAATTAAATTTGTCTGTGTTCTAAAATTATAAAATACAAACGTGTATATATATATATATATATATATATACACTAATGTAACGTATTGTTGGTCAACATTATTAAATTATGAAGCGAAATACAGTATTGTAGAAACATTCTTCATCTAACTCCCTCTATAAAAAATGTAAGCCGCCTCAATCACAGAAAAACTTACTCTGATTGGCTCATGCATCATTACTGAAGCATGGATTTCCTCCCAGCCCAAATAGTGGGGTAATTTTTTCTCTTATACCAATTTTTATTGAACAATACTTTATTTTACTGAATAGTTTATAGATATATATATATCGGATAACTATAATATTATCTAAGTAAATAAGATTATGCCAGAAGTAATAGCAATAATACGGGAAACCCTGCATTCCTTATGTTTCAAACTGTACAGCTGAAAGTTATCCCATATCAAGAAAGACACATTGATTATTTAAGTCGTATCAATCATTTCAGTTTCTATCTATAGAACCAAAAACCAACGAAAAAATATTAACGTTGTCGGATAACAGTAAAGGATGTAATAACATTAGGAAAAAATGTCTGGGTTTCTAATATTTCTAGCAGTTATTAAAAACAAAGTACCATAAATGTTAGAAAACATATTGGCCTTTCTAGCAGGGATGTACTTTTAGAAGTGGGAGTTATAACTCTTTACTTGAGGTTAAATAAAACAGATGTGATACAAATTCGTTTTACGTAGACCATACCAAATATATATAATTAAGTATTATAGGTATTTTTAATTATATTTTTGTATAGAAGTTTAGTATAGTTTTAGTATTGACATTTGCGCATTAGGTAATTGCAAATGTTATTGCAAAACAGTGACAGATTAAGCATCATCTAGTTAGAAATGAAATGGTGTTACACCACTTAAATAAAATAAAGGGAATGGCGTTTGGGAGGACTTATATGATTCAAAGTTTGTGTGCTCCTTATATTATAAAAATTTATTATTGGGAAATTCCAATGAGGTAATCCAATTATAGATGCAAGATTTTGTGTAACAATCAGATTCTTACATGTTAGCTAAGAACCACAAGTAATGCACATAATTATAGATTCCTTATATCGGAATCGAAACTCTACAATATATTCATCAGGTATTATGAAGGTGGCATACAAGAATAAATGCAATCAATTCAGTCCAATAATATATTCAATATCTCGAGGCTGTCTCCTCAAATAGAGAATTTAATTAAATACAGACTAAATCAGAAGAAGTGTTATTCAAAAGCGAATATAAGTTTTCCTTTGAAAATATCTCGGTTAGTTGATTGATTTAGGTTAATTAGATTTGTCTGAAATAGATGTTTATAGGAAGCCATTCTGCATTTTGATATAAAGAGACGCCATTCTGCATGTTGATATATTTCTGAATGTTCTACAACACCAATAAGTATTTAAAAAACAAAGTCAGTTACAAATATTCTATATTTAATGGCAGGAATATATTGTGAGCTACACTTGGAACAAATCAATCCAGGGCTCAAACACTATCCAAAATTGGCATAAAAGATTACTTGTTTATTTTCACACAAAAACATTCAGATGGGTGTAATTAATAAACAGATTGCATGTTTGTATAATTTAGACAATATTTCTTGCCTTTTAGAGTTATTATTATTAGGAATTTTACCATGATTTTTGTTGTTGCACATTTGTTGCTATGTATAACTTGTTGTTGCACTCCATTCAACATCTATCATAAATATTTTAAAAGTAAAAAAAAAATATAGTAAAATATAATCTGAATAAAATTAATAAATGATGTACCGTCAGGTATGATATATTGTTAGAAAATAGTGGAACGTAAGATGTCACGCATAGAATTTTTAATACGTCCAACTAAAATTACTTTGGCTTTAGTATGTAAATTATTCATCATATTAATACATTTATTAGTGTGGGCTGCTTTATCAGAAAACGCTATCACATAAATGAATTTTTATGTCTAAAAGAAATTACTTTAAAATTCCCCATTAAAATTTTGTAATACTCCATCCAATATTAGTTATGTTGAACTTAAAATGATTTTTAGGACCGTTAATATTTTTAATACATTACCCATATTTAATTCACATCAAATTTCTTGATAAACATGGAATCTACAAATGTTCCATTAACATTCTAGACATCCCTATGTATATGTACAATAAGTGCATTTCCATTCCCAAGTTTAAATATTAATCTTTTTCACATAGCAAGCCTTTTTATTTGATGAAACTATTTCAAATCTGAAAATTAAAGTTTCTTCATTAAAAACTTCTGCGACGTCTTTTTATGATACAAATGTGAGCTAAGCATAATATGAAATTGATCGTTTTCTTCCTTTTAAATAAATTAATTTGGACATGAACATCAATATGAATTTATATGAACAATTCCTTTGGGCACGTTATTTGTTTACAAAATTTTGCCCGACTCAGGTCTCAGTGTCAACGTGCGTCGCTGGTGTGCATTTGGATTGATGTTCAATCAGTTGGCGGCTTTATTGTAGGCACAATTTCAAAAACGAGGAAACTCAATGCCATTTGTGATATTTAGTATCTTGCCGCATTAGTCGGACGACCTGAGGGGAGTATTCCAAAATTGTTCTCATACTGTGCACAAATGCAAGGTAGCTAACCGTAAAAGTCCTTCTGGATGGCACTGCCCTCTTTCTTCAGCGACACGGAGCCAAGTCAGATTTCTACCTACGTTTGCTCTATCACAACAGAAGCTTCCTCTTTCCCTCCATCTATGAGTATACTGCTTATGGGATGTCCTTCCCATATTGTAGAATACTGAGGATTAGACACACACACGACACAAACGTATTTATTTTTTTTTATAAATTAAAGTAGATTAAAAATTTAAAACTAGTTTTATTCATAAAGCTATATATAGCAAAATTAAAAAAAAAATAAAACAAATATAATTTTAGGTGATGTATCTCAATTACTCATTTATAATAATCATCTCAATTCTCATTTATAATAATCATCTTTTTGCTGTCAAAATACTAATTTTTTCAGTGAGGAAATTTAAATAATTAAATGAACTATTAATACCTCAATTTAGATATCATTCAGCTGACACTTTTATCATTAAAATCAAATTTATCATGATAAAGTAATCATTTTTCCTTAGACATGAAAATGCAAAGCAAATATTCAAATAAAAAAAAAGAAAATGCAGAATAATAAAAAAAACCTGAGTATAATTTGATTTGCATAATTAAATGAGCGTGATTAAATTTAATGCATCCATAATCCGCAATTTCCAGATATCAAACTAATGTGCTAACCAATAAAAATCAAAAATGTAATTTTTTCCCTTTTCTATTAACACATTTTATTTTTATTAATCGCATTAATTTACTAACCTTCTTTTTTTTAATGCATTTCTAATAATGAAGTTATTTTTGTGCGCCTAAAAAGTATAATTTTGATCTTAAATTCTAACTAATAAGACTTTTGAATGAAACCTTTTATACCCTTAATAGTTATATAGGGTTTTCCAAAGAATATTTTGGATTATGGTTTTTAATATTATCCTATATTTGAATTCAGTACGATGTTGAGGGAAAAGTGATGCTTTAGTAAAGTGGCATATGAGTTAAAATTGGTTAAATTAAGCATATCTGATAGTCAAAAAATATTGGTTTGGAAAAATATAAAGTTTTTTTTTTTTGAGTTTAAAATATTAAGTAGTAACTTAAAAATTCAAAGGATGTTTAAATTTAATAGTGGTTTTTAATATTATCGGAATCATTATATTAATTTATAATTTAAATATACGAATTTTAATGTAAGGTGCAAGAGAATTTATAGTTTGAATTTGATGTTTGCCTTTTTGTTAAAATCTATACGTAGTTGTTAATTTTTTTAAAAAAAATCTTTAATTTCTCAAATTTTTAATTTAAAAAAAAATTCTTCACATTTTTTAATGAAAATAACTTCAAATTTTAAGAAATCTGAAAAAATTCTGAATAATAATCAAAAGCGATTTTTGTTACAATTTTTAAAAATTTGAAAATTTTTAAATGTGCGTAAAATAATAATGTAATGTTCTAATTTTTTAAAATTTTAAAATTTTTTAAAATATTTGAAAATTTTTAAGCTTTTAAAAATTTTAGAAAAGGTCATATTTTTAATGTTCTTAAATTTTTAGAAATTTTAAAAAATTATGAATAATAATTGAAAAATCTTTTTCAAATCTGAAATCAAATAATCAAATAATAAACAAAAATCTCTTTTGAAATTATTCACAAAAATCTTTTTGTGAATAATAATTAAAGGAAATTTTTTTTACTATCCTAATATATGAATAATATTCAAAATTAAAAAAAAAATTTTTTTTTTTTCATTTTAGAAGTTTAGATTTAGAATACTGCAGTAGTGACAAAATTTAAAAAGGAAGTATTAATTGAATATTAAAACAAATATAACAATCGAAGGAAATATATAAAAAAAGTATTGATAGAGGTTAAAAAGAATAGAAAAATGAAGAATTTAAAAGTAAACCAGAAAATCGGAAAAAAACTTTAATATATCTTAATTTTTCTAGTAATTTTATGATGATAGAAGATATAATGGATTCACATATTATGAATGAAATTACATATAAAAAAACATAATGATATCAAATTGAAATTCTTCTAAAATATCTTACACTATTATGATAAAAGACATATGCGGAATAAAAAAAATTATTATTTAATAAAAACTAATTTTGCTGGAATAATAATAAACAATTTATCTGAAAGATTTAGAAAAATAATAAGCTATAATATTTGTAAATATTGACAAGGTCTCTAAAATATAAGAATAATTGAAAGAAAATAAAGAATAAATTATGTGTTTTAGCCTTGCATGTAACTTAATTTGAAAGAAAGAAGTTTTGTTCGTACTTAAATAAGACAGAAACTCTTCCATTGAACGTAAATCTAGCTTCTTTCCCCCTGTCACGAAAGGCATTAACATTTCAGAAACAGAGCGATATCGATTAGGAAATATTTAATTAAGTGCATTAGCAGAGATTCAACCACTCGGCATTTTAAATTACTGCAAACCTCAAAAGAGTTCCCTTAAATGGATCGAATTTTTGTTCAAGATCTATTTCTTCATGAACACTATTGTTTTTCGAAGAATTTGTTAAGTTATAGACTAGAAGAAATGCATTTTTTTATTGAAGTTTCAAAGAAAATTTTAAGCACAAGATTCTTAAACCATTAAAATATAATGTGTTAAAGTGCTATTAAGGCTTTAATTAATATAAATTTTAAAGTTACCAATAAAACCCTCATGGAATAAAAAAAAAATAATAATAATATTTTTTTTTATAGATGACTAATAAAACTCTTTTTGGTTTTTTTAAATTTAGAAAAAATTGCAGAAGTACTATAAGTTCAGCTATTTCAGAAATGCCAATGCTTTAGTAACTATAATATGAATTCAAATAATTTTATCGCTATGATATTTAAGTAAATAATTCACATAAAAATCTAAGTGGAAATTTTCAGTATATATATATATATATATATAAATTAAAAACCATAATCAGCTTTGTTTTATGCCAAATTGTAAAAATCAATTATAGAAAATAGACATTAATTGACATTGCTGAATTTTTGTCATAATGGATTAAAAGGGGGGATAACTCAAAATAGCAGCAATATTTTTAAGTTAGTATCCAAACTACACATGAGCATTTGCTTTCTGTGAGTGGATAAACGTGGAACAGGCACAAAAAAGTTTTTTAAATAGTTTTAAAAAAATTAAATGATTAACTAAAATTAAAAAATTGACTGAACAAAAATTGTCAACTGAAACTTGTATTGAAAGAATACGTTTCTCAAGGACATTATAACATGTGAACAGAAAATAATTTTTATAATCCTTTTTACAAATCCAAAATTTCGTCTGGATTCTTTTAATCTATCGTATAATTTTCAATTCTGTTCTACCATTCTTCAAAATCCAGTTCATACATACCCCAATTTAGTATTTAGTTAAAATGTTCTAAAACGGCAATATTCCTTTTTTCAATCTTTAACTAGTCACCATTAATAATTTTAATAATAGAAAAAATAATTTAACTAATTCAGTAATTTGATATAATTCCATTTAGTTTACAGCTTCTATATTATTTTAATTTTCTTCTACTCGATACATGCATTGGTTTTACGCTATAGAAATACAAAATAAAAAAACAAATGGTTGGTAGCATTCAATAAAAGAATTGGCTGAAACATCTGTTTCTTTGTTCTAGTACAAAATTGGATAAAATGAATGAAACTTTTGATATTTTTCTACTTTGAATATTTACCTTTTGATATTTATCTACTACGAAACTTTTGAATAGTTAATTTAATTTATAATTATTTTTGTTTTGTCAACAAAATTAATAAATATTCCTTTTTTGCAATTCTCATTATAATGTTTGCTCATATATATAATTTTTTCAAATTGCATTACATACATATTCATTGGGGAAAAAATAATTTAAATTAATAATTGTCTTAATTTTTTCTTTAACTTCTGAAAAAGCAGATATTTTCATTTACAGAATGGCAAATGATATAAGCATTTAAAATCTAAAATCAAAAGCATTAGTTATTATACAAAAAAATTATGTATATTTTATGGAAATCATCATCGAAAAACAATTATTATGACAACAACAGGGGCATCAAAAATACTATCCTTTGGCAGATTTTTACAAAAATAATATTGACAGATCTATTATCACAATAGATCACTTCAATAAAAATTGCACATAAGTAAAATCTCCAATTTAAACACTAAAAAAGGTTAACTTACTTAAAGAAATATTTTTTTTATAGAAAACTTTTATTAAGATTGTAAGAATTACCTCTTCTAATTGTTGTCTGGTGAGAAAATCTTCTTTCACACTTGGTTAAGTAAAACTAACTACGTTTTTACCTTATTTTCTTAATTTTTCTCACTAATTAGAAGGTTTAATTTTAAGTAAATATAATTTATTAATATTCTTATAATTTTACTTTAATTCTCTAAGTAAATGCCAGTTTTTTGCATTAATTTTTTTCTGACCTTTTGAATTTTTAATATTTAACAGAATCGTTTCAAACTAAATACCGTCTATTTTTTTACCATTTTGGTAAAATTTACGTACTTACTCTACTAAGAACACACATTAAACATTAAAAAAGATTCAGACGAAATAAAAAAGAATATATAAAGGTAGAAGTATGATAATCGCTTTCAAATATGCCTCGCTTATAATTCTCCAGACAACAATGACAAATTCAATATCAGACCCAGACAGTTTTGAAGCATAACACAGCATTACAAAAAACACCCCAGGGGAGAAAGAAAGAAAAAAAATTCCGAATAAATTCTTCCGAGAGATTTCGAAATTGAGTGTTGTCATAAGCAAATGCAAAGTGGCTCTTCCTTCGAGTCTCAATTTGCTTGGAAGCGCGCAAGATGTATTTTAAACCAAACCAGAAGGTATGCTAAGTGAACGAGAGAAGAAATTAAAGATGACAGCCTTCCAGGTAGGGCGCTTTAGTCCCGTTACCATGGTAACATCTTCTCGAGCTCCAATTATGAGTGGAATTCGGGGTTACTGGACAAAACGAATTCCTGTTTTGCTTTGCTTTTTTACTGTCTAGTAGACCAAGTAATCAAATGGATACTGTCAGCAATTTAAAAGAAGGACTTTTTTTTTTTGAAGAATCGTTTTTTTTTTTTCTATTTGTTTTGGTTTGGAAAACAGATTAATCTTTATTTAGGTATTTCTTGAAGACTTTAAAATTGAATGTACAGGGGAAAATTTTATTAGGTACCATGTTGCAGCGGGGTAATCTCTGTATTCTTTGATAGTATAAAGAATCAATCTCTGGTGGTATTACTGTGAGACATAGTAGCAACAATGACAGTTTTGTGTAAAACGATTGTTGTTAAAAAGAGTCTATGAGATTTACTACTAGAGAATGGATATTTTAAAAGTATTTCTTTGTACATCTTGCATTTAAGATGTTTAAAGATCGTTTTTATAACAACAAAATTAATGTTACATTTTGCAATGTTTTGTAAAATAATAAATAACATTTTGCCACATAGTAGCTGTTAAGAGAAAAACAATATTTACTGTCTAGCAGACCAAGTAATCAAATGGATACTGTCAACAATTTAAAATAAAGACTTTTTTAAAGAATCTGAGAATATATGTGTTTCTGTACACATATGTTTCTTTTTTCTTTTTCGTTTTGGTTTGGAAAACAGTTTAATCTTTATTTAGGTATTTCTTGAAGACTTTAAAGTTGATTCTTCAGGGAAAATTTTATTAGATACCATGTTGCAGTAGGGTCTGCATTCTTGTTGGTATAAAGAATCAATCTCTGGTGGTATTACTGTGAGACATAATAGCAACAATGACAGTTTTGTACAAAAAAGTCTAGGAAATTTACTGCTAGAGAATGGATATTTTAAAAATATCTCTTTGTGCAACTTGCATTTAAGATGTTTAAAGATCGTCTTTATAACAACATAAATGCTACATTTTACAATGTTTTGTAAAATAATAAATAACATTTTGCCACATAGTAGCTTTTAAGACATAGTAGCTTTTTTGTACAGCTTGCATCATAGATATTTGAAGATGTTTACGACAAAAAAATTGTTCCATTTTGCAAATTTTTGTAAAATAATAACTAACATTTTGCCACATAGCAGCTTTTAAGAGAAAAACAATATTTACTGTCTAGTAGACCAAGTAATCAAATGAATACTGTCAGCAATTTAAAGGAAGGACTTTTTTTTTAAAGAATCGCTTGAGTATATATGTATATATTTTTTTCTTTTGGGTTTCGGTTTGGTTTGGAAAACAGATTAATCTTTATTTAGGTATTCCTTGAAGACTTTAAAACTGATTCTACAGGGAAACTTTTATTAGGTACCATGTTGCAGTGGGGTAATCTCTGTATTCTTTGATGGTACAAAGAATCAATCTCTGGTGGTATAATAGTGGCGACAATGGCAGTTTTGTATAAAAAAATTGTTGTTAAAAAGTTAGTATAACAGATTTACTACTAGAGAATGGATATTTTAAAAATATTTCTTTGTACAACTTGCAATTAAGATGTTTAAAGATCGTTTTTATAACAACAAAATCAATGTTACATTTTGCAATGTTTTATAAAGTAACAAATAACATTTTGCCACATAGTAGCTTTTAAGAGAAAAACAATATTTACTGTCTAGTAGAACAAGTAATCAAATGAATACTGTCAGCAATTTAAAAGAAGGAATTTTTTAAAGAATCGCTTGAGTATATCTATTTATTTTTTTTCTTTTTGGTTTGGTTTGGAAAACAGATTAATCTTTATTTAGGTAGTTCTTGAATACTTTAAAATTTATTCTTTAGGGAAAATATTATTAGGTACCACGTTGCAGTGGGGAAATCTTTGCATTCTTTGATGGTATCTCTGGTGGTATTATTGTGAGAAATAGTACCAACAATGACAGTTTTGTATAAAAAGATTGTTGTTAAAAAGTTAGTCTATGTGATTTACTACTAGAGAATGAACTCTTATATTTCTTTGTATAGCTTGCATCTAAGATATTTGAAGATCTTTTTTTACAACAAAATAAATGTTACATTTTGTAATTTTCTGTAAAATAATAAATAACATTTAATCACATAGTAACTATTGCAAACTAAAAGAAAAATACTTATTTGTACTGGTGTTGCTTTAAATATTTAAAAATGAAGATTGTTGAATTTGAAAACCTCTTTTAATTTATTTATCAGTGACCTTATGTACGTGATTTTGAAGAAACGATTATTTTTTATTATTATTTCAATTAATAATTAAGATATATTTAATTTCTAATAATTAATATATATTTAATTTAATATATTTAATTACAATTAATCATTAATATTTATTTCCAATTGTAAAAATAATTTTATGTAGTAGTTTTTTAAAATAAAAAAAAGTTTAATTAAAATTTAAAATTTAATTTCAGTTGAAATGTTTCGTAATTTGTATTTAATATTATGTGTTAAAATTTTCAAATTTCATTTATATATTTATACGGTATTTTTAGCGAATGTTAATGTCTCACTTATAGCATTAATTGTTATGTCACCCTTAATAGCCAAATAATAGAGAATGTGAATAAACAACTTTAGAATAGAATTATTTTTTTTAAGGTAAGTATTTGAAATAATTATTAATTTTGATTTTGTATTATATATTTACATGCTTAGGATTTCCTCAGAACTAGGAAAAAAATAGTTGAACAACAATATATTTTACATGTATTTATGGGAATAATTAACATATATTGGACATTAAAAATAGAAATGGATTCTTATAATTGGTTAAATATATGTATATGAAACAATAGTATTATTAAATATTATTACTTTCTTATATTGAAAATTATCCCATGTACTTAAAACTGTGCACTAAAATATTTAATTCTATGTATACTAAAACTTTACTACATCAAATTTAGATCTGACTGATATATGAGTTTGATAAATAGTATTTTTTTGTGTTAAAACATTTGCAATTCATGTATCAAAAGCCAATTTAAAAAACTACTCAGAAACTTTCAAGTCAACATAAACGTTAAGCTTCTACAAGCATACTTCCGAAGCTAATAGAAGTTCTGCACCATTAACGTGCTCATTAAAAAAAGCTACTTGTCTTCGATGGAGTAAAATGAAATAGCTTTTGCATCGATTCTTTGCAATCAGAACTTTTTATGATTGTGTTTTTTTCAGAAGCATGTTTTGTGTACATATAACTCAACAACTCTCTTTTATTAATTTTTATGGTTGCATATATCAAAATTAATAAGAAAAGTTTTCCTAACAGCAATTTTGTAATGGCGAAAATATATTGACAATGTTCAATAAATAATTGTAATATTATGTTGTTAAATATAATTTACAAAAGTTATCGATTTCTTTGATACAAAGGTTTTTGCAAAGTAAAAAAAAAAAAAACTAAATTAAACTTATAAAGAATTTTTTTAATTATTTTTACAGACGAATTATTACATAATAATAACGTAGAAAAGTAAATTAAATTTCATAGAATTTTTAATAAATTAAGTTTAAAAATTAATTTTGTTTCGAATACTGAAATTTAAAGGTTTGTACTTATATTTAATAGAATTATTTCCTAATAAAAATATGTAATAAATGTTTCAACTTAAATAAAAACACTTCATATATATAAGTAAAAACGACTGGTTTAGGAATGCTTATAAATTTTAACTGCACTAACTGACAGAAATTATTCAACATAATATATTAAGAAACTCTATACTGTTCAAAATAAATAATTTATTTTTTATTTAAGGAAAGTTAAATAACATTTCTTAAAGTTTGCACTAAACCATAGTTAACGTAATGCTACAGTAAAATTTTCATACCAAACATTTTTCTAAACTTTTGTAATCAGTTGTTTATATGTATGCCAACAATATAGTAGATGTCAGTATTAATATGTATACCAATAAAAATATTAGAAAAAAAATGTTTCATTTTCCATTTAGAAATTTTTGATCTTGACTTGAAAGGTTTTTAATTTAGAAAAATAAGTACAGATTTATTCGAAAAGAAATACTGATTAATATATACACAAGATAAAATTATAAATTGAAACGTTTAAGAAAAAATAAAAGTAACATATTTATTTTCCTCACATTCCTTAGTAAATTAGAAAGGTACAATTTAATATTAATGTATTAAAAAACAATTTTAAAAATAACTTTAAAGCAATGGCACGATTTTTCATATATATTTTTTTGAAAATTTTATGAGTGTCTGCAGTGTCTGAAGAAATTAAAAATTTATTTCTACTATTTCAAGATATCAAAAAATCGATTTAGCTCTTCTCATACATTTTTAATTGTTTGTCAGAAAAAAAATTAAATAAATATATCATATAAATATAAAGGGAAATTTTTTTACATGCATATTTAAATTTTAAACCAAATATATGCAATGGTTATTTAATATTTTTTCTTGCTTTTTAACTTGTATAAGCCGAAATTAATATTACAATTAAAATCACTTGAAATTAAATTCAATAAAAATCAAAATAATACAAATATTTCAATGTGAATTTTTAATGGTTAAAGATTTTCTGTACAATAGCTTAACTTTTGCTAATATAAATTTAAAAGCGTTTATTCATATAGATAATCATTGCAGGTACTGCTTCAATTAATTCTACATTGCTGTGTGTATTTATGTTTCTTTCTACAAGCAGATTTTTTTTTTAATTAAAGGATTAAAAGTCAAAATACAAATTAAGAGGAACAAAATTTACGTAAAGTGTTTATTCATTCAGGTTTTGTAGATAAATTATTTGGGAGTTTAAATAAACATGAACAATTAAGCGTAAATGCTTAAATTAAACATTTCAACAACGAATATGCACAATTCCAGAAGTTTAATTTTAAAAGAAACTATAAAATCACTCTACTGTACTATAACAATGCCCCCAATTTCTAAAAAAGTGAAAAGTGCTTGATTTTCTTAAGGCAAAATGAATTTATTTATTTCAGTATTCTCAAATAATGTATTCATGAAATTCGTGCAATTTTGTCGTCAGAGTGAAATGCATTTATAAAATGCAAGTGTGGTTAGAATTGGAAAGATCTTTCAATCATTTGGCAAACTTTAATGATTAGGATTCATATATTCTTTAATTCTTCTTATTTCCATTAATAAATATAATTCTCTAATAATTACACAAATTCTATTTCACATAAATGAAATGTAAAAAGAGATTACAATTTAGTTTGTGCTACATACATTCTATATGCAAGTGAAAATTTATTAGAATTACATTTAAATTTTATAAAATACCCGATATTTAAATGAAAAAATTCCAAATATTACTCTAATATTTTTTTAATTATTTAAAGTTTCAAATATTTTCGATTAATTTTTAATTTTAATTTTTGTTTTTTAATTTTTATGATTTTTTCATTAAAAAAAATATATTACATTTTTTTTTTAAATATGATTACAATTTCTCTTATACATTCTTGTTTTTAAGATGAAGAACATAAAAAAACTTTTGGATTGATCTACGCGGATCTCCGGTGTTAAATAGTCTAAAAAATTTTTAAAGAAATTTATTGAATTTAAATTTTTATAGTTTAATGACTACTTGTAATATGAATTACTTTTTATTTACCATTTCATATCTAACATCTCGAAGAAATATACGAATAAACAACTTATAATGGAAAATAAAAATAATATCTAAATAATATGTATGATTAGGAACCAAAATATCATAACATATATTTTGCCGGCTGAAACTGGAGGAAATATTTTTCATAATGAATGTTTTTATCCATAGCTGGGTTTCCAACAAACAAATAGGAGAAGGCCTTTTTTTCTTTTATAACCCTATTCTTACATAAATTTAATTTCAGGCCGCGGAAAATAAATTACTTTTCTTTGAACAATTCTGCATTTCGCAAAAAAAGAAAGAAAATAAAATATGCCCCGGAAATAACATGTATTTGCATTTTGCTTGATGGGACAAAATTCATTTTTTATAGAAAAAAAATAAATGTGATTTTGTTATATTTCACACCGAGATACATAAAATTGGAATTTCAGATTCTACAAATAACTATTATTTATAAACAATGTTACAATTATAAGAAAAATTAATAATATTAAGCTGAAATAATATTAAAAGTTATGAAATTTGCCTTGAAAAATATAAATAGACTTTTCACATACATTGAATTATTTCGGGTTCTGAAACTTATATGTTTATTCCATTTTTGTATAAAGACCAGAAATATTCTTATTCCATTCTTGTAAAATAATTTGATATTTATAATATTTGTAAGATAATTTATTATAATTAGTCAGGATTTTCTTTTTTTATTAATTTAAATAAATATATCCATAACATGAGTGTCACGGTATCAAAAGGATGGAAATATTAGAAAAGACGCAGAATGGGTAAAAAGACATTTTACCTTGAAAGATTGGCTTCAGTTTCAGTTCATTTGTTAGTAGCCAAAAATTGAAGCTATAGCGGAACACAGTTGTGTTTTTAAAGCTGTAAATTTCGGAGACAAAATTTGAAAACAACATTCTGATTGAAAGGATTTAAATATGGATCACAATCAATAACGTGCTGCAATCGTAATCTTATGCACCCTCTTATAATTGCATCTAATTATTTAAAAATTGGTATTAATTTGAATATTGACAATTTGAAAAACTCAAAACAAAAATCAGAGTAATTGTATATTTGCTAATAATAACATCATATACACTGAAGTGACAAAAGTCATGGGATAGCAATATGCAAATTTTCAGATGGCAGTAGCATCGCGTAGAACAGGTATAAATGCGCAGTGCTTTCGCAGAGCTTTCATTTCTGTTCAAGTTATTCATGTGAAGAGGTTTTGACGTGATGATGACCGCACGACGGGAATTAACAGACTTTGAACGCGGAATGTTAGTTGGAGCTAGACGCATGGGTCATGCCATTTCGAAAATCGTTAGGGAATTCAACATTCCCAGATCCACTGTGTCAAAAGTGTGCTGAGAGTATGAAATTTCAGGCATAACATCCCACCATGGACAGCGCAGTGGTCGACCGCCTGCACTTAACGACCGAGACCGGCGACGTCTGCAAAGAGGCGTAAATGAGTGTGGCGCAGACCCCACGAAGCCATGGACCCAAACTATCAGCAAGGCACTGTTCAAGCTGGTGGTGGCTCCGCAATGGTGTGGGCTGTTTTTCATGGCATGGACTTGGTCCTCTGGTGCGACTGGACCGAACATTGACTGGAAATGCTTATGTTCAGCTACTTGGAGATCACTTGCAGCCATTCATGGACTTCATGTACCCAAACAACGATGGGATTTTTATGGATGACAATGCGCCATGTCACCGAGCCACAACAGTTCGCGATTGGTTTGAAGAACATTCTGGACAATTCCAACGAATGATCTGGCCACCTAGATCGCCCGACATGAATCCCATCGAGCATTTATGGGACATCATCGAGAGGTCTGTTCGTGCCCAAAATCCTGCACCATCAACGCTTTCCCAATCATGGACGTCTATCGAGACAGCATGGCTCAATATTCCTGCAGAAGACTTCCAACGACTTGTTGAGTCCATGCCACGTCGAGTTGCTGCACTTCGCCGGGCGAAAGGAGGGCCGACACGATATTAAGAGGTATCCCATGACTTTTGTCACTTCAGTGTAAACAACATATTATGTGGTATCTAATAAATGAAAGAATTTATATTAAATGGCCTAATTTATGCCCTCTTTTATATATATTTATATATGTTCTGAGTTCTCTTGAATTTCGTTTTTCAAGGCGTAGGTGCATTTTATGCTAATTAATAACATTTAAAAATAATATTCTTGTATCAATTTCTTGAAATGAAAAGAATAAATCATTCTCTTTAAATGAAGGATCTAGGAGGGTACATAAAAAGGTGAAATAAAAAGTTAGGAATATTCCAAGAATTTCAAATAATAATACAAAACACTTTGATCTAATCTTTACTCGATTTGTTCAAGTTTTGTTTACCAGCTAGGTTAGAAAAATATAACTAAATTTGATTAGTTTACGAATCTTTTAGCATACTAATAACATTTTGGTATACTTAATTTTTTACATGCCAGTAATCAAGGTGCATGGATATAATAATTGCAAAATTGAGCTGCATACTTGAAAATTCTGCAAATCATTTAAAAAGGGTAATAAAATTTAAACTTCAAATTTGATAATAATAAATTTTACATTAGTTGGGTCTAGTGAAAATATAATGTTTGCACTTTGAAAAGTTCAATTTATTTCCATGTATTTATTGCTATAATTTATTTTTTTAAAAAAACTTGTATATACATACTTTTTTTTTCCTTTTTTGAAATGTAATTTTTCTTACAAATTTTTATTTAATCAAAAGTAAAGTATAAATTAGTGTCATATTGGATTCACATTACTGCCAAATTGGGAATCAAAAAATTATGACTGCTTCTGTAAAACAGATGCCAAATTCAGTTTTTATAATTCTTAATATGGTAGACAGACAACCACTTAATATATACTTTCTCAATTAATGTCTATCGTATGTTCTTGCAATAAAAAATTATTTATATCTTATATACATATACAAATTCATTTAGTAATTTTAGATAAATTTTTATTATAAATTTTTGAAATTAATGACGGACTTCAGCTTCAAAACTTTAGATAATTATAAAAGAACATTCCTTCAACTTAAGGAATTATTATGCATTGAAAACATTAATATCTTACACAATATTCATAATTCGATATATTATTAATTTCGTTATCAATTTCATTATCAGAACTTTTTTAAATGTAACGAAAGAAATTTAATTTTATGCAAACTAAAGTAGTTACATTTATGAAACCAAAACCACTGCAGTAGGGGCTTCACAAATTTGTCTGGTGCGATTTAGTTCGTAACTTTTATCCAGAAGAGACTGTATTGAAAAAGAAAACTTTTTATTGAAACAATGTAATTTAATTTGGTAATAGATTTCATTATAAAGTTCATATAAATATTATCAATTTCATTGCACTTGTAATTTGATTTATAAAACATTTTTCGCTTAGATTTGTCATTATATAATTAAAAGAAAATCTAATAAAAGAAACTAAAGCAATATTAATTTTTAAGCATCATTGCTTTATCAAATATGCAAATAGTATAAGAAATTTCTGTTGATAAATTTTAAAACATTTTTTTAAAATAATCCTTTATAACAACAACAATAAAAGTTTCCTTAAATGTAACGAAAGAAATTTAATTTTATGAAAACTAAAGTAATTACATTTATGAAACCAAAAGTCAATTTACTGCAGCAAGGGCTTCACAAATTTGTCTGGGGTGATTTAGTTCGTAAATTTTATCCAGAAGAGACTTTATTGTAAATTAAAACATATTAAATTAAATTACATTGTTATTATTAACAACACACTTCATTGTAAAGTTCATGTAAATAGTATCAATTTCATTGTGTTTGTAATTTCACATATAACAAAGTTTTCGCTCAGATTTGTCATCATATAATTAAGAGAAAATCCAATTAAAAAAACTAAACTAATATTAATTTTTAAGCATCTTTGTTGTATCAAATATGTAACTAATATAAGAAATTTATGCTGATAAAATGAACAAAATATATTAAAATAATATTTTATAACAGCAACAACAAAAAGAATAAAAGTTTTTTCAAATGTAGCAAAAAGAAATTTAATTTTATGGAAGCTAAAGTAGTTACATTTATGAAACCAAAAGCCCATTTACTTGCAGTAGAGGCTTCATAAATTTGACTGGAGTGATTTAGTCCGCAAATTTTATCCAGAGGAGACGTTATTGTAGAAGAAAATTGTTATTGAAACAATGTAATTTAATTTGGCAAAACATTTCATTATAAAGTTTATTTTGATGATATAAGTAACAATTTCTGTTCATAGATACATTCTTATTATTGGCTTCTCATAGCACTCATAAAATATTTGAAAACCATCCCCATACACTACATAAAAATTTTATAAAATTATTGCAGAGAAAATATTTTTCTTTGAAACTCCAAAAATAATATATATATATATATATATATATTTCAGGAGAATTGGATTTTTGATACCAAAAGTAGTGATGATTTTTATGGTGTTCTCTTTTATATTTTTCAGAGAAAGAATAAAAGAGGAAAGGATTTGTTATAAATAACAAAGGTGAAACATGAATTTTTAAGTGCATATTAATTCACTTTTAACTTTATAAATTTATTCCTTTATTCATATTTGTGTTTTGTTTCCTTATCATGTGATAAAGATAATATATGATAAACTTATTATATCATATAATACGTATGACAAAGCTGAATACCAAATATAATGATGGAAGATCTAGTTCTAGTAAAAGAAAAAGTGAAACAAAACTCAAAAACATGTATCTATGGATATCTATGGTTCGGAAACTAGATATCCTTTTTCTATTAAAAAAAACTATATCACGTTTTTTTAATACAAATGTGAAAATTTTTAATAAAATACACTATCGATTCATTAAAGACATAATTTATATATTTTAGACTTAATTTTTTTTAAAACTTAATTTGAAAAGATTAATCACTCCAAGCATTTCAATTTTCTTTATTGTATATTTTTTATTTTGTTTCTTTAAAATTAAATTTGAAAAACAGGACTGCAGATATTATACGTTAATACACTAATTTTTTTTTTTCTGAAATATTTTTTTTGTTTTAATAATTTATAAATTTCAGATATAAATTTTTAATTTTACTTATTATACTTTTTTTACTTTAACATTACAACCATTTATAATGATAGAAGCAATGCAATATCATTATAACCATTTTCGTTAAAATTGATAAAACTGATTTTTATTGGTTATAATGATATTAAATTTATCGTCTTTGCGTATGTAAGTATGATTTTGAATTAAAATTGTAACTGTACTTCCACTTACACACTTCTTAGAGCGCTCTTGCCAATGGGTCAGCCTACTTCGAGATTTTCATAGGAAAGGAAGCAGAACACATCCTTTCTCTCCCGCTAAGAAACATTAAAATGGCCTACAGTCTCTGACCCCGAAATGAAGTGTATTTAGTGCAAACCTGCTCTTCCTTGTGGACTCTGCGTTTAGCCGAGAATTCCGGCTCAACGTGGACTCCTTCCACGAAGCTATAATTATTATTCTTTTACTTTAAATTATGTGTTATATATTATTTGTTTGTTTCTAATTGTGCATGTGTAAATAATAGTGTGAGTTTTCACACCTGTGCCTCAAGTATCTCAACCTAACCATACTCAGTTACAAACTTGTTGCCCAACTACACAGTACAAAATTCAAATAAGACTATCATATTTTTTCTTTTTTGAAATCATTATCAAGAAAAATTATAATCACTTTTAGTACTTATATTATTTGTAAGAAATATTTTCTTTTGGGGAAAAAATTGATTTAGTTCGCTTAAAATTTACGGCGAAGAATTTTAGTTCATTTCTTAAAGCTCCCTCAATATTTTCGAGAAAGCGATGACTTCATTAATAAAGATTTTTTTTCAAACTTTTAAGCGCGAGAGAATTTTTTTAAATGTTTTAGGAAGACGAACCTGGATTCGATTAAAAACCTCTTAACGTAAAAAGGATTAAATTTGTTTCATTTTATATCGACATGGCTCGGTTAGAAGTACAATTACAGGTCTGGACTAGAAAATCCTTAAAGAGCTTAAAATGTTTTGCTTGAAACTCAAATAAAAACGCTATTTGTAAAAGGGAAAATAAAATCGGATTTCACAGCTTAAACGGATTAGTATAAATAACCTACAGAAAATAGATTTAAGTACTTTCAATGTTCTGAATAATCTTCGCACATATTTTGTATATGATATTTTAAACAATTTGAGTTGACAATATTTTTAAGAGCATTCATATTTTTAACATTTCATTAAGTATAGATTACGGAGTTATGGAATTATGCTTTTGATGCCAGTTTAAATTAGTGTCATAAAAATAACTAATTACGAACAAAATAAAAGCTCATTTATCTTATTAATTAAGAGCAATATAATACTTGTTTTCCATCTAATATTTTTCCTTATTTAATAAAACTACAAAACATATAAATTATTCTATCTATCAGTATAATAACTTGACACATTGTAATATGAAAATAATATTATTTTACATGCATACAGAAAAAATATGACTTTAAAATAGATTTTTTTAAATTATTTTGAAACATATTAAGATTTTAGAATCTCGAAAATTTTGTAAACCCAATTTTGACAGATTTGGGGCATGATACCGAGTGAATAGCACTCTGCCGCTCGATGCCACAGATTTCAGGTTCGAGTCTCAGCAATGCCATGGATGTTTGTAATGGTGAGAAATCCACTTTATACCGTAGGTGCGGTCTAATATGAATTTAGAGCATTAGCCGTAGGCCTGACAACCCTACCCCTTAAAAAGAAATCAAATCATTTCCTGTCACGAAATCTGTTAGAAAGAGACTGCCTTGGTCCACCATAGGGCTGTTGCGCCGGTGAAGAAAAAGAAGAAAACAAGAAATATGTCAGATTTGGAATTTCCCCAGAATATTCACACTAGAGGAAAATAACAGGACAAAATCTTTCTGTGAGAACTTTTAGGGGTAACTGCTTCTGTTAATTTATATAGGCGATTTATATAGCAATAGCTGTATATTCATATAATCCGGTTATCTAGGTAGAAAATCTGTCGCATTCATTTGGATTATATAATACAGCGGTATTATAACTCTATTCCACGGTATAAAATAACTACGAGTGTTCCATTCATTGTTATTTATACTATTTTATGGTTTATACCACGAATTGTTGTTTATATTATTGTTACTTTGCACTATTATCATTTGCCATGCCGTACAAATAAAAAATGAAACTATCGAAGTTGATTAGAGAGAACTAAATGCAACCAACAACATTAAATGATTCTCAGCCTAACATTAAGTAATGTTATTTATTAAAAGCTTATGCCGAAACGATAACTTAGTATTAGGCTAGATTGAATATGAAGCCCATTTACAACTAAAAAGATGAAAACCTGATTTACGTAAAAGTGCAAGCTCATCCTATTCGTTAAAATTAAATATTTAATCATAATAATTTTAAAAATGTCATTATAGACAATCAATTATATTTACAATTATTCAATTTACTCTGAGAATTTTGAATAAAAAATGTTAAAGTGAAAATATATGTGCGCTAGATGTGAAGGCTTATCTTTAGCAAGAATAGATTCTGTTAAATATTTTAATGCTCATAAATATTCTGAGAATTAACAAAGTTTAAAAATCTTCTATCTAATATTATGAAAAATAATTTTGCCTTGAATATTATGCTTCTTTCATTATATACTGCTTACTAGCTTCGGATCGGCATATCATTAGAAGAAATTTATTTTTATTTATTTCATGTAATGTAGAGAGAATAAAGCAAAAATAATGCAAATAAGATGTTATGAATCCTAAAGAAACTGACAACAACTTGCCATAGGAAACATGATGCAAAACCAAAAAATCCCAATAATACTATTTTAGCTATAAAAAATCCTTTAAAAGTTTAATTTAAGTATTGATAATAAAGCTTTGTATGAATCATCTGAATTAAATAAGAATTCAAAAAACCAATTGAAGCATAGAACATTTCAGATATTATAGAAATAGCACATAAATAAAAAAAAAAATATTATGCATACAACAAATCAGCAATATTATTAGTCGATAATTAAATTCAGCAACAGTAAAAGGAAATTTTACTTGATATAAGAAAAAAATTTAAAGCCTATTGGGTATAGAAGGAAAAATCAACACATGATATATTTTCAGTAACAATATTTAAACATATGGACATGGTATATATGTTTGTACCAAAGATGTTTTATTACATGTATTTTATTATTATATGTTTGTACCTTTCTTTATATCGACGTCAACTTCATTACACAGCTATAAAAACCAAAATAAGTGTGCACTAATGGAAAAATACGAAGGTTCGATGTTCTAAAATGATTTGAAAATACGCGATAATCATTGTTATATATTGTGTCGTATTAATAATCAAACAATATGTTTGTAATTTTTTTTCTTAATACGACACATAAATTAAGAACAGTTACCCTGAAAAGTTCTGTAGCAATCCCATATCTCCATTTCTAATGGAATATCTGGAGAAAGCAATCTGTTGCAAAATTAGTCATATTAGTAAATAATGATAAAAATGTTGATAATGATTTTTTTTGCTGGAAAAGTTGCATCAAATTTCACAGGTGAACTGCTGGCTTTTCAAAAGGCACTTGAAGCCCATCTGAGTCTACCTCCATCACAGTAAATGAGTGGAATTACTATCTTCACTGGCTCAAGGTCTGCCTTATAGAATCGTAATAAAAATTTCACAAGTATGAACTTGAACATTATATCTCTTTTAGAAAACGTCGACTGCTTGCATTGAATATGTATCCTACAATGGATCTCTGCTCATGTGGATTTAGAATTTAAGGAAATTGCTGATTCTTTGGCGGAGAATGGCAGAAGTCTGGATCAGACTATCATTCCTACTTACCTTGCAGATGCAAATGCCTTGGAAAAATCTAAAATTACAGAACTAAATATCGACAGTAAAATAACTACTACTCTCACAAGATTATGGATAAAGCACCACAAAAATATGAAAATTTCTGCTGTTGGCGTTAAAAAATACCAAAAAGTAGCAATTGCCCTGATGTCGAGATTACTCCTCCTCATGTTTTTGATTGCTCAACTGTTGCAGCCGCCATGCATTGTCTGGACCCTCCCTCGGAGGAGGATTTATATACCGAGCTGGCAATCACTTGACCAAAATTATTCAGGAGCACCATGTTATTTCATTTTCTTGTACTCTTTAGGGGATACGACGACAACATCAACGATAAAAAGTCAAATTTTCCGTATTAGATATAAAATCATAGACCTCTATTAAAAATCTCTCTTGCTATATCGTTGTCTTCTTGTTCTGTAGAATGTGATAATTTATTGTGGTTATCATGCAAGATATATATTACATATATATAATCACAGCCATTTTTGGGATAAAGTAAGAAGGTAGAACTTTAATGAGGGTGGACTGTACATTATTGCAATTTTCAAATTTTTCTCTAACATGGAAATAAGAAGTTATCTCTGGAAAACTTCCCAATACAATAACTCCATGTTGAATTGATGCCACTCATTCAGTTACCTACATCAAAACTGCCGAGTTCATGGAGCAGTTTAATTATACAGAACAAAAAAATAATAATAATAAATAAAACATATTTGTAATAATAATAATTGAGATTTAATCATTCTTTTGCTTAAGTTTCTCTATACTTACTTAAACATGTATTTCACTATCTGGGTTTCAAAGGAATTTATAAAATTTAAGTTTTTAGAAAAATTTGTCTAAGTGCACGCGAGTTGAACTGGTGGGTCTTTTTCATGCATTGCTATAATATCGGTTAGAAGTTTTGGATTCTTTTGAAATGCTTAAAATCAATTTTTTCCTACATCTGAAAAATTTCTTCTCTCAACTAGGAGAAAAAGTATTACCAGATCTTTTCATCTTTTCGAAAGTTTTCCCTCATTTTAATAGAAACCCAAAACTTATTAAATTGTGAAAAGCCAATATTTTTACAGACAGTAGGAAAATTGCTCTGGATGCAAATTTCACATTAAAATAGTTTTATTTTTATACAGATAGAAATGAAAAGTGGAACAGTAGTTTACGCCCAAATTCAGTATTCAGTTTCTCAAAATTTATTTGGAAAAACTGACTTTAAGGTTTTTAATGTTACAGAAGAATAAATAAGCAATCGAGTTCTTGGTTATTTATCATAAATATACATTATTAAACATAAACTGTATGGTTGAAATGTAAAATTTAGAAAAACCCATTTTTAAAACATATAAACCTACTTTTATTAAAAATAAATTTTAGGTACTGTTTTTAATTCAAAAAATTTCAAATAAACCTGTATGTCAATTATTATATATCTAAGCATTGCATTTTCTGCTTATAATATGCAAAATACACAAATACTTGAAGGCTATTGCAGATGATATTACAGATGCTACAGAACAATCTATGGAATATCCCTGATAAATAGCGTCACATAATTTTTTTTTCTTTTTTTACAGGAACAATAAATGGAGCTTGATAAGCTGAATATTATTAACTGATAAATATAAAAGCTTCAATGAAAATCGCTCAAAAAAAGTTGTCCACGTTTATAGAATGAAGTGAAATTATAAACATGGATCAGCTTTCTTTTTGTCTTAAATAGAAGCATCAGAACAAATTGCAAGCGTATGGTATGCAAAGAAATCTAACACAGGAAGTAACTTTAAATAGAAACAACTAAGAAAACCAGATCAACACATTATCAAGCAAGACTGCATAACGTAGTTAAGATGTGAAAGCTGCTTTTTGCAACTTGTTATGTCTGGGAAAATTCCCGATTGTTAAAACAATTATAGTATTAGTAAATCGTGAAATAATAATATATAACTAATAGTTAATGAAGTAGCTTAAATTTATGCATAGCGATATAATATCATTCATTTAAAAAAAAAAGGGGAGAAACTTCAGATTTTGGATTTTTATTATTCGTCAGGTAAATAATAAATGGAATTATTCATTAACATAACAAATGGAATTATTCATTAATAATTCGTTAACATAATAAATGTAATTATTCTTTAATAATTCGTTAACATATTAAATAGATAAGTCATAATTATCTTTTTTTCGTTAAAAGTTTTTATAACTCAACAGACGTTTTTCTGATAAGGTATTTAAAAAGGGATATTGTTTTACAAAACTGTATACAGAAAAGTAAGGGATTTCTATTAATCAAAGATTTTCTAAAAGGAATTTCTTTGAAAATAAGATAAATGAAACACATTTATTTTCATAAGTAAGTATAAATAAGTGAAAGTATTATTGTGTAAAACAAATGCAAAAGTAATTGTGAAAATTTTGAATAAAGTAGTAACTTTAATTTCGCTTAAAGTTCACAGTTTTAATATTCATTGTGTGAATTTGGAATTTTTTATATTTTCTGAAACATTTTACTCAAAGTTCTAAATTGTTTGGTTTCAATATTACAATCGTTTCCAAAATCCAAATTAGAAAAATAAATAATATAGTTTCCTGTAAATAAAGCATTAAGAAACGTCTTACAACATCAAATGTATAAAATAAAACTCTTTACCATTTTACCACAAGAAAGCGATACTTTTTTTCTAATAAGGTTGCTTCTTTCTTTTTCGGAAACTAATTCCTTCTTTTCTGTTTTGTTGCTCCAAAACCAGATGCTTCGTTTCTCACGTGAAAACAGACTTATGGTTTCGCAAGAAAGAGCGATAACTTGCCAAATATAGGAACCCACTCTTCTGCTTACCTATTCTACAGCAGAGCCATCTGGTTTATGTTGCTCGGAAATTTTAACCGAAACCTATACACGCAGACCTCACTGATAGCAGAGCTCTTAGCAAGAGAAGCTCTCCACATAAATGAGTATGGGACACTTGTTTTAGCGTTTCGTTGTTTTGCGCTGTGCAAATAATGTCATCTGTTTTTGAAATGAACTTCAAAAATAAATCTTTCGTCCCAAGAACATTTGGTTTTCAAGACGGATTGACGCGCTTATAAATCTTTTTATTTGGATATATGCAAAACTGTTTTAGATTTAATTAAAATGTGAAAAAGAAAATTGCTAAAGAAACCTAGGATTATCTTTTCGGTATTAAAAATTTCTGCATAAATTGCAAAATTTTATGTCTCGAAATGTTTCTAATTCTGGATTAATCTTCTAGTAAAGACAATTTTAGTGTTTAAAGTTTTTGTGTTGTGGTTTTCATTAAACTCAGTCTTCATCATTTACTTTCTAGTTGTAACACAGGGACTGTGCGGCTTAGTGATTATACGTATCGTCTCAAGTAAAATTCTTTAGTTTGATCTAGTCGTAATACTTTCAGTGCCAAATATTTCAGATAGTAGCGTGCATTATTTCTTGTTATTTCAGAAGTGTATTTAAATATTTAACCTGTTGTTCCTTTCGATTTTGAATCAAATTTTTGAAAATATCTAGTAAGGTAAGTGATAGATATTGTATCCCTACCAGATATTACCGAATAATATATGATTAAATAATTCCTGCATAATACAATAGCTTGAGGCAATAAAATTTTATTGTCGAATTTATTGGAAAAAATTATTTAATAACATTGCGTACAAAATTCCTTAAATCTTTGATTATATTAAAATATTAAACTTTTGATTGATTTTATGTAAGCCATTTTTAAAAAATTCTCAATTAAGATTAAAAAAAAATTAAATATTTTCTTTTTCTATAAATTAATTTTACTAAATCTTTTTGGGGAAACTTCTTCTTTTTCAAATGACTATGCATTGAAAATTAATTTTAAACTGAATAGTTTTATTATAAATAAATTATTTAATAACCATTTCAAAGTAATTACAATTGTTGAAAATTATTGAAGCATTATATTTAAATAACAATAAACATATCTATGTCAATATAATTCTTGCTTAAAGAGGTGTTTTCACTTATAATAATGAAAAGTATCTTCTATATATATTCTAAATCATGATAAAAATTTATTAATTCAGAAAACTTAAAATAATTTCATCTCATAAAAAATTTACGGAATTTTTTACACGCTGAATTCTTATTCAATACATAAATTTGCCATCTCTTTTATGATCCTAATAGCATTTGACACACGTAATCTTTGACTACATGACTCTATGCTCTATATATAAAAGACACCTTTGACATGAATAAGCACAAAACTGTCAGGCACTAAGCTAAAATATCCAACACATATCTATCCGATATCGGAAATTCCTGCGAACTATCGAGCTTGTTTTGAGAATCATCAGCCCATACCTACACAAACCATGGCTACAGCCAGTGAGGAATGGAAAACCCTTTCTGAAGATGAACCCAAAGAGACTGCAGAGACAGCAGCAACAACTACTACAGAACAACCACACTCGTGTTCGAAACATGCATTCCGAAAAAGCAGATTGGAAGCCAAGGAGAGGGAAGAAGGATCTTGGTGTCAAAGTGTGTTCTGTGGCAAAAGAAGAAGCAAGAGGATCATATCAGAAATGGTAGAAAGCACTCGAAGCGTGGAAGTACAAAACACTGAATGTGCAAAGGTAAGAAGATGTTATATGATTCACTTTTAAAGTACTTTCCTAGTATGACTTATTAATATTGCAGAGTATACTATGACTTATTAATATTGCAGAGTATACTATGACTTATTAATATTGCAGAGTATACTATCCTAGTATGACTTACTATATTACCATATCCAGAGCTGTGATTTGCGCTTGTATGTTTCAAGATTATTTTAAATGAACGAACATGTATAAAGATTGAAAATTATAGTAGCGCATTTGAATACTATATGACAAACTAACATTATTTTGTTCTATAACCATATTTTGTATTTTTAATTTTATCTATTAACATTAGATAAAATTAAAAATACAAAATATAAATAAATAAATTAGAAAAGTAGAAAACAGTTATTTAAATTAGTTATAAATTTTTAATTATTGCCTTTTATATATGTGAATTAAATTCATATAGGGCTGTAAATATAAATTCTAAAATATCATGATGCCTCAGAACGTCAAAAATGTCCTTACAATATTTAGCAGTTTAAATAAAATTAAATGACCGCAAATCATGTTTTAGTACAATTTTATTATCAATAAATAACAAAATATGTAGAAGAAGCATGCAATGCAATAATCGTAACACAAAAATGATAAATTAACAGTTTTTAGAACTATTTCTATTTAAAATCAAACTTTTCGTTAATGTATATTTTAGAATTTTAATTAAAAGGGTTTTTCTTTCTTCTTTTCTATCTTTTTTTAAATAGTTTTGATTTAATTAAAAGGGTTCGTAAAAACAGAGATATTTTAAAATATATGAAAATGATATATGTATATATTTATTTTTCCTGTTATAAAAACCATTTTTTGTATACTATTCATTTGGTATAATCTTTGAAAAAATAAACGTGGCGTATAAAATATATTCTTCGCAGTTTTATCATTCATAGCAGTCAAAAATTTTATCATTTAAACTATGACGTTGTTGACGGAAATCATGAAAAAATATTCCTATTTATTAACCGCAAATTAAGTCAAAGTTGTGATATTCGTGTGTATATTTCAAGAATATTTAAATGAACGAACATGCTTAAAAATTGAGAATTTGAGTAAAGCAATTTTGATGCAATGTGACAAACTAATACTATTTTGTTCTACTAATTACACATCCCTATAGGGTACTCGTATATTTAAATGTTCTTCTCAACGAAGAATGTAAATCACGCAAAAAATTGTAACTACTTGTTAAGAAACGTGTTCCGATTCCGTAACTAACCTTACAAGTATTAATGACAAACCCAATTCGCGTGCTGTTATGTATATTGCTGTTATTCCTTTAGTTATTGTTATGTAACAATGGCTTCAAGGACAAGGATAAATAATACTTTCAAAAAATTTATTCACGAGAAAGAATTGTGTAAAAACTAAAGAGTGTAAAAATAAAACAGAACAGAAATTTCATAGCCATAATTAGTTACAATTGTCCGTGAAAAGAATACTAATTTTTCAAAAAACACAAAACTATTTTCTGAAAATAAAAGTCATTAATTTTTTTTAAATTCTTTTGTTTATTTGACGTAATAGAGATTATGCAGTTGAAAACTCAAATATTTTTTGAAAAAAAGAAGGTTAATTGAACTGTTATAGTGATTTTACGCTTTTATTTTGTTTTACGTGCAGATAATATTTTGGAATTTGAAAAATAATAAAATCGTAAAATAGGCAATTTTTATTAAAATATATATAAATATGCCAACTTAACCAGAAATTTAACAATAAAATAATTTTTGGCTCTAATATTATGGATTTCAAATAATAAAAATAGTTATTCAAATTGTTCAATCATTTTTCTGTTCAATTTTTAGATTGTTAATATCGTTTCGTTAATAGGAATTGTTTTGACAATAAATAATGAAATTCAGTTTAGATTAGCGTGAGGTACTATTGTAAATTGTTAACACACACTGTAGTCCTCTGGAAATTTTATTTAAATTTACTCTTTTAAAAATGTTAATGCTAACTTATCATAAAATAATTAATATACTATCTTATAAAACTATTAAAAAATTTTTACTTCTTTTTTTTTTCATTTTTTTGTGATATTTTTAGAATTTTTGAAGCATTAAAAGTTGATACTACTTTCCTTAAAATTACCATCTAATTTTCAATATGAAAAACGCATTTCTACAAACTTTATTAACATAAGTCCATTTTATTGAAAGCTTTTTGGTTGAAAATTTTTAAGACCTATGTAAGATTATATATATATATATCTGTTATTATGTATATTACAAGTATTTCCTTAAATAAAAAGTTAAAATGATTGCAACTCTATTAAAAGTACACACATTTTTACTCCAATGCATTAAATAAATATCGATTTATATATATATATGCATTAAAATAAAAATGTGTTGTTTAAAAAAAAATGCCTTAAGTTTAACTTTTCATTTAGTGAAATACTCGTTAATAAAATAAAGTCATTTAACTTACAGAGTTAGAATACATATTCCAGTGTTGATAATTTTTCCATTATTAAAATATAACTTTTTAATTTCTTAGTAAGTTTCCTACACGTATCTCAGTAACAGGCATTTTCTAAAACAATTTAAAAACCGTAAAGTTTGCGCACGTTTTACCTGCATTGCACAAAATGAAAAAATAATATCGTTTGAGAAATCCAGAAAGAAAATTTGATCTCTTTTACTTCTTATTTTTAATATTTCTGAGGCTTTTTTTTTAATTCATTCTCCATTGAAAGTAAAATTTCACTTTTATTTTCTATGTGCTCTTAATTAAAATCTCAAATTCTGTGATATGAATATTATAATGAAAATAATTAAGCCAGCCAAGTGATGCCAATGTTAATAATAAAAATCGTTTAATAAGAATAAAACGATAAAAGTGAAACGTAGAATAAAAAGTCTTCGCTAAAAGAAACGCACGTCTTTTGAAAGACATGCTTTTTTTTAATCAAAAGTACATAATTCATTACAAATATGAAAAAAATAATCAATATATTTCTTATTAATGGTTTAATAATATTGTTAAAAGCGTATATTTGATTTATTATTCTTGTAAAGTGAATTTCACCAAATACGTTTATGAATTTTAACCAGTTCATTTGATTTATAATCAGTTTGTAATCATTCAATTGGGGAGGATTTTTTTCAAATTATTATTTAATTGATTTTATTCATTAATAAACTGTATACAAATTAAAAATATATTTATAAAATATAATTTTAATAAAAAGCTTATATTCATTTTATTTATTATTCTCGTTAAGTGAATTTTACCAAATGCGTTTATGAATTATAACTATTTCATTTGACTTATAATCAGTCTATAACAATTCAAATAGGCCAGTTCTTTTTTTAAATCATTATTTAATTGATTTTATTCATTAGTAAAATGTATGCAAATTAAAATTAGATGTTATAAGTATAATTTAATTATATCTATAAAATTTAATTTTCATGAAATGCTTAAAATGCTAAAGCTTAGATTATTTATTATTCTTGTACAGTGATTTTTACCAAATACGTTTATGAATTATAACTAGTTCATTTGACTTCAGTCAATTCATAGCCATTCAATTGGACTAGTTCTTTTTTTTAATTAATATTTAAATGATTTTATTCATTAATAAAGTTTATGCAAATTACACATAACATAATACATACAATTCAATAACCTCGTATATTAATAATTATAGAATCTGCAGTACTGGATAAACAAAAAAAAGCTATCTAAATAAATAGACTAGCAAAGAATTTTCTAATTGTCAATAGATTTTTTCAATTAATAGAATAAAAGCAACTAAATTTAATTCATATATCCACTTTTTAATCAACCATTACATAAAAAAAATATTAAATAAAAAGAAATCATGTAAATACTTGACTGATGTAAAATATTCCCGAAATAGAGCTCACGTTGATTTGGATAATTAATTCAATTCAACCATCCAACTCTCTCTCTTCTATTCACTGCCAATCCAATGCTCAATTGAAATTTCGTCAGTTGAGAACTCTTTTCAATTAAAGCGCTGCTTTTAAAAGTGCCTCAATGATTTTACTTTAAGTGAGTTTTTAAATGTTTAGAGGCAATGTCTGCAGCAGCGAGCTTCAAATTGGTTAATTATTCATTCTTAAGTCTTGGCCTTCCTCATTAATAATTAGTCATCCAAAGTATTCCGTTAGAATTTCTTAAGGAATGAGCTCGGTCTCAATACTTTAAATAATAATCAGGCGACATTCATTAAGGTGGGTAGTACATATGAATAATTCTTACCGGTTTGTGGCTTGAGTTGAATTTTATGAGCCTTTTGAGCACATGAATTTTAAGAATATTAAAAAAGCATATTTAATATTAATATAAATTCGCTTTCCTGTGTGTCTATCATCCCTTTCAAAGGTTATCCAAAATGTTTTTATCAATACATCTTATTTTTTTAAAACAAAATCGCTTATTTACATTTTTTTCCACTTTTTAACACCTAAAATTAATTTTTTTTTTTTTTTAGAGAGAAATTTAGGTTTTTTCTTAATAATTAATATGATTTTTTTTTAAATTCTGTGATTCCGCTATTTCATCCTGATGACTTTAAAACTTCTTTAACAAATTTTTTGCCATTCTCGGAGACCATTGATTGTCATCATGATATTAGGGGGTCATGATATTTACATTCGCATAGTTTATGTATGTGCATAAATAATAACTATAATAAAATGAACAGTTTTATATAAAATTCTGTGATTCTGCTATTTCATTCTTATGATTTAAAAATGTTTTTAATACATTTTTTTGCTATTCTTGGACACGATTAGTGGTCATCATGGTATTAGGGCTTCATTATATTTACATTCGCATAATGTATCTATGTGTAAGCGCAATTTCTTTAATAAAATGAACAATTTTATTTAAAATTTTGTGATTCTGTTATTTCATCCTTATGATCTTAAACCTTCTTTAACACTTCTTTTGCTATTCTCGGAAACGGTTAATTGGTATCATGGCATGAGGGCTCCATTAAATTCCTATTTGCATAATGTATGCATGTGTTAGAGCAATTCCCTTTAAAAAATGAACAATTTTATTTTAAATTCTGTGATTCTGCTATTTCATCATTATGATTTTAAAACTTCTTTAACAAATTGTTTGCTATTATCCGACACCGTTAGTTGTAATCATGGTATTCGGGCTTCATTGTATTCATATTTGCAAAGTATATGTATGTGTATGAGTAACTGCTTTAATAAAGTGAACAAAAGCCGATGATAAACATAATAAATATAAAAGTTATGTATTTTTTTGAAAAATAAAAGTTGAAGACAATTAAAACATTAAATCTTTTTTTAAATGGAATATCATTCCTTTAATGTTTTACGAATGAATCAATATTTTTATTTATAATACTAAATAAATAAACGAAATTCTTCAGGAATAATTTGAATTTTTTGTGTACATTGGTGGAATTATAAATTCTCTAATAATCTCCCATCAACCAGGACTTTAATAATAATCTGCTCCAAATTTGCTTTTCTTATCGGAGATAACATATAAAACTAACACCAGGTTATTTGACTGTCAAGGAGAGATATTTATGCTCATTGCCAGAAATGCCTCGTTACTATAAACAATGACTGCAACACACTCCACTAGTCAATTTCCTCCTGCACATTAGCTGAAAGCTTTATTCACTGTCCATAAATAAACGTGCAGGACTTAGGACTTGCAATGAATTTATATTTTCTAGTATATTTTCTAAAACTCATAAAAAGGCAATATATACTTGCTTTTTCAGTTGCAAACTTGAAGTATATTTACAGTTTTATCAATTACTTGTACGATTCACAAGATTTAAATTCGCCATCTTCTTTTGAATTATGAAACATTCAAGATTGAAAGAAATAAATCAAAAGAAATAATTCAAGTTTTCTGTTATTTCCAAGCGAATGTTATGCATGGTATAAAATATTTGGTAAAAAAAACTTAGTTCAATCCAGATAAATGAATGTAATTATGACACTATTTCATGTTAGTCACTAGCAATCAAACAGGAAATTCCAATTTCGTTAGATCTCCATTCTGAGTTAAAAACTTCTTTCAAATAAAGTGATGCTTTTAAGACTTCCGTTCTAATTTTTTAATGTACTAACCTCAGTACTTTAATAATAATTCGGGGAAGATGGTAGTGCATCTACATAGCTATACTAATAAGTTAAATTATGCAATTTTCTGTGCTAATGATTTTGAATTATATTCTAAAGATATGTTTTTTTATTAATATAATCAGCTTCATTATTCTAGGTATGTATAAATCCGGTTTAGTTGTGAGTGAAGTTTTTCAAAATGACAAATTTTTTTAAAACATTATCGTTTAATAAGATTTTGTTTTTACTTTTTTACCGCTTAAAAACAAAAAGTAACTTTCGATATTTTGTTTCAGTATTTTGTGCATCCTTTATTTATAAATTTGCAAAATTAAACCAATTTTTCCTTTCAATCTTTTCTTGAAACAACTAACGAGTGAAAAAATAATCAATTAAGAAACCATATTGTGATTTCTTGGCATTTATTTCCCTTGGTATTCACTGAACTAAATTAAAACCAACTTATATTATTTCTAATCCCCAAAAAATGGAATGATAAAAGGTAATTTAGAATGTTTTTTGGAACATAATTAAATCCTGAGATTATCACTCTTTGGAACCATTGAGGAATAATTCGGAAATACTCCTACTTAGATTAAATTCATATCTTTTCTAAGAAAAAAGAAAGTCTTGAATAGCATAGAAAAAGAAGCACAGAAAGGATTTAATCAACTCTTTTCTGCATGACTGCCCTCAAGAGAAGCACACCATACAGTTTTTGTGTTCTTCCGCTACCTGCTTAGTAGAGAGAAAAAAAAAATTTTTCATTTAAATGGACATGCGCATAGATGATTTTCTTGTTTAAGTAGCTAATTAGTTATGTATGAATATTATTTTTATCTATTTTATCTAATATAATACAGTATAATAATTATATACTGTATTGTTATCTATTAATTTTGCATTGTAATAATTATGTATAATATTATTGCTGCACTATTACTAAGTATGTTTAAATAAATGTAGATGATATCTGTTTATGGTGTAGTAATGATGTATATATCCGTATCACAAATATAATATATCCCCAAGTTATTTTAACTAATTGCTTATATGTGAATATTATTAAGGATTATATTAATATAATACAATATTTTAATATTGATGATGTATAATATTACTATGTAGGTTTAAATAAATGTAGGGGATATCAGTTTATGGTATTATGATTATATATATATATATATATATATTATATATATCCGTATCACGAATATAATATATCCGCGTGTTAATTTAACTAATTTTTTTATGTATCAATATTATTTTATCTATTAGGATTGTAATAATATAATACATTATTGTAACTATATACAATATTGTAGTATATTAATGATTGTAATAATTATATATAATATTATTGCTGCAATATTATTAAGTAGGTTTAAATAAATGTAGTTTATGTCACTTTATGACATAATATATATATTCGTATTACGAATATAATATATCCGCGTGTTAATTTAATATTACACAATGCAATGTTAATATAATAGTAAAATTGTAAATTTTGCTGAAAATACGCGAAAAAAATTGTTAAATTTTTCAAAAATACTGTGAAATTTGTTTGAAAGTTGGGATGTCAATTCTCATTTTAAAAAATATAAATTTAATCTTTTTTAAAAGAAAATTTAAATTCAATGCCTTGAAGAAATATTTTTTTCCAATTGAGAATTTATATTGAAAATATTTAATAGTTAATATAAAAGTTATTGAAACAACTTATTTATTGCGATGTGGTATTTTAATATTTTTTATTCAGTGTTATCGTACTTTAACTATCATTTTTATAAATTTAAGCCATTTTAAAATAAGTTTTTGATACTCTAAAGAAAATTTTAATTCCGCTTATAAATCTAAGTAGTCTTAAAAATAAATGAATGAATTATTTCTTTGAATTAATTAATTAAACCTTTTATAGCAGTTTTTTTATTATTTAATTGTTTCTGATATGCATTTATATCTATAATTATTATAGATATAAACACATATTAGCTATATTATGGTTAGTTCCACAAAAAAAAAATTCTAAAATCATTTTTATTATTTTTTTAATTATTTTATTTAGCTAACTTTTGTAACTGATTAATATTTTTCTTTTAATTTTTGAGCCTCTTTTTATTGCTCTCAAGTAAATTTAATTATCCTGATGTGTTCTATTAGAAATTCTTATATTATCTATTATAAATAACTAATTTATATCTATTGTAATAAATTCCAAAGTTCGAAATATTTCTCAGAAATATATCTTACTAGAGTATGTAATTAAATATTAAATAATAATAGTTAATTGCATAATTTGAAAAATATTTCTTGTAAATAAAAAATCTAATTAATTTGTTTCATATAGTTATCTTTAAAATACGGATGAATTGGTAAATTATTTAATTATCTTCATTTTAATTAGTCCCATGAGTTATATAGCCAAAATAATTTTTAACCTTATTAAGACGCATAACATAATTTTGAAGATATTGATTGAATTTTCACAAAAAGATATATTTACTTTACTAATAACTAAACAGAGGTATTAAATTTCCTTCTCTTTTATTATGATACTCCATAGTTAATTTCTTATATGAAGAAACAATATCCTCGTCAAAAACAAGGTATCATTATTTTTTCAAAATAGTTATGTTTCTTTTCTAGAATTTTTTATGCATTGAAATAAATATATCATTTTCATTATAATCTAAGAAATAAGCATATGGTTTTATTGTAATCTGAACTCAGAATTAGTTATTTTGTTATTTACTGAATTATGTTTAAACCTATAATAGTTTGAGTTAAATAAAGCGATAGTTGAAGATATTGAGAAAAAGGAGATCTCTTTTTTTTCTATTTCTGATTTTCTCAAAAATTTCTCAATATATTACAATAGTATAAATCATGAGATTTACCTATTTCCTATCCATATTTTTATTCTAAAAGTAACAAAAAAAGGAAATAAATGAATTCATTAATAATCAACAAGAAACGATAAGTTATTTTCGATAAGTTATTTTAGAAAAGTATGTACAGCATAAAGAATTCATAATGCATAAGAAATGATTAAAAATTTACTTTAAAATACAGGTAAAAGAGATTGTCTTGAAGTAAATTTATTCCTAGAACTGCATAAAGAATAAAACTTTAAACAAAACACATTGTTCAGAAACACTATCTATTTATACCTAAAATATCTTTCCAAAATAATAACTTTATATTTTATTATTATTATAATATGTTGAAGGAATTAAAATTTAAATTGGGTTTTACTTATGTTAAATTATACACTGAAGTGACAAAAGTCATGGGATACCTCTTAATATCGTGTCGGCCCTCCTTTCGCCCGGCGAAGTGCAGCAACTCGACGTGGCATGGACTCAACAAGTCGTTGGAAGTCTTCTGCAGGAATATTGAGCCATGCTGTCTCGATAGACGTCCATAATTGTGAAAGCGTTGATGGTGCAGGATTTTGGGCACGAACAGACCTCTCGATGATGTCCCATAAATGCTCGATGGGATTCATGTCGGGCGATCTAGGTGGCCAGATCATTCGTTGGAATTGTCCAGAATGTTCTTCAAACCAATCGCGAACAGTTGTGGCCCGGTGACAGGCACATTGTCATCCATAAAAATCCCATCGTTGTTTGGGTACATGAAGTCCATGAATGGCTGCAAGTGATCTCCAAGTAGCTGAACATAAGCATTTCCAATCAATGTTCGGTCCAGTCGCACCAGAGGACCAAGTTCATGCCATGAAAAAACAGCCCACACCATTACGGAGCCACCACCAGCTTGAACAGTGCCTTGCTGACAGTTTGGGTCCATGGCTTCGTGGGGTCTGCGCCACACTCGAACCCTACCATCAGCTCTTACCAACTGAAATCGTGACTCATCGGACCAGGCCACGATTTTCCATTCATCTAGGGACCAACCGATATGCTCACGTGCCCACGAGAGTCGCTGCAAGCGATGTCGTTCTGTCAGTAAAGGCACTCGAGTCGGTCTTCTGCTGGAATAGCCCAAGAAAGCCAAATTTCTCCGCACAGTTCTAACAGACAAGTCCTTGTACGTCCCACATTGATTTCTGCGGTTATTTGACGCAGTGTTGCTTGTCTGTTAGAATTTACGACTCTTTGCAGACGTCGCCGGTCGTTAAGTGCAGGCGGTGGACCACTGCGCTGTCCATGGTGGGATGTTATACCTGAAATTTCATACTCTCGGCACACTCTTGACACAGTGGATCTGGGAATGTTGAATTCTCTAACGATTTCCGAAATGGCATGACCCATGCGTCTAGCTCCAACTAACATTCCGCGTTCAAAGTCTGTTAATTCCCGTCGTGCGGTCATCATCACGTCAAAACCTCTTCACATGAATAACTTGAACAGAAATGAAAGCTCTGCGAAAGCACTGTGCATTTATACCTTTTCTACGCGATGCTACTGCCATCTGAAAATTTGCATATTGCTATCCCATGACTTTTGTCACTTCAGTGTATATAACAGGTTTTTAAATAAATAAAAACTGTAAATATAATGTATTTACACAAAATATTTTAGAACAGGTTTCCTTTTTATTGACTGAGATCAATTTAACTGAAAATGATGCAACAATATTGCCAAATTATTATTAATACATTCTTTCACAAATATTAATTTTATATTTTATTATTATTATAATTCATTGAAATAACTAAAATTTGAACTGGATTATACTTATGTTCAATATATATAAATCATTTTTAAATAAATAAAAATTGCAAACATAATGTATTGACACAAAACACTTGTAGAATAGGTTTACTTTTTATTAACTGGGAATAATTTAACTGAAAATGACGCAATAATAGTGCCAAATTATTATTAATGCATCCTTTCATAAATATTAATTTTATATTTTTAAATTTATTATTTTATTATAAAAACATATATCGAAAGAAATAAAAATTTAAATTGACTGGCATTGTAACTTATAACACAACAATAAATATATGTAAAAATATTAATTTCATTTTTAAAAAATATATATTGGAAGAATAAAATTTGCAAACATAATATATTCACACAAAATACTTGTAAAATGCATTTTCAAAAGATTTAACTTTTTATTGACTGGGAACAATTTAACTTGAAAATGACGCAACAATAGTGCCAAATTATTATTAATGCATCCTTTCATAAATATTAATTTTATATTTTATTATTATTATAATAATATATCGAAATAAATAAAATTTAAATTGGATTGTACTTATATTAAATATATGTAAACATTTTTAAAAAAATAAAATTTGCAAACATAATATATTGACACAAAATACTTGTAAAACAGGTTTACTTTTTATTGACTGGGAAAAATTTAAATTTAAATGACGCAACAATAGTGCCAAATTATTATTAATGCATCCTTTCATAAATATTAATTTTATATTTTATTATTATTATAATATATATCGAAAGAAATAAAATTTAAATTGGATTGTACTTATATTAAATATATGTAAACATTTTTAAAAAAATAAAATTTGCAAACATAATATATTGACACAAAATACTTGTAAAACAGGTTTACTTTTTATTGACTGGGAACAATTTAACTTGAAATGACGCAACAATTGTGCCAAATTATTATTAATGCATCCCTTCACAAATAATTTCAATCACAACAACAAGTCTGCTTTTATCAATCTTCAATGAAAATGATAAAAATATTCCCACAATAATAATGTTAAATATTTTTAAAAACAGTAAATTTGCCTGCAATACAAGTTTTCATGATTTTTAATTATAAATTTGTTTTTCTTGATCTTTTAATATTAATTAGTTTAATTGCAAAAAAAAAATTCAAAATAAAAGAATTTATAACAAGATTCGTAAAAGTTTCTAATAAACCCTGAATAATTTCAAATGAACATTTAAATGGAAGAAATTTTGTCTTTCTTTTTGTATTAACTTTTCTACTAGTTAACGCATCTACAAAATATACTATTTTAACAAATATTAAAAAGTTGTAAGCACACCTTTCATTAAAATTGATTTTATCTCAAAATTATTTGACAGTTCGAATTATTAAATATAGAGTAAAAGTAAAAACATAATGTAATTAAAACTGCAGGTGAAATCTGAACATACACACGCATTCAAATTGTGCAAAATACGTTTAAATGGTAAATATTATCTTTACTCATTTGTTCAGACTCTTTTGATGGCAGAAGGATTAATTCTTACTTGTCCTGAGGTGTTCCAAAGAGTCGAATAAAATGGAATCAAAATTACACTCCATTCTTAGATAAAGTTTGAAATTCTTGAATGCTTAGAATTTCTCACTTTCTAGCTTGCAATGTTTTGCTTTGCTATAAAATTGACTATAAAGGAACAAGATTCATAATGTAGTCATGTCTTGAAACTTTTGTAATAAGTAGAGAATAAATATTTGTTTCTTTTCCATAGTTTATGATAACTAAAGTCATATTCTGTTTTATATTTTGTGTAAGAAAATATTTATTTGAAATTAATAACCCTAAAACTTAAATGCAAAGGACATACTAAAAAATCATTGTATCCTTCCTCCTACGCACTGCAAGAGCTCCCACCTTTTGGCGTTCAGGAGTAATAGTCAATAGGCATCGAGACTCTAACCAGGAGAGGAAGTACAGCGTAACCGGCGCTGCAGCTGTGAAACGTTTAGTGCAGCGCAATCATGCATTTCTGTTAGGAAACGTTTAGTACAGCGCAATCATGCATTTCTGTTAGGAAACGTTTAGTACAGCACAATCATGCATTTCTGTTAGGAAACGTTTAGTACAGCACAATCATGCATTTCTGTTAGGAAACGTTTAGTACAGCGCAATCATGCATTTCTGTTAACGTTTAATAACAATCACGCATTTCTGTTTTAGTAAACTTTTGTTAGTAAACGTTTAGTACAACGTCATGCATTTCTGTTGAGAAACGTTTAGTACAACGTAATCATGCACTTCTGTTGAGAAACGTTTAGTTTGTAATCTCTCATCCCGAGATGAAATAAATTCAACGCAACATGAGTAATAGTTGGCCTACAGACTCCCATCCGTAGAGGAAGTATATTTCGTGCATCCAACACGTAATTGAGTATCTTTATTTTCGGCTTACAAATGGAATCTTTAATCATATATTTAATATCTTTAATTATATGTCTTAAAATGTGTTAAATATAGTCTGTAGTTAATTGTGTTTAAATAAAACTGTGTCTCAAGTCTCCACCCAACCACACCCAGTTACAATCCCGATTTGCTCCAACCCACAGCACTACATCATTAATTTGAGTAATGTGAACTTTTTATTTTTCATGAAATATTTTTGAAGTTCAACAGCCAACCTAACATAAGACCTTCGGAGATGCCAATCTATAAGGATTGGAATATCCCTGGAATGTTCACCCAAAACCTCTCCAGGCAAAGCGGTACACCACAGTTAAAACCTTTTTTCGCATTTGTAGAAGCCCACATTTTGTGCGAACGATACAGCACAATCGTAAGTTAAGTAACGTTGAACTGTATATGACAATGAGGAACAATAACTGCCTTAATATAAAGCTTACTCCTGCCCTAAAATGTGAAGAGAAGATTCCTTTTTTCTAAGCAAAAGAGCATGGTGAGGAAAATTAATCGAGAATTATATGCCATGAATTATTGGACTTCCTATAATGTGTGAAGGATGGCTGTCCTTGGGGTCCAGATTCAAAATTTCCCATCGGAATTGTTTCATCCTCCACTTATAGTTCTGCTTATTTTTCCTTTTCTTGTAGACGGGTGCGGGACTGGTGAATTCCCAGTCAGCGGATTTCTATGGCCAGGATTTAAAAAAGGATACAAAAGTGCTTATTGATGAACGATTACGATTTAAAAAATGGCACTCGTAATGTTATTAATGGTTCCAAGTAACAGAATCATTTTTTTTCTAATGCAGCTGGCAAGTGTAGACCGTGATCTTTTATGCCATAAGGGCTGCACAGACGTTACTCACTTTGCACTACCCAGGGGGCGCGTGTAACTTCAAAATAAGCCACGGACGTGGAGTAACAATGCCCCTGCTACGCTCTACGATCCTATTAGACCGGGACCTACGGTTTAAAGTGGATTCCGAACCACTACAAATACCCATGTCACCGCCGGGATTCGAACCCGATACCTGTGATACCGAGCGCCAAAGCGCTAGCCACTCGGCCATCAGGCGCCCATAATTAATTATCCTCCCCGGCGGGGAATCGAACCCCGGTCTCCCGCATGACAGGCGGGGATACTGTAATAGAATCATTAATAACAATATATTTCATTTTGTTTTATTTTTATTAATAACTAGCTCTTTGACTGGTTATATATAAATAACAATAGCTTAAATATTTTATTATGTTTTTCTTCTACTTGAATTGCTTCTCATTAGTATAAGGATAGTCAAATTCTTATAAAATTTACTTGACTACAACCCGTAATGAGCAATATGTGAAACATTCACATACGTCTCTGTCTAAAAACTTAAATTATAACTTTAAAGAAAATAAGAATAAATATTATTAAAAAAATCAAATAAATAAATATTTTAAACACTAAAAGACGGAATTTTATTTAAACAATAGAAAAGCAACATATGCACTCGTTTTTTCATTTGCGGAATTGTGATGGCTAATTTTTTTATCTCCTCTCATTGTAACTCTCAATCCGTTGATATTTAAATATCTGAAGGAATGTAACTTACTGAAATAGAAGTGCTTAAAGTATGAGATTTATAGGAATGTCTTGTTTATTCGCTGTATTGCTAAAATTATTCGTAGACCTTAAGTTCTAGGTTTGGTTTGATTTGTCGCACAACGGTCTTTTTCTTTAACACTTTGGGACAAATATACTGGGACCTACAGTTTAATGTGGATTTTCCAACCACTAACAAACATTGCTTCTGAAATTGTCTGAAATTCATGAAAACAAGGTATTGTACCTACACATTTAAGAAAAAGGATATTGTACCTTACTTGCATTCTGTGTATTATTTGCAGTTATGCATTCAAATATATCATTCTGTATATCTTGTTTTATCAATAAATTCACGTGTAAATATCAAGTACGAAGAAGTTTTTTATATATCAATATAGTTAGTCAATTTTTTTGCAAAATATCTTCTGTGATCTATTGTATTAAAATTTAAAAATATTTTACAATAGCCTTAGAAAAAAACTTTAATTTTATCCTTTCCACAAAAAAATCTACATAATTTCAAAAGAATTCTCTGTACGAAGAAAAAAAAAGGCCCAGCAGCACTTGAAACTTTACGCTATCAAAATAAAGCCGCAATTAGCTGCTTAAAGTGCAACCTTCCGAAGTGGAATTCTTTATCACAAATGTGGTCTTGCACAAGTGCTGGTCTGCAGTTTTCTGTTTTGCGTGACTAATTATCTCAGTTTCGAACAATTTAGAACACATAAAAAAAGATATTTCTCTTCAGGCTACGATCCACATCTTCATCATCGATTACTCAAGTTGCTTTATTCGAAACATTTTTATTAATGATCATCCGTGAAGAAATTTTCGAAATATGCTTGCTCGAATTCTTAGTAACTTTCCAGGAGACGGTGGATACTGGGACTCCTTTCTTTTTTTAACGAATGTCATGTAAGGAAACCTGCTGAATCAGCACTCTACAATGATTATCGGCCACTTAATGGATGCTGTAATATATGTATTCATTTGCATTAATACGGAATGTCCCAAGTTGCTCATTTATCATAACTCATTCATGAATCTTAATTGCAAAATCTACGGATTAGTCATATTAAATTGTATAAGTACAATGTTTTGACAAATAATATTCTGACTGTGAAAGAATTGTACGATTGTGTGTTGTGACTGATCTTCAGTGTCCTGCACCGCTTGACGAACATGCCATCAGCAGTTCTGGACATCCATGGATGGAGGTGAAGGGATAGTTTCTATTGCGATGGAGAAACAGTAGGTAGAAGTCTGACTTAACTTCAAGTCGCTGAAGAAGATGGGCAATGTATCGTATCGTATGAATGAAAACCCGGAAAACTCCCACCTGGTTGTCTGACTAACGAGGCAAGATGCTGAAAATCACAAATTGGATTACACAAATTTTTAGATTTATAATGGATACCCTCTCATGTATGTGTTTTCGAAAAGGAGGTAGCAGACTTGCTTGCAAAGGCGGAAAGTCTCCACTACACTTCTATTGAACTTTCTGCTTCCGAAAGTTACTCCATTTTTAGGTCTAAAGAAATTTTTGCTTGGAGAGTCCCTCCCAGACACATCTGATATGCTGCAAGTCGTCCTGGTTTATCACTGCAGTCCACTGACATAAGATCCGCCCAGACTGCGTAGTGGCTCCATTAAAAAATCCAAAAAAATGTTTCTGAATAAAAGATTTATTCACCCTGTACCTGTTCTAGCTCGGCTACTCCCTCTCATCTCATTGAGTGTGCGGGTTGCCTCTATTGAGGAGTTGTGGAGTGGGGAAGGAAAAGGCCGTTTATGCAGATGCTTGAGCAACATGGTCTCATGGACCTGGTCTAGGTCTTTAGACTATGGGGACATGAAGCAACAAGCAACCACACAACCTTTTTAGAAACAGCATCTTCGACCGCCAGCTGATTGAACCTCAGCCCTAATACTCACTGGCGGCGCATGTTGCCACTTAGCGCGAGTCGGACACACGATTGCGTGCATATTAAATTCATAAAAAATACCTTTTTCATTATTTTGATAATTTTCTTCATTTTATTTTGGCACTATTGGGTAGTCGACTTATAAACTGTGAATATGAATGTTATTAAAAGTAGGAAGAATTCTTCTGCATCGCATTGGTGTATTGAAGTAAACTGGAAGACACCAACCAGCCAATCTTATTGGTAATACGAGACGATATGAAATTAGTGGAATTACCACAAAGTCTTAACTTTTTCTCAAAGCAGTGAAATAAACTATATTGAAAAATAACACCCGGATTATTTCATATAGAGCCACCTTACATTGTTTTCATACATATTTGTTTTAATTTTTTTATTTTTCCCGGAAATACATCATTTTTTAAACACAATTTATTGAATTCCAATACCAATTTTCTTTTCAAATGACATTTATGTGAATCAGCTGTGTTTTAATAACATTTTTTTTAATAATTTGAAAACAGATATATTCATATATATTTATGTGTAATATCTATACAAAACTATTGAAGTTTTTTTTCTTATTCTGCGCTTTACAAACACAATATACTACTACGAAAAAACATTTACTTACCATGAAAAAAATTTTTTTTTTAATTTAATGTTTAATTTTCGTTGAATATTGAAATACCTGCTCTATATTTTGTCATGTTTCTTAAATCATTATCAATAAATTTAATGATTTATTTCATTTATGAACGATTTTTAGGAATTAGGGATGTAGTTAGAAGGCAGAGATGTGGATTTGTTACGGAAAGATAAAAATAAAAAAAAATTTCAACAAGATATTTTTAAAAACACATATTTAAATTTTAATGTTATTTATGCATTTTTATAACCATCCATACGAATTTCAATTTGCAACAAGCAAAAGACATTACCATACTTTTCGGTTAACTTTAAAATTTCTATAAATAGTATTAGCTAACATAAATGATATTTTTTTTGCATATATAAGGAATAAAAAGTTTCCATTATAATATAAGTGTTTATTACTTGGAAATTTATTAATTTAACGTTTAAAAATAATGGTATTTTTATAATTTCTATAAATGTGATTTCCGTCAGTTACATTTAGTTTTATATAAATTCACACTAATAAAAATCTCATCAAGTTTATTTTCAAAAATCATAAAGCGGAGATATTTCAATAAATTCACAAAAAAAAAAGCCAACTATTGCGAGAAATTCAGTCTAATGCAGATCTGAAAAATGTGTAAAACTTTGAAGGTTATTTTTAACCAGTTCACTCACCTATAAAACATATTAAAATTCATATACTACAACATTAAAATGGAGTCCATTTTTTTTATTGTAGAATTTGAATATTACTGACAATATATAGTTGAAACCCCATCCATCATTTAGCACAGGGACGTTTAAAAGAATTGATGAATACCGGACAAAAATAAATTCGCGTCATCATTGAATTTCACTGTTCAAGTGCTACTATTTTATGACATATGTGTCGATATAGGTGCATACAGTAAAAAAAAATTGTTCATAGACAAGTTTCATTTATGGGTAATTTTTGTTATTAGAATTGGTATTTTTAAGGTATGGATAAATTTTTTCAGAGAATTACGGATTTTATTTTTTAAGGTAAACAAGGGCCTGATGGCCGAGTGGCTAACGCTCTGGCTCTCCGTACCACGTGGTTTAGGGTTCGAGTCTCAGATGGTCCATAGATATTTGTAGTAGTTCGGAATCCGCATCAAACCGTAGGTCTCGGTCTAATAGGATCATAGAGCGTTGCGGGGATAGTGTTACTCCCGTCCGTTACATATCTTCAAGCTACACGTTCCCCTGGGTAGTGTTAAATGAGTAATGTCGGTGCAACATTTGCTTATGGCATAAAGATAACTGCTGCTGGTGTGCATTAGGCTTGAGATTCAATTCGCTGGCGTCATTGTTGTAGACACCGTTCCAAAACGAGGAGGCTCGATGGCATTTCTGATGTTTACCATCTTGTCTCGTTAGTTAGACTACCTGGTGGAAGTGTTTCGGTTTTTCTAATATTAAGATAAGCAAATGCGATGTTGTTCCTCCTAAAGACCTCCAGGAATGTGCTTCCCTTCATCTTCAACACAACCAAGTCAGATTTATTCTTACAGACGCTGCCCCCTTTCCCTCCCCCATGTGGTGTCCGATCCACTCTGGCGGACGCTGAGGATTCTTATAACAACAACAAAAAATTTACAGTGTTTCAAATGCTTTAAGTACGTGGGTAAAAGTCATGATGTCATCTTTAACTGAGTCACCTTCATTCATCACTTTCATCCTTTTCCTTAACAGTAATAAACATATATATATATATATATATATATATATATATATATATACACTCAAGAGCCAAAACATTTTGACCACCCCTACATTTTGCAATGAACTCGCCTGGATGACGTGGAAGGCACGTGATCAGGTGGAAGTGGTATTTAACTGGTATTAAGTGGTGGTATTAATCCATGCCAAGGCGGGTTGAAGCTGTGTTGCGCGCCAAAGGTAGGCCAACTCGTTATCGGCAGGTGGTCATAATGTTTTGGCTCTTGAGTGTATATAAAAATTTTTGTAATAACCATGCCCATTTGCTTGTCATGTGGGAGAAAAACCAGAAAGCTTACACCGGATATCCTGACTATCGATGCGTGGGTGTTATACATATTATCGCTATTACCTTCCTTTCGTCAGAAAACTGTGACTGCCACGGAAACAGCCACATAATTGAAGAAAAAAAAACTGAAATTAAAATACGTTTTTTGTTTTAACTATTATTAAAACGCTATTATTATTATTATATTGTTTAAAATAGTCGAGAATTGTAATACTAATCTATTTTTTTTTATCAAGGTGTGCAAAGTTTTCATACAATTGGTGGTTAAAAATGTCCCTTAAAGAAGTTGGTTTTCGTCACATTGTTATAATAACAATTGTAACTGACTGTTATATTGAAACTACGAATACAACGAAATGAACTGAGCTCCAGGTTCAACTATATAACATTAAATATAAGAACAGTTAAAAACTTAATCAATATTTTCCTATGTTCGTAACAATAACGAAAGATGGTAAAAAGATTAATAAAAGCAGATAATTAAAATTTGATAGTTTCTCGTATTTTCAAGATACTAAACACATAAAATCTAATATCTTCATCATAATCATGAGAAATAACTTAGTAAGAAAAATAATCTTGACAAGATTATTTAATAATGTAAAATACTTTAGAGGCCTGATGGCCAAGTGACAAGGGCTGTGGTGCTCCGTTCCACAGGTTTTGGTTCTATTCCCGGCTGGTGCCATGGATGTTTGTAGTGGTTCGGAATCCCCTTTCAACCGCAGATTGCGGTCTAATATGGCTGTACAGTGTTGGGCGCAGGGCTGACAACCCCAAAATGAAAACATCTCCTGTCTCGAAATCTTCCAGTAGACAGACGGTCTTGACCCACCTTGGGGCTGTTGCGCCACTGATGATGACGATGAAAATAATCTTTACAAGATCTGACATCAGAAAGTAAAATGCACGTATTAAAATTCGAAATTTCTTTTTGTAATAAAAGAGTACATTCTTCTGTGGCAAAATATAAGTTCTTCTATATAATTTCTTTTTGTAAATTAAATGTACGTATTAAAATTCCAAATTTATGAATTCTTCTAATAGCTCTTATTATTATTGTTCTCTGCATTATAAATTTTATACTTGATTATTTTTTACACTTACATCGGATGGTAACCATGGAAAATTTATATATTCTTGATCAAATTATTGACTGTATTTCGGAAAAAAAAAAGTAAATAATAAGAATCCTGATTCAAGTACTGGCATCATAAAAACACCTAGCATTTTTTCCTTAATTTTATAAGAAGTAGATACTAAAATATTTATCTTACTTCAATGACGACATAGACAGAAGAATCAATTACAAAAGTCATTAGAAATTCCATTAGAAGACCCCATAAACAGCTCAAGATCTACTTATATTTATTGCTGTAGCAAAGATTACTCATTTCGTATTTTACGTAATAGCACATATCATTACACGAACGGACAGTTCTTTCGAACATTTAAACACTAAAGTATTTACCAAGTTAAAATAAACTGAACTGCGAAGAGGTTTTCAAAGGAAAATTTCTTCTTAAATAGGATCATTTATTTCAGTTTAGAAGTTATTTGTGTAGGAAATATTCTTAAATATCAGTATTCATTTTAACTGATGTTGTAACTGGTAATTATCCTGTTGTGTGAGGGTAAGGGGTATTTCCTTTATTTTTTGTATGAATCCAGGAATGGTAGATAACCCATCCCGGTCACACGGTCAGGTCCAAAAGAACCGGTCGGTTTGGTGGGATCCATCCCTTTTTTGGAGTTTTTGCGGGCAGAGAGGAAGACGCGTTGAAAGCAGAGCGAACGATCTACGATAGTGCGTGAGCCTGGTGCACAATTTTTGCTGTGAGAATGGCTCCAGGGATAATTTGTAATGGAGAGTTATATCCATCTTTGGAATGGTCGGTGAGCATTTTTTTTTTTTTTTTAAAAAGGATATGAGGCTACTGGTACCCCACTGCCCACACACTCAAAGGAATATTTTCGATTGAGGTATGCGTGCGAAATATTATGAATACTTCTCTGTAAACATTTCTCTGTAAACATTCTCTATAAAACTTTTTTTATTTTATTTATTCTGCCAAATATTAAAAATCCTAAATTTTATTGTAATAGTATTTATTTGTATTCATTAAAGGGTAAAAGTAAATTAGTTGTTTGTCCTAGTATTTATTTTAATTGCTTTTTATTAATGTTAATTCATTTGGCCGTCCTACGAGTATACATAGACCAACGGCCCCATTTCTATGTCGGTATATTAACAATGAGTATTCATTTTAACTGATGAGGATAAGAATTTCTACTTTTTAAGTAATTATAATTATCCGCATCTTCAAACTGTTCAATGTAAAAAGTTAAATAGAAAAAGTTTAAAAAAGAATTTAGAAAGAAATAGAAAAAAATGTTCAACAATTTTGTTTCAAAGATAACAACCAACAAAAATTCTAGAATACTTTTTTTTACTTATCAACATCACCTGTGGAGAGAAAGGAAAGAGTTCTGTGACGAATCGACCAGAAGTGTTGTTTTCTTTTTTTTCTCTCAAGTCACTGAATAGGCAGCTTCCGCATGTTTTTCTAAGTGAGCCCCTTGTGGTTTCGTGTATCATGTCGTATGATAATCAAGGTCTGCCGCAGACCACGCATTTTGAGATTCGACGTAGACTCGAGAACTCAGAAAATCTCTTTCCTTAGAGTGAACTGCATTTGTGATTTAATTGTGCATTTGTGATCAAATTTAAAATTTAAATTTTCATTTCTTTGTATAATAACCCAGAGTTCTGTACATATACAGTGCTTGAAAATAAAATTGAAGTGTTCCCATGATCCTGAAAATGGCCCTCTTCTTGAAGCCATTAGAATTCTAGTATAGGCCCAGACGTTACGATGTCAATTGATTTACTATTTGTTCACGTATAAAAAAGTAAATATTCCAGGCAATAATAATGTTAATATTTAAACTTCAGGTGAGATTAACTTTATAATAAAAGTAATATCGTATTTTTAATTATTTCATTAGATAAGATTTTTTATTACTTTCGTTGATGGAGATAGCTGTTCATTTCTTGAAATACGCCAAATAGATATTGTAAGGGTATAAATATTACAAACTTTAGAATACATACCTGGGATACAAATTTAATAAATTAATGTTACATTTTATCGAACTCTTCTTAAGATTAATCATCTAATGCGTTGAATTTTTCCATTAATTTGTTGCTTGCGGTTAGAACCTATCTACATATAGGCACATCCTGACGTTATGCATTCCTTAATACAACTATCTTCAGGATATTACAATTTTTTTATTTATTTTTATTCATTTATCTATTTTATTTTTAGTACTCAATATAGAACATAATATTTATTATCAAAAAAACTACATTAAATTTTAATTAAAAATGTTTCTCATTTTTATTTAAATTTAATGTAGTTTTCTCATTTGAGCTTAAAATGAATATGGATTTCCCAGTTTTATAAATTTTCCTTTTTCCAATAATTCAGAATAATGTAGATTTGCGAACTTCAAGGACGCGAGCTGCGGATCTTATGGTGCTTCTTCTGCTAAGGAGAATATTTCTAACTTTTTCTCCATAATATTTGCATTTACGTCCATAGTTTGTTTTTTCAAAGAAACAACATTAGCATAAGATTCATCTTAATTATTATTGGAAGCAAGTTTCCAAATTCTTGATAGGGTCATTCTTTTGCACTTAAATTGTTTTCCAGCTAACGTAATTGCACCTTTAAACAAATTTTGTTTCTCTTTTGGTGCATCAAGAACTAGAGAATGATGTATTATTTTTCCCATTGGAAGAATTCCATTCCAGGGGCCATTCCATTTCCAGGAGATAAGAATGTTATTATGTACTTGTTAAAAATATATAACCTATCACTCAAATATGACAGCAGATAAACAGTGTTGGGGATAGTTATATTACATGAAATTATTGTCTTCTACAACAGAGTAGGAGAACAATCTGTCACTCATATATGATAGCAAATATTCAGTGCCATAGATAATGAGATCTCATGAAATTAGCAATTGACTATGCGACCTTCACAGATCAAAACAATTATAGACGGAATATGGATTACATCACAAGATGCTGCATAATGATTGGTGATAGAACATGGGCTGAAGACGAAGTGTCGTGAAGATGAAGAAGTGTCGACTCCAGTGAGAAATGAGGGAAGCTGATCCTGCCCCCCTTGACAGATTTTCTTAAAGAGAGGTTTTTGAAGAAAAGGGAATTCTACGACAAGGCCGGAGTTTTCGTCTGTATATAAAGTGAGCCTCTTGTGATTTCGTGTATCACGTCGCTTGATAATTAAGCATACTAGCATACTTGGTGAAATAGATTCGTCGTAGACTCGAGAACTCTGAAACCTCCATCCTCATAGTGAACTGCACTTATGAATCAAATTAAATACTTTATTTTTCATTTTTTTCTTAAATAATAACTTATAAAATTAAATTTCTGTATATATATACATATATAAATATTCACTTGCTACTATATCAAAGTGATCCCATGAACCTGAAAGTAGCCCTCTTGTTGAAGCCGTTAAAGGTCTAGTATAGGCCTACAATGGCAATTCGTTCCTATTTTTTTCCCATCTTACTTTTACAATGAGAGGGGCCTGAATGGCCGAGTGGCTAGCGCTCTAGTGCTCGGTACCACAGGTTTGGGGTTCGAGTCCCGGCGGTGCCATGGATGTTTGTAGTGGTTCGGAATCCACTTTAAACAGTAGGTCCCGGTCTAATACGATCGTAGAGCGTTGCGGGGGCATTGTTACTCCGCGTCCGTGGTTTATCTTCAAGTTACACGCACCCCTTAGGTAATGCAAAGCGAGTAACGTCTGTACAGCGCTTGCCTTAAGGCATCCAAGACATTTGTCTAAGTGTTTGCCAGCTGCATTAGAAAAAAAAAACTTTTACAATGAGTTGATTTTCAACTGAATTAAATCAATTTATTTAAATCGGAGGATGAAATTAGAAAAAAAAAATAAATAAAATTCGTAATAATGAAGTTAACTTAAAAATTTAAAAATCTGTCAAAATAAATGACAGATATCTTGCAACATGGATTTTGATCGAAAGCTTTGCAATTTTGCACTACAACGTAATATACAGCCGTATTTGCCAATAATTCCCGTTTAAATATTCACTTGCTACTATTAGTATGTGACAGAGCAAACATTATTATTTTATTATTTTAGTTATTATTTTTTGCCAATTTCTTGGATGGCTTGTTTCTCAACTGTTTTGAACATATATTTTTTTTTGCCAACGGCCGTACCATTCATCTTCTCGCTACCGAAATCATTGGGCATTTTTGCGTGCCGTTGGCAACCGTTTACGCTTCGGTTTTTATGTTAATGAATGTTTAATGATTTTCGTTTTCGCAGATGTAGCTTATGAACGCATCCTAAGTGTTCATAAATAAAGAAATAAATGTATTTTTAATAAATGCCTTGAATAAATGCATTTCAAATTAGAAATTGTTTTCTTGTTTTTGGTAACTTTTTTTATATAACTGAGTTGAAAAGACATAAATATTTTTGTATAGAAAATAGATTTGTATATTTGTAAAAATCATAAAATTTTTTTGTTTTTGTTTTTTATGATAGCCAAGCTATAATTCAAAACCTTTTGTTAATTAATAATTATTGATTAAGTTAAATTTACATAGCAGTTTCTGGAGGTTTTTTAAATTTTAATGCTGACCAATTTGTATAATCTCTTTTTTTTATAAAGGAAAATTTCGAATAAAATAGATTTAAAGAATTATAATATAGGATGGATGAAAATTACATACATCTCAGAAAATACTCATACTCTGGGGGCTGAGCAGACAAATTAAAAAAAGATCAAGAAATAGTGGACGCCAATTTTCAAATACAGTTTTCCATCAAGAACATGCTAATATAAGTTATTTTACTCCAAAAGAAATAGATGATTTGAAAAAGAAAATTAAAAATAAAAATAAATGTACATCAAAAGAATATAACTAAAATAAGTTTTTAAAATTTTCATTGCTTAAATGTAAATTTATTATTCTCTAAAATCTTTAATATTTCGTTACAATTACATATTTTACTTCTAAACTGTAAATAAGTAATAAATAAATAATTTGAATGAAAATGCCCCATTTTTTTGAATTATAAAGATAAATTATTACTTGAATGCAAATAAGAAATAAAGTTTGAATTTATAAAGGAAACGAAAGAAATCTGGAAATAAATATGAAGCTATTTGTAGATATTATTTAAATATTCATATATAAATATTTAAATATATATGGGCCTGAATGGCCGAGTGGCTAATATTACCCACAGGTATCCCGTCTGTGCCATATGTTTGTAGTGGTTCGGAATATAAACCGTAGGTTCCGGTTTTGCGGGGGTATTTTAACACCATTATTTATTCTATATTTATAACATCAAAATTTTGTCTATTTTGCCATATATTTAAATTTTTTTTCTATATTTATAACATAAAAATTTATTTTTATAACTTTTTCTATAAGAATGTATTTAAAAAATTTAATTTAATTAATGAAAGAGGAAAGTTCTAACATGAGGGCTTTTTATATCAATATCTGTGCAGTAATATTTCAGCATCATGACGGCTCAGTGGTAATGCACTCTAAATAATATGGTAGAGAATGAAAACTAAAAGCTGTTGACTTAATTTACAAAGATTGTTTTGAAAAACGAGGTGGCCCTATGGAATTGAATCTGTAGTTGGATAACCTGATTAAAATTTTCAGTTTTCTTTAATATGACACTCAAATTAGGGACATTATACATGAAAGTTCATCCGAAATTCCTCTGTATCGTGCTTATTGTTCGTAAAACAAAATTGTTATATTACTGAAACTTTGTAGCAATTTAATGCTCTTCAAAACACTAACAGTAGAAAACCACTAAGTTGACCCTTTCTGAGGTATTGAAATATTTTGTGAAAAGGGTAAATTTTGTGGTTTTTTTGGCCACAAAAAATTTTTCCGGCCATATTGAATAGCCTGGATTTCTCATATTTGGTACCATTATACACAAATACGAAAAAGCACTTCTACATCCCTATTTAAAGTATTTTATGTATGTGCTTTATGCTCCGGACTAATATTCTTCTCTCCAGGCTTGAAGAAATAAGTAGATATTCCCTATATATAGTTTGAAAGAAAAGATATATATTCTCTGCATAGGGTATGTGAACCTTTCTTCATATATAACTTTAAGAGATGTTAATTTAAAATTGTGCTGTCATAAGAGAACATCAAGACAATGTTATCCATGATAAAGTGTTCTTTACATTAGCAGATTCGTGGACCATGTTTCTGATAGCTTAAGTGATCTTGCATTAAAATAAAAATTAGTTAAAAGTTATGAATGATATTTTTTAATAATGAAAGTCAAACATTTTCTTCTATATGTTTCATTTCTGAGCAGGTAGAGACTCAATAGTTATAGAGTTGGTCATCAAAGTTGATAATATTCGGTTCAGATCTCGAAATTCAAAAGTTTCCATTGTATGTTAAATACAGCATAGAATGTCAGAAAATCCCCTCCATGCGGGTTGAAAGATATACAAATGTTAAATTTTTAAAATTTGTGTTTTCAGTGTTTTCATTTTTGCTATAAAATTTGTGCAATCACTTCAAAGGAAATATCTTATAAATTTCACAAACTATTTAATTCTAATACTCATTTTTTGTTTGTTGCTTATCTTTTGATTTGCAATACATTAAAAACTGTTAAATAATTTTTGAAGGTTATTATTGTACTTCAAACACATTTTATCTTTTCTAGAGTATAATTAAAAGTAAGACATTATTATTATCGTCATTATTATATCTGAAATTATCATTTATTACAATAATTTATTATAATGAGGTAACTAGTCGAATAACAACATTTACACTTGAGATTTTGATACATTGTGATTTTGCTTACTTTCATCCAAGCATTAATTCATTCAAATATAACTTCTTTGCAGTTAAAACATCATAATACAATGTATAATAATGCTGTAGTTGTAGGATAGTAAACATGAACTATTATTGGACTCTGATTGAGTGGTCTGCATCTGCGATACTCAAGCGAGAATTGTGAAAGGGGTCAGGGGTAGGAGCGAAATTGGTACAGTGGGGAGGAAGGTAGAGCGAACATTAAAAGTTGGGAAGCAAAGTCCCTTTAATCAGACTTTAAAGATTAAAGTGCGCTATTCACTCAGAAGAAGTTAATGCATTTTATTTTGCGATATTCAGACATAAAAAGATTTTTTTTCAAGTGGTTGTATCACGCTTACTTCATAAAGCAAAATTGTTGTAGTAGTGAAACATGTAGGAATTTAATGCTCTTTAAAATACTAACAGTAGAAAACTGCTTAAAGTCGATCTTTTCTGAGATATTGAAATATTTAGAAAAAACGTAATTTGAGGGGGAGGGGGGAGTGTCTGTCACAAAAATTCTTCTGAGTCTGCCATGTTGGATAGCTTGGTTTTATTATATTTGGTACCAATATACACAAATCCAAAAGTAATCTTCTAGTACTTCACTTTTTACTATGCATCTAAAGTATGTTACGTATATGCTCTCTGCTATGTCTATGTATTTAAAGTATGCTATGTATCTTCTGGACTAATAGTGCCCTGATGACCTTTCTGGCTTTTGGTACCACAAGCTTCAGGTTAGAAACCTGACGGTTGCATGAATGTTCGTTAGTGGTTCTGAATTCACGTTAATTTGTAGGTCTCGATCTAATTAGCCCAGAGTGTGTACAAAATGACCATACAGCGACAAACCAAACCAAATCTAGACTAATATGTCTCTCCAGGGTTGAAGAAATAAGTAGATATTCCCTACATATATATTTGAAAGGAGAGGTAGATAATCTCTCCATAAGGTTGGTTGAATGTGCAAACCCTTCTCCATATATCAACCTAAGACATGTTAATTTAAAATTGCACCATCATTGGAAAACATCAAAGCGGTTCATCGAAAGAATGTCCACAATATAAAGTACAGCATAGCTCTATTTTAAAGTGGCGTGAATAAACGCAAATACGTTAATCTTCCACTCTGAATGAAGAAAATGCATACTTTCTTATAATATACAAATCGAAAATATTTGTACGCTTTATAGATGCTATTGTGAAAGAAATGCATTTTTTTTTATAAATGTTATGCAGAAAATGGGAAAAGGAATGTTTTTTTAAAAGTATAATAATAACATTGTTATAAAATGGAAAAGAAAATTTATGTTTATATAATCTGAAATTTATGTTTTGTAAGACGGGAAAAGTAGGCTATTATGATAAAAGTATGTATAAAATGAACCTATTATACCTATTCGTATTTGATACATCATGTTTACATATTACAAAGGCACTTTTAGATTTTATTTCATTTTTGTTCAGTCATGTGACTATTTCAATTTTATTGAAAAAGTATTTTTATAAAATAAATGTGCTGCATATTTTTCTTATGAGTATTGATTGCGAAAGGAAATAGTATATTTAACTCAAAATAATTATCTTTTAAACTAATTACTTTTGTTAAATGGATTAGTTTTCTTTTACAACATATAATAATTGACGATAAAGGTTATCCAATATAATAAAAATTACTTTCTCATTGGAAATTGAATAAATCATGACGCAGAATTGATCACTCAATGGTTTTTATTTCTCTTTAGTTGATAGACCTGTTATTGGTTTTCCTACGGTTAAAAGAGTACTTGTAAAATTATGTAATAAAGCTTTAATTATAATGAAAAAAAAATATGCTAATTAATTTATTTAAATTTTGCAAGATTCGATTTTATTTGGGCAGCATTATTTTAATTAAGTAATATTAATTTATAATTAGAGTCGTTGCAGCTTTGCTTCAAATAATTGTGGTTTCTTAAAATATTATAATGCTAGCTTTGTTCTTGCTTCTTGAAGCATTATTAATATATTTACCAAATATTAACTTTTCTTTTCACCACACCTCGCCTCACCCCTGTGCCTAGGGCTATGTAGCTTCCTACCAGTTAGAAAGATGAGGATGACACATCAGTGGGTCACGCGCATACTACGTACGAACAGCATATGACTGGACATCCATACGCAGTTGCAACTAAATTTCAATCCTTAATAAAATAAAAACAGGAGAAAATACAATATTACTGCAAAAAAAAAGCGCAAAGATGTAGTTTCTTATGTATTCTAAAATTTCTGTCTCAGGTTAAAGCTTCTACAATCATTTTTTGAAACTATACTCTAGGACATGCAAAAATCTGAAACACGTCCTGTTACACAATTCTTAAAAAAAAAATAATTGAGATAGACAATTAAATCCCCTAAAACTTGATTTCTTATTATACGACAAAAATAGTGTAGCTACTGTCCTCTTGCCATGTGGTCCTGCATACATAATTTTAAATAAAAAAACACTATAATTCTCTGGATATAAAAATTAAAGCTGTGTTTCAATACAAACTGAAAAGAACTGAGTAAAATATATTAAATGTAACAAAACAAATTAAAAGATTCACCTAAAATATTGAATTAACAAGTAAAAGTAATTCAGAATCTAAAAATGAACGCCTAATACCACCAAAATGAAGGCGGTGGAAGTTTTGTTCACCTAATTATTGTCAAGTGTTCCACTGATGTATGCCACGAACATCTCACAGATAGGTGTATGGAACAGAGCAGTGTTTTACGAGGTGAAGTGAACCGAATTTGCTTGTAATATGCGAGAAAGCCCAGGAAACCTCCCCAGACAGCCTGACGAAACGATCGGTACTACAGGTACAAAGTGCTTGACTCCCATTGTCATAATCACCATCAAGTCTGCTCATTTTTGAAAGCAGCGATTCTTCAGATTTTGTGACTGCAACAATGATGACCTGAGCCTCCCTGCAAGCTAGTTACTCACGTTACCACTGGGCCTTGAATCGGGCAAACAAGTCTATATAATACGATACCTTGAAACCTCATGAGGAGAAGGGTTGCCATTGCCTCGAGAGGTTGGACTTCCATCTGTTAGTCCGCGGGAGGTATTTTATTTCCCTCCTACTACCCAAAGGAAATGCCGATGAAGGCATTCCCCAATCCGTCACCCAGAGACGATCTCTGTAGACTCTTATAGGCTCCTCATAGAATAACTAAAAACGAACGGATCGAAAAACAGCTACTATTCTCTCAAGATTAAGGGTGCAGCACCACAAAAAGGTGAAAATTTCTGCTGATGGCGTTAAAAAATTCCTAAAATGTGTTAACTAACTTAACATCGAATTTACTCATCCTCAAGTGTTTGATTGCCTAGTTGTTGCAGCCACCATACATAGTTTAGACTATCCCTCAGAAGACAATTTATACTCCGAGCTGGTAATCAACGTAGCCAATATTATTCGGAAGCACCACGATATTTGATTTTCTTGTATTCTACAGGGATACGGCAACAACAACAACAGTCTATATAATGCTAATTAAGAACCATTCTTCCACCTATAGATGGTCTGCCTGGTTGAATTTCTCAGGTGTTTCTTCAATATTATATGAAAATGCAGTGCAACTATACTTAGCATTATATGAAGTCCATCCAAAAAATATTACTCTCTCTCGTCCAATAAGTGTACTATAAAACGGCCATCTCTACCTTAAGAATAATATAATAAATTTCAAATATTCCACTTTGTCACATTTAAGTGGCCAATGACTTTAGAGACCGAGTTGGAAAAAAATATTTCAATTGTGCATCTCTCAGAAATTTAATTCTAATAGAAAATTATTTAAAGTAATAACACAGTTCAAATAGAAATGTTTGATAAATTCATTTGTATAATTTTTTCGGATATTTTAAATCTATAAATAAGAATTCAATCTAATAAAGCTGAAAAAAAAAACCTTTGAAAATGTAAAGCCTTTTTTTTTTTTTATTGGTCGAAATGATTTTTTAAAACTTCTTTAACTAAGTGGCCCAGAATATCTAAGATCCCTTTGTAACAGAGAACAATAACGACTGCTTATGCGAGTTCAATACTTGCCCAGGGCTAGGCAGCTTTATTAAGACTTGAGTACATCTTTGTAATCAATTCAGCTGCAGAATTTCAACGGACAAGGAGATATTTTCTCTGTACCATTTTAATGAAGATCAGCATTCTGGGAACCTCTTAAATTTAATAGAATTAGGGATAGCTAAATGTTAGTTTAAGATCTAATTTATAGATTTAAATGATTATGGGTGAAAATTTTATGGTTATATGCTATCTGCATGCGTTTTTTTTTTTATTACTTAAAACTAATAACATTGAGAGGTGATTTTTTTTAATGTCATATTTTTAATTAATTTAAAAGGACATTATTAAATAATTTTAACTAATTAAAAAGGAAAATTTTAGGGTAGAGTTACTGCATTGAAACAATATTTATGTTATGTAGTAGTATATTTTATATAATTTTTAAAAAAATTTCTTTAGTAATACAAACTGTTTGTTGTTTTGGTTTCTTTTAAATATCAATGATTATTAAGAATTTACATGTATTATTACGTTTTGTAATAAATTTAGATAGCAATACAAATTTTTAACAATTTGCTTTTATAATAATTTTGACGACTGTTAATGATTTATTTTATTATAAAAATAATTTTTGTAATAATTTATTTACTTAACGATATAAATGTTTTGTAACAATTGGTTTTTATAATAACGATGGTTAGCTGATTATTAGTAATTCATTTTTACCATATCACTCTCTGTAAAATTTTGTTTAGAAAACAATACAAATGTTTTGTCATAATTTTTTACAGCAATATCAATATATATTTATTTATTATAAAAAATAGAAAATTATCAATAATTGTGAACTTAGATATTAATTTAACTTAGGGTAAATAGTGATAATTGCGCCTCTTGCAAGACATTCATCAAACAAAAAAGGCTTTTGTAAATCATTTAAAGCAAAACGAGTGAACAATAAAAAAAACATTGAAATAATGAAAAAGAAATATTTGCAAGATTTTACAATAAAGCACATTAAAACTTTAACATTAGTTAACTAACTTTTGAAAATGAGTTGAAAAGTTAAGTTAAAAACGAAAAAATAATTAAAACTTTAATTAAACTTTTAACATTTATGTATTTATTTGTTAAAAAAAACCATAATCAAACATTATTATACATAACCATGCTTTCCTATATTGTTTTCCTTATTAAATATTATGGTAATTTAATGTAACTTAAATATTAGTGTAATATTCAATTTATATTAAACTAGCAAAAAAAAAATATAGATATAGATATTATTATTATTTATTCAAAATGAAAGTATTCACAATAGCAGGTTGCAAAATAAAATTTGTGTCATTATTTTGAAATAAAATATGTCTTAATTGGCAAACATTAAATTTTTTTCTCAAAATAATTAAGTGGTTTAATAGGGTTAATATAAAGAAGGCATCTTTTTTGAAAATTGGTTACCTAAATGCTCATAAAGAGGAAACGTGGGACTTTTACACTGCACTCATGTTTACCACTGTAATGTGAAACGATCATCCTTTTTGGGGTGGCTTCTGGGACTGATCGCACAATACAACTGTGCATATAAAGTAAGGCCAGTTTTCAATTTAAATTTCCCGGGCATATGGTATTTCAATTTTTTTTTTTTTTAGGTTGTTGGCACTGTTCTTGACATCTGTGTGAAATTTCGCGTCAAAATATTTATTAGTGTTTGAGTTACGCTTGGCTTTGTGAGACGCTAAAACTGAAATGTCTGAATTAATTGCTTAAATTTTCTTTGCGGAAATTGTATAGAATAGATGGCATTCCTATATTGGAAAAAAATGTTTAGAAGTGGTAAAACAGTTCGAAGAAGGCAGAGAACGCGTTGTAGACGAAGAGCCTTCTGGTCGACCCTCAACCTCAACTGACGAAGCTCACGTCCAAAAAAAATTAAAGATTTGGTGCTTGCAAATTGTCAATTTACAATTAGAGACCTTGCTGCTGATGTTGGAATTTCAAAATTCCATTTTTAAAGATATTTTGAGCGTCAAATCTTGATTGGTACCGAAATCACTGAATGCGCCAGCTCACACTGCATTGATTCTTCGTGATTTTTTCACAAAAATGAAACCCATATCGTTTCACTGCCATCGTATTCACCTGATTTAGCATCATGCTATTTCTGGCTATTCCGTAAACTAAAAACACCACTACGGGGACACCGTTTTGAGTCGATCGAAGAGACATTTCAAAAATCGCCGGAATCAGTTTTAGCATCTCACAAAACCAAGTGTAACTCAAGCACTAATGAATATTTTGACGTCAAATTTCACACAGATGTCAAAGACAGCGCCAGCAACCTAAAAAAGAAAAAAAATTGAAATACCATATGCCCGGGAAATTTAAATTGTAAACTGGTCTTACTTTCTAGACATAGTAATACTTCCTCAAATGGGAGGGGAATGAAATATATTCAATGGAACTGAAAAATGAACCTTTTTAAACGTCTATTAAAACATTTTCGCATCACTATTCGTAATTGAATTCAAGTTGTAGTTGACCTTCACTTAAATATCGAAACTTAAAATCAAAATTGAAAATTAAATTAAAAGAATGAAAAATAATCAGAATTATCAAAAATAATCAGGAACTGTTTTGAAAAATGGAAATTATTATTACCATTATTATTACAATTATTAACTACCATTACTATTAAAACATATTACTATTGAAATTGCATCACTATTCGTAATTGAATTCCCGATAAGTTGTAAAGAGTAATTGACCTTTGATATAATAATCACTTAAATATCGAAACTTAAAATCAAAATTGAAAAAATTAAATTAAAGAATCAGTTTTGAAAATAATCAGAATTATCAGTTTTGAAAATAATCAGAATTATCAGTTTTGAAAATAATCAGAATTATCAGTTTTGAAAATAATCAGATTTATCAGTTTTGAAAATAATCAGAATTATCAGTTTTGAAAATAATTAAATTATTATCAAAACAAATTTAACATAGACAATTAGTTACAGAAGTGTTGACTTCACATTCCAACGTGATTTCTGCACAATCAGCCATCCACGTAAATTATTGTCATGAGAATCATTGTCTCATTACTCTAAACACACCCATATCGACTGAGTTGCATTTTATCTGTTTAAATGATAATGTTAATGCAGCTGATCATCCGTATGCTGACTAATGGATAGGCTTACCTTTTCAACAGGATTCGATCCATTGAGAAATCTAAGGCAGTTCTAAATTGTAATTCTGCTTCATGCTGATATGCATTATCATTGAGGTGCTTAGAGACGGTTATAATCTATAAAGTGTATTGAATGAATGGATAACAGAATTAAAGTTAGAGAATAATTAAATACTGCTAAATTATTTCCAAACTGAATGCAACTTAAATACAGTTTAAATTTACGGTTCCATGACTGAAAATTTGTTTATTTCGAAGATTTTTTTATGTTTCATTTCAAGGTTCATTTCAATTTTTTTAATTAATTTCATTTTAATTAAATTCATTATTAAATTATTTTTTACTTAATAGAAATGTTGTGCATTCAATAACGGAATATTTTTATCAAAACTCGTATTTCAATTTGGCTCCAACAAGTAGAGGCGGGAGTAATAAAAATCTGCATTACTTTACGTGATTACATAACGTAAAATCCCAGCAAATAATTTCAGTAGATATATGGCATTTGCTGAAAACAATTTCCAGTATCTTGCTTTTATAAAGCAAGTATTGCAAACGCACGCCGCTAGTAGGAATCGATTTAATAGACCTTGCCTCTCAACTCAATGAATGGGCTTACCTTTTTCTCGGGAAATAAATGATTCTTAAAGAAATAGAAAACAAGATACTAAAATAAAGATACCTTTAAAAATAAATTATTTTTAAATTAAAATGTATTTATTTATTTATAATTTAGATTAGATCATTTAATGTTTCTTTAAGTGTTGTTTTGAAAAATTAATTTTTTTAAGAAATAATTTGGAAAATGTAACACATATAATTACTTTCATATTAGTAATTTACTGTTTTTATATGAATATTTTCTCAATTAACATTTCTATATCGTTACATAAAATAATCTTTAAATTATAAGAAGTTTAAAAAAAAAAACGCAATCTTCATAGAATATATTTTTTTCTTATGGCCAGTATATCAATTACAATACTCCAAATTTTGTTTTAGTACCATAAAAGTTTTTCAAAAGTAACAGTAGATTCACAATTTGTTTATAGATAATTTCACTGAAATCGATTGTTATAATCATGATAAAATTTAAAACAAGTTGTTATCATAAAAAAATTTGGTCACAAGTTTAATTATGCGAAAATTATTTAAAATATAATATTTGCTTTAATTTACAATTATTTTTGTTTTGCTGTTGCTAAATTGTATCATATACCAAACTCTATATGACTAGGTGATATTATATGACTAGAAATGCTAAACGAAAAACAAATTAAAATTTTGAGAAAAATACATAGGATGATTATAAAAACACTATCTCTATATATGAGCTCGTAGCTATCTTACCATTGGCAGAAATTTAACAAAATTTTGTTTGAAGGTATTTTGAGAAAGCGCTCAAGAATATGAAAAAATTAACTTGTTAAACTGTTAACAGATACGGTTACAATGACATGATCTCAAAAATTTCAAATAGAGCACTTACATTTATGTCATTGGAATGTGATATCCGTATTAAAAAAATATAAATAGCGTTGGAATGCGTAATGTACATGTAGCACGAAAATTGCCGACGCTAGACAATCTAAGCAAAAAAGGGAAAACCACCGATAAGGGCAGAGAAACAACAGAAAAAAAAATCAGGTTCATATGATTTACAAATTCTCCATCTGACCTTCATACACGACACTTGGCGTGTGGCAAATGGTCAATAGCACTAAAGCACATACCTTGGCCCTACAGTGAAATGCTCTATTTCATATAGTGTGGAAGATGTCACTCCATCCACGTGTGATGTCTTCTGTCAAACGTTTCTTACCACAACAATTTGGTAAGAGTTCGTAGAGAGACCGAGAAAGACCAATTATCTCCCGCTGTAGCGGCCACATTTCAGTTGTGGCCATGGTCTTTGATCGTACTTCAATGGATTACTGGTTGTGTGGATACCTGAAATACAAAAAGTAGGCATCTAATCCAAACGTCAGATACAACCCATTTCTCTTGCCATGGTACTGGTTTCAGTGCTATTCATCCTCTACCGCATGCATATGTAATGCATCATGTGTAAAGGAAGTCACATGAGAAATTTGTGAAACACATTAAAATATTTTGCTTTTTGTTGCTTCTCTGCCCTTATTGATTCTTTTCACTTTTCTTAATCTGCCTTGTGACGCCGAATTTCATGTTACATGTACTTTTCCAACGCGTTTTATGGTTTTTCACAACGGAAATCACATTTCAATAAATAAAGTAAATGTTGCTATTTGAAATTTTTGAAATGTCCCTATTAAATTTAACTGTGGTTTTTCATATGATTCTTGACCGCCTACTTCAAAATATCTTTTAAAAAATTTTTGCTCACTTTCTGAACGATATGATAGCTAGAGGCTCATATATGGAGATAGTTTTTTTATAATCACCCGGTATGTATTGTATCATGGATTGTAAAATAGTATGTTCTCTAAATAAAACATACACATACTCAGTGGTCAGTATCACTTGAACTGTATATTTCAAAAATAAAGCAAAGTACTTTCTAAGTTTTACATTTCTTGCCCATTAAAGCAACCTCACTCGACCGTGCCTCAGTTATGCCCATTTCATATTTTAAGAATACTTATATCCATCGCGCCATTTATATTCATGCGGCAACATACAGTCACCTATTGATATGTTTAACTAAACATTCAATAACTTGTGGTACATAAACACAATCTGTACAATAAAACACATTCAAAAAGGAAAATAGATATGTACATTGCATTATAAATATAAAAACTCAACTCCTATAGAATTTACTTCCTCACAGGGAAGATACACATTTTAGAGGTACTTTTTTTAACGATATCACACTGGGCTTTCATCTGAGCAACATGAATTTTTCATTGGCGTCATAAAAAAAATATGATAATGCGACCACCAAACCATTTATATGTCTGCAAACTGTCTGCAGCCAGCAATATCAAATCACCAATACGTTCATTGTGCTTTTCAAACTTCCCCTTACTACACTGTTGTAACTAGTCCAAATAATTACGGTACCATTTTCTCCATATCAAATGCACAATTTTAGTTATTCTTTATCACTTATTAAGGCTTATCACTTAAATTTATCAAATCTGCTTCCATAATTGAATTAGTGGATATGTTTATTAAGAAATGAGTAGACGTTAAATCTCTGAAATCATCCTTATTAGCCGACAATGGGACACAAAAGTCTAGAATTAAGAATCCCTTCAATACTTACAAATACTGTAAGAAACTCTTCACAAATTAAATTTGCTCCCTCTACAACTCTTTTAAAATGATATTTAAAAGACTTAATTGTGGCTTTTCAAATTCCTCTATGAATTTTTATGATTTTCTGTCTATGATTTCGGCAAGACAGATAACAAGACATAAATAAGGTAACTTTTTATCGGAGTTTTTAATTAATTCATTAAGCCTCTATAATTCTCTATTAGCACCTCTGTTAAATTAAAATATTATATTAAATTAATTCTAAATTAAACCATTACAGGATAGTCTGGTTTGATTTGTCTACAGTCATTTTTTGCATATTTTAGGCTAAATAGACCGGGACTTGCGGTTTAATGTGGATTATGAGCCTCTAAAAAACATCCAAGCTACCGTCAGGATTCGAGCCTGAAGTCTGAGGAGCCAAAGTCCAGAGCGTGTTGTGTTGTTTTCTTTATGTTTCGATAACATACTTCAGGTGTTAAATCATATTAAGAAATGTATCATAAAAGAAAAATGCAATGAAAACATTAAATAAGTTCATTACATAAATGTATAAAAAAGTTTTTCACTATCGTAAAAAAATCTTTGAGAAAAGTTCTATATAAATTATCAAAAATTCTTTAATTAAAAAATTTTATCGAGTAATAAAAACATCATGAAATGTTCTGTTATTTTGACTAGTTGGTATTAGTTAATAAGTTATCTTCATGATCTTTTTTTTTATTATTTGAAGATTATTACGTTTAAGCAGTGTTACTTTTATCAATAAAATCACTCAATAGTCAAACAAAACAAGGAAACTTTTTAGAAGAAATTCTATGTAAGATATTACGTGTGTATAGAAAATTTTACTGTTCTTTTATACTACATATACATTACTAATATATTATGTGATACAATGCGTGGTCAAAATTAGTATGACCACTTACATATTATTCTATGGAAAACGACACGATTTCTTAGAATATAAGAGAAAAATGAACAAGTTGAAGAAGACTAGGTTTGGTTTGTCTTTTTATGGACATTTTTGTTCATTTTAGACTAATCAGACCGGGACCTACAGTTTAATGTGGATTCCGAATCAATAACAAACATCCATGTTACGGCCAGGATTCGAGCCTGGAGCCTGCGATGCCAAAGGCCAGAGTGCCAACCAATTGGCTATCAGACTGCATATAGGATAATCTGGCCATCAGTTGTGACTCGGTCATACGATCAAAATTAAAATAGACAAGAAATAAACTTTTTAATAAAAATTACTTTTTTAATTATTTAAAAAGATCGATGTTAAGATACCTTACGTAATTTTAAAGAAAACTCTTTAGCTTGCATTCAAGAAAATTTTATTATGTATGTTTAAACTCACGATTCAATCGAAAGTTGCTTACCACTTCGATCGTGAGCCAATCTAAACTGATTAAATTTTGCTGATTACCATCACGTAAAATGAGCAATCGCCTACAAACTAAAACTAATCTGAAATTCTCAAACCTCCTCCCATCTTTGGTTAGCAATCACTGACAAACTGTTCGTCACGCGCTGGAGGATTCCCCACGGGCAATGATTAATAATTGATTTCCCGCTCCAAGCCAAGGAGGATTCTTTTCATCAATGTATAATATTTCTCTGATGCTCAAATAAACAATAAATGCACCCCTGGAGAATGTTGCCCACCATGGGAGAGAGAAAAAAAATTAGATCTGAAAAGTGCTTGTTTTTCTCTTTTATAAAAGACATTGGAAACAAAATCTACGCGCAATGTTCCCAGTATCAAGAAAAGACAATTCTTTATTTCTTCGGGCAAAGTTTCCAAACAAGAAAGAAGCATTTATGTTGCAGAGTTTCTATGAAAGTTTTTGTGTTGTTTTCTTTATGTTTCGATAACGTACTTTAGGTGTTAAATCATATTAAGAAATGTATCATAAAAAAGAAAAATGCAATGAAAACATTAAATAACTATATTATAAAAGTGTATAAAAAACATTTTCATCGTCATAAAACATAATCTCTGTGGAAGTTTTATATAAATTACAATCATAAATTTTAATTAAAAGTTTTTATCAAGTTACAAAAACATGGAAATCTTCTGTTATTTTCTTTAGTTGGAATTATTTAATAAATTATCTTCATGATCTATTTTTTAAAGATTATTACGTTTACACAGTGTTACAATTATCAATAAATTATCCGAACAATTATCCGATTACAATTATCCGAATAACATTTATTCCGTCTTATTCCCAATTTACCAAATACAGACAAAAACCTTTTACAAGAATTTCTATGAAAGCTTTTAAGTGCGTATAAGAAATTTTTCTTTTTATATAATGTAAGTACATTATATAAATATATTATATAATAAAATGAGTGCTTAAATTACTATGATCACTTACATATTATTCTATGAAAAACGACACAATTTTTCTCTTGTATTATAAAAAATAAAGCGTTGAAGAAGATTATCATATTTTCGCAAAGATAAATTGATATTTTTGATAAAAAATGGGAAATCTATGTTAACATTTCTTCTAGATAAATAAAAATAATGAGAGCAACTTAAAGTTTAATTAGATTTTAATTCATTTAGCATTATTTTTAATTATTTATTTTTATTTATTTATATCAAATTAATATATTTATGCAAAATGCTTTTCATTCTGCAAAAATAATCTAATAATACCAAAAAAGACATTTGTTTTCTTTAAAATTGTTGTAAAATTTTATTTTTCCATTCAACATCAGATCTTTACATTAAGTACTCTTCGAAACTCGCAGAAACAGCATATAAGTCCAAATATTAATTTTAAAAAATCAATATTAATTTTTAAAAAATCAATCTATATTTATAAAAACCAAAAACATTTTCACAATATTTCGCAAATTATTAATCTTAAAAATATTTTCGATATAAATTACAATTTTTTTCAAATAAATAGACTAATTTTATCTATTATATCAGAAATCACGTAAATATATGGAAACGTTGTCCGGTGATAGTTCGATTCGGAATGAAGACATACCTTAAATTCAGCGTTATCCAGGTTGCATCATTGAATTCTGAGTACACTACTACTTCGACTTCTACTATCCCATATCTCTTCACCTAGACCTAATATGTCCATTTACAGTTTAAGAATGATATGGATGAATTTGTACGTACACATAATGTCAATGGCAATAATACAGAGGGTTTAATTAAATCAGGGGAAAGTAAAGATGGTACGAAAATTTCAACAACTATGTGAATAGAGCTGGGGTAAAAAAGATCTATGGGTTTATAGAATTAACAAAGTTTGTGAGTAAATTAAAAAGGAAAAAAATTATCTTTATTTACCTCTTACAATTCAGTGACGATATAATACGATCCGATTATCATGAATAGTCATAAATATATTATAAACAGTATAAATATAAAACAAAATGCATGTCATAATCTAAAAAATGCAAAATTAAAAATTGATTTATAAGAAGTAAGTTTATTACGGGTGTAAAGTAATATACAAAACTCATATTTACAGAAAATGCAGTTGAAAGATATTTGTAATACACTAAAATAAATACAGAGCAGTTCATTTAAATATGTGTTAAAATTAAAAAGCAAGATATAGTGCTATCATTTCTATTTGGCAATGAATGAACCGGTGATTAAAAGAGTAATGGTCGATGTGAGAGATGATTGAAGAAGAGGGTTCCTAGTGTGGTACCTAGTCCTAGTTGGATTTCCTAGTTTTAGTGTCGGATAATTTATTTTCAATGTTAGTACCATGGTTCAAACCATGAACAGTTATTTAAAAGAAAAGATGAGCTGTTCCTATTTGTTGTAAATAACAACTATTGGGAAAATTATATCCTGACACATCTGGACTTTATCATGTATAATGCTGTAAGATCTTGATCTTTTATTTTTTACTACATTATTTTTGATTGCTTTTTGAATATCCTTCTGAAACAAATTTCTGTTATTCTATATTTTTGCATTCCGTTTTTGGATATAATTTATATATATATATGTATACACTATGTGGAAGAAAGTGACGGGACACGGCACTATAACGACATAAACCCATATTTATTAAAATTAATAGGAGGTAGGGCCTCCTTTGGCTGCGATCACAGTTGCAACCCTTCTGCGCATGCTTTCCACTAAATTAGCCATAGTGGCAAGAGGAATTTCCTTCTAAATGTTTAACAGGAAGTTCCACAGTTCAGGCTTGCTTTTGGGGAGCGGGGTGCAGTCCCTCAACCGACGGTCCAATTCGTCCCAGAGATATTCAATTGGGTTAAGATCAGGGCTCTGCGCCGGCCACTCCATGCGTTTAACGTTGTTGTTCACATACCAATCAAGAGTCTCCTTGCAACATGGCATTTTGCGTTGTCGCCTTGATACCAGAAATCATCCATACCATACGTTGCCCACAAGGTAGGAAGGACATGATTTCGAGAATATCACGGTATTTATCGGCATTCATCGCACCATCAACCTTCACCAGTTTGCCAGCCCCATACCAGGAGAAACAGGCCCATACCATCAATCCTTCTCCACCAAACTTTACAGTTGGGACGACACACTCGGGCAAAAGGCGTTCTCCTGGTAAACGCCATACTCAAACACGTCCATCGGAACGGAAAAGGGTAAATCGTGACTCGTCACTCCAAAGGACGCGTTTCCAGTCATCCAGAGTCCAAGTACGGTGGTCTTTGGCCCATCCAAGGCGCGCTTTCTTGTTGGTTTTCGTAATCAAAAGCTTATGGGCCGCCGAACGTCCAGTGTAACCTAACTTATGGGCCTCGATACGAAGAGTCTTGATCGAAACGGCCACACCTGTAGCTTGTGTAAACTCATTAGCGATGTTATCCATGGATGTTTGACGGTTACTTCGAATCTCCCTGCCGAGCACCCGCCGGTCCCTGCTGGTGAGAACTGTAGGTCGTCCACTTCGGAGTTTGTTCTGACAGTGTCCCTCAGTCTTGTAACGACACACAACACGTGCTACAGTTGATTTTGAGCAGTTAGGAGACGGGATATCTCCCTAATTGACACCTTGACAAGATGCAATCCAATCAACACACCTTTCTCGAACTCAGACAACTCTTCCCGTGACGGCATCTTGACAAAAAACAATTCTAGTCGACTCCACAGAGTATTTATAGGATATGGCTGACACGTGATACCTATTATTGCGCATGTGTCAGCTGTATTGTCGACTTTTCTACTTTTCGAGGGGTGTCCCGTCACTTTCTTCCAGATAGTGTATATATATAGTTAATAATATTTGCGGGTGTTTGCTGCCAACCCTACCTCGTAAAAAGAAAATATCTCCTGTCTCAAAATCTACCACAAGGCAGACAACCTCGTTCACCAAGGGGTTGTTGCTCCACTGATGATGATGACGATTAATAATATTTTCATCATGATGTAAAGTGACAAGGACATTGTCCACAAATTTTATGAAGATCTGCTTAAAAAAAAGCAGAACTGATTATATTTTTAAAACGCAGCATAAATATTTTGAGGAAATACTTGACGGGAAAATTGCAAAAATGCTTTAAGCGAGCTTAAAACTTTGATAGCTAATAATGAGGGCCCAAGTAAATTTCCATTTCGTCCCAATTTTCCTAAGGCTACCGGGAAAAATATTTTAATCCTCAAAATATTTTCTGAAAATTTAGCATCACCAACACAAAACAGCTTTAAGAGTTCAGCAGATTGTTGCCTGATTCTTAACTCTGAAAATCATCCGATGATTTAAGATCCCTAAAGAAAGATTTAAAAAGATCCCTAAAGATAATATTAATCCTAGGGTACACAAAATAGGTATTCAAAAACTCGAATAACAATAGAATATTAGTACACTGTATTTCTCCAAGTAATAATAATTTACTACAGTCAATAATCCGCAATATTTTTAAAAAACTCACTACAATAATTTCCAAGAAATGAACTTATGTATTCTTATTAGAAATATTTCAAAATATATCTCCACTGATGAGGTTTTAAAAATCGTTTCAGAGTAAAATCTTGAAATTTTAGAGGCTAAAGAGAAATGGAATGATTTGAAAATTCGAATTCCTTTAAAGAAATTTGACTACTGTTAATATTTAGTCATTGAAGTAGATTCTATTACGCGGATGCATATTAAAAAAAAATTCCTGAAAATATATCGTAGAATCTGCAGAGTGGGGGATTTTGTAGTTATCAATAGATGCTATAAATGTTTGGATCACAATAACCTTGAAACTAATTGTATAAACAGTTCAGATGTTTCATCTGCGCTGGTGAACACAGAAGTTCCAAGTTTCATAAATAATCACTATCAACGTTGCGCAAATTGAATAAGACACAATAGCATAGCACAATGTTAATATGAAAAGAGTTGAAGGTAATCAAACTTTATTTGGCGGTACATGATTTCATGAGAGAATAAATAACAACGCGAATCAATAATGGGTAATTTATTCTAACACTCAGACTAAAAAATTTTTTAGACAGCTCATTTCAATAGACGAATAAACATTCCATTCAACAAAATATTTCCATACTGCAAGTTAATTTAAGAAAATATTAAGTCGTAGAGAATATACATTCTGTATTAGCACAAACAACTCAATCTATCTTTCAAAATATCTTCTTACATCAAGTGCCCTTTACGGAATAGTTGGATCTTCAAACCGACAATGCAGGAATTGCTGTCTTACCAAGTTAAAATTCTTCATATATTTTATAAACTAGTAATAACACAGTTGCAATTAAATTTAGCCACAATCAATCATTTTCTGTGCTTACTATTTATTCATCTACTGCAACCGACATTGAGGAAACTCTACAAGTAATAGCATTGGCTATTACAACACTTAAAAGTGAAACATTTGTAATAAATGCAGATCTGAATGCCCACATTTTAAGATGGGGTTATCATAACAATGTTAAAAGAGGAAAATAAGTAATCGACTTCGTAGCATAGTATAGGGCTTACCTTCTTAATAAAAAAAAAACACAAAACCCTTCCAAAGCGGGATGGCCCAATCTCGGATCCAGAATTTGCCAAAAAATGTGAACGGAATCTGTTCGGAGAAGACACAATAAGAGATCATAAATATGTGAGAAACCAAATATAGTTTAAAGGTAAAATTCTTTCACATATATGTTTTAAAACAGCCTATGGTCGGTACTACAAATTTGTTAAACACTTCATTTCCAAAGTTCAAGGACTATTCAAATACATCTTGCACTCTACTGACAAACAAAAACTAATTGTAGTGACTAAAATTATGCAAAGATAAATCTGTAACTCCTGCTGATGTTTCTATCACACTAAAAATACATTTGTCAAGCCTGAAATTGCTTGGTGGTATAATGTGTTAAAATTTACCTGAAGACGATTACAAAAAATAAAGGCGAGGATAGAATCAGGTATCAAATTTATTTATTCCAAAAAAAGCACATTACAAGCAATAAATTATTAAATAAGAAAGATCCACATGGAAAATTTGTTGTGCACAAAATTCCTCTCCACATGGAAAATCACTCCAAAAACACCTTCAGAGACAAAATGCGATCAGCAATGTTATTTAAAGAAATTGGTGGGCTATTTAAGGAAACGTTAAAGATATAGATACACGCTATAGAAATAGCGTTCTTAAAATGCTTTACCCACAAGAAAACCATTCACAAGAGATGCAAATAACTAATGATGTATTTCAAGAATACCAATTTACGTATTCGGAACCAAAACGGTTAATTCAAACATTTCCGAAAGGGAAAGCTCCTGGTTACGATAATATGAATTATACAATTTTATAAATTGTTTTCAACTATTTCCCATCAGTACTTTAAATATTTTCAATAAATAAATACATCTATCTCTCTGCTCCTTTCTAATAGACCAAAAATAGTATTTATTATACTATTTCACAAAAAGAAGTGAAGATTTTAAAGCACTAGTTCCTTTCGATCAATATGTCTACTTCATCCATAAAAACACTGCTACTGTTGCTGGCTAAACTACAGACTGTTTTTAATCAACAAACTCCATCCATCACAATAGGAATTTAGAGAAGAGAAAGCAATTGACCATGTTGCTATCAAATTAATGGATTGTATAAATTATTCTCAGTCTTAAGGCAAATATTCCTTCGTATCTCATTAGACATTAAAGGAACTTTCGATAACGTTAAATATACAACAGTTAATAACAGATTGCCTTCAATTGCTGAAAATCCTTATATTACAGAACTTTGTTGTTGTTCTTAACAATAAGAAAGTAGCAATTCAAATGGTTTTCGTGTACAATCTCAAGTTAAAAGTAGGGATCTTGCAGTAGTTCAGAGTTTTGGAACACAATTGCTGATGAAATATTAAATTTTCCCTAACCAGCAGATATTAATTTGCAGGCATTTTCTAATGACATCATTTCAAGTAAGACAAAAGAAGAATTCAAACAATCGCGGCTACAGCTCAGAATAAATTCAAACTAAGGGCAGAATAATCATCTTATTCTTTCAGAGAAAAAACAATTACATTTTCTAATCGGTAAATCAAACACTGATCCAAAGACTTACTAGAATGATAAAACAATTAGAAGAAAGAAGACGCTAAATACCTAAGGTTGGATACTAGATGATAAACTTAATCGGATTACGGTTAATTAACTTGATTAGATTGGATTGAATTAATTAATGAACAATTAACAAAGCAATGGTAAAGATCAGTCGTTTTCATTTGAATTTCCAGCAAAAAGTGAGGAATCAATAAAATGCTCCATAAAACAGTTATACAGCATATTCTCTCACATGCCACAGCAATATGGTAAATCAATCTTACAGTTAGACAAACAAGAATACTTATCTCAATACAAAAATCTTTTTTAAATTTATTACTAAAACTCCAACTTTAGCTTTGCAAGTGGTTACTGGAATACCATATTTTTGCCTGACTATTAATTATGAAGCCATTTTCATGCAAAGAACTAAAAGATGTGTATTGCTAAAACTAGTTTTAACAATACACAACACTAGTTTTAACCCAAATGACTATGAGGAAAAACAAGTTTTAAAATGCATCCAAACAAGCATCAAAATATATCTCAAAATTCACATTCATAACCACTTTAAATGTAATTCTACAATTAATATTTTCAGAGAAGGTTTTAAATCTGAAGTTGTATGTATCTGAAGTTCTTTTGGCAGGCTGTGCATTTTGCTGCTTCAAAAACATCAAATTAATTCACGAATGAAAAGAAATTTCTCAAAAACAATTCTAATATTCTAAACTGAACTCCTTGGCATCAAAAACCCCTTATAATTATTGTAAACTCTAAATGATCCAATATCAATTTGGGCAGACAATCAATCGAGTCCATCTATCATCCTTAATCCTAAAATCCTCATCTAATGGCCAGAAAAATCCAGCAATAACTCAAACAATGTCTTTTCCATCCAATTATTTCTGATAAAGCCCACATGAAATTTATTTTGTCAATGGGAATGCAGTTAACCTTGCAAAAGCAAGCATTTTAGACAACGACACAATTTATCTTGACTATCCGTTTTCATTTCTGAAAAATAACATATTGCCTATAAGACGTTTTGCAACGATATTGGAATCATAGCAGCACAGAGCAAACAAATTTCGAAAACCTACATAAAGTCCAAAAAAATACGAAATTCTTTCTAGATAAGAAATTATATCTCAAATATACATGATTTATTCCCAACATGCCACAATAGATTCAGCCTCTCAAAAAATAAGTTCTTTTGAAGAATGGTAACTTAAAATTCGCTCTCATTTTTACATTTTCTATAACAGAAATACAATGTATAAATCATGGACCAGATGTAAAATCATTAATTTAATGAACTTTATTGTAGAAATTTAACAATTAATCATCCCAAGAAACCATTACCCATTTTGTGTGTCCATTATTTCACTCTAAACAAAAGTATATCAATTCTTGCAGAATAAAAGCCGCCAATAATCCCATGCCGTACTATATTTTTCACATTTCTTTAACCTTGCTTATTTTTTCTGTATTTTATATTTTTCGTTACACTCATGTTTATGTTACTTACATAGTATCATTGTATTTTTTTTTCTTAACTGTATGGAACTCATTGTACTCCTGTAATTTCGAATTTTAAGTTGTTTTATTATTATTATTATTATTATTATTAATATTAAAGGTAAGGTAAAGTAAAATATTAAAAATCGGTAAAATTTTATAATTTAAAAGCTATTAATTTCATCAACAGTATTGGATCATAATCTGGAACTCCATTGATTTTTAACTGCTGAATCCACAAGAAATTTGCCCGTTAGACAGTCTTTTCCCTTTTAGTTACGCTTGATACCAGTAAATGTCATTTTTTTCTTTTTTGCTAACCAATATTCTTCAACACTTTGATTAAAGGTAACATGAGGATGTGCTGATAATTATTACCCGCGTAGATGTAGGTTTTTCCCAAAAAGAAGCTTACTTTTTAAAACAAATATGATTGAAAAGTGGTAATAAAGCATGGCTGTGTGTATCGTACTGATTACTAATTAATATTTAGGCCTTTTCTGATTGAAAATTTTGATTGCGTGTTATAGGCCCTAAAGGTAAAATTATTTCCTAAATGCCACATTACATGCTTTAGCGTGATGTATAAAAATGAAACAAAATAATGAAAATAAATAGTAAATTGCATTATTACTGTATGATACTTTATCACTAACAAATATTTAATATAAATTAATTATTATGAGTTGGTTACAATGATAATTTTACTGTAAACTTTGGGAAAGAATGAATTCTTCATCGCTGCTATAACTAATATCACTCAGATACTCGTCCAAAAAGCTCAGCCAACTAAGTTGCAATTTCATCATCTGTTAGATATTGATTTATTAGATTGCTTTTCTTTTTTGAGGGGGGCATGAAGGCTCTTCAGAAGTATCGTCCCTACAACTCATTTTACAAGATTTTTTTAATAGCTAATAAAGCTATAAATTTAAAACCATATACCTGTACAACTAACTTCTAATCTTTATTCCACGCCAATTTCAACAAATACACCAAACATATAGGGGGTTATCAAAATAATGGAAACACCTGTGAATAAAAGTGGCATCCGTAAGACTTTAAATATAATAATAGCTACCAGTTTTTTTTAAATATAAATGTATATATTCTGGTAATATGTGGTGGCTTTATTGAAGTTCTGTAAGTCTTGGATTTATTTCTTTTTCGTCAAATGCCGGACCTTTCAGATTTTTAAAAAGGACAAATTGCAGGAGCATGTCTAGCTGGAACAAGTGTAACCGAAACATCCCAACTTTTTGGCGTTTCTAGAGGCACGGGTGACTAAAGTCATGACAGCATACATACAGCGTGGAAAGACATTCTCGGCAAAGCAAAAGAGTGGACGGAAAGAGAAGCTCAGTGAAAGAGACCGACTGGGTATTGAAGCGGATTGTGGTGTCTCAAAAGCGAACAACTGCAGCAAAAGTGACCGCAGAGCTCAATCAGCCTCTGGATTCTCCAGTGTCATTCATTACAGTTAGAAGAATCTTCATAAACATGACATTTACGCCAGAGCAATAATTCCCAAGTCACTTGTAATAGATGTTAATGCCAAACGTCGTCTACAGTGGTGCCACATTCACAAAACCTGGTCGATTGATAAGTGGAAGGAAGTAATACGGTATGACGACAAGTCTTTCACACTTTTCCCTACAACAGGACGGTTTACGTTTGGAGGACACCTACACAAGCGTATGATCGTGATTGTCTCCTTCCAACTGTCAAGCATGGCGATGGATTTGTTATGATATGGACAGCCTTGTCGTAGTTTTCAGCTGGACCAATCGTAAACCTGAAAGAAAGGATCACTTGGGAGAAGTATAGAAATATATTAGCTGACCAGGTCCATCCTATGATGCAAATTTTGTTTCCTGTAGGAGATGGAATTTTCCAGGATGATAATGCACTCTTCCATGCAGCGGGACTTGTCCAATCATGGTTTGATGAACACGAGGATGAAGTTAAACATCTACCTTAGCCCGCACAGTCACCCGACCTGAATATCATTGAAACGTTATGGTTTATTTTAGAGCTTTTAATACGGATTCGATATCCTCCACCGGCATGTCTCCCAGAACTTTCGCAATGTCTCTATGAAAAACGGTACACTATTCAGCATTTGAATGAGGCGAATACAAGCTGTATTACATGCCAAAGGTAGTCCTACACCATACTAGTAAAGGATTCTTTATAAATATGTGGCGTTTCCCTTATTTTGATAACCCCCTATATATTGCCGCTTGAAACTTAGACAAAATGTTCAGACGCATTTCTTCCCCCACGAACACGTGACCGGTCACCGAGTCATCACTATAAATCCCGCGCTGACTCGGGATTGACTCTTTATTGAATTGAAACATCACACTCTTATTGAATTGGCTCTTTATTGAATTGGAGTGACATTGTCAATGAAAGAGATAAGGAAGAATCTGGTTGAAGAATAGGCTGAAGAATGATTTTGTAAAAAAAATGATAACATTTCGCTAAATCAGCTGCAAATCATAAAATGCAATGGTGCTCCAATATAACAGTAAATTATATGTTTTATGATTATTCACAATGTGCAGGACAATGTACTAATAACTTTAACTACACTACTCAATTTAACTTCTATTACTCTAAATTTTAATCATTTTATAAAATATATTGTATTTGCACTATCTAATCCTTTCACAAAGCATGCTATACTTTAATTTGTTTTGTTTTTTTATAAATATTAGTAACATATTATAAATAGAATTGCTTTCTGTTTTCATACGGTGTGTTTAAATTCTTGTAAAATTGCAATATTCTTTAATATATTTTGTATACAAGTGCTTTCTAAAAAAGAAATATGAAATATTTCACTTAAAGTATGCAGCATTGTATTGTTGAAGTTTAAACAAATTTTGAATTATTATTAAATTAAAAGGAGATTATTGAAGGAAAAAAACTACTTACCTTTAAACTTGTCAATAAAAACAAATTTCCATTAAAATTTCTTTTATTGGTCATTTTGTAGTTATTACACCTTACATATTTTTCATTTTTAATATCAATAATTGCTTATTCGAATTTCTGTTTGTAATTATGAAATTCTTATCGTTTAGTTTTTAGAAATGTAATTTGTTCAAATGTGCCTAAAATGAAGAATACAAGTGTGGCTTTAGGAAAAGGTAATTACGACTGAAGATTATTTTATTTTTGTTATTTATTTATTTATTTATTTTGCTATTTCCCCTACCCCAACTTGTACATAATACAAATCAATATAATATATTTACAGTTCATTTAAAATTTATCATATATTTGTTATAACAACGCATGCTTTCGATTCTCATGGCAATTCAAATTATTTGATTTAAATATTATTCGATCCTTTACCACTGAAACACTCTATTTAGGTTAGACTTAATTAAACTAAATATATTATGTTGTTGAATGGAAAACATGGACAATGGAAAACATGGACTATTGCAAAAAGTTTTATACGATTTAATTGTTCGAAATTCCCAATGACTAGTTGTCCCTCAAAAAGTCTTGCTTGGTTCAATCTCCATGGAAAGGATATTCCAAGATTTTTTTTGCAGCTATTCAGAAATGAGGCTTAAACAGTAGTAAAAGACGATAATAGTTTAAGAAGATTTATTGATGTTGAAGAAATTTTGATATATTCACCATTGGGTGGCATGACAGGAGGATTTCTGGTTTGATAATTTGATATACCGAATAGGATCTTGTAAGATGACGTATATAATTTATAGATGGATGGTAATTTTATATGTGGTTGCTTTTTTCATTTGCTTCATTAGGCTGTGTTTATATCATAACATTCCCTGTTATAGGGGATGCATATTTAGACTGGAAAATCAGCTAATTTCTTGAAACAAAATCGCTTACACAAAATGCTTTTTGTTGCAAAGCTCTGTAGAAATTAAACAATTGAATTTTCAATGCATTTTATTTGTGTGGGCCAGGATAGCGCTCTGGCTCTTAGTACCACAAGTTTCAGGTTCGAGTCTTGACGGTGCCATGGATGTTTGTAGTGGTTCGGAATCCGCCTTAAACCGTAGATCCCGGTCTAACATGATCGTAGAGGGTTACGGGGGTATTGTTACTCCGCATCCGTAGCTTGTCTTCAAGTTACACCCACTTCCTGGGTAGTGCTATGTGAGTAACGTCAGTGCAGCGCTTGCCTTAAGGCATAAAAGACAACTGTCTAAGTTTTTTGCCAGCTGCATTAGAAAAAAATATACATTTTATTTGTTGAATTGTATAATTAATTTGTGTATGCATGTGTATTAATTCATAGAAATTTTGTGAAGGTTTTTTTTTTTTAAGTTTTACAGTAATATATAAATAAAATGTCTATCTTTAAATGTCTCCCTAAAAGAAACCTTTAAAGAGAGGCTTTACATCGAAAACATTAAATACCTTATAACAGAGCAAATTTGTCATTATGGTATGATATCTAATCTGCTCAAATCGAACAAAAAAAAAAATACTGATAGGAAAAATTAGAAGATATTCCTTTCTTATCTTTGCTTAACGCCTTCACTTGATACGCACATATACTAACTTAATTCTCTATTCAACATTAATCTGTAGGAAGGAAGCTTGGAAAATTAGCTAAACTATTTTCTTTATTTAATTAGCATATCGTCATTTACCATGTCTTCGTATTGAAATTTGGATTCCATTTTAATATCTCGCAACATATTGTTCGTCCGTCTGTGAAGAGTGTCATCAGATGCTTTCCACATATTAACATATGAAAACAGTCAGTAAGGATGCAATTGATTAACTTTGTGGGAATAGTGAAGAATTCATTTAAATTGAAGAAATAAAGTCAAACTTTCTAAATGAAATAAATGTTTTTACTAAATACATTTTGTTGGAATAAGGCACCAGAAATAATATTCATTAGCTGGAATCTTTTTACTTTGAACTATATAATTTTAATATGTAATTATTTTTTCCAAAATAATGTTGAAATTATGAAAGAAAACTTGGTGGGTTTTTTTTAGGGGGAGGGTATATGAACTTCAATCATTTGAATTTTGAAGCTCAATGGCCATATTTTAGTTTCTATGAATCTATTTTATGGGTCTGATGACCGAGTGACTAGTGCTCTGGAGCTCGGTGCCACAGATCTCGGGTTTGTGTTCCGGTGGTGTCATGAATGATTGTAGTGGTTCTGAATCTACTTTAAACTGTATGTCCTGATCTAATATGTCTGTAGAGCATTGTACTGTAGGGCTGACAATTCTACTCCATAAAATAAAGAAAAAAAACTCCTCGAAATCAGCCACTAGGCAGACGGCCTTGGCCCACCATTTTTAGACTTTGTTCATTTCAAAATATTCTTAGAGATTAAGAAAATTATAGATGGAACTTGATCTTCGAAAAATGTCTCACGCGATCTTGCGACAGCGCTTCCTTTATTGAAGGGCACCGAAGATAATTCTTCAAGAAAAGAAATGCAAGGCTGACATTAATTTGTTATTAGTAGGCTATTAATATTCGTTTATAAGGAATTAATTACGAAGATCCCAAAATCATGAATGCCGAATTTTGTAGTCTGACTAATTATATTGACTTTTGCATACTGATTTGTAACATTATATTATTGAAATAAATTCTCAAACAGGATGCAAAAGACACTTATCCATATAATTTTATTATTTCTTAATCGTCTTTCACTATATAAAAATATATTATATAAAATTAAATTGGGTGTATAACTCAGAATGAATAAAAAATAAAATCTAGCTTCATTTTTAATTGTATGCTTGTTGCTAATTAAATTATTCTTCATTGGGGCAACAGCCCCATGGTAGGCAAGGCCCTCTGCCTACCGGCAGATTTCGAAACAGGAGATTTCTTTTCACAGGGTAGGGTTGTCAATGCTGCGTCCAATGCTCTTACAGTCATAGTAGACTGGAGCCAAGTGCCACAGTTTTTGGTTTGAATTCCGATGCAATGATGCTTTTAGTGGTTCGGAATCCACTTTAAGCCATAAATCCCAGTCTCATATGACTGTAGAGCGTCACAGAGCCCAGTCAGACTTCTCACAAACATCATTCCCAAACTGTATACAGGCAACTCATTTCTAGTCACAGTGATGTAGTATAGTAGTAGTAGTCATAGTAGACAAGAGCCTACGTTTTAGAGTGGACAAACACCCCACTGCAAACACCCATGGCACAGCAAAGACACGAACCAGAAATCTGTGACCAGAATGCCAGAGCGCTAGTTCTTTCGACTATCAAGCCTACCCCTAGTTTATTATTCCAATATAAATCAAATATATAAAAATTACTCAACGTTAAATCAATTAAAAATTCTCTCAAAATATTAATAGTTTTATTTTTTATAAGCTACTTTTAAAATTTATTAGCATTATATGATAATATCAATTAAATGTGAAATTGTTGACGGATCAACAAATTGGCAATGGCTTTAGTATATTCTTTGCAATTTCGATTTCCTTATGTGGAAAATACTCGTTTTTTTTAGGTCATATGTGGAATTTTGCATGGCACAGTTGGAGAAATTTTAATTTATGTAATTTTCATAATGAGGCCTGATGGCCGAGTCACTGGCACTCGTTGCAACAGGTTTGGGTTTCGAGTCCCGACGGGGCCATGGATGTTTGTAGTGGTTCGGATTCCACTTTAAACCGTTGGTCCCTGTCTAATATGACTGTTGGGTCAGCCCCACTCCCTAAAAATAAAACATCTCCTGTCTCGAAGTGTTTCAGTAGGCAGACAGCCTTGGCCAAGCATGGGGCTGTTGTGCCAATGAAGAAGAATCTGGATAGCAACAAGCATAAAAGTAAAAATGAACTTATATTTTATTGTTTATTCACTCTGAGTTAGTTAATTATACACTCAAGTTAATTCTATATAATGCCTTTATATACATTGAGCGACGATTCAGAATCAATATGAATCAATATTTGCAAATTTTGTTTCATATAATCTTTATAAAACAAGCTCAACTCAAAAATTATAATCGATTTGACAAGTAATTTTTTAAGATGAATTACTTATATAATATTTTGTTTACTCATAATCAGGTACAATATTATAACTTAATGAAAAATTAATTATTTTTGCTTTGAAAAATTCAATTTTAAAGAAATTTAAAATTAAAATAAACCATTCTTATTAATTAAGTTTACTGTTTTCTCGTAATAAATTCTATGCAAGAAGAAAAAATATTTAATTAAAAATATTATTATAGTTTTCAGAATTCAATGCTCTGCTTTTATATACAAAAGTAATAGTAAATTTATCTTTTTTTATTTGTTTCACATATGTTTAATTTGGGAGAATAAAGTAGATTTTAAGTTCTTTCCAACACATGTGTTTAAAATAAAATAAAAAAATTCTATGTAAAAACCAATCTATAAGACTGATTAACTAAACTAACTGACTAAACTAAACTAATCTAATTAAATTAAAAACATAAAAAATCATTAAACCTTCCAACGTTTGTACAGAATCTGATAATACAAAAAAAATCACTTAAAAGACTGATTAAAATTTTACTCAGTACAGTTTTGATTAAAACAAATTGAAAGGTAAAAATTGAAAAATTCATAAAAATGATGACTTTCCAATAAGTATAAATAGACCTTGCAAAAATGTAGTTTTTATTACTTTTATAATGATTTAAAGAAAATTAAATACAGAGACGTATTTTTATTCGTTTGATATTTTATTGCATTGCGTTATGATCAACTTTTATTCAGAAACAAATATAATATATTCATAAAAAGATTATGTTTGTTAAAAAAAGAAAGATGTGGAAAGGATATTTATATAAGCTATACCCTAAATCGTGGTTTATTATTAAAATGTAGAAACAATATCATTTGAAATGGTTCTGTAATTTTATTAACTATAGTATTTTACACTTACAAAAATTTTCATAAATTTTAAGTTTCTAAAAGAATTCCTCAAATTGTTTTTTATTATACTTTTATGTAATTTAATTAAAAAAGAATTTTTTTAATTTTCCGAACTTATGAAATCACCAGACAGAATTATTGATGATTCAACGTTACCCAGGACGCACAACGAAAGATTTCTTTATCTAACAATTTTGAACAGCCTTAACTCCTTAAAGAGTTTATTATTTTCCTATAAATAATTTTGATAAACTTTGTGTTATACTCCATTTTAATCAGAAGACGAATACAGGAGACGTTGTCTTCAGATATAAAAGAGTAGTGGAAAGTTTTTGACAATTTAAAAAAAAAAAAATTTATGCACCTGGAAAACATGTAAACAGTTGTCTTTGAGACTTTAAGGCAAGCGCTGCACCGACGTTATTCACTTCATTACCCAGAGGATGAAGATAAAGATAAGCTACGAACGCAGAGCTAAGAAAAATACTCCCGCTACGCTCTACAATCATGTTAGACAGGGACCTACAGTTTAAAGTGGATTCTTGAACCACTACAAACGTATATGGCACCACCGGGACTCGAATACGAAAACTGGGGTACCAAGCGCTAGCCGCTCGGCCATTCAGGCCCTCTTAAAAAATATTATTAAAACAAATACACACAGTTTATAATGCGTTTCGTGTAATATTTGATTTACCTGTAGAAAAATTTATTCTATTTAATATTTACTCCATTAATAGATTCACATATTCATTTTTTTAATGTCTTTGAGGATATGAAGTTTATTTTTCCTTCCTTCCATGTTCTTTGCATTATGTACTTTGTTTTCATAAGATATTTATAAACCAGCTAAACTCAAAGCATGTATTCGAATTGACGAGCATTTTTTTACAGTGAATTTTCTGTAATAGCGTATTTTGTTTGCTCATAATCAGTTACAGTATGTTATTATGACTTAATGAAAAATTAAAATTATTTTTGCTTTGTAAAATTAAAATTTTTAAAGAAATTTAAAATTAAAAAACGATTTTTATTAATTAAATTTACTGTTTTCCTACATTCCTGTTTACATGCTAAACACATAGTCATTTCTGATCTTTTAAATCTGTCACCTTCGCAATACTTTATATTGCTTCTGTAAATAAAATGAAAAAATAAATGTTCAGTATTTCAATGCAATGTTGATTTCCTTGAACAAGGAGAAAATTCAATACTTAATATATATAAATGTATGTAAAATATAGTGTGATCTTTTAAAAAAAAAATAAAGGTCTTTCATAACGTAATAGGAAATATCAAAAAAAATTAAAAAAGAAAACTTCTCTTAGTATTTCTACTACAGCAAGTGACAAATATTCGTTTTATCGTGAAGTCTAAGTATTAATGTGGAAATCAAATAGAAAAATAAATAGCTTAAATAATAAATTAGTTTAAACATATAAAGTTTTGTTGTTGTTTTTCAAAATCTATTCATTTTGAAAGAAGTGATTCGTCACTAGCAAATATGCATCAGATCCTACACAACTCCAGGTTCTCCACTGGTAGTCTGCTACATTGAGTGAATGTTACCTGACTAATGAATTTTTTGTTCCCATTCCCAGCATAAGAATGGCTATGATAATGGCTATAAGAATGCTCAGCATAAGGTCAGGCTATCTTAATCGAGCTATCTAAATTTAAAAAAGCCAACGCTCTTTCCATAATAAGGCTTCAAGTCTCTAAAAAAATTTGGAAACTTTAAAAATTGATCAACAATTTTGCGATTTCATTTTTGATATTTTATTATGAAATAAATTCAAGGATTAGTCTTGAGTATGTGACTGCAATTTTGATACATGTTAATAAGAAATAGGTACATGTTGTTTAAAACATGTTACATAGTTACATGTTGTTGTTAATTCTTGTTTAAATGTAATGTGTTAAAGGCAATTTTTTTTATAAATATGTAATTCTGCATTATGATGTTAAATCTATTTATGATTAATAAACTTTTTATATTGTTTCATTTACATTTTCTTATAGAAATTCAATTAGAAATTTAGCCATTTGAATTGCACATTATAATCAGAATTATAATCTTGTGATTCATCGCCACAGCTTTAGAAATCATCATAAGATACATCGTTGAATTATTACGTGTTCCTTTTTTACCCATTTAAAAACAAATAACAGAAAGTAAATGGAAACAGTAATAAACAATAAATGTCACGCAACTCCTTATCCTTCTTTTGTGTACTGGAGGATATAGAATCAAATGTCGGTAAAACAACACGAAATAACAGTAGAATGAATGTCTCAAGTATTTGATATCAAGAATGAACTTTTATTTGCCTTAGAATCATACAAGAAGGCCCAAAATACTCATTTTAATCCAGAATTAAAAATTAATTTTCCTCATGAAACTCACGATTTTCCGAAAATATACAGATACAAAATACTAAGTATACTACTAAATTCTCGGTATAATCTTTTAAGGGATTAATTCGTATCAGAGCTTTACAAAATGTTAAAATTACAACATGTTTTACAAAGAAAATGAAAATGGTGGCAAGTTGGAGATGGAGAGATAATGTTTCTCATAATAATTGAGACCGTTGGTAAAACAGGTTTCAGGTTCTTATCCTGGCCGTGGGATGGATGTTTCTTAGTGATTCTGAATCTACTTTAAATTGATCCCGGTCTAATTCGCCTAAAGTGAGCAGAAAATGGCCGTAGAGCGACAGACCAAACCAATCATACTAATTGAGAAGTTAAGGTTCTTAGAAATTTTTCTTTGTTTTGCTTTCTTAGTTAACATCTTTTATATATAGCGCTCATTATTATTTTATTCTCTTTAGAAGCAGAGCTTAACTCTTAAGAACTAAAAGAAAATGTAATATTCCGTTTTTCTGTTCTAAAACACAAACACAATTACAGAAAATATACAATTTTTTTAAAACACGATTAAAGAATAAGTAATTTTTTCATAAATTTTCATATCATAAACTTCTTTATGTTAAATGTACGTCAGCATTAATTTTAATGTATTAGAAAATACAAAAATGTGTATACTGAAACTATCAAAATTTAAATTAACAATTAAAATATAGGTTTTAAAATATAATTTTTTTTTTCAACTTTCTTAGAATTATTTTGACGACTTCAAAAAAACCAAAGTGTTAAATAATTGTACTGTGAAAAGTGCCTCTTTGTACGACACCTTCGTATTATTCGTAATTTATTCTGAACAAAAAGGTTCATTAAAAAAACTTTCATAAGCCAAATATAGAAAAACGTTTCATCAGAGATTGTCAGATCAATAAAACATACATTTAAAATTAGGAGTCTAATTTACTTTTGAAAAAACGCATCATTATTAATCAATGCATGGCTGTCAACAAATGCAAATGACTTTTAAATGCCTCCCACATTTAAAACCCAATGGCATTTACTGCGTCATAAAAAGAACGAAAGGAAAGTTTTATTATTGTTCTGTTCTTTTTTTCTTCAATCAGGTTCTTAAATAATGAAGGAAGCAGAATCCCGTCATATAATTAAGTTTTCATTTTGGTGGGAATCGATTGGCGCGTGGCAAACACGGATAATTTCATTTTACGGCTCCGGTCTCACGAAGAACCGACAACAAAAGGAAAATGTTTTTTAAAAAATTTGAAGAAAAAAATATTGCGCGCATCATTAGTAAAATAAAGAAACCTCATTTCCTTCGAATCCTTCCTGCATTGATAAACACTTTGTTGGATTCGCGAATACAAAATACGATGACAACTTTTAGTGAAGAAAGTAGCGATAACCAGAGTGCTAGCCACTCGACCATCAGGCTCCTCTCTGTTGTGGTGGAGCACCAGTAGATAGAAGTCTAACTTGGCTCCGAGTCGCTTAGCGGCATAATGGCCAATTGGTTAGCGCTTTGAGGGTGATACCACAGGCTTCCGGTTCGAAACTTGGCTGTGGCAGGGATGTCCGAGTGGTTCTGAATCCACACTAAACTGTAGGCCCCGGTCTAATTAGACTAAAGTGTGCAAAAAATGACCGTAGAGCAGAAAACCAAACCTCATATTAACGTCTCTTACATATTATGCACATTTATCATTTTTTTTCTCTTTAGATGCGGTCCCTAACTCTAAGAACTAAAAGAAAATGTAATACTGCTTCTTCCTGTTTTAAAACACAGTTAAGGAATTAGTGAGTTCTTCATAAGTTTTTTAAATCGTAATCTTAAACATACTTGACAATTATTTTTTAATATATTAGAACACAAAAAATGTTTATACTGAAACTGCCAAAATTTAAATTATATTCTAAAACAAATATATTTCATTGATATTTTTTTCCAACTCCTTTGGAATTTTTTTGGAGACTTCAAATAAGTCAAAAGTGCTAAATATTCGTACTGTGCAAAGTGCTTATTTGTGCGACAACTTCGTATTATTCGTCATTTACTCTAAAAAAAAAAATTCATTAGAAAAAACTTTCATACGCAATTTTTTTTTCTATATTTTTTTAAGAAATTGTCAGATCATTAAAACATACATTTAGAATTACCAATCTAATTTACTTTTGAAAAACGCACCCTTATTAATCAATGCATGACTGTCAACAAATGCAAATGACTTTTAAATGCCTCCCACATTTAAAACCCATTGGCATTTACAGCGTCATGAAAAGAACGAAAGAAAAGTTTTATTATTGTTCAGTTCTTTTTTCTTCTATCAAGTTCTTAAATAATAAAGGAAGCAGAATCCCGTCGCATAATTAAGTTTTCATTTTGTTGGGAATCGATTGGCGCGTGGCAAACACGGATAATTTCATTTCACGGCTTCGGTCTCATAAAGAACCGACAACAAAAGGAAAATGCTTTAAAGAAAATTTGAAAAAAAATTTTGCGTGCATCATTAGTAAAATAAAGAAACCTCATTTCCTTCGAATCCTTCCTGCATTGATAAACACTTTGTTGCATTCACGAATCAAAAAACAAGATGACAACTTTTAGTGAAGGAAGTAGCGATAACCCAATCCCCTCAAAAAAATAATAAAATGCAATTTTCTGCCACTTTGATTTCAGTCAATGATTCAGTTTTTTTTTATTTTTAATATGTGTTTAAAAAGCAAAGTGTATTGGCACATAAATAAGAAAATAATTATAATAATAATTATTATTATTTAATTGTTAGCTTGGCAAAATTGAAACCTTATTAAACCAGAAAAAAAATACCTTATTAAACTTAGCGTAAAATTTCTTTTGATGAAAAAAAAATTGCCGGTAAAACCATATAAAATATACAAACCATATTTTATTGTTTTTAACTATATTAACTTCCCATCCTTATAAACTATTTCAATCTGACAGATGCTCATTTATTGTAAACTTAATAAATATTTTTACAAATTATTCAGCAAGTTTTTAATAGTTGTTTTTGTGACTAATCCTCAGTGTCCAGCAGTGTGGGAGGGACATCCCATGAGTAGTCGTCTACTTAAGGATGGAGGGGGAAAGGGAGCAGCTTCTGTTGTGATGGAGCACCAAACAAGTCAAATTGGCTTTGAATCGCTGAGCGGCCTGATGGTCAATTGGCTAGCGCTCTGGCCATTGATACCACAGGCTTCATGTGCGAATCCTGGCGGTGGCATGGATTTCTGTGAGGTAGTCCGAATCCACTTTAAACTGTAGGTCCCGCTACATCTCATTAGACTAAAGTGTGCAAAAAATGACCGTAGAGCAGCAAACCAAATAAAATCTCAGTTAACATCTCTTACATTATCATTTTACTCCCTTTAGATACGGTGCTTAATTCTAAGAACTAAAAGAAAATGTAATGTTGCTCCTTCCTCTTCCTGTTTTAAAAGACATTTAAAGAAGTAGTAAGTTTTTCCAATCATAATCTTAAACGTACTTCACAATTATTTTTTAATGTATTAGAAAAAAAAAATTTATACTGAAACTATCAAAATTTAAATTATATTTTAAAACCCATATTTTAATTGTTAAATTTTTCTTTCAACTTTCTTGGAATTTTCCGAACGACTTCAAAAATCAAATGTGTTAATAATTAAACTGTGAAATGTGCCTCTTTGTACGACAACTTCCTATTATTCGTAATTTTTTTTTCTATACTTGGCTTAAGAGATTGTCAGATCAATAAAACATACATTCAGAATTATGAGTCTAATTTATTTTTGGAAAAACGCATCAATATTAATCAATGCATGACTGTCAACAAATGCAAATGACTTTTAAATGCCTCCCACATTTAAAACCCATTGGCATTTACAGCGTCATGAAAAGAACGAAAGAAAACTTTTATTATTGTTCAGTTCTTTTTTCTTCTGTGAAGTTCTTAAATAATAAAGGAAGCAGAATCCCGTCACATAATTAAGTTTTCATTGTGTTGGGAATCGATTGGCGCGTAGCAAACACGGATAATTTCATTTTACGGCTTCGTTCTCATGAAGAACCGACAACAAAAGGAAAATGCTTTAAAGAAAAATTTGAGGAAAAAAATATTGCGCGCATCATTAGTAAAATAAAGAAACCTCATTTCCTCCGAATCCTTCCTGTATTGATAAACACTTTGTTGCATTCGCGAATCAAAAATAAGATGACAACTTTTAGTGAAGGAAGTAGCGATAACCCTCAACACCCACCGCAAAAAAATGCAATTTTCTGCCACTTTGATTTCAGTCAATGATTCAGTTCTTTTTTTTTTAAATATATGTTTAAAAAGCAAAGTGTATTGGTTCATGAATAAGCAAATAATAATAATAGTTCTTTAATTGTTAGCTTGGAAAAATTGAAACCTTATTAAACTAGAAAAAAACTACCTTATTAAACTTACCATAGAATTTTTTAATGAACACAATTGCCGGGCAAACCACATAAAAGTCTAATTTTAATGTTTATAGCTATATTAATTTCACGTCCTTATAAATTACGTCAATCTGACAGATGGTCATTTATTGTAAACTTATTAATTTTTTTACAAGTTAATAAGGAAGTTTTTAATAGTTAAAAGTTAGTTTTTAAATGTGATTAATCCTCAGTGTCCGGCAGTGCGGGATGGACATCCAGTGAGTTGTCTAATCATGGATGGAGGGACAGGGTGCTGCTTTTGTTGTGATAGAGCACCAGTTGGTAGAAGACTAACTTGGCTTTGAGTCGCTGAGTGGCGTAATGGCCAATTGGCTAGCGCTCTGGTCATTGGTACCACAGCCTGTATGTTATGGATGTCATGGATGCCTGCAAGTGGTTTGGAATCCACGTTAAACTATAGATCTTAAACTAATTAGACTAAAGTGTGAAAAAAATTGACGTAGAGCAGCAAACCAAATCTCAGCTAACATCTTTTACATTTTGTGCACATTTTCATTTTATTCTCTTTAGATGCGATGCTTAACTCTAGAAAATGTAATATTGCTTCTTAATGTTTTAAAAGAAAGTTAAAAAATTAGTAACTTTTTTTCATAAGTTTTCCAATCATAATCTTAAACGTACTGCACAAATATTTTTAATGTATTAGAAAAAAAATTTTGTACTGAAACTAGTAAAATTTAAATTATATTATAAAATCCATATTTTAATTGTTAATTTTTTTTTTCAGCTTTATTGGAATTTTTTTGACGACTTCAAAAAATTAAAAGTGTTAAATAATTGTAGTGCGAAAAGTACCTCTTTTTACGACAACTTCATATTATTCGTAAATTATTCTAAAAAACACTTTCATTCGGAAAAACGCAATTTTTTTCTATATTTGGCTTAAGAGATTTCAGATCAATAAAAAACACATTTAGAATTATGAGTAATTTATTTTTGAAAAATGCATCATTATTAATCAATGCATGACTATCAACAAAATGCAAATGACTTTTAAATACCTCCGACATTTAAAACTCATTGCCATTTACAGCGTCATGAAAAGAACGAAAGAAAAGTTTTATTATTGTTCAGTTCTTTTTTCTTCTGTGAAGTTCTTAAATAATAAAGGAAGCAGAATCCCGTCACATAATTAAGTTTTCATTTTGTTGGAAATCGATTGGCGCGTAGCAAACACGGATAATTTCATTTTACGGCTTCAGTTTCATGAAGAACCGACAACAAAAGGAAAATGCTTTAAAGAAAAATTTGAAAGAAAATATTGCGTGCATCATTAGTAAAATAAAGAAACCTCATTTCCTCCGAATCCTTCCTGTATTGATAAACACTTTGTTGCATTCGCGAATCAAAAATAAGATGACAACTTTTAGTGAAGGAAGTAGCGATAACCCCTCAACACCCACCGCAAAAAAATGCAATTTTCTGCCACTTCGATTTCAGTCAATGATTCAGTTCTTTTTTTTTTTAAATATATGTTTAAAAAGCAAAGTGTATTGGTTCATGAATAAGCAAATAATAATAATAGTTCTTTAATTGTTAGCTTGGAAAAATTGAAACCTTATTAAACTAGAAAAAAACTACCTTATTAAACTTACCATAGAATTTTTTAATGAACACAATTGCCGGGCAAACCACATAAAAGTCTAATTTTAATGTTTATAGCTATATTAATTTCACGTCCTTATAAATTACGTCAATCTGACAGATGGTCATTTATTGTAAACTTATTAATTTTTTTACAAGTTAATAAGGAAGTTTTTAATAGTTAAAAGTTAGTTTTTAAATGTGATTAATCCTCAGTGTCCGGCAGTGCGGGATGGACATCCAGTGAGTTGTCTAATCATGGATGGAGGGACAGGGTGCTGCTTTTGTTGTGATAGAGCACCAGTTGGTAGAAGACTAACTTGGCTTTGAGTCGCTGAGTGGCGTAATGGCCAATTGGCTAGCGCTCTGGTCATTGGTACCACAGCCTGTATGTTATGGATGTCATGGATGCCTGCAAGTGGTTTGGAATCCACGTTAAACTATAGATCTTAAACTAATTAGACTAAAGTGTGAAAAAAATTGACGTAGAGCAGCAAACCAAATCTCAGCTAACATCTTTTACATTTTGTGCACATTTTCATTTTATTCTCTTTAGATGCGATGCTTAACTCTAGAAAATGTAATATTGCTTCTTAATGTTTTAAAAGAAAGTTAAAAAATTAGTAACTTTTTTTCATAAGTTTTCCAATCATAATCTTAAACGTACTGCACAAATATTTTTAATGTATTAGAAAAAAAATTTTGTACTGAAACTAGTAAAATTTAAATTATATTATAAAATCCATATTTTAATTGTTAATTTTTTTTTTCAGCTTTATTGGAATTTTTTTGACGACTTCAAAAAATTAAAAGTGTTAAATAATTGTAGTGCGAAAAGTACCTCTTTTTACGACAACTTCATATTATTCGTAAATTATTCTAAAAAACACTTTCATTCGGAAAAACGCAATTTTTTTCTATATTTGGCTTAAGAGATTTCAGATCAATAAAAAACACATTTAGAATTATGAGTAATTTATTTTTGAAAAATGCATCATTATTAATCAATGCATGACTATCAACAAAATGCAAATGACTTTTAAATACCTCCGACATTTAAAACTCATTGCCATTTACAGCGTCATGAAAAGAACGAAAGAAAAGTTTTATTATTGTTCAGTTCTTTTTTCTTCTGTGAAGTTCTTAAATAATAAAGGAAGCAGAATCCCGTCACATAATTAAGTTTTCATTTTGTTCGAAATCGATTGGCGCGTAGCAAACACGGATAATTTCATTTTACGGCTTCAGTTTCATGAAGAACCGACAACAAAAGGAAAATGCTTTAAAGAAAAATTTGAAAGAAAATATTGCGTGCATCATTAGTAAAATAAAGAAACCTCATTTCCTCCGAATCCTTCCTGCATTGATAAACACTTTGTTGCATTCACGAATAAAAAATTATATGACAACTTTAGTGAAGGAAGTAGCGATAACCCCCTTCCCCCACCTCCACAAAAAAAATGGAATTTTCTGCCACTTTGATTTCACTCAATTATTTTCTTTTCTATTTTTTTAATATATGTTTAAAAGGCAAAGTGTATTGGCTCATAAATAAGCAAATAATAATAATAGTTCGTTAATTGTTAGCTTGGAAAAATTGAAACCTTATTAAACTTCTATTGCATGGAATTTCTTTTGGTGAAAAAAAATTACCGGACAAACCATATAAAAATCTAATTTTAATGTTTATAGTTATATTGATTTCGTCTTATTATAAATTATGCAAGTCTCATAGATGCTCATTTATTGTAAATTGATCAAATTGTTTTACAAGATATTCAGGAGATTATATGTTGTTGTGAAGTATCCTCAGTGTCCAGTAGCGTGGGACTATCATTCCATGAGTATTCTACTCATGGAAGGAAGAAAAGAGGCTGCTTTTGTTGTGATGGACCACCCAGAACCTACAGACTAGTCATATTATATTGTATAATCTGTAAATTATATCTTGATAGTGAAAGTACTACGCGATTATGTGTTGTGATTGTTTTGGCTCATCTTCAGTGCCCTGCATTGCGGGACGGACATACCATAAGTAATCTACTCATTTGTGGAGTTGAAGGAGGTGCTTCTGTTGTAGTGCAGTACCAATAGGTAAAAGTCTTACTTGTCTCAGTGTCACTGAAGAATGAGATCAGTGTCTTCCGGAAGGACTTTTAGATGGAACTAAAATTGCTCCACATTGTATTGTATAGGAGAAAACACGGACAAGTCTCACCAGGTATTCGGACTAACCAGGGAAGATGCTGAACATCACAAGGCCCATCAAATCACCTGGCATTTGAAACAGTCTACACAACAATACCGCCAACGGATTGAACCTCAGCCCTAATGCTCGGTTGCGGAGCAAGTAATCACTGAGTCATGAGTCGATATTAATTCACACGTTTGATTTTGATCGATATCTCAATCTAACATCATTTTAAACGAATGAGCTTTAAATCTTCTGTAATGCAGAAGAATTTTAAATGCTACATTGATTTTAAATTTTTTTTTTTTTTTTATTTGTACAAGAAATATTTTTTTTACTATTTCTACACTAAATATTAGACGCAATGCTCATAAAAAATTGTCACAAAAAAGTAAATAAAAAATTGATCAAAAAAATTTTTTAATTAGGTTTCATTTCCTTTTCATTTTATTAAAAAAAAATTTCAGAAATGTGTTCAAATTAGAAATATTTGAACGCTTTATGGTTATTTACCTTGAAAAAATGTTTAATAATCATTCGTTGTAAATATTAACAAATATGCTTAAAAATTTTTAAAAACTTTTTTCTTGTAAATGAAAATATTTGTTTAAATGATTAGATTAGATTAGATTTGAACTTCAAAGAGCTTGAAAAATTCATTAGATGAAAGGACAAGATTCAAATTTAGTTAAATTAAAATCAATAATTTTATGCTTATGCTTTATGTAATGTTTATTATAATAATTATGCTTAAAATTTAATATTATTAATAACAACACATTTAAGGCAATAATTATTTTACTTAGTAATTAAACACACTTCAAACACAAAATATTTTATAAACCTAAATATTATTTTCAAATAGAATTAAACAAATCCAAATAAAAACCTTTAAAAAAAAATAATAAATAAAAAAAAAATTAAAAAAATATTTAATTTCTTTAAAAAAAGTGAGCATTTTCAGAACAATCACCCAGTAATTAATTTATATTATTTAATACACTTTACTAAATTCAGTTTACTCTTTAAAACACTTAGGCACTTTATAATAAAACGTTAAAACAACTCTAATTTTAACGCGTTTATTCACTGTCTATCCCCAGACGCAGGATTTTCACAAATTTCCAAACATTTTAATGGATTTCAAACAATTAGAGACAACAATTCTTGAATCACAAGTGAGCAAAATTAAAATCACTTCCCTCGTCTGAAACCAAACTGCAGTCCCAACGCCCCAAGCGTCACTTCTGTCTATCGCCATTTGCAATTAGGCCTTTAGAAATTTAGCCACAGATGGACAAAGTGCAAGGAATTGCACTTCAGTTCTAAGGTGAATTAAATCACTCAACATGCTCTTTGCATTTGCATCAATCAAATCAATAATAAACTCCTTTTCAAAAGACCATCTACCGCTCATTTACAGTTGCTGGTTATGGGAATTTAGGAAAGACATTCCTGTCTCAGTTTAATATAAATTTGGTCAAGAGTCATTAAAACAAAAAAATGTTACAGTTAAATCCATGTCATATATATATATTTATATTTTACTGTGGTCATCAAAATAATGATAACACCTGTGAATAATAGTGACATTTAAGTATGCGCTTCGTTAGCATTAAAATATAATAGCTACCAGTTTAATCTTAATATAAAAGTATATATAATTGTAGTATGAGATAGCTTCAGTGAGGTTGTATACGTCTTGAATTTTTGTCAAAAACTTAAAATGTCCGATCTCACACACTTTCGAAGAAGCCAAATTGTAGGAACCCAACTATGTGAAGCAACTGTGACAGAAACATCCCGGCTTTTAGGCGTTTCTGTTGTTGTTGTTGTTTCTTATCCCACTTGGCTGGCCAAGCCCACGAGCCCATATGGACTCATGATTGAAGGGGAAGGAAGCAGCTTCTGTTGTGATGGAGCACCCGTAGGTAGAAGCCTGACTTTTGCTCCGTGACGCTCTTACAGTCATAGGAGACCGGGACCCACGGCTTAAAGTGGATTCCGAACCACTACAAACATCCATGGCACCGCCGGGATTCGAACCCGAAACCTGTGGCACCGAGCGACAGAGCGCTAGACACTCGGCCATTCAGGTCCCAAATTTGCCAACGGCACGCGGTGTTCCCAGGTGGTCACCCACCCAAGTACTGACCGCGCCCAATGATGCTTGACTTCGGTGATCTAACGGGAACCGGTATATTCAGCATGGTACGGCCGTTGGCCAGGCGTTTCTAGAGGTACTGTATGTGGCAGCGTATACACGGCTTTTCAAGACAAACTCGGCAAAGCAAAATAGTGTACGGAAGGAGAGATTCAGTGAAAGAGACCTGATTATCTGAGTATTGTAAATATGCTCATATACAAATATACGAGATTTTTAAAAATAATGTTTCTATTGAGAAGTTGTTTTTTGCTTTTTCTCAGAATGAATTTTCATGCCTTTTTATTTTAACGTAAAACATCATAACACATGGAGTTTTGGTCTAAATGCTACAAAACTTGGTATAAATGTTAACAGAGAATAGACCGTGAAAATGATTCTAGCTACATTAATATTTTTTATTTATTTTAATAGGTTAAACTTGGATCTGCATGCAAATTTTAGAAGAATTTTGTATCGACAACATTCAAACAAATACAAAAAAAATAATAATAGAGATATAAATTTACCAGAGGTCCATTTCCAGTAGAATGTTAGTACAAACTTAAAAATTTTTTTAATGATTTGATTTTGAGTTATCACGTTTTGTAACTGTACCAATTTTTTGTCCATTTTTACCCTTTTTTTAGTCTATAAAAATTAAATAATAATAATGAAATTGCTTTATGTGAAAGAAATCCTAAGTTTTTAGATGTATTCAATCCAAAAATGAGTACAAAGTACTTCAATAATTTCAAAAAAAAATTCTCCGAAAGTGTTCTTGTACCTCAGTGCAAATGTAGTTTTTACAAACATTGTAGCAAATTAATTTTTATTTGAGTATTGTTATTTTTATAATTTTTTTGCTATGTAGCTTTCAGCAACCAGGTAATATTTAAAAATTTACAAGAAAAGAATGGAATTTTGAGTACAAATATTGCCCGATTAGAACAAGTGTGAGCAATTACTGCAAAGGAGGGTACAGGTTCTAATCTTCATGTGTTGCCTTCAGAAATGAGAAAGCTCGATGATTGGTCAGCAGTTCAGATTAATATTTAATTTGTCAGGTGAGATTTTTCAGGTCTTTCGTCCTTATGAATGTAAATGTGCTAAATTTAGGTTTTAAAATTTTCCTTCCTGAAATATTATTAACTGTATACCAAAGGTAAATAGAAGTGGAATGTCAGATCCTTGATCCACGAATATATTATTCATATTTATTTTGAATAAATAAACTGCTTATTCATAAAAGTAAATTTATATAAATTAAAAAATTCTAATCATTTAAAATAGAACATATAAATCAATCATTTTCATTACACAAGGTGATTATAATTAAAGCATGGCATCACCGATTTTTCCCATCCAATTTGGTATGAAATTGTAGTGGGATGGGGGCTTTCCACTTACAGTGTCACAACTGTTGAATGACATGGAAGTCATTTTTTCCATAAAAAAAACCGAAACAGTCAAGCACATTGAACACTATAGTTGGTTTAATGTGCAACTCATGCCAAATCCGTTGCAATTTCCATTCAAAATATCACTGGCAGCCAAAATTCACTTTTTATGCCGCTTAAAGAGCCATTTATCAATACACTTTGGAACTTTTTGTTGATGCCGTACCGTTTCCTCCTTTCTTCAAGTATCTTCAGTTCAAATTTGGACAAATTGTGACTAGTGATTCATTTTTTTTTACATCATTTTGAAAGTAGGACTTTAATTATAATCACCCTACAATATATATTGGAATGATCATTTTTAAAATTATATAAACAATTTATTATTTACTTATTTATAGTCACCCTGTATATTTCCGTTTTTATATGCAGTTAAAAAAAAAAAAAAAAAGAATATTTTATAAGTTTTTTATTTTATTTTTGTTAAACTTGTTTAGTTTTATCAAAATATATTTTTAAAAAGTTATACTTTTTTCCCTGAAATCTCGACTTCTTTTTCTCTAAACTGGTATTAGAGAACATTATAATAAAAAAATAAATACATACATAAACATGTCAAGGTTACCCTGAATTTAATTTTCAATTTTATTTTTGCTTAACTTAGTCATCAGTGTTACCGAAATTGGTTTTTTTAATTACTTTTTTCCTGAAATCTTCGCTTCTTTTTCTCTAAATTGCATTCCAAGTAAAAAATAAATAAATAAACAATTCAATGCTATCACCCTGAATTTAAAAACAAATCATAAAATCGGTGAAAGGAAATCTTATTCAAACTAATAAGAAACTGAAGAAATTTTGTACCCAGAAATATTGTCGTATACTTATTTAAATACCCCAAAAAATTGATTTTAAGCAAAACCTTATTCTAATGGAAAAGACCAAATGCGTTATAAAACTGAAAAAGATTTTTTTTTTTGCAAAGAAAAATCCCGCAGTATTGAAGAAAATATGTTGAAGACCTAAAAAGGGTAACCAAACTTTTAAGAGCACTGATACACTAACTTTTGAACATGTAACATATATATAACTATAAATTTTGCCATCTCTTTTACATTTATATATATATAGAATACTTTTTGCGGTCTTTCCAAATTATGAATATCAGATGGACATTGCATCTAAAAACGCTGAAGTGCAAAGTAATCTGCGTTTTTATGCACTATCTTTCCAATGATAGTTGTTGGAAATGTAAATAGATTTGCTTCAGAATAAATAACAAAGTAAATACTAGTTATTGAAAAACGGAAATTTCATATTTTTTCAGAAGATATTAGTATAAATATTTGATCCAATACAATGAAAGCGAAGTAACTGGTAAACGATAACACGTTTAGTAACTTGTAAATAATGCATTTTACATTTAATAATGCATTTTATTGATAAAAATAATTCATATTTTTCTGGTGTAAGACTAATTCATCTTTTTAACAATATAATATAGTTTTATTTTTTTCTTTAATATGTCTTTATTTGAGTACATCATTTTCAATAACTTTTTTCTGAAAACGTATTTCATTTGAAGTAAAGTAGGTATCCTGATTCGATACCTAGAAGTAACATACGCAACAAGAACACGTCGATTTGAATCCTCTAGCGGAGTGCATTATATTAACTGCTTTCAGAAAAGTTATTTGCACCAAGAACGTATTTAATTATCAACAGGTTATATTCGAGGAGATTTTCCTTCATAACCCATAAAAATACATTGGTGGCATGAGTAATGCTACCCGATGTTATGTATGTTAGTATGCGCAATCATATATTATCATTGTAAATGCACCTCAAAGACCAAATAAAAATATTATATAAATAACTATGAAACTGAAAAAATGCAATAGAATATTTAATCTGCAACAGTAAGATATTAAATTTATCATCAAGTTGTTAAACGTTTTCACATAAATTAAAAAAAAGCATACAAACCTCACCCTGCAACAAAGTCATTGTTAAAACAAGTCTCATTTTAAAAGTTTTATATAGTAAGTATAAAGTTTCACTTGATATATTATGGCATATTTATCGATGGGAGTAAATAACAATTTACTATCCAAATTAGTATATTCCTCCAAAATCAAAAATTAGATATCCAACAAATTTACTTTATTTGTCTGTCTAGAGCACGCGAAGCTGATCCATTTATGTATAAGACAAACTTGAACCGTCAGATTTTTGGTTGATGGATAATTCTGAATTATGGGTCAATGTATTTCAATAATATACTTTCCTTATATTATTTTAACTTGATAATGAGGTCAAACATTTTCGAAAATATTATCTCTTGTGTAATATGATAATTTAAGGAACAAATATTTTATAATGCACACTGAATCTGCTACAGATTTGTCATCCCAGTGGTGAATGATCTCAGATTAATTGCCCAATGTTTGAAAATTATAACACAGCAACAAAAGGAAATTTCACTTTGATTATCAAATTAATTAGTACTTTATCCGTTTAGAAATACAGGATGTTTCAAAAATATCTGGTAGATCTGTAAAGACAGAGGGGACCAAAATAAGAATATGGGTTCGAATGCGCAGTTGCGTCCATGGAAATCACCTTGTATATCCTTGGCGCAAACGCGCAATTTCCATTTGCGATCCTTTACATGAAATGCATGTCGGAGAGCTCCGAATTGGTGTCAAGATGCATTCTGCACGAAATCTGTGCGGGGAAAGATAATTAAAGCCTGTAAAGGCTTTCATTTATCTATCTCAGAAGTGTCCTCTTCTGCCTCAACACAACATTTTCTCTCACACATTCCTATACTAAATATGCTTATTTCTGTCCTTTCTACCTGTTTTTACATCATTGCCAAATATTTTTAAAACTTTATATAAGGCTCTCCGAAAGGATTTTCAACAGTAACTGCTTCCCATTAGCGTATTATTTTGTAGGAAACCTAAACAAATCCCACATTGAAGTTTTAGTCATATATAAAATAAACTGAATGACAATTGTGAATCGGATTTTAATAACGTCAATAACTTCCTATACGAGCAAAGTTAACCTCAAATCAATGCATATGCAAAGCATGTTATCACTGATGTATGAGCTGGACACAATAGGGCTGCATAAATTATACAAAATTAATAAAATTGTACCAGTTATTTCCAAATTAGACGAGGAATCATAATTATATGGAATTTTATTTACCCAAAACTCATATTAAGAATTAAATATCGTTTCAAGTTAAATAAATTAAAAACTTTCATTAATAATTTAATTTCCTTAATGATATCGATATATTCTCTTTTCAATGGATGACAAAATATTTAACAGTAATATACGACATAAATAATTTTCAGTATCGAAAACTTTTGTAATGTTTAAAACAGATCCTAATTTATGTAATTACCGAATGACAGAAATTTAGCCACTGACATTAATATTACTTCACACAAAACGGTTGTTTATATTTGCCAGCGAACTGCCAACTTAGTAATTTGACGAGGGGGTTTTTCGCGCAATTTCTAAAGCGTCTCCTTGTAAACGGGATAACTCATTTATGGAAACGACACGCAGGTAATTAGGAATTCCTACTACGTTCTTCCTCCTAATTACTTTTTCCATCTCCTGAGAAAATAATTTATTTCACAGTCATCACACATAAATTCCTCTTGTGAGAGGATAAAAACCACTCAAAATGATAAAATATTCAGAGAAATGATTGTTTAAAATGAGCGTTTTAGAAATTATGACTAGAGTTTGAAAAGAATTTTAGGAAGATAGGGGAACAGAAATGTTTGGATGCAGAATTGACCTTTTATGCCGAGTTTTTCTGGTGTGATAATAGCAAATTTTTTTTTTTACAATAATGAGATACGTATACTAATGTGTCCAAAAAAGTAAGACCAATTTTCAATTTAAAATTCACGGGGCTTGTGGAAATTTCAATTTTATTTATTTTTATTTTTAGGTTGTTATTGCTGTCCTTGATATCTGTGTGAAATTACACGTCAAAATATTTATTAGTACTTGAGTTACACTTGGCTTTGTGAGACGCTAAATCTGATTCCGACAATTTTTGAAATGCCTGCATTCCGGCATTGTGTCGGGAGGGGATTTTTGAAAAAATAAATTTGCCTCATAATTTATTTCATAGACCAAAAATAAAAACCACTCAAAATGATTGTTTAAAATGAGCGTTTTAGAAATTATAACAAGAGTTTGGAAAGATCTTTAGAAAAATAGGGGAACAGAAATGTTTTGTTGCAGAATTAACCTTTTATGTAAATTTTTTCTGATATAATAATAAATAAATAATTTTTTACAATAATGAGATACAAAAAAACTTGGTAAATGATTCTAGCAATTCCAATATATTTTTTAATTAAATAAATACATATAACAGTTTATTTTTGTCTTTTTTTTTTTACCTATAGGTGATTTAAATGTCAAATTTATAATTTTTCAAAGCACAAAATGTGTTTAGTAACCATAGTAAATTGAACAAACCAGTTAACTAAAGTACAGATACGAGTACAATAAACCTGTTTTTGTGCAGAGGATAGGTACCGCATAAAATAAATTACAAAAAAATATAACTTTATAAGTAGCTAGAAAATATATCGTTTCCAAAACATTAAAAAATTTTTAAATGGAAAATAGAACTCGCATGAAAAAAATCCCCACATAGAAAATGTGTAAACCACGCATCAAATAACATTCGTGGTAATGGGATGATATAATATTAGGTTGACCATCTGTTGTATTTTATAAATTTTTATCCTATTTTGACAGTTATCTTTCTTTAATTATACTTTTTAATTAATTTTTATTCATAATATGCATTTGATTAAAAAATATCTTATACATCGCACAAAAAAATCCCACATAAAAAATCGCACAAAAAAAGGACTGCTTAAAACAGCTTTGACTTTATTATAATAAATAATGCTATCAATCTTATTAAATCAGTTTAACCCAAAACTTTAACCATAATTACATCTATTTATTATTTTTAAAGCTATACTCTCTATTTAGTAATAAATAACTGTCAAATAGGACCTGATAGATTGTACACTGAGTGACAAGCTTTTTTTATTCCTTTTCAAAATATTTATAATTGCTTAAATACTTCATAATTAATTTTAATTTATTCACAAATTTTTACTAAAATAAATAGGGTTTTCTCTTTCACTTTATCAAAATTCTCATTGTTGACTAGTCCATTAAAGCATAGATTGCAACACACTATAACAAAAATAGTCTCTAAAATCTTTCTCATATGAATCAATCACCGATTTGCAACAATCAATATTACAGTCAACCAAAATTATTCAATTTCCTCAATAGTTTTGCCTATTTCACGCTTAAATTAAACGCATTAATGTCTCCTTGATGAAAAAGCGCATACATAAATGTAAAAAATAAATAATAACATAAATTAAAAAATTCACGCATAAATATCCTACTTGGGAAAAAAACGCTTAGATCTAGTTGAGTTCCCACTACTTAATAAAACATGTCATCCATTAATCTCTCGTGTGTCATTAATTTTCGGGGAGCGATTGCTCTAAAATTCAAATAATACAACCACATCTTAACTTTTTAAATTTTCTTACCTTTATTTTCATTTTATCCAGCTTGAAATTCTGTTTCTCAGAGCCGGGAATATTTCATTAAAAAGTTAAATCCTTTGCATCCGGTCATGGATTACGCCACCCTGGATATAAATAAGTCGACAAATCTGCAGTTTGCCTTCGATAGTGTTCTCCTTTCGATTTTTTCATCTCACCAAAACTTAACGTTGAACAACGACGAAAACACAGGTTCCACAAATTGTACTCCTCTTGTTAAAACATCTGTGCTGATAGCGTATTGTTGTTTTATATCTGGATTTTCTTGCACTTTGCATTAAAATATATATTCCTTTCTGCAACTGAAAAGGTACCCTATCAAGAAAATCGTTGATATGTAATCGCGCATACACAATGTCTAGTGAGATTGTAAAATCAATTTGTGATGAAAAGTGTATGTAGTGCCTTTGCTGAAAATAGCACGTATATAGTTTCTATAGAGCATCTGTAAAGTGAAAATGCTACATTTCTGTAAAAACAACCTTGGCGAATTTTATTCTATTATGAAGAAGTGGTATCTGAAGAACAAACAATCCATTGTCACTATTTTAATAAAGACTCGAGAGCTTTATTTTAATTGTTGATGGATGAATAAGAAGTGCGGGCACCAAATAATTGTTGCAATCACGTTCAAGTATATTAATTGGTTGGTTAAAAAGTCGGTGTGAATCTCGCATCCAGTAGAGTAATTACTATTTTAGCTCAACTAAAATATCTCCTTAAAGAAAATTTAAACGATTTACCACAATACAATCTTCAACAGTAAGTCTTCATGGTGACTTTATGTAAGTGTTGGACATAGGTGATGACGAAATTGGGGCTACTGGAAACAAATTCTGGATTTTAAAGCCAAATCGAGCCAATTTTAAAGCCAATCAAAAAGTTTCACCAAAGGCAGATGCAAATACTCGAGAAGAACGAGATTTTTTTCACCCATTAGGTCAGAACCACATTTTATTTCGCAGCTATTTTTACACAGATTATTGCACTGCTAATTTGTTACATATTTTTAAGAAATAAAAAGTCTCAAAATTAGGAAGAAATGGTTAAGAGCCAATTTTTTCATTTATGTCATTGGAGCACAAGATATTTCTAAAGCTTCCTCCATTACATTAACATTTGAACTTTTTTCACGGCTAATTTGACCGCAATTTCCAAAAAACATGGAAACCTATTTGACTAGGATGTAAATCAAATAGAAGGCAGATACGGCGGAAAATAGAATAAAATTATATTAGTGGATTATTCTTCCTTCTTCATTAGCGTAGCGGCCTAATGGCCAATTGGCTAACACTCTGGTCTTTGGTACCTTTCAGGTTCGAATCCTGGGGTGGCATGGATGTTTGCTAGCAATTCGGAATCCACGTTAAACTGTATGCCCCAATGTAATTAGCCTAATAATGTGCACAAAATGATCGACAAAGTGACAAACTAAACCAATTTTTATTGGCTTAACAGCCCCAAGGACGAAACCTTCCTTCGAGACGGGTGATGTTTCATTTTTTACAAGATAGGGTTGTCAGTCGTACGCCCAACAGTCATATTATACCGGTACCTACTGTTTAAACTGGATTCCCAACCACTACAAACATACATAGTAACGCCAAGACTCGAATCCGAAACCTGGGGCACCAAATATCAGATCGATAGTCACTCGGCCATCAGGCATGTATGATGTCTTGTATCATTTATTAGAGGGGATCGAGTGTCGTATCCAATGCCATTTAGAGATTTAATCGTGGTGTTCTGCTTCAAACAATACGCTGCGTTGAAGCATTCACGTAGCCATGAAACATCATAATTCAAACAGAATCACTGAAGATGATCTGTATCCACTCCGTCAAAGTCCTATCCCACCAAGTAACGCATTGGATTCCTTACAAAGGGGACGTTTGAGAAAGCACATACAATGAGTAGCACGATAGCCAATGGTTGTCAGCTAGATATTTGCAATAATAATCCGTACAGGTACGTACAGATCGTGTCACCTATGTGCTGATGAAGGACAATGATGCGGTTTACTGCATGCGCGCTTGTCGGACAATCCGTTTGGGTATCTTAAGCTAGATCGCCATTTTGTAATGATTTAACAAATCCTTTATGGTGCTCTAATTTTTATGGCAATGAATGTGTAATTTTTTTGGGTTGAATATTTTTATTTAGTATTTTAATTGATTATGCAATATATTCATTGATCAATATTTCTTATTAATATATAATTCTTATTCTCTCTCTCTCTCTCTCTATTTATATGTATTTATATTAGAAATGATGCAATTGGATGTCATGTTTAGATTTACGAATATAGATCACATTTTTTCCTGGTACTAGATTTTTTTATTCCGACAATTGCAAATTTTATACAGTTTAACAATAAATTTAAATTTATTTAAATTTTGCTTTTATGATTTTAAATAAATTTTATGCTCTACCTTTTGTGATGAGGCTTTTGTGACTGGCGCTCCGTGCCACAGGCTTAGGGTTCAAGTCCCGGCGGTGCCATGGAAGTAGTAGTGGTTCAGAATCCACTTTAACCCTAGGTCCTGATCTAGCATGATCTAACAGATAGAGTGTTGGGCTGACAATCCTACCCGGTAAAAAGAGAAAACATCTCCTATCTCGAAATCTGCGAGTAGGCAGACGGACTTTTTTCACCATGTTGCTGTTGAGGCAATGATGATATGATCTTTTATGATACTTAATGATGACAATGACCTTTTTGGATTTGAAGATTTTTTGTAATCAGTATCAGCATATACTTTTCTCAAAATGTTCCCTCGATGACGATTGTAAAAAAAACGTAGGAGTTTTCCAAATTTCTTTTATAAGACACTCAAATACAGAGCAAATGCTTTTGAAATTCTTCTAGAAAAAAAAAGCCGCTCTGATTTCCTCTGTAGTAGTTCATGGCATAATAAACTGAGCTAAACTTTTTTTTGTATGAAAATTCCTTAGTAATGTTCAAATAAAACTAAAATCTGGAAGAGCTTGGTTAATAGTATGTTGTATTTCAAAATAATGAGAGTTACTGACAAATGATGCCGAATCAAAATGCTCTCGTACTTTTAAAGGGGAAGAGCCCAATGAATCAATAGGTTGAAAAGTTCTTCAATTAGGCTTGAGGAGAAAAGGAGTAGGATGCTAGCATTTCAGGTACCACCCTGAGGATACTCTTTCTAAATCATGATGGTTTGGTTTGTCCCTATACCGTTATTTTGAGTACACTTTAGGCTAATTGGACCGGAATCTACAGTTTAACGTAGATTCTGAACTAACAAACTTCCATGCCACCGCTACAATTCGAATCTGAAGCCTGAGGTACCACAAGCCAGAGCGCTAGCCAATTGGCCATCAAGACCGCCTAAATTGTGATGAGACATATAGTTATAAAATAAGTAAAAAATAGCAGTACCTACTGTGAAGTCTGTGTAATGCTGAATTTGTTACATATCTGCTAATGACGAAGTCACGAATGAGCAAAACTCAAATTATTCAGCATTAAAAACAATATATAATAAAAGTAAAATCATTGTATTAGTGTGTGTAATACGGAAAACTTTTACAATTTAAACACACAAACCTGGCATTAGAAATAAAAACTTTTCGTTGAATTTATTAATTAAAAACTGTTTCTTTTTTCATATTATTCTATGGTAATAATGAAGAAAGTGAATCCTATGCTAAACTTATTAAAACTAATGAAGTCTGAAAATCACATTTTTTTTTTTTTAATTTATGTACTTTTATATTTTTATTTCAATTGTATTATGAATAGAAGCACAAATAAAAATTAAATCAAATTTTTTAATGTTATTTTCCTTCTATTGTTTTCAAACTTCCGTTATTTTAAAGTAATACACTATTTTGTTGATTTTTAATGAATATAAATTTTTCTCAATTTGTTTACAACAAAATTTATGACTATTCTTTTTAAAGAATTTTTTAAAGGATTCAATTGTCTTTTATGTTTATTTAAAATGAAAAAGGGTAGCTTTTTGGAGTGTTTGTTTATTTGTTCTGGTACAAACTGAAATTGTTGAAATTAAGCTTTTAATTAGATTTATAGGATTTTTTTATCGTTTTATTAAACTATTATTACATCAATATTATACTCTAAATTTTTATATTTTTCTATTTATTAAAAAGTTTAGCCGCACCATTTACTTATTCTGGTACAAAATTAAAATTGAACTTTTTGAATTAATTCATAGGTGTTTTTTTTTTTTTTTTTTTCGTATTAATACATATATTTAAAAGTATAGCAATGAGATGCATTCTCATGAATTTTCGTGCATTTTTATTATTAGAAGTACACAAAATTTTCATTTTATTAAATTAAATTGCTGCATTTTTCTTATTAAATTAATTCCAGTGTGTCCCACTGGATATGTTGATTTCCATACTTCGGAAGTCATTTTTTAAAACATGACAAGCAAAAACCAACCTAAACCTCATATGTTTATAATGAAGATCTATTAATCCATTGTACTGAAAGACATCCCGTTTCTAAGAAGGTAAGTACAGCATCTCAAAAATAATATCCTGAGCTTGTTTGTTAAAAAATGTGACAGCCAAATGTTGTTGCAATCAAATAAGACGCCTGTAGTACAACTTGGGCAATGCTGAATCTACATCTTTGCGAACACCTCAATTCAAAATGGCCAGCATTAGTAAAGGCTAACTTAATATTAAATTAATTAGACAATAACCATGGATATTGTAATGTCTCGGCCTATACAATACCTATAACGGCTTCAAGAAGAGGGCCACTTCCAGGATTATGGGAATACTTTAATTTTTATTTACAAGCATTATATATACAAATACAGAACTCTGGATTATGATATAAAGAGATGAAAATTAAAGATGTAAATTTGATCACAATTACACTATTAAATCATAAGTCTCGGGTCTCATCATAATTCTGGAGTATAAGTCGAATCTCAAACTGCGACAATTCTCGGTCTGATCCAGATCTTAATCATCACACGACACGATACACGAAACCCCAAGGCGCTCACTTTGAAAACAGGCGAAAACTCCGGCCTGTCCTGTCCCTTCAGTGAAATAGAGAAAACAACACTCTTTGTAGACTCGTCGTAGAACTCTCACATTTCTTCTCCAAAAGCCTCCTTTTAAGAAAATCCGTTAAGAGGGGGAGGTGGTCAATTTCCCTTACTTCTCATTGGAGTAGACATTTTCTCAGTTCATGGTCTATCATCAATCACGATGCAGCAACTCATGGTGCAGTCCATATTCTATCCGTAATTGTTTAGACCTTTGAAAGTCGCACAGACAAATTCAGACTAATTTCAGTAACTAATAGTCGCACAAATACAGACTAATTTTATAAGTCTCATTGTACATGACACTAAATATCTGCTATCAAATTTGAGTGACAGGTTGCTCTTATTATTACAATTGCATGTACTATAACTACCCACAACACTGCTTATCTGTTGGAAAATTTGAATGATGAGTTGTTATTATGTACTTATCAAAGTATATACATTCCTCTCTCCTGGGAAAGAAATGCCAAGACTCTTTCCAAAAAAAAAAATGCTACAATACATTACATCACATTTTAAAAAGTATTTTTTACAAAGGTGCAATTAACTGTCTAATAAATATCGGTGTCCTTAATTTTATAAATTATTTTTATTTTTTTATAATATTTAAAAATCTACTTTTATTCTGACATTTATAAATTGTCTCTAAATCGATATATTTGCAATACATGCATTCAATTTTATTGAAGTCTAATAGTTTACGATTTTTCAAGAAATAATTATCCAAATTCATACTTTAATTAAGTTATTTGATCTAAGGTATTATTTCATTGAATCTTTAATCAAGATATTACTATGCTTAAGCCATTTTTATCCCTCTCTCTCTCTCTTGCATGTTTACATCGATGAGTCTCGTGTTTAATTTAAACATTTTTGATAGTATTAAAAAGGGAAACACATTAATTTATGATTGAAATTATTGACTAAGCCAAGCTTATAAAAGTATTAAATTTCCTTGATTAATTAATGAAGGTCATCATACTATTTCTTTATATTTTGTTTAATGCTTGACGGTTAATCATGCTATGCAACTTTTTTTAATATACAAATTAAACATCTGTTTTAAAACTTTTGACAGTGATTTTAGTGATAAATTACTTTAATAGTTTCAAATATGTTTTAACATTTGAAGAATGATTAAAATAAACGTAAAAAGGTGATTTTAATGATAAATTACTTATATAGTTTTAAATTTGTTTTAAAATTTGAAGAATGATTAAAATAAACGTAAACGAGTGATTTTAATGATAAATTACTTCTATAGTTTTAAATTTGTTTTAACATTTGAAGAATGATTAAAATAAATAAATATTTGGACTTGTATAATAAATATAATTGGACTTATAAATGGACTTAAATTGGACTTATAAATAAATATTTGGACCTGTTCATACCCTATTTTTAAGATTACTGGTAAGTGTTTAAAAACAAAAGTAACGTACTTTTTTCATAATAAAACCATGATGCATTCTTCAATAAAAGTAAGGAAACTTCATTCTTTTTCTATTCATGATTTTTTTACAATCTAAGTTTTGCACCTGAAACAAGTTTTAATAAGAATAAAAAAAGTCAGAAGAAAAATAAAACCGAAATATTTCTCAGTTTACCGTTGATGTAAATCACAAAGGAATCAAAGACGACATTTTCTTTTATTCATTTTAAAGTTTATGTCAGGAGTGGAAGATGAAATTGCAATGTAAACGAATTACCGACAAACGTTTTCTTGAATAAAAAACTCTTTCATATAATAAGAGAGCTCAAGTTGAGAAAGCACTGCAAATTGCAGTCTTTATGAAAAATTTTTTTAAACAATGTTGTTACCTTCAACTTTCCGTAACAACTTTATTTCTCAATTTTTCTCCTTCGCTCTAAAGGAAAAAATGATTTTTTTTTACAATCTAAGATTATTTTTTAATTGTGTTTGCTTTTAACTCGTTATAAAAATTACAGTATCTGTAAAATCAATAACACATTTTCTTAAAGGTACATTAAAAAAAAATATTTAAACTTTATTTCACTGTACTTCTCCGATTTTTATAACTAAAGATTTGATAATTTATGCCGAATAAATATTACACAGATACAGCGCAAGCTCTGTGCAAAAAGACAAACATCGATTCCCACTGGTTGAATGTCTTACAGTCACTTTTTGAAATTGAATTCATTTTTATCTTGAACAATCTAAACATTTTATCTACAAATGCGATCTACAATCTAATCTACAATCTCTTTTTGTGTCTCGCATTTGTAGATACAATGTTTCATTGGGGTTTACGCAGCAAATTCAGTGCAATATTCCAGAATTATTCACAAAATATAATACCCTCTTCTTTTACACCATTTAAGTAAAGCCTTTAGGGGCAGCCTGATGACCAATTGACCAGCGCTCTGGCCTTTGGTGTTTCAGGTTCCAATCCTGGCAGTGGCATGAATGTTATGGGTTCGGAATCCCCGTTAAACTGTAAGTTCCGATCTAAGTACCTCAAAGTGTGCACAAAATGACCGTAGAGTGGCAAACTAAACCAAATCGCTAGAATGGTGTTACCCATTATAAATTAGTACATAATTTAAAAAGTTCTTGGTCAATTTGCAGAGGTATATATTGGAATAAGAAAAAATTGATATTTGTTACAGATCACATTCCTACGAAGACGAACTTTTTACCCACAAATAACGTGCACAGTCAATAAGTAAGCAGGACATCTCAAATTCATATTCACTGACAGCATCTGTTGCAATCATTACATCTAGGAACGAGAAGATTCGATGACGGTTTAGACATTTTTTATGTGTTTTGCATCATTTCGTTTCTAGAATTTAATCCTGGTCAGTAAAAATTCAGGCCTTATATGCTTGTGGTCTTTATTCAATGCTGTTCATAGATACGAATTAAATTATCTCTCAAAATAAAAAAAAAACATTATGTTTCGCTACCATATTTATTAAAATTGCAAAGACAGCACTGTAAAACTGCAACACATAACACATATAAAGCAAATGTAGCAAATATTTACAAAATCAATTAGCAATTATATAGCAAATATTTACAAAATCACCTCTAAAAGCAGAACTAATGGCTTTTAGAGTACTCTTCACTCAATTCCCCACACTCCGTTTTCTCTTTCTCCCTCTCCCATTATCAGTTACAAAGTCTAACGGGCAAAAATAAGACGTACAAAGTCCAACATCTAATGTAAGTTTCAACCCGTCCTTCAAAGGAGAATCTATTAATTTTGAGTTCAGTGGTTTATAGTTTTTTTGTGGGAATGCATGGTGGATCCTTATTTGATCGGATCAAAATACTTTTTATTAACTTTGGTGGCATCGCAGGTACAATGAAGTCTAGCTTCATCTATAATATCAGAACTGATTTTGCTGGGAATAAATAATTATAAATAACTATAAACTTTTCATTACCACAAATGATTAGTCTTACAATTATAGATTTCAAGTACACTGTACAAAAATTAAAAACAAGGAAACTTTGGGTGTATAGCGTTGCACGAAGTTTTCCAAGTACTTTTAAATCAATTCGTCAAGTTTTTTTTTAATGTTTGAAGAATATGAAAAAGATGACCAACAATGGAATACAAAGAGAAAAATATGGTTTCATTAAAAAATAGTAAACTGGAAAATGTAAGCAATAGAAAAAAATTTAGTTATGCAAAGAGGAGATGCAGCCCGTACTGAGGACTAAAATTTGATCCACAATACAGAATATTATTTCTACACAGTGTGATGCAGATACAGTACCGGTTTTCTATGTTGCAAAAAAAATTGTTCTATGTCTTCTTGTGGCATCCATTCCTTCTTCAGGGCTTTTTTTTTTAGCTTATGAGCAGTTTCTAGTGTATGCTGAGAAATAAAATTATGACTTTTTTAGAGAGATTTTTACTTATTAAATGGGATTTAAGTCAGGTAAAAATGCACTTTAATCCATCAGCCCAGCATTTCCACTTTTTAACAACATTGCTCCAGTAACATTGGTTATGTCATGGCAGTAAAAAAGGAATCATTCTCATTTGTTCCTCCTTTTTATTCATAGCAATACGATTCTAGAAGAGTTTTGAAATCAATTAACGTAACTGTTTTTTAAATAAATTTCTAGTGCTTAAACTAACTTGATTACTGCCCAAACGTAACGCCTTCTTAGCTCAGTGGTAACATACACCGCTGGTGAGCGTTAATGCTTAGGTTCAATCCGCTGGCGGCATTGTTGTAGACACTTTCAAAAACGTGGAGATTTGACAGCGTTTGGGATGTTCAGCATCTTGCATCGTTAGTCAGACTAACTGAAACCCTGAAAACCCTGTTTTCAGGGTTTTCTTCCATACGATAAACAAATCTGGAGTAGTTCCCCCTAAATGTCCTCCCGGAAGGCACTTCCCTCCTTCAGAGACTTAGAGCCAAGTCAGACTTCTACCTATTGGTTCTCCATTCCAATAGAAGCTTCCCACATTTTCCTCCCACCATAAGTAGACTACTCGTGGGGTGTTTATCCCGCGCTGCCGGACATTGACAACAGCAACAAACAAACTGTAGTCGCAACAGCAACAAACCATAACTCTGTAATCATTTGTTTAAAATGATTTAGATTGTTCCAATGTCTCTAGGTTTGTTTGCTGACAAATGTAAACGAAGCGCTGAAATAAGTATTTTTTTTAATTTGTGATTGACAATTAACAGTGTACTGAAAAATTATCTTACCTACTTTAATCTTTACCCACCTACTGTCGTGACTTGGAAAAAAAGTGCTACAGTTTATTCTTAATGGGATGTTTAATATATTTCAAACAAAATGTTTTCAAGATCAGTTTTTAGGTTTAAATGGTTTAAGGATTAAGGATTTTATAAATACTTTCGAAACTTCGATAGTCAAAATTAGATTGCCAGTTGATTGATAACGTAAGCTATTCAATTATTTCCAAATAAGTATCCTAAAAGATTTTAAATGAGTGTCCTGACATTTAATTTATGCAAGAATTCGCAAGTAAACTATTCCGTTACTTTTAAATGAGTATCCTAACAGAATTTAAATAAATGCCGTAACATGTAACTAATGCCGTTTTAATTCAGAAATTTTAGCCTATCAAAAACTATTTATTACCTCGCCATATCAATTTTAAATTATGCGTTGGGCACTTATAGAATTGAAAAAGGAAGATCTGTCATTTACAACCACATGATATATCCCTTTCGTCTTAAATTACTGTAATTGAGGCCAAAGGTAGCAAGCTAAAGGAACTAGAACGTTGTTAACCTATTTCCCTAATCGATCTCTAAGTTTTGGGTTAAGTTTTTAAAGTTCATCACATTTAATTCTTCATTGAAATAGCAGTGCCTCAAGTCTCAATCTCGTTACAGTAATTTAGGATATATTTTTTTCAGGTTAAACTAAATTCGTACAGAACAGTACATAAATGTTTTTTAAAACTTAGAAATTATTCTTCCAGACAACTACTAGCTTAGAATTTATTTTTATACGATTAAACTGAAAGAATTAATTCATAGATAACCTAAAAGGTTTTAGGTATTTTTTACTACATTTTACCATTCCAGTTTATTATTATTGTTAGTAAATATCTTTTTGAATTATATTTCTTATATTTCCGATTTAGTCAAATTTTGATACTGTATGTAAATGATGTCTGATGCACATGTTAATAATAACTCTTGCACGTCGTACTCGAATCCATTGGTATACCTTCTAATAGAAAAATCCACAATCGCTAATAATTCTATAATGTACAATAGTCATGGCGTGATCATTCATTTTGTGCACAGTTTAGTCTAAATAGACCGAGACCTACAATTTAACGTGGTTTGCCGAACGACTAACAAAAATCCAGGCCACTGCCGGGATTCGAACCTGAAGCATGTGGTACCAAAGGCCAGAGCGATAGCCAATTGGCCATCAGGCCACTCATCATTCTGTGAGCAACAATAGGCAGAAGCGAAAGCATGGCTTACAAAATGTATTTCTGAGATATGCAGTCTGTTATACATAGAATATCTTTTAAGAGTAAACCTGGAAATCTCTTAGCAATCAACATCATTGACGATGCAAGACACTTACTCTTATTGCTCATTGCTCATTGTCCCATTGCTTACATCTGGAAATAGTTGCTATAACACAGACAGTGTTCTTCTTGAAAGTAGCTGCGGGCATGACCATAAATAGCAAATGAAATACTTTTATTGATACATTTTTATACATTTTAAAAATTAGATAATTATGCTTAATAAACTTTTTTTGCAAATCTTTTATCATAGGAAATTACATTACTCTTGTGTGAATAATAATAATAATCATTAAATATGATATATAATACATTATTTAATAATTATTATTAATATATAATAATTCTTATTAATATATAATAACTATTATTAACGTATAATAGTTATATAAAAATCATTACATTTTTCCAAAAAAAATAATATTCATCAAAGTGTGTCAAATCTTCGTTAAATATATTTGATCAATCAATGCCACTAAAATAATTTTTATCTTTCACTTTTTATAAATCATCTTTTTTGTAACTTTTTAGAGTACTCATCTAATTTTCCTTTTCATATTAATGTTCTATGAAGTACAGCGATCGATTACTGTATGGATCACTTATGTGTTCTTTACTGGTTTATAAAAATTGCACCAGCCATTATAAATTGAGCAACTTTTATGACATCCTTAACATCAGGCCTTTTCGAAAAAGGCCGTCTGACTGAACAGAGAAAAATGACTCCTCACGTTAATGTCGGTATAAGCCGCGTTTTAATCGTCAACTATAAAATGAAGTTTGACATAAAGCGTACATTAAGAAAGCCAATATAATTAATAATGTACATCATTTGGTGTAGGATGTCCGTCAGTATAAAGTCATTGAAATCCTAAACAAATTTGATTTTATCAATCCTTAATTAATGTTGTATTATATAAATTCCTTAAATAAGTACAATAAATAATTAAGCGCTTCCCATTTCATTAAATTACAGTAGAAGATATTTTATGCATTGCAGTAAAAGAATTTAAATTTAAATTAATTTCAAAGAATTCAATTACAGTAGAAGAATTTAAATTAAAATTTATTTTAAAGATTTAAATTAAAGTAGAAGAATTAAATTTAAATTGATTTTAAAGATTTAAATTAGAGTAGAAGAATTAAATTAAAATTAATTTTAAAGTATTAAATTACAGTAGAATTTAAAGATTTAAATTAAAGATATCTAAATAAATAAAACTTTATCTACTGTATTTATTTTTAAAACCATCAAGTTTGTTTAGATGAAATTAATTGAATCTTCATTTTATATGAGTTTAATGTTCCTTAATTTTATCAGGGAAAATATGGGACGATATTATGTAATTTTTATATTCAAATATAGGAAATATTAAGCATATTTATTATAAAAACATGCAATATCATTTGCGGTTATTTTCTTACTCCTTTCTTTGAAAGGGATAAGGTAATATACGAACTACGATATTTCATAATATTTTCTATGTTGAAAATCGAAAACCAGACAATCTTTTAATGGTTTCAGCTAAGTTAGTTTTCAGTCTTTAGAAGTAATTGGTTATTTGATAAATGTCATGCTAATTGCTAATTACGACTTTAAGATAATTTTTTTGATAATTTTATGATGATGGTCACTTGTATTTGAGTCAGGATCGGACATTAGCAGTGGTAAAAATATTTTTCCATTGGTTCAGCATAATTTAACTTTATATACCATCAACATTTGAAACGCAAGTAAGCACCCTATCTCCCATCTTTTCAAAACCATAGAAAAGACTGTCAATATACAGATTTATTGTATTATCAGTATAAAAAAAAAGGAAATTTTTGGTTCTCCACTTGTCAAGAGAGCAAAATTCTCTGATTTGGTTTGTCGCTCTACGGTCATTTTTTGCACACGTCAGGCTAATTAGACCAGAACCTACAGATTAACGTGGATTACGAACCACTAACAAGCATCCATGTCACCGCCAGGATTCGAATCTGAAACCTGCGGTACCAAAGACCAGAGCGATAGCCAATTGGCCATCAGGCCGCGCAAAATTTTCTGAACCCAAAGCAATATCCAATAAATGTATAATTCGGTAAATATTAATTTTTTTTTGTGAAAATCAAAGGAAACATGTTTTGTAAATAATTAGATATCAAAATTTGAAACGTCATTTTAAATATGTATTTATTTTTCTTATTACTTCGATTTATCATACTAGTGAGATCAAAGTCAAATATAAGAAATCATACATAATGTATAGAATCAGAAACATAGATCTGCATTTTAAATTATTTCTTGGTTGCTATTCATTTATTTGCTGTTCGTTTATTTTCATTCACCAAAAAACTTAGTTATTGTAGGGGTTTTTTTTCAATTTTTATTCTATGTATAAATATATTTCAGATTGGAAGGAATAATGAAAAGTCATTTCTGAGTTGCATTTATGTATTTTATCTTCAAATTCAATTAGACTTTATTTCTTAAGTTTGTATTCATGTTAATTTTGCACCGACTAATAAGTAATTTATAAATATTTTCACTCTTATGTTTTTAAAAGTATACACCTTAGTGTACAAAGGAAAATAGTAAATAATTGAATTAAAAATTAAAGTCTCCGACTTGAGTACTGGAAGAGCACTATGTTAAATTTATAATAGTTATGCATCCTTTTCTCAGAAATTTGAACGCCTAGAGATATGAATTCTTTATGAAAGCTAGAGGATCATGTTTTATGCATTTTAAGATTTCTTTTTCTTTTTTTTGTTTAAAAATAGAAGTTTAACAAAATTTTTAACTCCGTTTTACTCTTTTTTTTCATTGCATGAAATTTCTCAAATAAATAAATAAATGAAAAATCTCAATAAATAATAAATTCAGATTCTTGTTATAAATGCATTAGATAAAATTTTTATTGTAAAGTTAAGCAGGATAAATAATAATATAATACTAATATATCATATTAATAATATAATATAATATAACACAATAATAATAATGTAATATAATAATAATAATAATAAAACAAAAGCACAAATTTAAAATAGAATTTCAGAAAAAAGATGTTAATGATTTTACATGCATTTTAAACTATTAAGGTCTTTGTAAAAAACACTTTTAATGTCGTGCTCATGCTCATGTTCCTTTCGTTACTCATGATTTTTTGATTAAATAATGTGATGTGTTTGAAAAATAAAATTCTGCACTATTTAACTTCTTAAAAAAATGGTTGTGCTAATTGATTTTCGCTTTTTTATACCCTTAAGAGATCTTCGAGGAATTGCTATGCATAACAAAACATTATAACAATAACAATTTAGGGCCTGAATGGCCGAGTGTCTAGTGCTCGGTGCCATGGATGTTTGTAGTGGTTCGAAATCCACTTTAAGCCGTAGGTCCCAGTCTCCTATGACTGTAAGAGCGTCACGGAGCAGAAATCAGACTTCTACCTACGGTGCTCCATCAGAACAGAAACTTCCCCCTTCCATCCATCCATGAGTAGACTACTCCCGCACTGCAGGACACTGAAGATATGTCACAACAATTAACAATTTAAAGGTACCCGACTCGTGGCTCAGTGACAACTCGCACCTCTGGTGAGCCTTAGGGCGGAGGTTCAATCCACTTGCGGCTTTATTGTAGACACTGTTTCAAAAACGAGGAGGCTCGGTGCCGTTTGGGATGTTCAGCATCTTGTCTCGTTAGTCGGACTACCTGGTGGGTGTTTTCCGAGTTTTCTCCCATACGATAAACAAATGCGAGTTAGTTTCCCCAAAAAGTCCTCTGAAAGCCCTGCCCTCCTTTTTCAGCGATGCAAAGCCCGGTCAGACTTCTACCTACGGGTGCTCCGTCACAGCAGAAGCTACTCCCACCTTCCAAGGTTCTTTGACTTAGTCTAGATGTTACTGTCTACCAAATGGGATAAGAAATAATAATAACAAATATCTCCTATCATATTCTACGCTAAATAGGAGCTTAAATTTCATGTATCTTACTATTTTATTTTGCCATAACTTTTTAAATAATGTTATGTTTTTAAATGTGCTTTAAAAACTGCATATAAATATTTATGGGTGTTTTCCCATACGATACGCAAATGCGGGGTAGTCCTCCCGAAAGGCACTTCCCTCCTTCTTCAGCGTCAAGGAGCGAAGTCAGACTTCTACCTGCACGTGCTCCATCACAACAGAAGCTGCCCTCACACTTTCCTTCCTTCCATGAGACCACACTGGTTCTTGGACTTGTTCAAGATGTTTGATGTCTACCATGTGGGATAAAGAAAAATAAAGTAGATTTCTACATGAAAATAGGATTTTTTTTTAATCTTTGTGTAAGTTTTTTTTTTATATACTATTATTTCTCATTTAATCATTTAACGCACATGGCGCTGGCATTAACATTTTAGTAAAAATACCATCAATTTTATTTGAAATATTCATTTTATGAAATAATATTCATAGTTAACAATGCGTAAATATTATTATGAATCGATTGAAGTTATTCAATATCAATCATTCCCTTAATATTTTAGGAATGCATTCAAAATATTTATTTACGAAGGAATCTTAAATAATTGCATTTCCTTCATTCAATTGCGTGTCAGGATTCAAATATTTAACAATGTTCCAATATAAAATGAAATATGAAGAGTCAAGAAATAAACCACAAAGTACTTTCTGTTACAAGATTCTATATTTTTCTTGGAAATTCGATATGTCTGAAGAAGCGTGTTATAAAACTTTAACAATACTTAATTTTCTACGAAAAGTCTCGTAACCTCGTAAACAACGGGAAATTCCAACTTTCTTTGGTTTGTTTATTTGTGTAAGTGTGTCTTATAATGGTTGTTCTTCAACTACTCTTGTCCTTTTTCCAATTTTACAATGTTGTGATCTATTCAATCAATATTTTAATCTATTAATCACTTCTTTATATTTATTCTGCTAATTTATTTATTTTCTTTCAGTCGCAAAAAATCTTGTAATTATTCATTTCATTAAAAATGATAGTTCTGGTTCAACATGAGATCTATAAATGTTGAAAAACTATTATTGGATTCCTGAATTTTAGTTTTTAATGTATTTTAATCATACTTTTTCAGTCGTCCCCACAATTTATCTCGTATTTTAACAGCATTTGAATAATGGCATTAGTGGTGGTGGTGGCATTAGAGGGCTGCAATATCAAAATCGGAAGCCAAATCAGCTCGAGTCGTGGCTCAGTGGTAACGTGCACCGCTGGTGAGTATTAAGGCTGAGGTTCAATCCGCTGCCGGCTTTGTTGTAGAAACTGTTTCAAAAACGAGAAGACTCGATGGCGTTTGTGATGTTCAGCATCCTGCTTCGTTAGTCGATTACCTTGTGGGAGCTTTCCGGGTGTTCTCCCATACGATACCCAAATGGTAGTTCCCCCTAAATGTCCTCACGGAGGGTAATGTCCTCCTTCTTCAAAGGACGGAGCCAAATCATAGTTCTACCTATGTTATATAGGTTCATATTTCTACCTGCTCCATCACAACTAGCGATTGCAATATCGGACCAAAAGTTCAATACCGGTATTCGGTATTTTTTAGATCTTAATACCGGGATACCGGTTTTAATACCGGTAGTAGAAATTTTAGAAAAAGAAAGAAAACACAGGTGCTTTTTGTTTTATTTGCTAGCTTTATTAGAGAATGTAAATATCACAAACAAATTTAACTTATAAATTACAACAGTATATAAAGAATCACAAAGAAAAGTAAAGGAACATCTTTTTTATTTAAATCACAAAAAAGTGTGGTACTCCTCCATTCACTTCAATAACTCTTGAACATTTTTTACACTGTGCCACCATATTCTTTTCATCATATAAATAATGAAACAAAACCGAAGTATTATCAACTGATTTTTTATGTTCTTTAAAGTTATTCTTATTCATTATTATGGGGTATTATTTATGAGTATATATATAATAAATCTGAAAAATATTTTGTACTCTTAAGTATGATAAGCAAATACAATGTGAATACCAAACTCACCGATTTAAAAAATATCTAAATATTGCGCACTTTCTTCACAACTACAACCTTGTTTTCACAGATAAGAATTTCTAGTTTTCAGATAAGAATGCTGAATAAGAATTCATAGATAAGAACAAGAATTTCACAGATAAGAATTCTAAATTTCTAGTAAATACCGAAAAAACGGTATTTAAACTTGTGAATACCGGTATTACAAACTTGTACAAATATCTCAAAATACTGGTATTCGGTATACCGGTATTGCAATCCCTAATCACAACAAAAACTGCCCTCAACCCTGTCGAACAAGTGGGACAAGAAACAACAAGTCAAATCATGTTCAATACAAATTTAATTCACAGGGAACATTTAATCAATAAATTGCATTCATTGCAAATTTTCTTTTGCTTTAATTTCAAAAATTGTTGCTTTAATTAAATTTAAAAATTGATTTTATTATTAGGAAATGTAATTTTTTTCAGAAATTATTTATATTAAAAGGTGCATTTTTTTGTTAGTCTTTTTATTTCTAATAGACTTTTAAAAATATTTCTAATGACAATGTTATTTAAACATGTAAAATTAGTTTAATCAACACAGTTTCTGTCAATGTAATTCTAATGAGTTAAATAGAAAACTTTTATCAACTATTTTAAAATAATCAATGTTCTTATTAATAATTGATTTGAGAAAACATTTGAATACTTTCAAACGCGAATGCAGAACTCTAAAGATTTATATTCTCTTCAAATTGAAAATCTCGCGAGCTACAAATTACTAATTGATTTCTTGAAATGAATCAATCAATTGATCATTAAATGAATCGTCTGATAATGATCAATTGCAAAGGATTTTCTACAGCAGGTTAATATTTCCTTAAAATCTTACTTTTGTTAAGAAAGTAAATAAATATATCGTTATAAATGCTAATTTGACTTAATTTCACTAATAATTTTGTTGAAAACGATTACTAAATGTTGATATATAGTTTTAATGTAATGTAAAATATAAAATTTAATGTTTCTGTATTTTTAATAAGTGTGGTTTCACATTAATTTTTATCAAATTCTTTAATTAATTAATTAAATATTTTTATTTATTTTAATTTATCAATAATATATCATTAAACTCTTGGTTATTCAATGGCAACAATTTTTCGAAACAACCACGTGAATAACTTCATTCAATTCCTTCTATTAGCTCACACTCTCCCTATATATATCTTGTTCAAAATTTCAATCGTTAATAAAATATTTTTTATTCATCCACTCAAGTTCAAATACATTTTTTTCAGTGGATTATTAATACAGTTTATTCATATATTAATTCAATAATTAAATTTAATTAATTAATTTTAGTTTTTTTTAGATTTAAGTTGCATATATCTACCAATAGAGGGCGACAGATAAAATTAAAAAAATGAATGAAAATTATTTATAAAGGACTTTCTGCAATATAGTGAAAAAAAGTAAAATTGACTTTAAAAATTTTTTTTTTTTATATTACTTGTTTATAAATATATTTGAGATCTTTTCGTGAATATATGTTTAGAAGTAATATATGTCCAGAAATACAGAACACACTAAAAACATTTTAATAAAATCAATTTCTAAAGCAAAAAATATAACGTGAGGGAATAAAATTGGATTGTATTTTAATAGGAATGTATTTTTTTACATAATGGACAAACATTTTTATATCCACAATATTAAAAATTAAAATGTATAGTTATAACATAAATCTTTTTGAAAATCGTTACAAAGGTCCTCGCAGAAGATAATAATATCCTCTTTTCATCGTCTATCGACATGTTGTTCAATATTTCTGCCGTCATACATAAAAACATATATGTATGTATGACAAGACCAGCTGATGTGTATGGAAAAATTTGTCAATATGGAGACATTTTAAACGCTTTAAAAACTAAAGTGTCATTTCAAAATGTTTTAATAACTTTTTATAAATTTTATAGCTTCAAGTCGTCGAAAAAAACTTATTATTAACTTATTTGTAATATTTAAAAACATTTTCTCTGTTCCTCTTAAAATACAATCTTAAGTGGTTTATATTATTTATTTGATATCTTTGCAATGTTGTTTAAAATAATCACCTATTTATTTTAATATTAATTTCTGGATTATGGAGAAACCAACAGTTGTTATTTTTACTTATATTTAACTAAGTCTAAAATTTCTTTGGAATCATTATTATATCGAAGAAATATTTTCCTTCCAAGTGTAAATTTTCATTTTTTTTATTAAAATATTTAAATTATCTGTCCAATGATAATAATTAACAGACCAAGTTCTCGATTCTATGTATTATCATGCAACTCCAAATTATCACAGATCCTTCAATGCAATACAGTAGGATGAATGTTTTCAAATAAAAGCTTTCACCAAACTATATAGCAACAATTACTACAAAAATAATAAATTTATTCTCATCATTGAATATAATTGTATTTCAAATGTTCTTAGTTTTCAGTAAATAAACTTATTCGATCATGTAGTCAAATTTTTTAATATTATCTATAGATTGAGATCAAAACATTTTTGAATGTATTCTCAACGAGTTCAATTGTTCCTTTATTAGGGAAAAGTATCTACGTTATTTTCTTATAATTTTAATTTTCTTTCTTTTCAGATATATTTATATCTCTCACTTCTTCATTTTTTTAATTATCTATTGCTCAAAATTAAGGCTTCATCTTCTAATTTTATTAGTTGAAGTTTTCATTTCATATTGCTTTGGTAATTCTAAAGACAATCGTAAATTATCATTCAATATTTAGTATAAGTTAAATAATTTCAAAGCAAACTGTTAAATTACATAAAAATTCAATTCTTTTCATAAAAAGGTGCCTTATTTTAAAAGAATTTAGAATTTTGTCCATAAAATTAAAATTTAATTATCTTCTTGACTTCTTTTTTATCTTCATTTTTTTTCTAAATAATACGATTGGCAAAAATACATATTTTTTTTTAAATAAAGGAATACTGACTATCATATTTGATGATAATCAGTATTCAGTAGTATGATACTGTTGTATGATCTGTATGGTACTGTAGTATCATCAGTAGTATGATACTAATTATCAGTATCGGTGATTATATACTGATTATCACCATATCCAAATTTGCTTTTAGTATGAAAATCACTTACACATTCACAATTTAAGATCGAAATTTAATCTGAATCTGTGTTTAGTATTGAATGAAATTATATGAATTATACAATTCTTAAATATCAAAACTGAGAATAATGAGAATACAAGCTGATATCTATTGCATATACTTAAGCAATTTGTATATTTCTAGGTTCTTTTAAGGTGAAATTTTCAGAAAATAAGCAATTCTTTTTTTTTTCATTCATTGTTTAACCTTCTTTTGCAGATGATTGAGGAACTGAACAACATCCTAGCAATCTTCCGAGACCATCTAGTCCACATCGCGAAACCGCAGGACTGTGCAGAAATCCGAGATCGAATCCGAGAAAGCCGCAGAAAGTGCCTGGACCTGTGCATATCCGCTCATGAAATCATTATGCCTCAGATAAGAAGGTGGGCGTTTAATGTCTTAATTGAAATTTGTTGGAACACTACAACTGTAACTGCAATTTTTCCAGATGAAAAAATTAACTATTTCAAAGCCGTTCAACTCGTGACTTAATATTCTGTTGTTGTTGCTTATCCCCTTGATTTAGAATCCTAAACCAAGTCCAGTAGATCATGCTGCATCAATAGATCGTAAACTGTCCTCCCCTCATTCAACAGTTGCTTCACAGAGGCACCAATACAATCGATGAGATGAGAGGGAATTGAAGGTCAAACTCTTAGTGTGGCCAGTCCTTAGTCTAGCTAAAGACGTTTGAGCAGGTCTAGAACATGAGCACTGCAAGGACATACCAGGATATTTAGCGGCGTACCATGCATGAATTGGTGGCGACCTCCAAGAGGTATTCACTCTGGCTAACAGATAACTTAATATTCTACCTCACCAAAACAATCCGCCAGACTAGAAAATTTTATACAAAATTTCTCTTAAGTTTCTAGTACAGCGAACTGTATTGTCAAGGAGATATCCAAAAGGAGGGATGTAGAGAGTTAATTAAAATATATTTACAATACTTTTATTTACACATTACAATGACGATATGACACACAAAAATAATAATAGAAATACAGACACAAAAACCCCGCGTTTACCACGGGTGACTGCCAACAATGTTCTAAAATTCAAAACTTCCAAATAAAGCGTGAAAAATTTTTATACCGAAGTACGGTTATAGTTAAGTGGAGTGGTCATGAATTCACGTGGTAAATAATTCAAAAAGTTCTAGATATATACAGCGTTTTCGACATAATAAGAATTTTATTAAGATTTCTATGTATTAATTAATGCGTTAATGTGTTAATTATTAATATTATATTATTAATATTTTAATTAATTTATTAATGTTGTTAAATTTTATTTATTTTATTGAATTTAATACATTTTTAACATTAAGATTTCTATGTACTATTATTGATATAATAATGGTATAAAAATATATTTAGTTTTTCTTAAATACTATTCTAATTCATTTTATTTTTAAAAGTTTTCATTACTTCAGTGATTAAAAAGTTTTTTATTCAATATTTCTTTAAAAACTTTTGAAAAGTAGTTAAAAATAACTATGTTGTAGTTCTTGTTTTTATGATGAATATTGTTAATTGTGCATTTTTTATTTATTTTTGTTAATTTAACACTATCTTTATAAATAACATATTTTATATGCTACTCGAATCAGTTTTTTCCCCTAAAAGCAAGAGCTCAAAAAGGGAAAATCCTTAAACTATGCAACTATGCATATACAAAAGATACACTCATGTTCATAAATTAAGGATAATTCAGAATCACACAGAAATTGAACTCTAAAATAAAAATTTCACCTGTAGAATTATCACACACATCTTGAAGAAGAATATGCAAACTACAGGAAACCACCAGATGGCGCGGATAGTACGTCACAATGACGAGAGTGTAAGAAAAGGGTATATAAGGAATGGTGGCAAAGAAGTAAAATTGTTCACAAGCGCTTTAAAAGCCTTTCAGTGCAATAACCGCATAGTTAAGGCACAAAGGAAGCATTTAAATGAGTTTTTACGTGGTAGAATTATCGGACGACTGGAATGTGGACGTACCCAGCTAGAAGTATCCGAGGAACTTGGAATCGTCCAGAGTGTCATCTACAGGCTTTGGCAACGATTCCAAGATGATGGTAATGTGAGTAGATGTTACAGCACAGGTCGCCCCCGAGATACAACGTCGAATGAGGACCGGTATTTAGCAGTTACTGCCAAAAGAAGCAGACGGAGCACAGCATCAGACCTGTCTCGTCAGCTCTCTTCAGCTACCGGTACGACAGTTTCAAGGCAGACCGTGTACAGACGCTTAGGGCACATTGGTCTATGTGCTCATAGGCCTGTCAAATGTGTTCCACTTACCGCAACTCACTGTCGCCTGCGATTAACCTGGAGTAGAGAGCATGCATTGTGGACACCGCAACAGTGGTCTGGTGTGATGTTTTCCGACGAGTCCAGGTTTAGTTTGCAGTCTGATTCTCACCGGACCTCATAATATGGAGAGCGCCAGGTACCCGTTACCACCAAGAGAACACCATTGAACGACACCGTTACGGTGGTGCAGGATGGCTCATTTGGGAAGGAATTATTCTTGGTTCCAGAACTGACCTGCATGTTCAGAGTGTAACGATGACAGGCCACGTCTATCGGGATGTCATTCTGGAACAACATGTACGTTTGTTTCGGGGCGCCATGGGTGCTGAATTTCTGTTTATGGATGACAACGCCCGTCCACACGGTGCAAACATTTTAGACGAATGCCTTCAATTGGAGGATATCACCCGTATGGATTGGCCAGCATACTCACCGGACTTGAATCCAATAGAGTATGTGTGGGATATGCTTGGCCGACGAATTGCATCCCGTCAACCCCCTCCCACCTGTCAACCGGAACTTCGGAGGGCATTGCTTGATGAGTGGTGTAATATTCCCCAAGATAAGATTGATAATTTGATACTCAGCATGCCTAGGCGTTGTAAGGCCTGTATTGCATCGTCCGGGAGACATACTCCATATTAACCATCCTACTAACCATGTTATACTGTTTTTTGTAAATAGGTTCTTTTTCGAAATTTGCTCCAGGGAGTAAAAATCGCAATTTTTATTAATTATGTCAAACATATAGCATCTTTTTTGCTCTTTACCTTTTGTTTAATAAATAGACTTTACAAATAAGTCAAATTTGTTTTGCTTCTGTCTCTTTCTTTGCCTGAACTTCATTATCCTTAATTTATGGACATGAGTGTATTTGAAGCCTTTACCACAGCCCTAAGGATACATAAAATATAAATTCATTGAATAAATATTTATTTTAAATGTAATTACTACCGATTAAAATTACATGTGTTGTTGTTTCTTGTCCCACTTGGTCGACAACAACATCTAGACCAAGTCCATGAATCCGTGTCTTAAAACGTCGAGTCATGATAAAGGGTAAAAAATATAGTTAAATGTTTTTTAAATTGAAAAATACTGAAATGAAGAAAGTCATGCCCATAATACAAAATGGTTTTTCTTTATTTCTCCAAAATTAACAAATAATACCCATTTTTAATTCTAAAATCTTTTAGAAAACAATAGACAATGATTTTTAGAACAACAAAAGAGAACTTTAAAATATAAAACATTAATCGATTAAGTAAAAATAGTCAATAGGAATATTGAACACAATGAAATATTGTTATAATCGCAATTTTAATCCGATGTTACAAAAGGAATGAAAGTACCAAATCAAATTACAAAAATGATGCAAATAAAGTGATTACTATGAAAAATTAGTTATAAATTTTATTAGTTACAATGTATCTATAAAAGGTTTGGCTTAATTTTTTTCATAATAAATGCATTAGATAATTCAGTTAATGTGTTTCATTAAAGGCATTACATGCATTAACTTTTTTCACATTAAATGCATAAATTTTTTATTATAAAAGAATTTCTATTTTATTTTTTATTATAATAAATATTAAACTTTCTTTAGTGACGTTTCGGAAGGAATACCTGTGGACAGTCAACAATTAGTCAATTTAGTCTGCTGCACTCAACTATTTCTACGAGAGCTCAAAAAGTGTTACAATTTAATTGAAGCCAATCCTATGGATATGACTGCATACTATGGTAAGTATTACAACCATATAAATCATTTGTTTTAATACGCAAAGGGATTTAGTTATATTACAAATGTTATGAATAATTTCTCAAAGAGATTGATGGTTGATTAATTCTGCAGTTATATCCAAGACTGGGATATAACGGGAGTAAATAAGTATGTATGTACACTGTGCGTGAGTAATAATACATCAGAAACACATGAATGATACCTTAGCAGAGAAAACTGATTACGATAGCCCCTGATACCATAACAAACTGTATTTAGTCAGCTTTATTACAGAGATCTGTTTGTCTAGTACCAATTAGTTGCTTACTATCTCTTCGTGGAAAGCTGTTTGTGCCATCCTTTTGCATCGAGTATTGAGTAGTTTGGTTTATCTAATTAATGAAGAAAGCCATTATTTTACCAGAAAAGAATTATAAAAAAAGAATTCTGTTGTTTAAGAACTAAATAGTATTTGTCTATTAAAAGTGGTATTAGTAAAAATAATCTTATAGTAAATAAATAATAATAAATAACAATTTATCTAAAATTATATAGATGAACAAAATCAGCCAAATTAAAATGTGTTGTTTTTTTTTAAATGAAGAAGTAAGCTTCTTCTTTAATCTTCCTTTTTTACTTTGTTAAAAAAAGTTTTATACTTTAAATAGCATAGTTTATAAAGTACTAAATTTTAAGTACTCTTTATGTAATACTAAAATTTATAAAAAGGTTTTACTCTTATGTTTTTTTACTTTGTAAAGTGGGAATGCAAGCAAAAACTCATAAAAATAACGTCACTCACAGTCTGTATGAAAGGGAAGATTTTTCATCAAAAATGTTTCTAAAATACTTTTAACAAGTCATTTTGTTCTTTGAATCCTTTCATTTTGACACATTGCAACATCATGAACTCTTACTTAACGAAGTAGGCTACAAAGCCACTTCATCAACCACTTTAAGACCGACACATTTTATTTGATTTATATAGGCAACTTAATCTTCCTAATATTCAATAAATTTTAATATTTTTCTTTAGATGTTAATGATTAAGTAGAAATCGTATCAAAATATAAAGAAAAAACTATTATCGATCTGATATCAATAAACGATGGATTGTAAACAAATGAAACATTTTTTTTTCTTTCTAATGCAGCTGGCAAGCACTTAGACAGCTTGGTCTTGGATGCCTTAAGGCAAGCGCTGCACAGACGTACTCACTTTGCATTACCCAGGGGGCGCGTGCAACTTGAAGATAAGCCACGGACGCGGAGTAACAATGCCCCCGCAACGCTCTATGATCCTATTAGACCGGGACCTACTTTTAAAGTGGATTCCGAATCACTACAAACAACCATGGCACCGCCGGGACTCGAACCCGTGGTACCGAGCGCCAGAGCGCTAGCCACTCGGCCATTCAGGCCCCCAGTCAAATGAAACATATAAATATATAATATAATTAGATAAAACATATTAAATTGCTTAAGGATTTAAAAATAAGTAAAAATTTCTTTTCAAAAACATGCGTTATATATGTATGCACATGCAAAAATCACATACATATACATAAGAATCTAACTACATTCTTTCTCTCAATAAAGAAAAAAAAATTAGATTTTCTTTTCTCTGTTTATTGTTTGTTACTTTATTTATCCTCTTATTTTTTATTCGATTCAATCTTTTACATGCCATGCTCTTATTTTTCTTTTTATTCTAGTTGTGCTCCCTTATTTAATCTACTTATTTTTTTACACTATTTTTAACTTTTAAAACAAGAAAAATTATTAATGTTATTAGTTAACTAAATCTTGAATGCTCGGAGTGCTTAATTTCATTTAGTAAGCTCATTTCAAGTATTAAAACATTAAAAGTAAATATATTTTCCATTCCTTTTTATAATATAATACATTAATACATTTTATTATATAATACATTCATACATTTTAACTATATTCATTTATTCTACATTTTAATTGTATCCTTATTTTTTCCCTATTAATGCTCGAATCAATATTTTTTGGTTAAAAAAAAAGTGTAACACAAATGCACATATTAAAAAAGTGTAAAGTAAAAAGTCCACTGTAAATACTTTTAAATAAATATTTTTCAGAATTTCAAGTAATATTAATGTAGAAAACTGTTTAGTTTTAATATATTTTAAATCTAATTATTATAAATCTTCCTTATTTTGTTTATTTAAGTTTTTTTTAATTTCAGAAAGGTAAAATGCAATTTCGATGCATGTTTAGTAAAAATAAGCTTCTCTTTAATGTAGCTCCTAATCCTGTCTCTAACACTTAGATTTATTAACCTCTTTGTTGCAGAAAAGGGAACGTATTTTAGAGTTTAATATATTTTCTGATACTATATTTAATTTCTAAATGCTATACTTATTTTTTAATTCATTTTACGTCAAATTTATGCAGTAGGTAAAATGTTTCATTTTGGTTTAAAATGTTTTAGATTTAATATGCGTATATAATGTGTGTATATAGAGTGTTATTGGATGTGTATATAATTTTAACTTTTACAAAATATTATTTTGTAGAAATTCATGATGTAGATTATATTAATATGCTTTTCGCAGAAAAAAGGCCTCGATCCTCAGGTGTATCTGTCTTAGATAAGCTGGTCCTCTTTAAAATACAGCCACGGGATTATCACAAAGAAGAGTTGCAAAGTATAAACAGGTAATTCTCTTTTAACTTTTCATTCTTTTATACACTTAAATTATCTTTTATCTACATGATTTCAAATAAATTGTTAAAGTATGATTTACTTCTTCTGGTAAAAGATTTTTTAATGAAAATATTTGTTTAATTTTTTTCTATATACTGGCAAGAGTTCGCTTTGGCGTTCAAGAGAAATAGTCAGTAGGCCTCGAGACTCTCACCCGAGCGCAACCATGCACTCACTAAGAAAACCGTTTAGTTGAACTACAGTCTCTCACCCCGATAGGAAGTATATTAAGCCCAACCCTGCGTATTAGTTAGCCTACAGACTCTCACCTAGAGAGGAAATATATGTTGCCACTCTTCGTGTATCCGAATTTCGGGTTTTCGGCTTAGAAGTGGAGTCTTTCCCCGATTCTATAATTATTTATCTTAAATTATTTTAGTTAAATATTGCCTGTCTTTAATTTTATGCGTAGGGTATATGTGCGTGTGTCAATAAAGCTGTGAGTTCTCCAACCTGTGCTTCAAGTACCTCAATCCAACCACACCCAGTTACAATCTGGTTGGCCAACCTGCACACTGCAAGTTATAAAAGCATTAATCTTAAAACGGTATTCCAACGCATAGGACCGTGCTCTATCGAACAGTCATTAATAGGAAAAAAAAGTAAAGATTTATCGAATTTTGTCAAAAAACAAGTTCCAGATGTAATGGCAGATGACTGGATAAAGCATTTTGGAACTATAATACTTATGGGTTCTTCACGATATGAAGTAATTAGCAAAATTAATTGCAAACTGGTAAAACATCCAACTGAAGACAAAGTCAAGAAACCATTGATGGAAAATGTGAGTGCAGAGATTTTATACACATACCCGATATGTTGACTGTGGTTAAGGAAATGAATGTATGGAAAAGGCGCGGTGCTTCATATAATGTTGCCGATATGATTTCGGAATGATTATTGGATTTTTGTGCGTATACTAACTGCGATTCTTTGATATAAATACATGCTGTGAGTACATAATCATATTCATTGGATAACTGAGTTTATAGTCATCAGCTATGAAATGAATGTCGATTTGTAAGTATGCCATTCCACAACCATACATTGCTATAGTTTAATGAACATATGGAATGTGTGTTTTGTAATGCATGCTTTGTTCCGTATTCATTAAAGAAAGAAAGCTTATTACCTTCATTTACCTAAACGTTCTGTAGAACCAGATCAATTCATTCATTTCCACTGCCTTTACAGGGAACATTGGTACTCTACAATAGGATAAAGAATCTTGTCATAAAGTTCGCATATTTCTAAAAATACAAAAAAAAAAAAAAAAAAAAAATTCGCGTAGTTCTTTCTCATATGAATAATACTATTTAACTTTTTGACTCTCGACTCTCATTAGTACCACAGGCTAGTTCTTTCACTCTCATAGGTTCTGAAGGTGGCATAGACGTTCTGTCAGTGGTTCTCATTTAAACTGAATCCCGTTCTAATTAGCCTAAAGTGCGCACAAAATGTTAACTTTTAGATTCTCATCTCAAAGGTAATATACAAAACTCGAACTGATTGACCAGATGTGCAAGGGTCAATTGTAGTTTTACTTGGCGGCCTAATGGCCAATTGACTAGCACTCTGGTCATTAGTACCACAGGCTTCAGGTTCGAACCCTGAAGGTGGCATAGACGTTTGTCAGTGGTTCGGAATCCGCTTTAAACTGTAGGTCCCGTTCTAATTAGCCTAAAGTGCGCACAAAATGTCCGTAAAGCTACAATCGAAACCTATAGTTTCACTTGAAACAGCCTCTACATCTCAAAGACGGAATATACAAAACTAGGCCAACTGTTACGATCAATGTTGTATACTTTGTGCAAATTACCAATATTTAGTAATTCTAGCTCATCAAGGCTTAATTACACAATAAATGTTTACTTAAACCTTAATAGGAAGGGTTTAATATTTTAGTTGATGTGCTTTCATATTTTAACAGTTTTCGAAAGATTATTTGTAGACTCAAGATTAGAATTAATTCGTTAAATTCCATTAATCAATAAAATTCTCTTTTTTTTTTTTTTTAATTTATTCTGATATTATTCGAATTTATTTGTACATTTAAATGTAGTTTTCCCCCTTAGTTGTAGCCATATCATAGTGCGTACCGCTAGTAGGCTAAAACACTATGTCGAAATTGCTTTTACAATTCTTTCACAAAGGCAAATAAATTCTGTGAAAGTTATAAATGATAATGAGCCCATGAATTTAATTGTAATATTGAAGTCCAATAAATTTTCATTAAAAACACAGGGGTAATTTTGGTTCCAATCTTACTGAACTCGGCCTATTTTGATGAAAACCCTCTTATACCGAATTCAATTAATAGAAGGAGTTCTAATAGAACACTGGCTAAAAGGCTTCCGTTGTCAAGTCTGCTCGTTATTGAGATTAATGTGCAAAGACAGCAGATTATTGGAGCATTAATAGGAATATATACAAGGGCTGTACTTTCCTATTTCATGTTAAGTACGAGCAGATTAACTCTGTGACATTAGATAAATCTTTGATTTCGTTAAACGAATAAGAAGAATTACAGATTGATTAATAAGAAGGAATATCACATTATTTCAATTAGAAATTAAAAAAGCAAAATATTAATAAATCAAGTATTTTTATGTAATTTTAGTTCAAATTCAGCTTTACTTTGTAGATATGCTTTATCATAAATGCATTACACTTTGTGAAGGAATAATTTTTAAAGTGAAGAAAGTTATCTTACTTTTGTTGGATTTCGTTTTATGCATTTTACATAGACAAAAATTCAGCAAGCCAAACAATTACAAAAAAAAAATACATACTGAATGATGAACATGATACATGACTTGAACTGAATGATGAAGAAGTAGAATTAAAACAATTCATTTGTTGTTGTTGTTTCTTATCCCACTTGGCTGGCCAAGCCCACGAGCCCATATGGACTCATGATTGAAGGGGAAGGAAGCAGCTTCTGTTGTGATGGAGCACCCGTAGGTAGAAGCCTGACTTTTGCTCCGTGACGCTCTTACAGTCATAGAAGACCGGGACCTACGGCTTAAAGTGGATTCCGAACCACTACAAACATCCATGGCACCGCCGGGATTCGAACCCGAAACTTGTGGCACCGAGCGCCAGAGCGCTAGACACTCGGCCATTCAGGTCCCAAATTTGCCAACGGCACGCAGTGTTCCCAGGTGGTCACCCACCCAAGTACTGACCGCGCCCAATGATGCTTAACTTCGGTGATCTAACGAGAACCGGTATATTCAGCATGGTACGGCCGTTGGCTTACAATTCATTTAATCAAGAGATGCTTATTTTTTACATTTTTTACAATTGAAGATAACATTTGGTCCGGGAAGTGAATATTTTTTGTCGTGGGGAAGATTTTTAAATTCTTCTTTTATAATAGTTATGCGTATAATCTAATGTTACAGCATTTACAAAGCATTGAACGTTCTTAATGGATTATGCAGTAAACAAACTCTAATATATTTTCCTTCATTTTACTTTCTTTCCATTTCTTTTCTTTCCTCTTACCTTTCCTCTTACTTTTCTTTTCTTTTCAAAACTTAACATGAATATATTTCTAATGCCCGTGAAGAGGTAAATTGATCATATCTTTGTTCAATGATTTATTTTTCACTAATTTTCCATTGTTAAATTTTGTTATTTTATCTGGAAAGTAATCATACATAATGTTTTCATTTATTTTCAACAAACAAGGAGATAAATTACAACAAACAATGCCAATTTGGAGCACACTGGTCTTGCAAATAAGGAGATAAATTTCAAAATCCAACAAACTAAACAGGGGATGAAAGGAATAAATTAATAAGCCAGAAAATACTTTTGCTAAATTCTTCGAGGTAGAGGTTTGGTATGGTTTGGTTTTGTCACTCTACGGTCATCTTGTGCACACTTTGGGCTAAAAAGACCGGGACCTACAGTTTAACGTGGATTCTGAACCACTCACAAACATCCATGCCATCGCCAGGATTCGAACCTGAAGCATGGGATAGCCACTTGGCCACTAGGCCGCGCATCGAGGTAAAGGAGAGGCTTCACATGCAAATTTATGATAGCATTTATTTTCAACGTATATTATAGATTTCTTAATAAGATATTGAAGTAGCGTTCTTATCCTATATGCCGTGTTTCCCAAAAATAAGACTAATGAAAAAGTCTTAACAAGATTTTTCAAGGTAGTCCTTATATAAGTGATACTCCTAAAACAAGCCCTAATTAATATCTTCGGCCAGATGGACTCCTTATTGCAGAATAACCATGATCAAACATACACATTTGAAACAAACTGATGTGGTTAAGCAAGTAAGAACCTTCAATATTCAGTACTGAGGGGGCCTGAATGGCCGAGTATCTAGCGCTTGATGCCACAAGTTTCGGGTTCGAATCCCGACGTTCATGGATATTTGTGGGGTTCAGAATTTACTTTAAGCCGTAGGTCCCGGTCTCATATGACTGTAAGAGCGTCACAGAGCGCAGTCAGATTTCTCACCCACACCAATCCCAAACTGTTTAGAAGCAATTCATTTCTAGGCACAGTGACGTGATGTGGTGCAGTAGTAGTAGTATTCACTACTGCGCATTAGCAATGGACACTTAGAGTACAAGAGCAGAATTTTTTAAGAACTCCAGGTAAAAATCTTCTAGTTTTCTGAGAAGAAGGTGTATCTATGAATGGTTCGAAAATGGTGAGTATAATAACCTCAGTCAACTGGTCGACAAGGTAAATGCTAAGAAGCGTTAAATGTGGATCAGATCAACAACCATTATTTCTTAAATTGGAACACATCATCTGTGATTAGATTGTTGAAAGTACAAAGTGTTTGATTGGTCACAGAGCTGATATTCAAACATTTTATTCAAATATTTATTGGCACAAAAACGAAAAATATCGCTATTTCAAGGCAAATTCAAAGTATATAACACTGGGTGGATAGCTTACTTCAATAGTACGAACTAACTCGAAGAGCTCATTTGAGGTTTGGTTTGTCGCTCTACGGTCATTTTATACACACTTTAGGTTAATTAGACAGGAACTTACAGTTTAATATGATTTCCGAACCACTAATAAACATCTAAGCCACCGCCAGGATTCGAATCTGAAGCCTGTGATACCAAAGGCCAGAGCGCTACCTAACTGGCCACCAGGTTACTGAAAATTTTAGGAGATCTCTATTGCTCAATATGAGAGATTAAGGCCAAGGGTCTTAGAGGAATAACTTCAGAACAGAATTTCCTGATTAGGAGCTTTATGGCGATATTCAAAACAAAACCAAATGGCTGCACTACAATAAATGAGTTTGTTCATTTTTTAATGTTTCTTGAACGTGAATAAATATATTTCTTGAATCTGAATAAATATACCTTGGCCCACCATGAGGCTGTTGCTCCAATGAAGAAGAATAAAAGCTAATTATTGTGCACGAAAAATTAGACATTCTCAGAAAACATACCCTAGTGTGTCTTTTGCAGCAAACGTTAATATAATACCTGGTCTTATTTTTGGAAAAACATGGTATTTATTTACAATTTAAATTTAACTTCATGGATAAGACATAAATACTTTTGTACAATTTTAACGGGGACCTGAATGGCCGAGTGGCTAGCGCTCTTTCGCTCGGTAACACAGGTTTCGGGTTCGAGTTCCGGCGGTGCCATGGATGTTTGTAGTGGTTCGGAATCCACTTTAAACTGTAGGTCACAGTCTGTTAAGCCCTCGGGAGACAGAAGATGACCGTAGAGCGACAAGCCAAGCCAAAAATTCTAACTTTTTTCCGAAAAAAATTTGTAAGTATAAAAAAACATTAAGCTTCACAAAGGGAAAGAAAATTGCAAGAACGATTTTCTTTCTTCATTTTTATAAAGTTCAAGATCCTCGAACTTTCAAACCCCAGCACTTCTACCTGCGCTGCAAGTTTAAAATCGATTGTGGCATTGAAGTATGAGGCCCTCAAGAAAACACAGCAGTTCGTTAACATGGATTTATCCAAGTCCAACACATTTTATTTAGCTATATTTTTATTTTTTTTATCAAATGAAAATTACCAAAGATTGTTTGTTTTTTTAGCTGTATGTTTATTTTTTTAGCATATAATAATTCATAAAGATACTTTGCTGTTTTAGCTATGTGTTTATCATACAAAAATTATCAAAGATTCTTTGCTGTTTATTTGTTTATCACATAAAAATTATCAAAGATTCTTTGTTGTTTCAGCTATATGTTGTTTATAATATAAAAATTATCAATGATTCTGTGCTGTTTTAACTATGTGTTTATTTGTTTATCATACAAAAATTATTAAAGATTCTTTGTTGTTTTAGCTATATGTTTATCATATAAAAATTATCAGATTCATTGTTGTTCATGACATAACTGTCAACAGATATTTTTCTTAAAGACACTAAAATATGCTTTATATTTTGATTTGAATAATTTAAAAATAAAAGTATGTATAAAATTTAAACAAGCAAAAATAATTTATGAATTAATAATATGATTTTCGTATTTTCATTTTGTAGAGATACAGAAGAAACGGTGTCCATATTAAAGGAAATGAAAGAATTTATGCCATGTGAAAGTAATGGTAAAATAATTTTTATTTAAGTATTTATTTCCAAAATCATTAAAAACACTGTTCAATTCGATCAAAATATTGAGTTTAATAAATACGAATAAAAAATAGAGATTAATTTAACTAATTAACCACATATTTCTTTTGTCATTTCATTTCCGGTTTTTTTTAAGCTTAAATGGGGAAATCAAAGGTATGATATCACGCATCCTCTCTGGCGAATTTATTCAATTCCTACTATTAATTCACACTCTCCCTATATATACACTGAAGTGACAAAAGTCTTGGGATACCTCTTAATATCGTGTCGGCCCTCCTTTCGCCCGGCGAAGTGCAGCAACTCGACGTGGCATGGACTCAACAAGTCGTTGGAAGTCTTCTGCAGGAATATTGAGCCATGCTGTCTCGATTGACGTCCATAATTGTGAAAGCGTTGATGGTGCAGGATTTTGGGCACGAACAGACCTCTCGATGATGTCCCATAAATGCTCAATGGGATTCATGTCGGGCGATCTAGGTGGCCAGATCATTCGTTGGAATTGTCCAGAATGTTCTTCAAACCAATCGCGAACAGTTGTGGCCCGGTGACATGACGCATTGTCATCCATAAAAATCCCATCGTTGTTTGGGTACATGAAGTCCATGAATGGCTGCAAGTGATCTCCAACTAGCTGAACATAAGCATTTCCAGTCAATATTCGGTCCAGTCGCACCAGAGGACCAAGTCCATGCCATGAAAAAACAGCCCACACCATTACGGAGCCACCACCAGCTTGAACAGTGCCTTGCTGATAGTTTGGGTCCATGGCTTCGTGCGGTCTGCGCCACACTCGAACCCTACCATCAGCTCTTACCAACTGAAATCGTGACTCATCGGACCAGGCCACGGTTTTCCATTCATCTAGGGACCAACCGATATGCTCATGTGCCCACGAGAGTCGCTGCAAGCGATGTCGTTCTGTCAGTAAAGGCACTCGAGTCGGTCTTCTGCTGGAATAGCCCAAGAAAGCCAAATTTCTCCTCACTGTTTCTAACAGACAAGTCCCTTGTACGTCCCACATTGATTTCTGCGGTTATTTGATGCAGTGTTGCTTGTCTGTTAGAGTTTACGACTCTTTGCAGACGTCGCCGGTCTCGGTCGTTAAGTGCAGGCGGTCGACCACTGCGCTGTCCATGGCGGGATGTTATGCCTGAAATTTCATACTCTCGGCACACTCTTGACACAGTGGATCTGGGAATGTTGAATTCCCTAACGATTTCCGAAATGGCATGACCCACGCGTCTAGCTCCAACTAACATTCCGCGTTCAAAGTCTGTTAATTCCCGTCGTGCGGTCATCATCACGTCAAAACCTCTTCACATGAATAACTTGAACAGAAATGAAAGCTCTGCGAAAGCACTGCGCATTTATACCTGTTCTACGCGATGCTACTGCCATCTGAAAATTTGCATATTGCTATCCCATGACTTTTGTCACTTCAGTGTATATATATCTTGTTGAAATTTTCAATCGTTAAAAAAAATACTTTTTATTCATCCACTCATGTTCAAATACATTTTTTTTTAATTTGTAGTGGATGACATGGATATTAATACAGTTTTTTCAAATATTAATTCATTAATTAAATTTAATTAATTAATTTTAGTTTTTTTTTAGATTTAAGTTGCATGTATCTAATAATAGATGGCCCCAGATGTAAGACGAAAATTTCAACTTTATTTGTAAAGGACTTTTCTGCAATATAGTGAAAAGAAAGTAGGAATTAACTTTTTTTTTTTTTTTTTTTTTTTTTTTTTTTTTTGTATTACTTGTTTTTCAATAAAACTCTCGTGAGCTGGTATTTTATGCTAAAAAGTTTTAAATATTTTTATGTTAACCTTTAAGCAAAAGATGAAACGGTTTAGTTGTTATTTGAATTTATTAAATTATCCTTTTATGTCATTCATTGCTCATTAGTTAGAAAATATTTTAACGAAACTAAGCCCAATGTTGTTGAATATGCTGAATAAGAAGATTTAAAGTGTGCATAATACTCTTTATTCTATTGATAAAATAGAGTCTAAATGTTGTAAAAATTTATTTAAAAGCATGGGTTATAATCATAAACTTATAATTTAAATAAAAGCTACCAAATTTCTTTAAAATAAATTTCTATTTTATTTAATCTTTCTATTTGCAATGTCCAATAGAAGAGCGTATCATAAATAATTCTTTGCTTTTTAAGCATTTGCGTTAAAGATAGAGTGAATCATTTAGTGTTCAATTTTACATCACTCTCATACATAAATAGTATGTGGTACAGTTTTAAAAGCATACATTTTGGAAAGAAAGTTTAGTGTTATAAATTTTAGTTACAGACGCATATTTTAAAAGTTCATTTGTTAATATTGATTTATTGAATCACGAAAGAACAATTCCAGTATTTAAAAAAAAAAGACTTTTTCCTCCTTTTATATAGAACTTCTAAGTGGCGTAATGGGCGCCCATAATGTGCATATTAGTTGAAATGCACTTAATGTGCATATGCACTGAAATGCATTTCAGATTCTATCGAAGTATATGCATGCAAAGTTTACACCTTTTCAATGCTTCCTTCATTATATTGTATTTTGAATGAATAGGACTATCACAAAGGATTATTTACAATCTATTATTAAAGGACTATTTACAAACAATGGAAATATTTTGAAAATGGATACATCACGATTATTTCATTCATAATTGAACATCATTGCAACTAATAAGGGGTTAAATCTACTATAAGTATTAATAATCATAATTGTTGATATAAATTATCGTAGATAATTTTAACGTATGTTATTTGCATTGGAAATTTAAATTTTTTCAAGCTATTTGACTATACAATGTAGATATATATTTTCCACTCGATATTTGATATCATAAACAAAGATATGCATTGTATCTATCTATATTTCCTTTTAAATATTTAATTCCCCTTCGCTGCACATAGACAATAATACAACGGCATTCCGTAACTTTAACAGAGTACAGTTCAATTTAAATGTCAAGGCACGTTGAATATTTAGTAATAAATGTATTAAACATCCAATCATTGTATCTTCATTTTCGTTCCGCATATCTGTGAATGCTCTATATTTGAATTGCTACAAACATGCCAACCGTAGCAAATAAACCTTACGTAGTATCTGAACGTATGTCATTCAGATCGAATGAAATAAAAGCATTCAAATTCTGCGTAATGTTTCGCTCACTCGAACGGAACCCTCCGCTCAGAAATAGAAATGATATGACATTCCAGGCTTTCTCTTAAGTTTAGGGGAAATTCAATTATGAATAGGAAAAAGTTTAGCTATTCATACATTTGAATAAGTGTACATTCTATTCATTCATAAAAAATTCCTATCCTGAATGAATCCTATTTATTGAATTCAAGCCAATTTATTTTATTTATCATTTAATTTGAACATCATAAACGAATGTATAGAGAGTAATTTTTAACTCGAGTTTTACGTAAACAAAATTAAATATAGAAAATAATTATAGTGATGTAATGTTTCGAAAGTAAAATTTGGGATGCTTATTTATGAAAGCAGTTATTTTTTTTTCGCTTAAATTGGGCAAAACTCGACTACTGATATAACAGTGACGCACTCAGCAAGTGTACAGGAAAGTTATGGATGACGTTGGATTTGTCTACGTGCTTAATGGGAGAAAGATCTGGTGATGTTGAAATGTCTCACAAGACAAGACAACATGCAGAAACTCTGTAAAACAAAGTGAGTATTTTAATCCACTGGTTTCAATCCAATGGCGGCGTCCATTGCAGCCACTGCTTTTAGAAAGGTGGGGACTACATGGTGATTATAATGCAGAAAGATTTGGTAGGAGTGCATTTACTGTGTATGATTTTTAACAAAGTGGTCATGGGAATATTCGGTCTCAAGAAGTGAGTATGACCGCAAACGAGCAACTACTAAAAAGGTCTATCTCCGTATTCGTCTCATGGTTGTAATGTATCGTACTAAGACGGCAGCAGAAATTCGAACTTCTGCTGATGGGATCTAAATATCCGAGTGTCTAGCGCTCTGGCGCCACAGGTTTCGAGTTTGATTCCCGGTAGTGCCATGGTTGTTTGTAGTGGTTCGGAATCCACTTTAAGCCGTAGGTCCTGGTCTCATATGACTGTAGAGCGTCACAGAGTCCAGTCAGACTCCCCTCTTACATCATTCCCAAACTGTATACGGGAAACTCAGCTTTAGGCACAGCGATGTGGTTTGGTGTAGTAGTAGAGCTTCTGTTGGTACCACAGTTATACAGCAAGAGATAACAACTCAATTGTTTGATGTTGCACTCCAAACTAGATGCCCTATAGTATTCGTGCCAATAACTCCAACTCACCATCATCTGCGACTTTAGTAGTGTTAAATTAGAAGCCTCATTAGATAGTGGAGTGGTTATCCGCTGAAATACATTTCTATCTTCGTCCCAGGGATGGCCATATAGTGATTAGAACGCGACCAAGTGAATGCTTAGAATCAATCTGTTTGCACCACAGACGTACATCAGGAGTTATGGTTTTCAAACCAATTTTATATGACAGCAGAAACACTCGTCGTTATACCAAGCACCTTCACAGCAAATTTGTTTGTCAGATTGGTGAATGAACTAATAGTGCTGCAAGTTTTTTATCACTATTCCGGCGACGTTTTCCAACAGGAAAACGCTTTTCCCCATACATCTGCTATCACTCAATTTGTTTTACAGAGTTTCTACCAGGGGGCTTATCTTCAAGTTACACGCGCCCCCTGGGTAATGCAAAGTGAGTACGTCTGTGCATCGCTTGCCTTAAGGCATTCAAGACCAAGCTGTCTATGTGTTTGCCAGTTGCATTAGAAAGAAAAAAAGTTTCTACCAGATGTCCTGGCTTGCGAGATCATCATATATTTCTCCCATTGAGCATGCATCAGACAAATCCAGCGTTATTCATAACCTCAAGAACCATTGTTGATTTGACTTACTAACGTGGAACACCATGGTATACTGCACTTGTACGAAACAATGAATGCACGCAATACTTGCATTCAATGTCATGCAGATTACAACAGTTATTAGTGTACCATCATTACACATTTGTAGTGGTTGTTCTGTCTTCTACTTTAACTTGTGATCTTCATACTGTAATCAAATAAATATGTTACCTAGACAAACGTTTTGTTTAAATTTAATTCCTCTAAGTAAATTTCTTAGTGTGGGGATTCCTTTTTCACAAAGAAAAATGCTACATAGAAAACTATTTTTTAATTAATTAAAAATACTAGATAAAAATAATACACCATCATAAATTCACAGATAAAAAGATAATAAATTCCTAGGAAAATGGTACTTCAGAAATATTATAGTTTTAATTTTTAAGCAATACAAATAGAAAGGTAGACAGATAATCCTTTATATGAATAGAGATGATAAATATATTTAATTATATTGTGACTATCATACAGGAACGTTGAAATGCCTCCGTTTAGAGCTAAAATGTTCAAATTGAAATTTACCGTACTATTAAATAATAAATAATTTTTGAGAGCAAAAAAATAAATTATAAGAATTACTGTCACCAGATATTGCCTTTAAATATATCTTTCCCAAATGTTAATCAAAAATTTGTTTTAAATTCATATGTATTTTTTCATTTTCGAAGAAGATGACACTAAAATTGATTTTGTTGTAAATCGTGCAATTTCATCATGGAATTTATGAACATGAGCACGTAAAATCCTCAGCTGTCCCAAAGAAACACTGATTCAGTTATCATTCTTTATTACCTGACAGGATAAAGAGGATATTCATCTTTCTCTTATTTCCGATAATCTATTCATGATTTGACTTTTATTCTTCTAATGATATGTTAAAGCAGTTTTTTTTTTGAAAAATATGTTCAACTGCATTTCATCCATCAAGTTATAAATTAGATTAGGATATTTAGTTTTGTTTTTCAAAGAACTGAAATATAGGAAAACTATTCTTTTCTGTGAGTTTTAAGTTGCTGGAGTTCTTAAAATTTCAAATAAATTTAAGTTATAATTTGCTGATTTTGTTGCTTTATGAAAATATTTTTCAACTTTCAGAAAGTTTTCTCAACAGTTCATCATTATATCAGTATATCTCATCTATATCAGTACATCAAACTCTTTTGTTTATTCTAATTAAAAATAATTTCATAAAAGCAATATAAATTGCGTGTGTAGCCAGTAAAAGGAAAATAATTAATATTGCTTATTTAAAAAGGAGCCTTTTATTTGGTAAATGTTTTATATTTTTAAAGATTTGTAACATAAAAATGGATTTTAAGAATAATCATTTAAAAAATAATAAATCTAAAACATTACAATACTTAACATAAAAGGTTATGAAATTTTTTGAGAAATATAGGTTAATTCTCATCGAATTTTAAAATTTTAGGATTTTTTGCAAATATCTAATATAAAAAAGGGTTTTTGTGCTTAAGTATTTAAAGAATAATTTTAAATTTATTTTTATGAATAAATAAGTAACTGAACATTATTTATCTTATTATTAAATTAAAAAACTGCATTATTATTTATAAAATTAGAAAGTAGTTATCCTTTTATAATAATATCAACATTACAATTATATCAAATTGCCTTATAAATATTACATAACTATTTATAATATTCCATCAAATTACATCAAACATATTTGCTTGTCCGTTGTAGAATTAAATAATAAAATACTTTGATAAATAAATACTTTTCAGAATTAAATAATATTTAAAAGAAAATATTTTAAAAGAGTTTTTTATTTTTATTTAGTTATTTATTTTTTTGATTGAATGAAATTTTTTTGGCTTGGTATTAAGGATACTAAATGAAATAAAGTTAAAATCTGTCGTTCAACAAATCTGGTATTCTCACTAATCCTATTTTACAATGTACTAAAATAAACTAATAAAATAAATTGTTGAATGATTTGAATTTTTAAAAAAATTAAGTATTGATAAATTAAGTAATGAAATTTTATTCTAAGCAAAAGTAAATTATTAAAAGTAAAAGTAATTTATTAGTTGTGCTCTATGTATAAAAACATAATAGGTAAATGCTACTGTTTGTTATAATAAAAAAAAATATGATGTTGTTCCTGTAAAATTTCATCATTGCCAATAAATATAAATAGCTTTTGTACTCTATGTATAAAGTTATTGTTATAATTAAAAATATGTTGTAAAATATTAACTATGCAATAGAATATAAATAAAAATAAAAATAAATATAAAATTTGTGCCTCTATAGACTTTTGTCATAAAATTAGTATGTCTGAATTACTCCTAATAATTTTTTGAATAATAAAAAAATTTTTTGAAAGTTTCCTTTTCAAAGTTTATTAATTACCACTTAAGAATAACAATGATATATATTTTGATTATCAGTTATAAAATATGAGCATCTGATTATTTTTAAAACAAAAATACGAAATGTAATAATAATGATTATGAATAATTTTTTCTTAACCGAAAATATTTTTGGATAAAGATATTTACTTAAAATCGTAAGTATAGTTTTATAGTTTTCTATAACATTTCATAATAAAAACAATTTAATCATTTCATAATATATCATATTAATAATCATATTAATCACATATAATATTAAAATAAAGTATCATACGATAGTAAAATATCAACATTTCTTAATTAAAATATTAACTTATAATTTAAACAGGCATCTAATGCAATTTAAAATTCATATGCTATTAAAATTCTGTGAATAAAAATAATGATAATATAAATTTAAATGAATATAAAATTCGGAAAATGCTTTTTATGTAATGCATCTTTTACTTATTGAATTAATTATTTATATAATTATGAATAAAATATACTTCTTTCTAAAGAAAACTTTTTTTTTAGTTTGTTCGTTGAATTTGTTTCTTTATTAGTTGAATTTAGGAATGTTCTTAAAGCTAATTTATTTTATTATCTGAAAATTTAATTATTATTATTTATTTTATTATTTTATTTATTTTATTTTAGAATATTTAAAAGATCTATAATAATGAAATTTTTTATTTTACAATTTGTTTTTAACTGTAATCGTCATTTATTGAGCCTTAATTTTAAACGTCAACTTTTTCCATTGTAAACTATACTTTTAGCATCACCAATTAGGTAAAATTCTTACTTATTTAGTAAGCATGTAGTGAATAAATTTATCATATGAATAATAAATAAAATAATCATATTTAATAAAAAATAATTATATTTTGAACGGAGATTACTTTTCGAAATTTACCTTTTGAAAAACATTCGTCGAATAATGGAAACTATTAACCATAGTCTAAACCATTCGAAACTAAAACTAAAATAAATTAAATAAATATTTGTTTAAGTAGGTAGGTAATTCCTTTACGGATCAGATAAATATTGTTATTGAAAGTCGAATAAAAATTAAACAAAAATATTGAAATCAAATAGAATATTGTATGGTATCCATTATTTCTGGAGAGTATGTTCAAAAAGTATAAAATCAATAAGAAACCGACAAAATAGATGTTCGGTATATCAAATTTAAAAAAGAATGAAATTGAAAATTAATGGCTTTATTTCGACATAAAAATACAAAGAATAAAGTTTCTAAGAATAGAACATTTTAAAATAAGCTCCAGTGATCGCAGGGATCAAATAATAATGCTTCCAGTGTTGCAATTCATCCTAAATGTCATCTTTAGTCTTTTCGATTAAACATCACATATTTATAATATATTTATGATCTCTGCTGTATAGACAACATTTATTTATGAGGAATGCATAAGAGATCCCCTGAAAATAATCAAGAGGTAACAGAAGATCTCTTACTTTTGAGTAGGACAGAGAATATCTACCATCATATAGAGGGAGCTTATCTTGAAATATAATAGATATTGTAATAAACCTCAATATTTACTGCATTTCTTTGTGAAAATAAAACTATTTATAACTTTTAATTTAACTTTTAAACCACTGAAATCTTTTTATGGGATCTTATAAATGAGTAGATACCACACACACAAAACAACAGATTAGATTATTTAGATATTTCCATACAACTTTTTTATTCTTTTTGCAGACAAGCTGCTTCTGGACGAAAGTTTTCTGAAGTGGAACAAAAGAGCAAGAAAAAGCGTTTGCAAATTTGCAGAGGACTGGATTTGCTACTGTGGATCTAATTTAGCGTAGCAGGTTTTTAGATGACATTTCCCTAAACTGGTACAGCATTTCATAAAGAGAGTGAGATTTAAGTTTTATACCCTTTCACATTTTATCTCATGTTTACAGACACAATCGTGATCATGTTTGCAGCACTCTGTATATTCTACGTTTGCACAAATAAAACCTTTTACCATTTTTTAAGCTGTTGGTTGTTCTTGAAATACAAAAAAAAAAATTTCCATTTACAGATATGATTGTCAATATTTGATAGAAGAATATCACTGTACGTTGTCTTATGAATGATTTGATTGTTATATTTAGATTGTAATAAAATATGTTTGCGGTGGTTGGTAGTGGGGATGGTAATAAATATTAACCTATCAATGCTTCTGGATCTGCAATGCAGTCTGTCAATGCTTCTGATTAATACGATCGAAGGAAACCAGTACAAGATACTCGTTTAAGTGTTTAAAGGACACACATTCTGTCTTAAGTTGCAAAAGCAACAATCAAGAGATAATAGGTAGGTATGTTTTATGGGACAATGGTCAATTTTAGCCAAATTGCGCCAAACAAATGATAGCATTTCAAAGAATTGAATGATAAAAAAAGAATAATTATAAAATAAATTACAATTACTTCTGTTACACATTTTCAGTTAAAAGGCAAGTAAAGGTACATTAACAGATTGAATAAAATATGATTAAATGGTGCTAAAAAATAAATTTTAAATATAGAACATAAAAACAATATAATAAAAAAATAAAAAAATATCGTGGGGAGTGTCTTTCAGAAGTCAGACAAAGCGGGATGTTCATTACTGAAAAGGTTGAGACGGATTCTATTGAATCTAGGGCATTCGACCAGTATATGTTTGATGGACGAAACATTACCACATAAGGAACAAGTTGGAATATGTTCTGAGCTAAGTAGATGCAAGTGTGTAAAATAAGTATGGCCTACGCGTAGTCGTATCAATTTTACGCTTAGTCATCCATGTAAACCAATTTGTTTAAAACCTATGAATGCGGACAAGCTTATTATTTATTTGTTCACACCACGTATTTTGCCAATATAGGAGAGGATAAATATCAAAACAGTGAAGATGTACGAAATTCTTAATCAACAAAACTATCAATTTAGCATCTACCGTCCTCTTTTTTCATTGCCGATTATCCCAACATGTCCAGGTAACCAGCAAAATAAGAGTTCAAAACATTTGTCTTTTAAAATCAAGAAAATCCGTAAGTCCAATTCAATGAAATTGGGCTTGATGACAATTGTGGCTGATTAACAGTCTGAAACTGGCAATCACTGTTTTATGAGAAAACTAGCAAATGTGGCCTGTAGTTTCTCTGTTACTGAAAGTAAAGTATTTTAATGCGATAAATTTTATTAAACAAATCTCCTGTACACGAGTAGTATGACTGTTACCGTCCTGGTGATGCCTTAATTGGGGCAGGTTGTAGATATCCGAACAGATGGTTCTTGCTAGTTTCCATAGTGGTCATCTTCGTGCTCTACGTCATATGTCAGGCTTTAAAATTTATCCCCTTTGGACGAATGTAGCTTCACTCAAGAAACTCCTATCTATATCTTAACTTGCATTGGTTACCAGAAGAGTCAATTTTGCTCAAGTCCTGAAGTGGTTTTTCATTGTTTGAGAACACACGGGTTCATGGATTGATCTAAATGTTGATGTCGACCAAGTGGTATAAGAAACAACAACACAGTAATTTAAAAGTGCATTTTTAACGGTTTTTCATATTCGTATTTGCGTTACATCTAGGAAAAATCAGCAAACGACAACTCAGTTTGCTCATAGCAATGAAGCACATTGCCAAATCTCATCAGTCTATTATTTTAAGGATTTCATCAAGCGAATGGGAAGCGAATCATCATGATACAGTTAAGTATAGATATTAAATAGACTATGACTTTTCTTTCGAATAAAAAATAATGGTTAAAATATCTTATGAATTTATTTAAGGCCAGAAAAAAATTACTGTATTACATTCTTAGAACAATTCATGTTTTAAATACAATAATTGAAAAATAGTTTTAGCATTCTGTTATACTACTGTGTAAACGTAAGACCAATTATTTTTTTCAAAAACTCTTTATTTATTCTTCCAAATTTATTTCATCGCCTTCTAAGTAATCATCTCCGGACACAATGCACGTATGCCAACTTTTTTTCCAATCCTCAATGCATGCTAAAACGTCATCGGCAGACATGGCTTTCAAAGCGCGTGGCGATTTACGTTGCATCTCTTCAATCATCTCAAAATGGTGTCCCCGGAGTGGTCTTTTGAGTTTAGGGAATAGCCAAAAGTCGCTACGGTGGTTGGTTGTGGAACGATATGGGTTTCATTTTTGGCGAAAAATCACGAAGAAATCAATGCAGTGGGAGCTGGCGCATTCAGTGTTTTCGGTACCAATCAAAATTTGACGCGTTTGAGGCCCAAAATGGAATTGACCGATCCTTTTGAAATTCCAAGCCAAGCGTAACTCAAACACTAATGAATATTTTGACGTTAACAGAAACCTAAAAAAGAAAAAAATTTAAATTCCTTAAGCCCTGGGAATTTTAAATTGAAAATCGGTCTTACTTTTTGGACACAGTAGTAGAATCAACATAAAAAAATTTTTTTTTTTTAATAAAATATTCTACTACTATTACAGTGTTGCAATAGCATTTCAAATCTACTTTCTAGTACTTCACAGTTATTTCTTTTTTATGTGCCTTTGTACGTTTTTCTTTCACCTCATCAAGAGATCGAAATAGGATATCAACTTTCTTCCACATCTTTGATGATGTCCATATACTTCCTTCCGATTGCAAAACAAAAACGGAAAAGAGAAATCTAAATCGGTGGATTTCTGGGGAAAGAATCATCAAACGCACAAAAAAAGAAGGAAGCAGAAATGAGTGATTCGTGTTTGCTTTGTTCGAGCAACCTGCAAAAGCGAAAGGAAAGAAATCAGACGAACACTATCAAAATCGAGTTTGCACATCGTCAAAGGAGAGGATTGGTAATTACATCATTTGGAATCAGAGTTCCATTAAAGTTCGTGGTTTTCGCCCCCTTTTTTTTTTTTTAACTGGACCGAATGTTATCTAAAAGAAGAAGTTCTGATTGGGCAGGAAAATAGTCATAATTTCTCCCAGTATCTGAAAAAGTTGCTAAATTTCTCGATGGAAACTTGGTTTTTTTTCTTTTAAATTCTGTAGATATACTCTAAAAGTGAGAAACTGAAAATTTTGAAAAAGTACGAGAAAATTTTATCTAAATATAACATACATATTGAATTTATAATGAGGGAATTGATGTCGTTTGAATTACCAAATTAACGTGAATTTCAGATGATTTTCTACACACAAAAAAATAGTAATGCAATTCTTTATATCTAATAAGTTTAAAAGTAAGCCTTATCACTTTATTGGAGAAATATTTCATTACCCTGCGTGAAGCATTGTACTGCACACACGCCGCCGGTAAAGCTATGGATTGGCCGTCTTATACGCTGGATTTCAATTTGGGAAATTTTCCTTTGGGATGGGTTGAAGGAAGATACCGATAATATCCCATATTTGGACTTCGCAGGCTTGGGACTGCCCTACCCGAATAAACGGGTTTTCAGTGTTTTTTCCACTAGGCTACGAGTTAAGCTGTGCACTCAGCTCGAATCAAGTGGCAACGTGGCCGCTACAATGCAGGAGAGTTGAGATTCGAATCTGCTGGTTGTAGACAGTCATCATTAATGCGCGGAAATTCCTTTAATAACTTCAGAACGTTACTGCCACTTTTGTACTTCGCTTACAGCTTGTCACTGCTCTAAATGGTGAACATTTTGAGAAATTTGCCATGTGAACTTTAGCAGTTCCTTAATAATTGACAACTTTTGTTGGTGATGTTTAGTATCAACAGAGATACTAAGAAAAATTCTTCACCTTACATATTAATCACCTGCAAGAAAAACTATTGCTGTTTGCTTAAAGTTCCACTTTACTACTTATCGGATCATTTCAAGATACTTAAAACTACATTCTGAGCTCCAGCAGGGCTTTGTTTTTGGATAAGATCCAAATCTGTTATCTATTGTTTCTTTCTTAAACGCACCCATTATTCAACTTCATCAACACATTAACTTTAAAAGCTGTTGAGTGACAAAATGTAGGCAGTAAACATGATAAGGTTTTTTTAAAACATTTATGCAAAGTTTTAGTAAAAAAAATCTTAACAAAATTTATCTGAAATACAAAATAGTATCATTTTTGTGTAATAGCTAAATTTAATATTTTCTTTCAAGTTTTGTGTTAATGCTAATTGATTTTAAAAGTGTCTGGTTTGCAGGAAATTAAATATATAATACATAGGGTGTAAAATTATTGCAATTTATCACATTTCATCATTATTGTGACTCATCTTGGCATTCACAAAATGTCAATAGCTTACTAAATATCATTGGGATCTTTACAAAGTTAAAATGTATTTTATCACTACTTTTTCAAATACAACAGTTTTGATTTTGATTCTTCACAGTTATCACTTTAAGAAATATTTTCCAGTATTTCTAATTTCTATTATTTCCAGTTGTTTTAAGATCTAGACTACAGTTTCTCATATTCTTAAATTCTTAAAAAGTTCGTTGATTAAAATATTAAATAAAATATAATGTCAAGAGTAATATGCAAGAGAATTATATTAAACAGAACTTAATACACAAATTATTACATGGTAACTAAATTGAACAACAAAATGCTAAATTCGTCGATTTTAATATTTTAATTTATCAATTATAGAACTTTGAAAGAACATATGAAAGCTATAACTCTGAAATTAATAATTAGGAACCATTCTAATGTATAAATTTGAAGAGAAACATATATAACAGAATACAGTTTTTAACCAATATTATTTATCTTATTACTAGTTTAAATAAAAGTTATCAAAGAACAATATAAAATGTATTATTGATTATTTCTTATAAATTAACATGAAATGTGTACATATCAGTGCGCTTTACTAATACCTATTACAGAATCATTGCAAATAGGTAAGAAGACAACTTTCTGTTAAATATATTTCAAAATAACGAACAATAAATAGAATTTTATATTTATTGAATTTATTCGACATGAAGTCAACAGAAACATGTTCATTAGCGTATGACATCATGAGTTTTCGACAGTATTTCTTTAAATAATTTATCTTACAATAATATTTTAGAAAGAAATACACTATTAGCAATAGATGTCAAAAATATTTACATAATTAATTTCAAATTAAATTCTAATTAATTAGTTATAAAGCATACGCATTTAAAAAATTACATTACATTATATTATAAATTATATTAAAAATTACATTATAAATTACATTACATTCATACTCATTTAAAAAATTATTCCGACAGCATACAGTTATGCAGATATTTAATAAATATTTCAAAGACTATTACACAAAATTATTTCTTATTGAAGTAAAACAAGTTGTTCTAAATTTGATGTAGCATTGCCAATAATTTTCTCTAATAAATATTAATTAATTTATAATTAATGAAACTTTCTTCCACGTTGTTCTAAAAAACTAAAAAAGTATGTATGAAATGAAAATTCTATTTCGAAAAAAGGCTTACTTTACTAATAAAATCCAACAATAAGCTTATCTATATTTAGTATATTCAGAAAAGGTTTTGTATTCCGAAAGTCGATGAAATCTTTTAAAAATTAACACTTAAAAAACTTGCTTACCATCTACCCATATCCGGACACAGATTACTTCGAAATAATTCAGTTAATTCTACCACTGCATGAAATTAGAACTGCTCAAATATTAAAATTGTGCCTGTGAAGATACACTGACGACAAAACTTGACCACATCGAAGCAAAAAAAAAGCATGCTCATAAATGCTTTAAATTTCCAGTCAGGTGAGTCCTTTTTGGAAGATTAAATTAGCCTTTCCGAGGAATATAAGCATGAATCCAAGATATAATAATTGCTTGAAAGTCATTCATTATTCTGACCTCATGGACAAGAAACATAGTGTTGGATGATTATAAAATAAAATTGAATTGAATTAACTCGGAGTAATACCTTCTTGACTTTTAAAATGCTGGAATACCAAGTTCACGTTCAGTATCCAACTGTGTTCTAGCATTTTAAATAACGTGCAGCAGAGTCTATTACGTTCCACGAAAGAAAAGTTAGCGTGCTCCTGAATTTTGAATAATTTATAAAAGTAGCGACATGAAGAGAAAACTGTTTTCTGTTTCTTCGGCATAAAACAGCGCTCTCATAGGATTAAGATCGTGTTTTCTTCGCAAATGTTTGGGACTTTATTTAACATCGGAAATCTGCTACACTCTTTCAAAATATTCAATTTCACCAACTTTGTATTTTGTTCTTAAAGTGATAAATCACAGGAAACTTTAATAAATGTTTATTTTTCTTTATCTTGATCAATAAAGACAGCATGAATATGATTTACTATATTTAAAATACTTTTGAATTGAAGATTGTTATAGAAAAAAATTAACCAATGTTAGCTTTTATTTTTTCCCTATTATACTATTTACTACCCCAGATGTTTCAAAGATTTATAATATGAAAAGTATCAAATATACTTTTTATGCCAGTTTGAATTTTATTTATAATCGGAAATCTGCTATACCCCTTAAAATAATAAATTTGAACAAATTGGTATTTTGTTTTTTAAGTGATAAATCACTGGGAACCTTTCTTATATACTTACTAAAGGTTTTTTTTTTTTATTATTATTTTATTTTTTCTACATCTTGATTAGTAAAGACAGCATGAATATGATTTACTGTATTTAAACTGCTTTTGGATTCAAGATTGTTATAGAAAAAATTAACCAGTATTAGCCTTTTATATTTTCCCTATTATACTATTTACTATCCCAGATATTTCAATGATTAATAATATAAAAAGTATCAAATGTAATTTTAATGACAGTTTGAATATTTAAAGATTTACAATTAATTTGGCGCCATAGTTGGAAAACTGTTAGTATAGTATGTCGATGATAATCAAGAAATAAAGTTTCTTGGTACCACAAAATATAGTGGCCTTATTATGAATCGGCAAATATGTATTTTAAGAACTTTTAGTTTATATATATATTATATAAACATATTGGTTAAATTCTTTATTTAATCACCTTTCTAGCAATATATATCACTTATTAATAAATTAATAAAAGCTTTTTTATTCATTGGAACCAGGATCATTTTTCAAAGACATGATCTTCTTTTATTTTAAACCCTCCAACCTTGCAATAAATTATATTGTTGTGTTAAAAGCTATATATCCTCCTATATCTGCTATATTTATGTTGCAATACTCTTGATATTGCTCTTGATAATTTCTTGGAACCAGGATAATTTTTGAAAAACTTGACAATTTTTTATTTTAAACCCTCTAGCTTGCAATAAATTATATTGTTGTGTTGAAAGCTATATATCCTCCTATATCTGCTATATTTATGGGTAATTTTTGAAAAACGTGATCCTTTTTTATTTTAAACAGTTTAACCTCCCAATAAAATATATTGTTGTTTTAAAAATTATATATCGTCCTTTATCTGTTTGTCTAAGTAATATGAAATAATTTATAAATAATGAAACAATTAAATTAATGAAATAGTTTATAATTAATTTTCGCGTTGTTCTAAAAAACTAAAAACTAAACCGAAAAATTTCTTAGTTTACTAATAAAATCCAACAATAAGCCTATCTTCATCTAGCATATTCAGACAAAGTTTTCTATTCCGAAAGTCGAAGAAATCTTTTAAAAATTATCACTTAAAAAAAATTGCTTACCATCTACCCATACCCGGACACGAATTACTTCGAAATAATTTAGTTAATTCTACTGCGCGACTCGCTGCATGAAATTAGAACTGCTCAAATATTAAAAATTGTCACTGTGAAGATACACTGACGGCAAGACTTGATCAAATAGCAGCAAAAAAATAGCATGTTCATAAATGCTTTAAAATTCCAGTCAGATGAGTCCTTTTTGGAAGATTAAATTAGCTTTTCCGAGGAACATAAGCATGAATCCAAGATATAATAATTGCTTAAAAGTCATTTATTATTCAGACCTCATGGACAAGAAACATAGTGCTGGATGGTTATAAAATAAAATTGAATTAACTCGGAGTAACACATTCCTGACTTTTAAAACGCTGAAGTTCGCGTACCGTATCCACCTGTGTTCTCGCATTTTAAATGATGTAGAGCAGCGTCTATTACGTTCCACGAACGAAAAGTTAGCGAGCTCCTGAATTTTAAATAACTTATGGTAGTAGCGAGATGAAGAGAAAACAGTTTGCTTTTTATTCATCATAAAATAGCGCTGTCATAGGATTAGATGGTGCTTTCTTCGCAAATGTTCCGAGATTTTATTTAAAATCGGAAATCTGTTATACCCCTTAAAATAATAAATTTCACCAACTTGATATTTTGTTTTTGAAGTGATAAACCGCTGAACTTTCTCAATTTTATTCCTAATTTTTTTTTCCTTTTATTTTTTCAACAGCTTGATCACTAAAGACATTATGAATATGATTTACTGTATTTAAACTGCTTATGAACTGAAGATTGTTATAGAAAAAAATTAACCAGTATTAGCTTTTATTATTTCACTATTATACAATTTACTATCCGAAATATTTCAAATATATATAATATAAAAAGGATCAAATATAATTTTTTATGACAGTTTGTATATTTCAAGAGTTACAATTAAATTTGGCGTCATAGTTGGGAGAATGTTAGTATAATATTTCGATGTTAATCAAGCAATAAATTTTCTTTGTACCACAAAATATAGTGACCTTATTATAAATCGGTAAATACGGATTTTAAGAACTTTTTTTTATATTTATGTATATATATGTATATATTATATAAATATTTATTGGTTAAATTCTTTATTTAATCAAATTTCTAGTAATATATATCACTTATTAATAAATTAATAAAAGCTTACGTTTTACTCGTTAGAACCAGGATAATTTTTTTAAAAAGTGATCCTTTTTTATTTTAAGCCCTCTACCCTTGCAATAAATTATATTGTTGTGTTAAAATCTATATATCTTCCTTTATCTGCTATATCTATGTTGCAATACTCTTGATATTGCAATATTGGTACTGCTCTTGATATTTTCTGTAAATAATATCAAATATCTTATAATTAATGAAACAGGTTTTTTCGCGTGTTTCAAAAAAACTAAAAAAAGAAGCAAGAAAGTAAAATTCATTACCGAAAAATGGATGACATCACAAATAAAATTCCAGCAATAAACTTATCCTTTTTTAGTATATTCAAATAAAGTTATGTAATCCGAAAGTCGACGAAATCTTTTAAAAATTATCACTTAAAAAAAATGCTTACCCTCTACCCATATCCGGACACGGATTACTTCGAAATAATTTAATTAATTCTGCCACACGACTCGCTACATGAAATTAGAACTGCTCAAATATTAAAATTGTCAAGGCTTGATCAAATAGAAGCAAAAAAAATGTACGCTCATAAATGCTTTAAATTTCCAGTCAGGTGAGTCCTTTTTGGAAGATTAAATTAGCTTTTCCGAGGAACATAAGCATGAATCCAAGATATAATAATTGCTTAAAAGTCATTCATTATTCAGACTTCATGGACAAGAAACATACTGTTGGATGGTTTTAAAATAAAATTGAATTAACTGGGAGTAATACCTTCCTGACTTTTAAAACGCTGAAGTTCACGTAGCGTATCCACCTGTGTTCTCGCATTTTAAATAACGTACAGCAGCGTCTATTACGTTCCACGAACGAAAAATTAGCATGCTCCTGAATTTTAAACAACTTAGGGAAGTAGCGACATGAAGAGAAAACAGTTTGATGTTTCTTCGTCATAAAATAGCGTTGTCATAAGTTTAGATCGTGTTTTCTTCGCAAATGTTTGGGACTTCATTTAAAATAGGAAATCTGCTGCACCCCTTAAAATAATAAATTTCACCAACTTGATATTTTGTTTTTGAAGTGATAAATCATTTTGCACTTTTTTTATGTACTTGCTAAATGTTCTTTTCCTTTTTTTTTTTTTTTTCTGTATCTCGATCAATCGAATTGAATATTGTTAAATAAAAAATTAGCCAGTATAATCATTTATTATTTCACTATTATACTATTTACTATCCAAAATATTTCAAAGATTCATAATATAAAAAGTATCAAATATATTTTTTATGACAGTTTGAATATTTCAATATTTACAATTATTTTGGCATCAATATTAGAAGAATGTAAGTACAGTATGTCGATAATAATCAAGCAATAAATTTTCTTGGTACCACAAAATATAATAACCTTATTATCAATCGGCAAATATGGATTTTAAGAACACTTTTTTAATTATATATATATATATATGTATGTATAAACATTTATAAGTTAAATTCTTTATTTAATCATATTTCTAGTATAAACATTTATAAGTTAAATTCTTTATTTAATCTTATTTCTAGTAATATATATCACTTATTATTAAATTAATAAAAGCTTACGTTTTATTCGTTAGAAGCAGGATAATTTTTTAAAAACGTGATTCTTTTTTATTTTATGCCCTCTAATTATGCAATAAACTATACTGTTGTGTTGAAATCTACATATCTTACCTTTAGCAGCTATATTTATGTTGCAATATTCTCGATATTGCAATAATGATATTGCTCTTCATATTTTTCTAATTAATATCAAATAACTTATAACTAATGAAACAGTTTTGTTTTCGCTTTGTTCTAAAAAACTAAAAAAGGAAGTACCAAATGAAAATTTGTTATTGAAAAATGGCTTACATTACAAATAAAATCCAACAATAAGCTTATCTTTATCTAGTATATTCAGACAAAGTTTTCTACTCTGAACGTCGATGAAATCTTTTAAAAATTAACACCTAAAAAAATTGCTTACCATCTACCCATATCCGGACACGGTTTACTTCGAAATAATTTAGTTAATACTACCGCACGACTCGCTGCATGAAATTAGAACTGCTCAAATATTAAAATTGTCACTGTGAAGATACATTGACGGCAAGACTTGATCAAATAGAAGCAAAAAAAAAAGCATCGTCGTAAGTGCTTTAAATTTCCATTCAGGCGAGTCCTTTTTGGAAGATTAAATTGGCTTTTCCGAGGAACATAAGCATGAATTCAAGATATAATAATTGCTTAAAAGTCATTCATTATTCAGACCTCATGGACAAGATACATAGTGTTGGATGGTTATAAAATAAAATTGAATTAACTCGGAGTAATACCTTCCTGACTTTTAAAACGCTAGAAGACCAGGTTCACGTACCGTATCCACCTGTGTTCTCGCATTTTAAATAACGTGCAGCAGCGTCTATTACGTTCCACGAACGAAAAGTTAGCGTGCTCCTGAATTTTGAATAATTTATAAAAGTAGCGACATGAAAAGAAAACAGTTTGCTTTTTCTTCGTCATAAAATAGCGCTGTCATAGGATTAGATCGTGTTTCCTTCGCAAATGTTTTGAGATTTTATTTAAAATCGGAAATCTGCTACATCACTTAAAATAATAAATTTCGCCAAGTCGGTATTTTGTTTTTGAAGTGATAAATCACTGGGAACTTTTCTTATGTACTTACTAAATGTTTTTTTTTTTTTTTTTTTTTTTCTGCATCTTGATCAATAAAGATAGCATGAATATGTTTTACTATATTTAAATTGATTTTGAATTGAAATTGTTATAGAAATAATAAACCAGCATTAGCTTTTAATTTTTCACTATTACACTACTTACTATCACAAACATTTTAAAGATTTATAATATAAAAAGAATCAAATGTAATCTTTCATGACAGTTTGAATATTACAAGATTTACAATAACTTTGGCATCATAGTTAGAAGAATGTTAGTATTTCGGTGATAATCAAGCGATAAATTTTCTTGATACCATACTTACCGATAATTTCTCCCTCTGGGGAAAATTTCTAAGAAAGTTAAAATGACTATATTGATAATATTAAGTATGGACTGTAGGTTGCTAATTTTGTTAAATCTATGCATTATCTATTTAGAAACTATATTAAAGTCTTTATTAGTAAAATAGGTATTTTTGTAGTTATATATCATTATATCCAGTGGCCATTTTGCTTTAGCGCGTGGTACCACAAAATATAATGGTCTCATTATAAATGGGAAAATATCGATTCTTAAGACCTTCTATATATATATAACGTTTATTCGTTAAATTCTTTATTTAATCACCTTGCTAGTAATATATATCACTTATTAATAATTTAATAAAAGCTTGAATTTCTTTCGTTAGAACCAGGATAATTTTCGAAAAACGCGGTTCTTTTTTATTTTAAACCCTCTAACGTTGCGATAAATTATATCGTTGTGTTAAAATCTACAGATCTTGATTTATCTGCTATATTTATGTTGCAATACTCTTCATATTGCAACATTGATATTGATTTTGATATTTCCTCTATTTAATATCAAATAACTTATAATTAATGAAACAGGTTTTTTTCGCGTTGTTCTAAAAAACTAAAAAAGGGAAGTATGAAATGAAACTTCATTATCGAAAAATGGCTTGCATCACAAATAAAATCCAACAATAAGCTTATCTTTATCTAGTATATTCAGACAAAGTTCTGTATTCAGAAAGTCGATGAAATCTTTTAAAAATTATCACTTAAAAAAATTGCTTACCATCTACCCCTATCCGGACACGGATTACTTCAAAATAATTTAGCTAATTCTACCGCACGACTCGCTGCATGAAATTAGAACTACTCAAATATTAAAATTGTCACTACGAAGATACACTGACGGCATGACTTGATCAAATAGAATAGATGATTTTGTACAGTAATAGTTTTTGCTTTATTTATACAATAGGGGATTTTTAAATCTTTTAAAGAGATTATTAGCTATACGCTTCTCAATTTCGGGTAAAATTTTTATTACTTTAAAATATAATCTTAATATTCAAAGTTTCAGATACTTATATTTCATTTTCAGTCCTTTTTTGCATAAATTTTACTATACAAAAAATTTTCAACATATTTTGAATGCAAGTTAGGGTGATTTGATGCGTTAAAGTTTGGTTTGGTTTGTCGTTCTACGGTCATGTCATTTTTCGCACACTTTAAGCTAATTAGACCAGCCTCTACAGCTTAACATGGTTTCCGAACTATTAGCAAACATCCAGGCCACAGCCAGGATTCAAGAGTGAATGGTTCGAATTCTGTGGTACAAATGGCCAGAGTGACAGCCAATCGGCCATCAGGCCACTGATAAAGTTTAATATATAGCCACTGACATAGCCATAGCCATTTAAGATATAGCCACTGATACTGTTTAAATGTTTGTTTTCGGGTGCTTTATCCACTGATAAATCACCCGGAAACAAATGTTTTTCATACATCAAGAAATGGGGCTCATGGTGTAACCTTTAAAATAAAATTTAAAAACTAACTGAAAAGTTAAAATTTTATTTATATAAGTTTCAATCAAAATTTGCATGCTCAGTACCAACAGAAATAAAAAGATTATTCTAAAGTCAGCATGACAAACTACTTTTAAAAATTAATTTTATAAAACTGGTTTTTTTTTCTTTTTTAGTGTTCATGAATATGAAGAAATTTTAAGAAAAATTTTAATTATTAATATGAAAAAATTTTAAATATTAGGGCGAAATAGAAGGGAATTAGTTGATTTATAAATTTAATTTTTTCCCAGAAATTAAAAACTTCATTTTAAAATTACATTATCGTATTATACATTTATATTATTAAAATATATATTACTCATATATTTAATATTTACATATACGGATTAATAAATTCAATTCTTTAAAATATCTACTTTCCTATTGAATAAAAAATTTTTATTCCCACCTTTTTAAATAAATTCCTTCAAAGAAACTAAAAAAAATCCAGCAATCATTTGTCATCTATTTGCTCTTCTTTAAACTTGAAATAATTCAGTAAGCAAGAATTGAATTTTTCTTAAACGCAGACTAATTTTCTTTTGAAAAAAAAAACATTCATGCAAAGAAATCGTTTTAGAAAAAAAAAAAAGAGTTAAAATAACACGGATGAAGAATATTTTTTCTTCTAGTATAATTGTAAGAATATTCGAAAAATGCTTATAATAACAAGATATGTGCTTTTTTTCTCAGTCTTTAAAATCTTTTTTTCTCAGTACTTGAAAAATGAGAAACGACAGTTTTTCTTTTTGTTTTAAAAGAAAACTATTATTTTAATTATTTTTTATCAAAGGAAAGTATTCTATGCAAAAAAACAAAATGTAACCTCAGAAATAGTTTTAAATTTTTTTTAGTATTTGTCTTATTAAAAGAAATTAATTTTAAAATATTTTTTTTTATAAATTCATAGAAATAGTAAAATTTCATATAAAATTTCAATTATTAGATCTGTATTATTCTGTAGATCTTTTGTATTATTAGATATTAAAACAAGCTATCACAGTACAAATAACTTCAAAATTTGTCTATTATATATATGTTTGATTCTTATATGCAGACAGAAATTATCAAAACAAGCATTGTCTATTTTAACCATTTTAAAAATTTACCATTCACAAGGAATTATTGAATTTTTTATACTGAATTCCTTTTGAATTTTTTTTTTCGATAATAATTTGTTTATGAATTTCACAATATCATTGTTTACTTACTCAAATGGTTCGATGAATGTTACATTATAATAACATTATATCTCTTTTAGAACAAATCCATCGCTTGCACAAAATGTGTATCCTACAATGGATCGCTGCTCACGTGGATTTGGAATTTAATGAAATTGCAGATTCTTTGGCGAAGAATACCAGAAGTCTGGTTCAAACTACCATTCCTACTTCCCTTGCAGAAGCAAATGCCTTGTTAAAATCTTAACTTATGATTCCTTCTAAGATCAGACTACTCGTAAATACCAAATTACGGAACTAAATGTCAACAGAAAAACAGCTACTATTCTCCCAAGCTTACAGCTCACCATAAAAATATAAAAAATTATGCAGATGGCGTTAAAAAATACCAACTGCCCTGATGTCGAGCTTACTCTTCATCAGGTCTTTTATTTCCCAGCTGTTGCAGCCGCCATGCATTGTCTGGACCATCCCTCGGAAGAGGATTTGTACTCCGAGCAAGCAAGCAACATAGTCAATATTATTCAGGAGCATCACGATATTTGATTCCCTTGTACTCTTCAGGGAATACGACAACGATAGCAACAATTCCTGGATATTTGTATTTACTTTGCAATAGAATTTATTGAACTCATCAATGTATTTATTCACTTCGCCAAATGAATCATTGAATTTCTCAATAAATTTCGTAAAGAAATATCAGGATTATTCACAGTGAAAAACTTTTGTATTTGAAAATGAGCTATCTCCATAAACAATTACGGGCATAATATTCTTTTCATACAATTAGATCTTAAAATATTTTTATCAACTGTTGAATAAATTTTAAGTGTTCTTTTCTGAATAAAAGTGAAAATTTTTCAGAATGAAAAAAAAAATTAGTTTACGTTGAAATAAAATGTGTCATGTACTATAAGGTAGGTTCAATACAAATGCGGCTTAAAAGTTTAAAGTTATAAAATAGAAAATATTTAGAAGGAAAAGAATCATTTTTGATCGTTAGATTGCGTGAGAAAAATCATTTAGTTTACTGCATTAAATCAATAAAAATTGCATCAAATAATTTCAAGTAGAAAAGAATCACAGATAATGACGCTTTGAATTGTAGCTAAATGGTGTATCAAGAAGAAAATTTTACTTTGAATAAAAGAACACTAAAATAAATTTTATTTATTTAAACTAAAATTTAAATGACATTGTTGATTCTTTTTTAAAAATTTTTTCTTTTGTTAATCTAGTGAGGCGGGATTTTGTTAATTATGAATCAAATCGATAAAAATTATAAAATAATTGCTATCGATTCTAATATCTATATCGATGATTATAACTAACATCAATTCTGTATCGTAATCATGATATAATTACTATCGATGTTTCTTTATTTTTGTTTTTTGTTTTCGTTTGTATAATATTTTTTTTAAATTTTAATATTTATTTTGTTATTATTTCATTTTATGTATTTTAATGTTTATTTTATCATTATTATTATTTGGCTTTACATTTTGTTTTATTTTCACTGACAAATATATCCGGCGGTTGTCAGTGTTTCAACAGATATAATTTATTAAAATTCGATAACTCTTAACTAGTGAAAATTAATTCCAAAAGTAAAATTAGATATTTAAAAAATTTATTTTTAAATATTTATTATTCCTAATGTGTAAAGCAGAAGCTTTAGAAAAAAACTTTCTAATCAAGTAGCTTTTTATTATTTAAAATTCGTTAATTACAAAGACTCGAATAACAAATTAAAATGCAACAGTCAATTCCGAAAGTCTTCCTAGAAGACATTAATATTTCATCGTCCACCTGAAGTCATCTAAATTTAAGCTGAAAATTATTCAGAATTTCCCCTACTACAATCGGGGAAAATTTATTTTTTTCATAAATAAAATTTACCAAATTATTCATCAAGCACAATAATAAATATGTGCTTGTGTAATTATCATAGGTATAGATATTGGAATCGATAGTAATTATCTCATAATTTCAATCGAAGTTATCCATAATTAACAAAATCGCGTTTTAATTCAACAAAAAGAAAAAAAAATTAAAAAAAAGAATCAACAATGAAATTTAAATTCTATTTTAAACAAACAAAATTTATTTTAGTGTTTTTTATTAATTTTTTTTTTTTTTTAAAGTTAAATTTTCTTCTTGGTACCCCAATATGTGGGCAATTATTCTAAAAACCTGAAAATAAGTTTTAAGCTTTCTAATAAATTTTATTAAAATTTTTCAAACAACGTTCGTGACACATTTTTTGCTCACTTAAAGTCCTCTGATCCTTTTTATGTGTCTGTCACATTTACGCAAGACGAATGTTCCAGAAATGGTATCCATTTTAAATTAGGGAAACAAATCGAAAAGGTGAAAAGATCGCTCTTTGTCCCATCGAAGCACGCGAAAGCACCATTTGTCATCCGAGTGAAAGGGACAGCGACATCCAAAATGGTTTTGTGTCATTCGTCTTACTTTGCGCCGCCCATTAAATTTGATCTACTAAATTATTGCTGCTCTCCATTTCGAAATGTGTTCTCTTGTAACCACTCACCACAGCGCATTAATATTAAACAATAATTAAAGCCACTACTGCCATAATTTGCCTAATCTGAATAAGTGAAGATGTTTGGCAATTTTCCGTGTGTTGCACCTACCTGGTGATTCACTTTGTTAATGAAATATATGCTGCAAGTGTCTGTAACTTATGAATCTTGTCTTGTGGTAACAAAAATTATTGATTATGTTTAAACTAGTATAGCCTGTCCTGTATGACAATTTTTTTTCTTTTTAATTTAAATGCGAAAGGTATTAATCCTTTACTTTAATTTTCTGTTTTCGTTTCTATAACAATTTTCTATTTTAATATTTTTTGGGTTCATGGACTTGGTCTTGATGGTGCTGTCAACCAAGTGTTATGAAAATCAGAGTATAAAACTAGTATAGTCCGTCAAGTATGACAGTTTTTTTTTTAATATTCAAATGCGAGAGGTATTAATTCTTTATTTTTATTTTCTGATAATGTTTGTATAATATTTTTCTATTTTAATATTTTTTGGGTTCATGGACTTGGTGCAGATGTTGCTGTCAACTAAGTGGGATGAGAAACAAACAAAAGCAACAATTTTAATATTTATTTTGTGTTCATTTTATTTTTATGTACAGGGTGATTATAATTAAAGTCCCAGTTTCAAAATGCTGTAAAAAAAGAACAACTCGCCACAATGAATTCAAATTTGAAATGAAGATACTTGAAGAAAGGGGAAACGATATGGCATCAACAAATGTTACAAAGTGCATTAATAGATGACGCTGTAAGCGGTATAAAGAAAGTTAAAAAATTATCTGCAAGTCATTCAACAGTTGTGACACTGACAGTGGAAAGTCCATGCACCACGTGAAGGTCATACCGAATTGGAGGGAAAAAATCGGTACAACATTTTTTGGAACTTTTTTTGCTGTCATACCGTTTCCTGCTTCTGCAAATATCGTCAGTTCAAATTTGAACTCATTGTGCCGATTGGTTCTTTTTTTAAATTAGCTCACACCCTCCCTATATATATCTTGTTCAAATTTTCAATCGTTCATAAAACAAATTTTATTCATTCACTCAAGTTCAAACAAATTTTTTTGAACTTGTAGTGGATGACACTGGATGTTAATACAGTTTTTTCAAATATTAACACATTAATTAAATTTAATTAATTAATTTTAGTTTCATATGGGAGAAATATTCATATATTCACGCTGATCTTTCTTCTCATTTCCTCATCATTAATTAATTAATAATTAGTTAATAATCTCTTTTTTCTCATAACTAAGTATTAATTAATTAATGATTATTAAATATTTTATTCATTCAATTATTAATTATTTTTATTCATTTAATTATTAATTATTATTATTTTATTATCAAATATTTTTATTATTCATTTAATATATATTGTTCAATTTTTAAAATAATGTAACTACAAATTGGCAATAATATAAAAAATCATCTGATTTTAATTTATTCATTTAATTATTAATTACTTTTTATTTTATTATCAAATATTTTTATTATTCATTTAATATATATTGTTCAATTTTTAAAATAATGTAACTACAAATTGGCAATAATATAAAAAAATCCTCTGATTTTAATTTAGCTGATTTTTCTAGATATTATTATTCTTAATTTTTTACGTTTGAAATTTGAAACGATTGTGTTTGAGTATTCTTGTTAATGTATTCTATATTTTTTGATTTCAAATGATCAAAAAGGTTTTAATTAAATTTGAAATTTAGCCTAACATATTTGCTTTTATTATTTTTATCGCATGTATTTGCTTTTATTATATTTGCTTTTCTTATTTTTGCTTTTATTATTTTGCTGTAATTCGAGATTGCTGTTCTTTTTTTTCAATTCCTTCTATTAGCTCATACTCTCCCTATATATATATCTTGTTAAAATTTCCAATCGTTCATAAAATACTTTTTATTCATCCACTCAAGTTCAGATACATTTTTCTGAACATGTAGTTGAAGCACTTGATGTTAATACAGTTTTTTCAAATATTAATTCAGTAATTAAATTTAATTACTCAATTTTAGTTTTTTTTTTATTTAAGTTGCATATATCTACCAATAGATGGCGCCAGATAAATTAAAAAAATTAATGAAAATTATTTATAAAGGACTTTCTGCTATATAGTGAAAAAAAAAAAAAGAAGGAATTGACAATAAAGATTTTTTTTTTTATATTACTTGTTTTTTAAGATTGCTGTTATGGGTTTTGTTCTTATATTAAATTCTAAATTTTATTGGTAAACTATATATCGGCCCATCCGATTACAATAGTGTTTATTTTAAACCCTATAACCTTGAATAAATTACATTGTTGTGTTAAAATCTAGATATCTTCCTTTATCTGCTATACTTATGTTGCAGTACACTTGATATTCAAATGTTGATATTGCCCCTGATATTTTCTCTAATTAATATCAAATATCTTATAATTAATGAATAGGTTTTTTTTCGCGTTGATCTAAAAAACTAAAAAAAGGAAGCATGAAATGAAAATTCATTATCGAAAAAATGGCATACATTACAAATAAAATCCAATAATAAACTTATCCTTATTTAGTATATTAAGACTAAGTTTTGTATTACGAAAGTCGATGAAATCTTTTAAAAATTATCCATTAAAAAAATTGCTTACCATCTACCCATATTCGGACACGGATTACTTCAAAATAATTAAGTTAATTCTACCGCACGACTCGCTGTATGAAATTAGAACTGCTCAAATATTAAAAGTGTTAGAAGATACACTGACGACAATACTTGATCAAATAGAAGCAAAAAAAAACTATGTTTATTAATGCTTTAAATTTCCAGTCAGGTGAGTCCTTTTTGGAAGATTAAATTACTTTTCCGAGGAACATAAGCATGAATCCAAGATATAATAATTGCTTAGAAGTCATTAATTATTCAGACCTCATGGACAAGAAACACAGTGTTGGATGGTTATAAAATAAAATTGAATTAACTCGGAGTAATATCTTCCTGACTTTTAAAACGCTGAAGACCAACTTCACGTAGCGTATCCACCTGTGTTCTCGCATTTTAAATAACGTACAGCCGCGTCTATTACGTTCCACGAACGAAAAGTTAACGTGCTCCTGAATTTTAAACAACTTGTGGAAGTAGCGACATGAAGAGAAAACAGTTTGCTGTTTCTTCGTCATAAAACAGCGCTGTCATATGATTAGATCGTGTTTTTTTCGCAAATGTTTGAGACTTTATTTAAAATCGGAAATCTGCTTAAATTTGACCAATTTGGTGTTTTGTTTTTGAAGTGAGAAATCACTATAAACTTTCCTTATGTACTTACTAAATGGTTTTTTTTTTATTTTATTTTTTTCTCTATCTTGATCAGTAAGGAAAGTATGAATATGATTTACTGTATTTAAACTGCTTTTGAATTGAAGATAGTTATAGTAAAAAATAAACCAGTATTAGCTTTTATTTTTATTTAGAATTACATTAACCAGAACTTAATATACTTAAATTATTACGTGCTAACTAAATTGAGCAACAAAATAGGAAATTATTTTATTCTTAAGTTTTAATTTGCCGATTATAGGACTTTGAGAGAACGTATGAAAGCTATGACTCTGAAATTAATAATTATGAATCATTCTAATGTATGAATTTGAAGAGAACATATATAGCAGTATACAGTTATTAAACAATATATTAAATTAGTCAACATATTATTAGTTTAATTAAAAGTTATTAAACAGGACAATATGTATAGAACAGTATAAAATGCTTTATTGATTCTTCCTTACAAATTAACATGAAATATGTATATATCAGTACGTTTAACTAATACTTACAACAGAATTATTGTAAATATACCGAAATAAGACATTTTTCTATAATATATTTTTTGAAATAAAATATATTATAGAAAAGTGTATATTATAAAACTATATATTGTTAAAGTTATTCATATATTGAAACTTCACAGCCAGAATTATGTTCATTAGTGTATGGCATCTGGTATCCTCAACAATAGTTCTTTACATAATATATCTAATAATAATGTTTTAGAAAGAAGTACACTATTAGAATTAAATTATTTACATAGTTAATTTCAAATAAAATTCTAAATAATTACTTATAAAGTAAAATACATACTATACTCATTTGAGAAATTCGTCCTTCAGATTTATAAAATATTTCAAAGACTATTACACAAAATTATTTCATATTAAAATAAAACAAGTTCTAAATTTTATCTAACATTGTATATAATTTTCTCTAATTAATAACAAATAACTTATAATTAATGATCGTTCTTTTTTCCGGCATTAATCTAAAAAACTAAAAACGGAAGTAAGAAACGAAAATTCGTTATCGGAAAATGCCTTACTTTACATATAAAATTCAACAATAAGCTTATCTTTATCTAGTATATTCAGACAAAGTTTTCTATTCCGAAAGTCGATGAAATCTTTTTAAAATTTTCACTTAAAAAAAATACTTATCATCTACTCATATCCGGACACGGATTACTTTGTAATAATTAAGTTAATTCTACCGCGCGACTCGCTGCATGAAATTAGAGCTGCTCAAATATTAAAATTATCACTACGAAGATATACTGACGGCAAGACTTGATCAAATAGAAGCGAAAAAAATCATGCTCATAAATATTTTAAATTTCCAGTCAAGTGAGTCCTTTTTGGAAGATTAAATTAGCTTTTCCGAGGAACATAAGCATGAATCCAAGATATAATAATTGCTCAAAAGTCATTCATTATTCAGACCTCATGGACAAGAAACATACTGTTGGATGGTTATCAAATAAAATTGAATTAACTCGCAGTATTACCTTCCCGACTTTTAAAACGCTGAAGACCAAGTTCACGTACTGTATCCACCTGTGTTGTCGCATTTTAAATAACGTACGGCAGCGTCTGTTACGTTCCACGAACGAAAATTTAGTGTGCTCTTGAATTTTAAATAACTAATGGAAGTAGCGACATGAAGAGAAAACAGTTTTTCTGTTTCTTCGTCATAAACTAGCGTTGTCGTAGGATTAGATCGTGTTTTCTTCGCAAATGTTTTGAGAATTTATTTAAAATCGGAAATCTGCTATACTCCTTAAAATAATAAATTCCACCAATTTGGTATTTTTTTTTTGTAGTGATAAATCACTGGGAACTTTTCTTATGTACTACCTTTTTTTCTTACTTACTAAATGGGGTTTTTTCTTTTATTTTTCCGGTATCTTGATCAATAAATACAGCATGAATATGTTTTACTGTATTTAAACTGCTTTTGAACTGAAGATTGATATATAAAAAATAAAGCAGTATTACCTTTTATTTTTTCACAACTATACTGTTTACTCTGTCAAACATTCCAAAGGTTTGTAACAGAGAAAGTATCAAATATAATATTTTGTTACAGTCTAAATATTTCAATATTTACAATTATTTTGGCATCATTATTAGAAGAATGTTAGCACGTCCGTCATAATCAAGCCAAGTTTCCTTGTGCAGTGTCTTTTGACAAAATTAAGTATTTATTTTAGGCTATTTATTATGTCAAATTTATGGATTATCTATTAAGAATCTACATTAAAGGCCTCTACTAATATAGGATATATTTCTCTATCCAGTGGTCATTTTGTTTTACCGTGTGGTACTACAAAATATAGTGGCTTTATTATTAATCGGCAAATATGGATATTAAAAATTTTTTTTTAAATATATATATATATATATATATATAACATTTATTCGTTAAATACTTTATTTAATCACCTTTCTTATAATATATACCAATTATTAATAAATTAATAAAAGCTTCAGTTTTATTCGTTAGAACCAGAATAATTTTCGAAGAACATTATACTTTTTTATTTTAAACCCTCTGACTTGCAATAAATTACATTGTTGCGCTAAAATCTACAGATATTTCGTTATCTGCAATATTTATGTTGCAATACTATTGATATTGCAAAAATTATAACCGCTTTAAATTTCCAACTTTTTATTACATTGAACTCAGTGAACCACGCTCCATGCTACAAGAACAGAAGAATAAGTTCTTCATTAAAATTACGTTGCATCAAAGCAATAATATATAACATGAAGATTTTTATACAGGATTCTAGGAAAATATCTGGCCAAATTTTAAAGTGTGGTAAAGAAAACCAAAAAAGTAATTTTTGTCATAGAATGTATGTCTGAAAATGCTAAGAAATCAAAATGTTAAAAGTGAAATGAAAAAACGCTAAAGGAAATGTATCAAAACACAAAAAGGCTCATCAAAAATAACAAAAGGTGTTTAATGCCTGTTGTTTTTAGAACGATGCTCTAGCGAGTGGTTGTTAATAAGAATACAAGCATAATCACTGAAGCAATTTATCTCATAGGTAATTATTTCTTAAAATGCTTAGTGATACATGGCGAAAAATCATGTGTAGTTTGGGAAGGGATATTACAAGTGATCGTGTGATCTTACATTGAAATTTATTACCTTTTGTAATTATATAATTATTTGTATGTAAAAATATTTTTTTTCTATTTCTTTCAGTTTTTTTACGCAATTTTGTAATGTGTCCAGTAATTTTAGAGTACCTTTTCAATTGTTACACTTTCTAACTTTGATGTTTTAACCCAACAAGGGGTATTAATCTTAACAATAAACCTATTTCCCAATTTTGGTTATGATTAAGAAAGAAATTAATTTTTTTTTAAATTAATTTCTACTACTTTTTTAAGTAATGCAAAAATCTCATAGGAAATATAATTTACGTGATTATTTGTTACTTACCAAATCACAATCCTTTAAGTGCTTCAATTGGTAGCCAGTATTTTTGTAACTGTCGGATAAATATAATCAATGCAGCAGTTACAAAATATTTTCCTCAAAATTGTGTAAGGTGGCTTTAGTATTTTCATTTCGAAACATTTATCATTCATATTGCACATTATTCGACTTATATAATTTTCCATTTCGACATATTAATGTACCTCGCCTAGAAATTTAATATTTCTCATTGGCATTCAATCTCATTCAGTTTTTCACATCGAAACACACATAGGATAAGACTCCATAACGAATTTTAAATATTTAAAAGAAGTATAAGGACACTAAAAAAAGAATTGCAAATAATCTTCAGAATTCATATGCATTTCAGTACAATAAGGAAATTATAAACATTTTTTAACAAAATACAAACTCATCATCACCATTCAAGACAGCTCAGTGTGAGCCAAGACCTTGTGTTTTGTTTTCCTTGTTATCCACATGACCTTGTGTTTGTATTTTGTTTAAAAAAAAAAAACTTTCCAGATTTTTTTGTTTTTGTTTTTGTTTTAAGATTTAAACAAATTCGTCCAAATGTTTTCGTTTTGTTTTAAGGTTTAAGCAAATTCGTCCAAACTTTTTCGTTTTTATTTTAAGGTTTAAACAATTTTTTTCAGCGTCCTCTATCCAATGAAGTCTGGGCGTTTCCTTTTCCTGGTGATAGCTAGTGTATACAAAATTCATACGAACTACCTGTCATTCATATGAAACATGCGCAACACAATTGAAGCGACTCAGTTTAATCACATGAAGAATTTTTGAATCTTCGAATATACCTCACATACCATTTCTTTTCAATTCGTCCAAAAATAATTCTTAAGACCCTGTATCGTATTATGCATCTATTTTATTATTAAAATATATATTACTCATAGGTTTAATATTTGCATATACGAATTAATCAATTCAATTCTTTACAATATCTACTTTCCTATTGAATAACAAAAATTTTATTCCCACCTTTTTAAATAAATTCTTTCAAAGAAACTAAAAAAAATCTAGCAATCATTTGTCATCTATTTGCTCTTCTTTAAACTTGAAATAATTCAGTAAGCAAGAATTGAGTTTTTCTTAAACGCAGACTAATTTTCGTTTAAAAAGAAACATTTATGCAAAGAAATCGTTTTAGAAAAAAAAAAAAAAGAGCTAAAATAACACGGATGAAAAATATTTTTTCTTCGAGTATAATTGCAAGAATATTCGAAAAATGCTTATAATAACAAGATATGTTTTTTTTTCTCTCAGTCTTTAAAATTTCTTTTGACCTCATATTATCTTACTTGAAAAATGAGAAACGACAGTTTTTTTTTTTTTATTTTAAAAGAAAACTATTATTTTAATTATTTTTTATCAAAGAAAAGTGTTCTATGCAAAAAAAAGAACAAAATGTAACCTCAGAAATAGTTTTACATTTTTTTTTAGTATTTGTCTTATTATAAGAAATTATTTATTTTAAAATATATTTTATAAATTCATAGAAATAGTAAAAATTCCTTATTATTAGCTGTGTACTTTTCTTTGGCAATATTAAAATCAGTTATCAAAGTACAAATATCTTCAAAATTTGTCTATTATTTATATTTTTGATTCTTATATGCAAACAGAAATTATAAAAAGGATCATTGTCTATTTTAATCCTTTAAAAAATGTATCATTGACAAGGAATTATTGAATTTTTATACTGAATTTCTTTTGAAAATTTTTTTCGCTAAATGATTTGTTTAGTGAATTTCACAATATAATTGTTTACTTACTCAAATGACTCGATGAATTCCCGGATGTTCCATTATATCTCTTTTAGAACAAATCCAGCGCTTGCACAGAATGTGTATCCTACAATGGATCCCTGCTCATTTGGATTTGGGATTTAATGAAATTGTAGATTCTTTGGCGAAGAAGGCCAGAAATTTGGATCAGACTGCCATTCCTACTTCCCTTGCAGATACAAATGCCTTGACAAAATCTAAACTTATTATTCCTTCTAAGATCAAAACTGAACAACCAAATTACAGAACTAAATCTCGACAAAAAAACAGCTGTTACTCTCCCAAGGTTAAGGAAGAAGCACCACGAAATTATAAAAATTTCTGCTGATGGCGTTAAAAAATATCAAAAATGTGGACACTGCCCTGATGTCGAGCTTACTCGTCATCATGTCTTTGATTGTCCAGCTGTTGCAGTCACCATGCATTGTTTGGACCATTCTTCGGAAGAGGATTTTTACTCCGAGCTGGCAATCAACATAGCCAATATTATTCGGGAGCACTACGATATTTGATTTCCTTGTACTCTTCAGGGGATACGACAACAACAACAACAATTCCTCGATATTTGTATTTACTTCGCAATAGAATTTCTTGAACCCATCAATGTATTTTTGCTTTGAAAAATGAATCATTGAATTTCTCTATAAATTTCGTAAAGAAATATTAGGATTATTCACAGTGAAAAACTTTTGTATTTGATAATGAGGTATCTCCATAAACAATTATGGCCGCAATATTCTTTTCACATGTTTCGAGTCCCGGCATTGCCATGGATGTTTATAGTGGTTCGGAATCCACTTTAAACCGTAGGTCCCGGTCCTAAAAGGTTCGTAGGGCGTTGCAGGGCATTGTTTCTCCGCGTCCGTGGCTTATCTTCAAGTTACACGCCCCCCTGGGTCATGCAAAGTGAGTACGTCTGTGCAGCTCTTTCCTTAAGGCATCCAAGACCAAGCTGTCTAAGTGTTTGAGAGCTGCATTAGAACAAAATATATATATATATTCTTTTCACACAAGTAGATCTTAAAATAATTTAGTCAATTCTTGAATAAATTTTAAGTTTTCTTTCTTGAATAAAAGTGAATTTTTTTCAGAATGAAACAAAAAATTAGTTTACTTCGAAATAAAATTTTGTGTCATGTACTACTGGGTTTTTTTTGTTTTTTTTCGTATTTTATTAAGTGTCAAAGTAGTTATTAGTTTAAATTCTATCAGATAGGTTCGATACAACTGCGGTTTTAAAAATTAGAGTTATAAAATAGAAAATATTTAGAAGGAAAAGAATCATTTTTGATCATTAGATTGCGTGAGAAAAGTCCGTTAGCTTATGGCATTAAATCAATAAAAATTGCATCAAATAATTTCAAGTGGAAAAGAATCACAGATAATGGCGCTTTGGATTGTAGCTCATCGGGGTGCCAAGAAGAAAGTTTAACTTTAAATAAAAAAATATTAAATTAAATTTTATTTGTTTAAAATAGAATTTTAACTTAATTGCTGAGTTTTTTCTAATTTGTTTTCTTTTTGTTGATCAAGTAAAGCAAGATTTTGTTAATTATGAGTATGAAATAATTGAGAAATGCGGTTTAAAAATTGCATCGATCAATCGGTCGCAGAATTCAATCGATAGAAATTATGAAATATCTACATAGATGATAATAACTGCTATCAATTCTATATCATAATTATGAAATAATTACAATCGATATTCCTTTATTTTTGTTTTAGTTTGTTGAATACTTTTCTTTAATTTTAATATTTATTTTGTTATTATTTCAATTTATGTATTTTAATGTTTATTTTATCATTTATTATTTGTCTTTACATTTCGTTTTATTTTCACTGTCAAATATACCCCGGAGTTGTCAGTGTTTCAAAAGATATAAATTATTAAAATTTGATAATTTTTAATTAGCGAAAAATTAATTGCAAAAGTAAAATTAGATATTTATTATTTCTAATGAGAAAAGCAGAAGCTTTGGAAAAACACTTTCTAATCAAGTACATTTTTTATTATTTAAAATTCGTTAATTACAAAGGCCCTCATAACAAATTAAAATGCAACAGTCAATTCTGAAAGTCTTCCTAGAAGATATTAGCATTTCATCGTCCACCTGGAATAATTTAAATTCAAGCTGAAAATTATCCAGAATGTTTCTTTTTTTGGGAAAAATTTATTTTTTTAAAAAATAAAATTTACCAAATTATTCATCAAGTATAATAATGAATATGTAGTAGTTATTATCATCGGTATAGATTTTAGAATTGATAGTAATTATCTCATAATTTCAATCGAATTTACCCATAGTTAACAAAATCGCATTTTATTTCAACAAAAAGAAGAAAAAATTAAAAAAAAGAATCAACAATGAAATTTAAATTCTCTTTCAAACAAACTTTATTTTAGTGTTGTTTTTTTTTTAACTTTTTTTTATTGAAAGTTAAATTTTCCTCTTGGTACCCCAATATGTGGGCAATTATTCTAAAAACCTGAAAATAAGTTTTAAGCTTTCTAATAAACTTTATTAAAATTTTTCAAAAAAAACGTTCGTGACACATTTTTTGCTCATTTTAAGTCCTCTGATCCTTTTTATGTGTCTGTCACATTTACTCAAGACGAATGTTCCAGAAATGGTATCCATTTTAAATTAGGGAAACAAATCGAAAAGGTGAAAAGATCGCTCTTTGTCCCATCGAAGCACGCGAAAGCACCATTTGTCATCCGAGTGAAAGGGACAGCGACATCCAAAATGGTTTTGTGTCATTCGTCTTACTCTGCGCCGCCCATTAAATTTGATCTACTAAATTATTGCTGCTCTCCATTTCGAAATGTGTTCTCTTGTAACCACTCGCCACAGCGCATTAATATTAAACAATAATTAAACCCACTACTGCCATAATTTGTCTAATCTAAATAAGTGAAGATGTTTGGCAATTTTCCGTGTGTTGCACCTACCTGGTGATTCGCTTTGTTAGTGAAATATATGCTGCAAGTGTCAGTAACTTGTGCACCTTGTCTTGTGGTAACAAAATTATTGATTATGTTAAAACTAGTATAGCTTCTGTCATGTATGACGGATTTTTTTTTCTTTTTAATTCAAATGCGAAATGTGTTAATCCTTTATTTTTATTTTATGTTATCGTTTGTATAATAATTTTCTATTTTGATACTTTTTAGGTTCATGGACTAGGTCTAGATGTTACTGTCAACCAAGTGTTATGAAAATCAGAGTATAAAACTAGTATAGCCTGTCATGTATGACGGGTTTTTTTTAATATTCAAATGAGAAAGGTATAAATTATTTATTTTTATTTTCTGTTTTCGTTTGCATAATAATTTTCTATTTTAATATTTTTTGGGTTCATGGATTTGGTCTAGATGTTGCTGTCAACCAAGTGTTATGAGAAACAGACAACAACATTTTTAATATGTATTGAGTTTGTATTTCATTTTATGTATTTAAATGTTTATTATTACATCTACCTGGTGATTCGTTTTGTTAGTAAAATATATGCTACAAGTGTCAGTAACTTATACACCCTGTCTTGTGGTAACAAAAATTATTGATTATGTATAAACTAGTATAGCTTCTGTCATGTATGGTGGAGTTTTATTTTTTAATTCTAAATGTGTTAATTCAAATGCAAATGTGTATTTTTTAATTCAAATGCAAAATGTGATAATCCTTTATTTTTATTTTCTGTTATTGTTTGTATAATAATTTTCTATTTTAATATTTTTTGGGTTCATGGACTTGGTGTAGATGCTGCTGTCAACTAAGTGGGATGCGAAACAAACAAAAGCAACCATTTTAATATTTATTTTGTTTTTATTTTATTTTATGTATTTAAATGTTTATTTTATTTTTATGTACAGGGTGATTATAATTAAAGTTCCACTTTCAAAATGCTGTAAAAAAAGAACCACTCTCCACAATGAGTTCAAATTTGAAATGAAGATACTTGAAGAAAGGGGAAACGATACGGCATCACCAAATGTTACAAATTGCATTAATAGATGACGCTGCAAGCGGTATAAAGAAAGTTAAAAAATTATCTGCAAGTCATTCAACAGTTGTGACACTGATAGTGGAAAGTCCATCCACCACGAGAAGGTCATACCGAATTGGATGGAAAAAATCGGTACAACATTTTTTGGAACTTTTTTTTGCTGTCATACCGTTTCCTCCTTCTGCAAATATCGTCAGTTCAAATTTGAACTCATTGTGCCGAGTGGTTCTTTTTTTAATATAGCTCACACCCTCCCTATATATATCTTGTTCAAATTTTCAATCGTTAATAAAATACTTTTTATTCATCCACTCAAGTTCAAATAAATTTTTTTTTTTTTTGAACTTGTAGTGGATGACACTGGATGTTAATACAGTTTTTTCAAATATTAACTCATTAATTAAATTTAATTAATTAATTTTAGTTTTATATGGGAGAAATATTCATATATTCACGCTGCTCTTTCTTCTCATTTGCTCATCATTAATTAATTAATAATCTCTCTTTTCTTATAACTAAGTATTAATTAATTAATGATTATTAATTATTTTATTCATTCAATTATTAATTATTTTTATTCGTTTAATTATTAATTATTATTATTTTATTATCAAATATTTTTATTATTCATTTAATACATATTATTCAATTTTTAAAATAATGTAACTACAAATTGGCAATAATATAAAAAAATCATCTGATTTTAATTTATTCATTTAATTATTAATTATTTTTATTTTATTATCAAATATTTTTATTATTCATTTAATATATATTATTCAATTTTAAAAATAATGTAACTACAAATTGGTAATAATATAAAAAAATCCTCCGATTTTAATTTAGCTTATTTTTCTAGATATTATTATTCTTAATTTTTTACGTTTGAAATTTGAAACGATCGTGTTTGAGTATTCTTGCTAATGTATTCTATATTTTTTAATTTTAAATGATCAAAAAGTTTTTAATTAAATTTGAAATTTAGCCTAACTTTGCTTTTATTATATTTGCTTTTATTATTTTTGCTTTTATTATTTTGCTGTAATTCGAGATTGCTGTTCTTTTTTTTTTTCAATTCCTTCTATTAGCTCATACTCTCCCTATATATATCCTGTTCAAATTTCCAATCGTTCATAAAATACTTTTTATACATCCACTCAAGTTCAGATACATTTTTTTGAACATGTAGTTGATGACACTTGATGTTAATACAGTTTTTTAAAATATTAATTCAGTAATTAAATTTAATTACTCAATTTAAGTTTTTTTCAGATTTAAGTTGCATATATCTACCAATAAATGGCGCCAGATAAATTAAAAAAATCAATGAAAATTATTTATAAAGGACTTTCTGCAATATAGTGGGAAAAAAAAAAGAAGGAATTGACTTTAAAGATTTTTTTTTTATATTACTTGTTTTTTAAGATTGTTGTTATGGGTTTTGTTCTTATATTAAATTCTAAATTTTATTGGTAAACTATATATCTGCCCATCCGATTACAGTAGTGCTTATTTTAAACCCTATAACCTTGAATAAATTACATTGTTGTGTTAAAATCTAGATATCTTCCTTTATCTGCTATACTTATGTTGCAGTACACTTGATATTCAAATGTTGATATTGCCCCTGATATTTTCTCTAATTAATATCAAATATCTTATAATTAATGAAAAAGGTTTTTTTTCGCGCTGTTCTAAAAGACTAAAAAAAGGAAGCATGAAATGAAAATTCATTATCGAAAAAATGGCATACATTACAAATAAAATCCAATAATAAACTTATCCTTATTTAGTATATTAAGACTAAGTTTTGTATTACGAAAGTCGATGAAATCTTTTAAAAATTATCACTTAAAAAAATTGCTTATCATCTACCCATATTCGGAGACGGATTACTTCAAAATAATTAAGTTAATTCTACCGCAGGACTCACTGTATGAAATTAGAACTGCGCAAATATTAGAATTGTCGCTACGAGGATACAGTGACGGTAAGACTTGAACAAAGAGAAGCAAAAAAAGCACGCTCATAAATACTTTAAATTTCCAGTCAGGTGAGTCCTTTATGGAAGATTAAATTAGCTTTTCCGAGGAACATAAGCATGAATCCAAGATATAATAATTGCTTAAAAGTCATTCATTATTCAGACCCCATGGACAAGAACCATAATGTTGGATGGTAATAAAATAAAATTGAATTAACTCGGAGTAATACCTTCCTGACTTTTAAAATGCTGAAGTTCACGTACCGTATCCACATGTGTTCTCGCATTTTAAATAACGTACAGCAGCGTCTATTACGTTCCACGAACGAAAAGTTAGCGTGCTCCTGAATTTTAAATAATTTATGGGAGTAGCGACATGAAGAGAAAACAGTTTGCTGTTTCTTCGTCATAAAACAGCGCTGTCATATGATTAGATCGTGTTTTTTTCGCAAATGTTTGAGACTTTATTTAAAATCGGAAATCTGCTTAAATTTCACCAATTTGGTATTTTGTTTTTGAAGTGAGAAATCATTATAAACTTTCCTTATGTACTTACTAAATGGTTTTTTTTTTTTTATTTTTATTTTTTTTTTCTCTGTCTTGATCAGTAAGGAAAGTATGAATATGATTTACTGTATTTAAACTGCTTTTGAATTGAATATTGTTATAGTAAAAAATAAACCAGTATTAGCTTTTATTTTAATTTAGTATTAAATTAACCAGAACTTGATATACTTAAATTATCACGTGCTAACTAAATTGAGCACCAAAATAGAAAATTCTTTTATTCTTAAGTTTTAATTTGCCGATTATAGGACTTTGAGATAACGTATGAAAGCTATGACTCTGAAATTAATAATTATGAATCATTCTAATGTATGAATTTTAAGAGAAACATATATACCAGTATACAGTTATTAAACAATATATTAAATTAGTCAACATATTATTAGTTTAACTAAAAGTTATTAAACATTACAATATGTATAGAGCAGTATAAAATGTTTTATTGATTCTTCCTTACAAATTAACATGAAATATGTATATATCAGTACGTTTAACTAATACTTACAACAGAATCATTGTAAATATACCGAAATAAGACATTTTTCTATAATATATTTTTTGAAATAAAATATATTATAGAAAAGTGTATATTATAAAACTATATATTGTTAAAGTTATTCATATATTGAAACTTTACAACCAGAATTATGTTCATTAGTGTATGGCATCTGGTATCCTCAACAATAGTTCTTTACATAATATATCTAATAATAATGTTTTAGAAAGAAGTACACTATTAGAATTAAATTATTTACATAGTTAAATTCAAATAAAATTTTAAATAATTATTTATAAAGTAAAATACATACTATACTCATTTGAGAAATTCGTCCTCCAGATTTATTAAATATTTCAAAGACTATTACACAAAATTATTTCATATTAAAATAAAACAAGTTCTAAATTTTATTTAACATTGTATATAATTTTCTCTAATTAATAACAAATAACTTATAATCAATGATCGTTCTTTTTCCGGCATTAATCTAAAAAACTAAAAAAGGAAGTAAGAAATGAAAATTCGTTATCGGAAAATGCCTTACTTTACATATAAAATTCAACAATAAGCTTATCTTTATCTAGTATATTCAGACAAAGTTTTCTATTCCGAAAGTCGATGAAATCCTCTTAAAATTTTCACTTAAAAAATTGCTTATCATCTACCCATATCCGGACACGGATTACTTCGAAATAATTTAGTTAATTCTACCGCACGACTCTCTGCATGAAATTAGAACTTCTCAAATATTAAAATTGTCACTAGGAAGATACACTGATGGCAAGACTTGATTAAATAGAAGCAAAAAAAAGCATGTCATAAATGCTTTAAATTTCCAGTCAGGTATTTTTTTTTTTTTTTTTTTTTTTTTTGGAAAATTAAATTAACTTTTCGGAGGAACATAAGCATGAATCCAAGATATAATAATTGCTTAAAAGTCATTAATTATTCAAAACTCATGGACAAGAAATAGTGTTGGATGGTTATAAAATAAAATTGAATTAACTCGGAGTAATACCTTCCTGACTTTTAAAACGCTGAAGTTCACTTACCGTATCCACCTGTGTTCTCGCATTTTAAATAACGTACAGTAGCGTCTGTTACGTTCTACGAACGAAAAATTAACGTGCTCCTGAATTTTAAATAACTTATGGAAGTAGCGACATGAAGAGAAAACAGTTTGCTGTTTCTTCGTCATAAAATAGCTGCTGTCATAAGATTAGATCGTGTTTTCTTCGGAAATATTTTGAGACTTTATTTAAAATCGGAAATCTGCTGCACCCTTTAAAATAATAAATTTAAAAATAATAAATAAAGTGATAAATCACTGGGAACTTTTCTTATGTACTTACTAAATATTTTCTTCTGTATCTTGATCAATAAAGACAGCATGAATATGTTTTACTCTATTTAAACTGCTTTTGAATTGAAGATTGATATAGAAAAAATAAACCAGTATTATCATTTATTTTTTCACTATTATATTATTTACTATCACAAATATTTCATATATATATATTTTAATGCAGCTGGCAAACTACTTATACAGCTGTCTTGGATGCCTAAAGGCTCCTTCCCACCGAAGCGAGAGACATGAAGATTGAAGCGGCAAGCGAGAAAATTTTTCAACCGCTTCACAGCGAAACGCCAGAAATAGCGTTACGCCTAGTGAAGTTCCGCTTCGAGTTGAAAGTTGGTCAACTAGAAGCGGTGGATTGCAAACCGGTTTCAGGCGAACGTGGTGAGGCTAGTGATTGGTCAAATCTTGTCGCTTAAATCTTCTCACCTCAGTGGGCACGAGCCTTTAAGGCAAGCGCTGCACAGACGTTACTCACTTTGCGTTACACAGGGGAAGCGTGTAACTTGAAGATAAGCCACGGACGTGGAGTAGAAATACCCCCGCATACTTACTTATACTATAAAAAGTATCAAATGTAATATTTCAGGGCAGTTTGAATATTTTAATATTTACAATTACTTGGCATCATAATTAAAAGAATGTTAGCATTTTGGTGATAATCAAGCAATAAATTTTCTTGGTATCATAGTTACCGATAAATTTTCTTTCTGGGTCAAATTTCTAAGAAAGATAACATCAATCTGAGTTTTCTTGTGTAGCGTCTTTTGACAATATTAAGTATGTATTTTAAGCTGCTAATTAGGTTAAATATATGTATTATCTATTTAGAATATTTAGAATCTATATTAAAGTCTTCAACTAGTATAATGGTTAGATACAACTGTATCTATAATTATATATCACTATATTTATCCTGTGAACATTTTATTTTACGGCGGGGTACCACAAAATATAGTGGCCTTATTATGAATCGGCAAATATTGATTTTAAGAACTGTTTTTTAATTATATATACATATATATTATATAAATATTTATAGGTTAAATTCTTCATTTAATCATCTCTCTAATCATATGTATATCACTTATTATTAAATTAATAACAACTTACGTTTTATCAGTTAGAACCAGGATAATTTTTGAAAAACGGGATCCTATTTTATTTTAAATCCTCTAACCTTGCACTAAATTATATTGTTGTGCTAAAAGCTATATATACTCCTTTATCTGCAATATTTATGTTGCAATACTCTTGATAATTTCTTGAAACCAGGATAATTTTTGGAAAACGTGACCCTTTTTTATTTTAAACAGTTTAACCTCCCAATAAAATATATTGTTGTTTTAAAAATTATATATCGTCCTTTATCTGCTGTCTAATTAATATGAAATAATTTATAATTAATGAAACAATTAAATTAATGAAATAATTTATATTTAATTTTCGCGTTGTTCTACAAAACTAAAAAACTAACTAAAACTAAACCGAAAAATTTCTTAGTTTACTAATAAAATCCAACAATAAGCCTATCTTCATCTAGTATATTCAGACAAAGTTTTCTATTCCGAAAGTCGATGAAATCTTTTAAAATTTTCACTTAAAAAATTGCTTACCATCTACCCATATCCGGACACGGATTACTTCGAAATAATTTAGTTCATTCTATCCCACGACTCGCTGCATGAAATTAGAACTACTCAAATATTAAAATTGTCACTGTGAAGATACACTGACGGCATGACTTGATCACATAGAAGCAAAAAAAAAGGCATGCTCATAATTGTTTTAAATTTCCAGTCAGGTGAGTCCTTTTTGGAAGATTAAATTAGCTTTTCCGAGGAACATAAGCATGAATCCAAGATGTAATAATTGCTTAAAAGTCATTCATTATTCAGACCTCATGGACAAGAAACATAGTGTTGGATGGTTATAAAATAAAATTGAATTAACTCGGAGTAATACTTTCCTGACTTTTAAAACGCTGAAGTTCACGTACCGTATCGACATGTGTTCTCGCATTTTAAATAGCGCACTGCGTTTATTACGTTCCACGAACGAAAAGTTAGCGTGCTCCTGAATTTTAAATAATTATAGAAGTAGCGACATGAAGAGAAAACAGTTTGCTGTTTCTTCGTCATAAAATAGCGCTGTCATAGGATTAGATCGTGTTTTCTTCGCAAATGTTTTGAGATTTAATTTAAAATCGGAAATAGCTACACCCCTTAAAATAATAAATTTCACCAACTCGGTATTTTGTTTTTGAACTGATAAATCACTGGGAACTTTCCTCATGTACGTTCTAAATGTTTTTTTTTTATCTTGATCAATAAAGACAGCATGAATATGTTTTACTCTATTTAAACTGCTTTTAAATTGAAGAAAGATTGTTATAGAAAAAATTAACATGTATTCGCTTTCATGTTTTCACTATTATACTATTTACTATCACATTTCAAAGATTTATAAGATAAAAAGTATCAAATATAATCATCTTCTGTGACAGTTTGAATATTTCAAGATTTACTATTAATTTGGCATCATAATTAGAAGAATATTAGTATATTCAAGCAATAAGGTTTCTATATAAGTATATATATAATATAAGGATATATATATATATATATATATAACATATATTTTCTTTAATCTCGTTAGAAAGGTGGCACTTCGTACTAAAATAATTCTTTTTCTGTTTTGTTTGGTCCATTCAGTTTATATATGTTCGGTACATAATGTTTATATATTATATAAGCATTTATTGGTTAAATTCATTATTTAATTACATTTCTATTAATATATATCACTTATTAATAAATTAATAAAAGCTTACGTTTTATTCGTTACAATCAGAATAATTTTTGAAAAACGTGATCCTTTTTTATTTTAAACCCTCCAACCTTGCAATAAATTCTATTGTTGTGTTAAAATTTATATACCTTCCTTTATCAGCTAAAGTATTTATGTTGCAATACTCTTGATATTTTTTAATGATAAAAAATTGGCATCTACTGAAAATCGACTACTAGAGTTTTTGCAAATAGAGACCATTCTATCAAATAACTTATAATTAATGGAACAGGTTTTTTCCACGTTGTTCTAAAAAACTAAAAAGAGGAAGCATGAAATGAAAATTCTTTACCAAAAAATGGCTTACTGGTTTAAAAAAAAGAGCAAAAAATGTTTTACATTACTAATAAAATCCAAAAATAAGCTTATCCTTATTTAGTACATTCAGACAAAGTTTTGTATTCCGAAAGTTGATGAATTCTTTTAAAAATTATCACTTAAAAAAATTGCTTACCATCTACCCATATCCGGACACTGATTACTTCGAAATAATTTAGTTAATTCACAAAGAAGATATACTGACAGTAAGACTTCACCAAATACCAGCAAAAAAAAAGCACGCTCATAAATGCTTTAAATTTCCAGTCAGGTGAGTCCTTTTTGGAAGATTAAATTAGCTTTTCCGAGGAACATAAGCATGAATCCAAGATATAATAATTGCTTAAAAGTCATTTATTATTCAGACCCCATGGACAACAAACATAGTGTTGGATGGTTATAAAATAAAATTGAATTAACTCGGAGTAATATCTTCCTGACTTTTAAAATGCTGAAGACCAAGTTCACGTAGCATATCCACCTGTGTTCTCGCATTTTAAATAACGTACAGCGGCTTCTATTACGTTCCACGAACGAAAATTTAGCTTGCTCCTGAATTTTAAATAACTTATGGAAGTAGCGACATGAAGAGAAAACAGTTTGCAGTTTCTTCGTCATAAAATAGCGCTGTCATAGGATTAGATCATGTTTTATTCGCAAATGTTTTGAGATTTTATTTAAAATCGGATATCTGCTACATCCCTTAAAATAATAAATTTCACACACTTGTTTTTGAAGTGATAAATCACTGGGAACTTTTCTTATGTACTTACTAAATGTTTTTTTTTCTTTTATTTTTTCTCTATCTTATCTCATTTCTTTATTAGTATGAAGGAATTTAAAATATTAGGACGAAATGGAAGTGAAGTATTTGATTTATAAATTTAATTTTTTCCCAGGGACTAAACACTTCATTTTAAAATATTACATTATTGTATTATAAGATTAAAGTATTATTAAAATATATAATACTCATAGATTTAATATTTACATAGACGGATTAATCAATCCAATTCTTTAAGATATCTACTTTCTTATTGAATAAAAGTTCTTTATTCTCCCTTTTTTTCCTTAAATTCTTTCAAAAGAAGTAAAAAAATCCAGCAATCATTTGTCATCTATTTGCTCTTCTTTTAACTTGAAATAATTCAGTAAGCAAGAATTGAGTTTTTCTTAAACACAGACTAATTTTCGTTTGAAAAAAAAACATTTATGCAAAGAAATCGTTTTAGAAAAAAAAAAGAGTTAAAATAACACAGATGAAAAATATTTTTTCTTCGAGTATAATTGCAAGAATATTCGAAAAATGCTTATAATAACAAGATATGTGTTTTTTTTTCTCAGTCTTTAAAATTTCTTTTGACCTCATATTATCTTACTTGAAAGATGAGGAACGACAGTTTTTCTTTTTATTTTAAAAGAAAACTATTATTTTAATTATTTTTTATCAAAGGAAATTATTCTATGCAAAAAAAAGAACAAACTGTAACCTCAGTAATAGTTTTATATATTTTTTTAATATTTGTCTTAATGTAAGAAATTATTTATTTTAAAATATTTTTTATAAATTCATGGAAATATTAAAATTCCATATTATTAGATTTGTAATTTTCTTTGGTAATACTAAAAGCAAGTTATCACACTATAAATATCTTCAAAATTTGTCTATTATTTATATGTTTCATTGTTATATGCAGATAGAAATTAAAAAATTAAGCATTGTCTATTTTAATCATTTTAAAAATTTACCATTCACAAGGAATTATTGAATTTTTTATACTGAATTCCGTTTGAAATTTTTTTTCGATAAATAATTTGTTTAGTGAATTTCTCAATATAATGGTTTATTCACTCAAAGACTCGATGAATTCCCGGATGTTCCAATATATCTCTTTTAGAACAAATCCACTGCTTGCACAGAATGTGTATCCTACAATGGATCCCTGCTCATTTGGATTTGGAATTTAATGAAATTGTAGATTCTTTGGCGAAGAAGGCCAGAAATCTGGATCAGACTGCCATTCCCACTTCCCTTGCAGATACAAATGCCTTGACAACATCTAAACTTATTATCTAAACTTATTAACTTATTAACCTAAGATCAAAACGAAACCCCAAATTACAGAACTAAATGTCGACAGAAAAACAGATGTTACTCTCCCAAGATTAAGGAAGAAGCCTCACGAAATTATAAAAATTTCTGCTGATGGCGTTAAAAAATATGAAAAATGTGGACACTGCCCTGATATCGATCGTACTCATCATCATGTCTTTGATTGTCTAGCTGTTGCAGTCACCATGCATTGTTTGGGCCATCCCTCGGAATAGGATTTATACTCCAAGCTGGCAATCAACATAGCCAATATTATTCGGGAACACTACGATATTTGATTTTCTTGTACTCTTCAGGGGATACGACAACAACAACAACAATTCCTCGATGTTTGTATTTACTTCGCAATAGAATTTCTTGAACTTAATAAATGTATTTATTTACTTCGAAAAATGAAACATTGAATTTCTCAACAAATTTCGTAAAGAAATATTAAGATTATTCACAGTGAAAAACTTTTATATTTGAAAAAGAGCTATTTTCATAAACAATTATGGGCGCAATATTCTATTCATATTTAGTCAATTCTTGGATAAATTTTAAGTTTTCTTTCTTGAATAAAAGTGAAAATTTTTCAGAATGAAACAAAACAATTAGTTTACTTAGAAATAAAATTTTGTGTCATGTACTACTGTTTTTTTTTTTTTTTTTTTTTTTATGTTTTATTAAGTGTCAAAGTAGCAATTAATTTAAATTCTATCAGATAGGTTCGATACAAATGCGGTTTTAAAAATTAGAGTTCTAAAATAGAAAATATTTAGAAGGAAAAGAATCCTTTTTGGTCATTAGATTGCGTGAGAAAAGTCCGTTAATTTACTGCATTAAATCAAGAAAAATTGCATCAAATAATTTCAAGTGGAAAAGAATCACAGATAATGGCTTTGGATTGTACCAAGAAGAAAATTTAACTTTAAATAAAAAAACACTAAAATAAATTTTGTTTGTTTGAAAAAGAATTTAAATTTCATTGTTGATTCTTTTTTTTTTTTTTTTTTTTTTGATTTGGTAAAGGGTTATTTTGTTAATTATGAGTGAAATAGATAGAAATTATGAGATAATTACTACAAATTCTAATATTTATATCGATGATAATAACTACTATCGATTTTATATCGTTATTACGATATATAATTACTATCAATAATCCTTTATTTTTGTTTTCTGTTTTCGTTTGTGTAATGCTTTTTTAATTTTAATATTTATTTTGTTATTATTTTCCTTCTATGTATTTTAATGTTTATTTTGTTTTATTTTCACTGGCAAATATACCTGGCGTTGTCAGTGTTTCAAAAGATATGTTATTAAAGTTCTATAATTTTTAATTAGCGAAAAATTAATTGCAAAAGTAAAACTAAATGTTTAAAAAAATTATTTTTAAATTCTTATTATACGTAACGAGTAACGCAGAAGCTTTAAAAAAACGTTTTCTAATCAAGTAGCTTTTTATTATTTAAAATTCGTTAATTACAAAGACTCTCATAACAAATTAAAATGCAACAGTCAATTCCGGAAGTCGTCTTCTTAGAAGACATTAACATTTCATCATCCACCTGCAGTAATCGAAATTCAAGCTGGAAATTACCCAGAATGTTTCTTATTCGGGAAAAATTAATTTTTTTAATTCCTACTATCAGCTCACACTTTCCCTATATACATCTTGTTCAAATTTCCAATCATTAATAAAATACTTTTTATTCATCCACTCAAGTTCAAATACATTTTTTTAAACTTGCAGTGGATGGCACTTGAGGTTAATACCGTTTTTTCAAATATTAATTCATTAATTAAATTTAATTAATTAATTTTAGTTTTATATAAGAGACCAAAAAATTCTCTTATATATGATATTTAGTAGGATATAAATTTAGGAATAAATACCGTCAGTGGCGAAGCGTGTAGATCGCTGGAAAAAAAAAATGTTCAGATTCTTTTTTCATTCTGGGTTCTAGTCTGAGTCAAGGAGGGAACAAAATGGAAAATGAAACATGTGAATAAATTAGTGAGAGAGATGGAAAGTGTGTATGTGAGAGAGAGAAAGTGTGTGAGAGAGAGAGATGATTTTTTTAACTTAAAAAAATGAATGAAAATTATTTATAAAGGACTTTCTGCAATGTAGTGAAAAAAAAAAGTAGAAATTGACTTTAATTTTTTTTATATATTACTTGTTGCTTTTGTGTACAAGTTCAAACTTTAGATTCAAAGTTATATATTGTTTCATAATACCCATAATTTTCCTAATTAATTAAAGGGAGTTCTTAGTATTGTTTTACTTAATAATTGAATTTCATGAACATAAAAAAATACAGAAAAGGAAAATTGTTGAGGCATGAATGTGTTTCTAATGCGAAAATCAACCGTTTTTCTCATAATTTACCAAAATAAATCAAATTTACCTAAACAAATCAATAAAATTCACCAAATTATTCGTCAGGCACAATTCTGAATATGTGGGCAGTCATTCTAAAAACCTGCAAATAAGTTTTAAGCTTTCTAATAAATTTTATTAAATTTTTCAAAAACATTGAAACACATTTTCGTGACACATTTTTGTTCATTTCAAGTCCTCTGATCCTTTTTATGTGTCTGTCACATTCACGCAAGACGAATGTTCCAGAAATGGTATCCATTTTAAATTAGGGAAACAAATCGAAAAGGTGAAAAGATCGCTCTTTGTCCCATCGAAGCACGCGAAAGCACCATTTGTCATCCGAGAGAAAGGGACAGCGACATCCAAAATGGTTTTGTGTCATTTGTCTTACTTTGCGCCGCCCATTAAATTTGATCTACTAAATTATTGCTGCTCTCCATTTCGAAATGTGTTCTCTTGTAACCACTCACCACAGCGCATTAATATTAAACAATAATTAAAGCCACTACTGCCATAATTTGTCTAATCTGAATAAGTGAAGATGTTTGGCAATTTTCCGTGTGTTGCACCTACCTGGTGATTCGCTTTGTTAGTAAGATATATATGCTGCAAGTGTCAGCAACTTGTGCACCTTGTCTTGTGGTAACAAAAATTATTGATTATGTTAAAACTAGTATAGCTTCTGTCATGTATGGCGGATTTTTTTTTCTTTTTAATTCAAATGCAAAATGTGTTAATCCTTTATTTTTATTTTATGTTAATCCATATCTTAACATCGTAATTTAAAACAAGACAAATAATGATTTTGCACAGTAATATATTTGCCTTTATTTAAGCAATGGGGGTTTTTTAAATCCTTTAAACGGTTTATTAGCAGCAGCTATATGCTTTCCAATTTCAACTAAAATTTTATTACTTTAAAATATAAATTTAATATTCAAAGTTTCTGATACTTATGTTTCCTTTTCAGTCCATTTTTGCATAAATTTTACTATACTAAATATTTCCATTTAATATTTTGTATGAAAGTAAGGCTTATTTAATACGCTAAAATTTGGTTTGGTTTGTCGCTCTACTGTCATTTTTGCACACTTTAGGCGAATTAGACTGCCATCTACAATTTAACGAGGATTCCGAACCACTCACAAACATCCAGCCACCGCCAGGATTCAAACATTAATGGTTCGAATTCTGTGGTACAAATGGTAAAAGCGCTAGCCAGTCGGCCAACAGGCCACTGATAAAGTTTAAGGCATGATAAAGCATATGCAAATAAAATTTTTTCACACATCAATTAATGGGTTTCATAGTATAACATTTAAATTAAATTTTAAAAACTAGATGAAAAGTTAAAATTTTATTTACATTAGTTTCAATCAAAATCTGCATGCTCAGAACCAACAAAAACCGAAAGATTATTTTAAAGCCACCGTGACAAATGACTTTTAAAAATTAATTTTATAAAAGTGTTTTTGCCTTTTGAATGTTGATGAATAGGATTTCAGTATGATATGGCACCAGCTCATTACTTTAATTAACTAAAAATATTTAACTAATTCTTTAAACTCATTAGTTAACTAGTTGAATTATAAATTTAACTTTTTCCAGAAACTAGAAATTTCATTTTAAAATATTACATTATCGTATTATACTATTTTATTATTATTAAAATATATATTACTCATAGGTTTAATATTTGCATATACGGATTACTTAATTTAATTCTTTAAAATATATACTTTTCTATTGAATAAAAAAATTTTATTCTCACTTTTTTCCTTAAATTCTTTCAAAAGAAATTTAAAAAAATCTAGCAATCATTTGTCATATATTTGCTCTTCTTTAAACTTGAAATGATTCAGTAAGCAAGAATTGAGTTTTTTTTAAACGCAGACTAATTTTCTTTTGAAAAGAAAACCATTTATGCAAAGAAATCGTTGTAGAAAAAACCAGCTAAAATAACACGGATGAAAAATATTTTTTTCGAATATAATTGTAAGAATATTCGAAAAATGCTTATAATAACAAGATGTGCATTTTTTTTCTGAGTCTTTAAAATTTCTTTTGACCTCATATTATCTTACTTGAAAAATGAGAAACGACAGTTTTTCTTTTTGTTTTAAAAGAAAACTATTATTTTAATTATTTTTTATCAAAGGAAAGTACTCTATGCAAAAAAAAGAACAAAATGTAACCTCAGAAATAGGTTTTTATATATTATATTATTTTAGTATTTTTCTTATTACAAGATATGATTTATTTTAAAATATTTTTTATAAATTCATGAAATAGTAAAATTCCATATTATTAGTTCTGTAATTTTGTTTGGCAATGTTAAAAACAAACTATCACAGTATAAATATCTTCAAAATTTGTCTATTATTTATATGTTTGATTCTTATATGCAGATAGAAATCATAAAAATAAGCATTGTCTATTTTAACCATTTAAAAAAACTTACCATTCAAATGGAATTATTGAATGTTTTATACTGAATTCCTCTTGAAATTTTTTTCGATAAATAATTTGTTTAGTGAATTTCACAATATAATGGTTTATTCACTCAAAGACTCGGTGAATTCCCGGATGTTCCAATATATCACTTTTAGAACAAATCCATCGCTTACACAGAATGTGAACAATGATCGCTGCTCAATTGGATTTGGTGGATTTAGAATTTAATGAAATTGCAAATTCTTTGGCGAAGAAGGCCAGAAGTCTGGATCAGACTGCCATTCCTACTTCCCTTGCAGCTGCAGATGCCTTGACAAAATCTAAACTTATGATTCCTTCTAAGCTCAAAACTAAACACCAAATTTCAGAACTAAATGTCGTCAATTCAAAAACAGTTTAAATACAGTAAAATATATTCATGCTTTCTTTACTGATCAAGATAGAGAAAAAGATAAAAGAAAAAAAAACATTTAGTAAGTACATAAGGAAAGTTTATAGTGATTTCTCACTTCAAAAACAAAACACCAAGTTGGTGAAATTTAAGCAGATTTCCGATTTTAAATAAAGTCTCAAACATTTGCGAAGAAAACACGATCTAATTCTATGGCAGCACTATTTTATGACGAAGAAACAGAAAATTGTTTTCTCTTCATGTTGCTACTTCCATAAATTATTTAAAATTCAAGAGCACACTAACTTTTCGTTCGTGGACCGTAATAGACGCTGCTGTACATTATTTAAAATGCGAGAACACAGGTGGATACGGTACGTGAACTTGGTATTCCAGCGTTTTAAAAGTCAGGAAGGTATTACTCCGAGTTAATTCAATTTTATTTTATTATCATCCAACGCTATGTTTCTTGTCCATGAGGTCTGAATAATGAATGACTTTTAAGCAATTATTATATATTGGATTCATGCTTATGTTCCTCGGAAGAGCTAATTTAATCTTTCGAAAAGGACTCATCTGACTGGAAATTTAAAGCATTTATGAGCATGCTTTTTTTTGCTTCTATTTGATCAAGTCTTACCGTCAGTGTATCTTCACAGTGACAATTTTAATATTTGAGAAGTTCTAATGTCATGCAGCGAGTCCTGCGGTAGAATTTACTTAATTATTTTGAAGTAATCCGTGTCTGGATATGGGTAGATGGTAAGCAATTTTTTTAAGGAATAATTTTTAAAAGATTCCATCGACTTTCGGAATACAAAACTTTGTCTGAATACACTAAACAAGGATAAGTTTATTGTTGGATTTTATTTGTAAGGTAAGCCATCTTTCGGTAAGGAAGTTTCATTTCTTACTTCTTTTTTAGTTTTTTAGAAAAATGTCGGAAAAAAGAACGGTTCATTAATTATAAGATATTTGTTATTAATTAGAGAAAATTAAATGCAATGTTAGATAAAATTTAGAACTTGTTTTATTTTAATATGAAATAATTTTGTGTAATAGTCTGAAATATTTAATAAGTCTGAGAGAAGAATTTTTCAAATGAGTGTGAATGTATTTCGCTTTGTAACTAATTAATCAGGATTTCATTTGAAATTAATTATGTAAATATTTTAGACGTCTAATTATAATAATGTACTCCTTTCGAAATTATTATTATTATTAGATAAATTATTTAAGGAACTGTTGTCGAGAAAGCTAGATGCCATACACTAATGAATATGATTCTGTGATTTGAAGTATCAATATGTTGAATAAATTTAGCAATATATAATTTTATTTTAACTATATAATTGACTATTTTAATAGTGCCAAAAGACGCTACACAAGGAGCAATTTTTTTAAGTGATAATTTTTAAAAGATTTCATCGACTTTCTGAATGTAAAACTTTGTCTGAATATATTAAACAAGGATAAGTTTATTGTTGGATTTTATTTGTAATGAAAGGCATTTTTCGTTAATGAATTTTCATTTCATATTTTCTTTTTTAGTTTTTTAGAACAAAGCGAAAAAACAACCTGTTTCATTAATTATAAGATATTTGATATTAATTAGAGAAAATATCAAGAGCAATATCAATATTGCAATATCAAGAGTATTGCAACATAAATATAGCAGATAAAGGAAGATATATAGATTTTAACGCAACAATATAATTTATTGCAAGGTTGGAGTGTTTAAAATAAAAAAGGATCACGTTTTTCAAAAATTATCCTGCTTCTAACGAATAAAACGTAAACATTTATTTAAGTGATTTTAAGTGATATATATTACTAGAAATGTGATTAAATAAAGAATTTAAAAAATAAATATTTATATACAATATATATAGATAAAATTAAAAGAGTTTTTAAAATCCATATTTGCCGATTCATAATAGGACCACTATATTTTGTGCTACCAAGAAAATTTATTGCTTGTTTATCATTGACACACTAAACTAAAATTTTTTCCAAATATGATGTCAAATTAATTGTAAATTTTGAAATATTCAGACTGTCATAAAAATTATATTTGATATTTTTTATATTATAAAATCTTCGAAATATTTGAGTTTAAATATTATAATAGTGAAAAAATAAATGATAATACCGCTTTATTTTTTCAATAACAATCTTCAATTCAAAAGCAGTTTAAATACAATAAATATTATTCATACTGTCTTTATTGATCAAGATGTAGAAAAAATTAAAGGAAAAAAAATTATGAAGTAAATTGAGAAAGTTCAGTGATTTATAACTTCAAAAACAAAATATCTAGTTTCGTGAAATTTATCATTTTAAGGGATGTAGCAGATTTCCCATTTTAAATAAAGCCCCAAACATTTGCGAATAAAACTCGATCTAATCCTATGACAGCACTATTTTATGACAAAGAAACCGCAAACTGTTTTCTCTTCATGTCGCTACTTCCATAAATTATTTAAAATTCAGCAGCAGGCTAACTTTTCGTTCGTGGAACGTAATAGACGCTGCTGTACGTTATTTAAAATGCGAGAACACAGGTAGATACAGTTAAGCAGTTTTTTTAAGTCATAATTTTTAAAGATTTCATCGACTTTCGGAATACAAAATTTTGTTTGAATATACTAAATGAAGATAAGCTTATTGTTGGATTTAATTTGTAATGTAAGCTATTTTTCGAGCATGAATTTTCATTTCATATTTTCTTTTTTAGTTTTTTAGGACAAAGCGAAAAAAAACCTGTTTCATTAATTATAAGATATTTTATATCAATTAGAGAAAATATCGAGAGCAATATCAATATTGCAATATCAAGAGTATTGCAACATAAATATAGCAGATAAAGGTAGATATATAGATTTAACACAACAATATAATTTATTGCAAGGTTATAGGGTTTAAAAATAAAAAAAAAATCACGTTTTTCAAAAAATTATCCTGGTTCTAACGAGTAAAACGTCAGGTTTTATTGATTTATTAATAATGATATATATTACTAGAAAGGTGATTAAATAAAGAATTTAACGAATAAATGTTATATATATATATAAAAAGGTCTAAAAGGTCTTAAGAATCCATATTTTCCTATTTATAATAAGACCACTATATTTTGTGGTAACACGCACTAAAGCAAAATGCCCACTGGATATAATGATATATAAATACAGATACAGAAGTACCCATTTTACTAGTACAAGACTTTAATATTGTTTCTAAATAGATAATGCATAGATTTGGCATAATTAACAACCTACAGTACATACTTAATTTTGCCAATATAGTCATTTTAACTTTCTTAGAAATTTGCCCCAGAGGGAAAAATTATCGGTAATTATGGTATCAAGAAAATTTATCACTTGATTATCACAGAAATGTTAACATTCTTCTAACTATGATGCCAAAGTTATTGTAAATCTTGTAATATTCAAACTGTCATAAAAGATTACATTTGATACTTTTTATACTATAAATCTTTGGAACTTTTGACAAAGTAAATAGCATAATAGTGACAAATTAAAAGCTAATACTGGTTTATTTTTTTCAATAACAACATACAATTCACAAGCTGTTTAAATACAGAAAAACATATTCATGCTGTCTTTATTGATCAAGATACAGAAAAAATAAAATAAAAAAAAAAATATTTAGTAAGTACAAAATAAATGTTCCCAGTGATCACTTCAAAAAAAAATAACAAGTTGGTGAAATTTATTATTTTAATTAGTATAGCAGATTTCCGATTTTAAATAAATTCTCAAAACATTTGGAAAGAAAACACGATCTTATCCTATGACAGCTCTATTTTATGACGAAGAAACAGCAAACTGTTTTCTCTTCATGTCGCTATTTCCATGAATTATTTAAAATTCAAGAGCGCGCTAACTTTTCGTTCGTGGAACGTAATAGAAGCTGCTGTACGTTATTTAAAATGCGAGAAAACAGGGGGATACAGTACGTGAACCTGGTCTTCACCGTTTTGAAAGTCAGGAAGGTAATATTCCGAGTTAATTCAATTTTATTTTATAACCATCCAACACTATGTTTCTTGTCCATGAGGTCTGAATAATGAATGACTTTAAAGCAATTATTATATCTTGGATCCATGCTTATGTTCCACGGAAAAGCTAATTTCATCTTCCAAAAAGGACTCACCTGACTGGAAATTTAAAGCATTTATGAGCATGCTTTTTTTTGCTTCTATTTGATCAAGTCTTGCCGTCAGTGTATCTTCATAGTGACAATTTTAATATTTGAGCAGTTCTAATTTCATGCAGCGAATCGTGTGGTAGAATGAACTAAATTATTTCGAAGTAATCCGCGTCCGGATATGGGTAGATGGTGAGCAATTTTTTTAAGTGATAATTTTAAAAAGATTTCATAGACTTTCGGAATAGAAAACTTTGTTTGAATATACTAAATGAGGATAAGTTTATTGTTGGATTTTGTTTGTAATGTAAGCCCTTTTTTGATAAAGAATTTTCATTTCATGCTTCCTTTTTTGGTATTTTAGAACAATGTCGGAAAAAAGAACGGTTCATTAATTATAAGTTATTTGTTATTAATTAGAGAAAATTAAATGCAATGTTAGATAAAATTTAGAACTTGTTTTATTTTAATATGTTTGTTGTTGTTGTTTCTTATCCCACTTGGCTGGCCAAGCCCACGAGCCCATATGGACACATGATTGAAGGGGAAGGAAGCAGCTTCTGTTGTGATGGAGCACCCGTAGGTAGAAGCCTGACTTTTGCTCCGTGAGAAGACCGGGACCTACGGCTTAAAGTGGATTCCGAACCACTACAAACATCCATGGCACCGCCGGGATTCGAACCCGAAACCTGGGGCACCGAGCGCCAGTTATTTTAATATGAAATAATTTTATGTAATAGTCTTTGAAATATTTAATAAATCTGAAGGATGAATTTTTAAGAATTTTTTAAGGTTATAGGGTTTAAAATAAGCACTATTGTAATCGGATGGGCCGATATATAGTTTACCAATAAAATTTAGAATTTAATATAAGAACAAAATGCATAACAGCAATCTTAAAAAACAAGTAATATAAAAAAAAAAATCTTTAAAGTCAATTCCTTCTTTTTTTTTTTCACTATATTGCAGAAAGTTTTTTATAAATAATTTTCATTTATTTTTTTAATTTATCTGCCGCCATCTATTGGTAGATATATGCAACTTAAATCTGAAAAAAACTTAAATTGAGTAATTAAATTTAATTACTAAATTAATATTTGAAAAAACTGTATTAACATCAAGTGCTTCAACTACATGTTCAGAAAAATGTATCTGAACATGAGTGGATGAATAAAAAGTATTTTTTAACGATTGGAAATTTGAAAAAGATATATATAGGGAGAGTATGAGCTAATAGAAGGAATTGAAAAAAGAAAAGAACAGCAATCTCGAATTACAGCAAAATAATAAAAGCAAAAATAATAAAAGCAAATATAATAAAAGCAAATACATACGATAAAAATAATAAAAGCAAATATGTTAGGCTAAATTTCAAATTTAATAAAAAACTTTTTGATCATTTAAAATTAAAAAATATAGAATACATTAGCAAGAATCAAACGTAAAAAACGTAGTTTCAAATTTCAAACGTAAAAAATTAAGAATAATAATATCTAGAAAAATAAGCTAAATTAAAATCAGAGGATTTTTTTATATTATTACCCATTTTAGTTACATTATCTTTAAAATTGAACAATATATATTAAATGAATAATAAAAATATTTGATAATAAAATAAAAATAATTAATAATTAAATGAATAAATTAAAATCAGATGATTTTTTATATTATTGCCAATTTGTAGTTACGTTATTTTAAAAATTGAATAATATATATTAAATGAATAATAAAAATATTTGATAATAAAATAATAATAATTAATAATTAAACGAATAAAACTAATTAATAATTGAATGAATAAAATAATTAATAATCATTAATTAATTAATACTTAGTTATAAGAAAAAAGAGATTATTAACTAATTATTAATTAATTAATGATGAGCAAATGAGAAGAAAGAGCAGCGTGAATATATGAATATTTCTCCCACATAAAACTAAAATTAATTAACTAAATTTAATTAATGATTTAATATTTGAAAAAACTGTATTAACACCCAGTGTCATCCACTACAAGTTCAAAAAAAAATTTATTTGAACTTGAGTGGATGAATAAAAAGTATTTTATTAACGATTGAAAATTTGAACAAGATATATATAGGGAGGGTGTGAGCTAATTTAAAAAAAGAACCACTCGGCACAATCAGTTCAAATTTGAACTGACGATATTTGCAGAAGGAGGAAACGGTATGACAGCAAAAAAAAGTTCCAAAAAATGTTGTACCAATTTTTTCCATCCAATTCGGTATGACCTTCTCGTGGTGGATGGACTTTCCACTATCAGTGTCACAACGGTTGAATGACTTGCAAATACTTTTTTAACTTTGTTTATACCGCTTACAGCGTCATCTATTAAAGCACTTTGTAACATTTGTTGATTGCGTATCGTTTCCTCTTTCTTCAAGTATCTTCATTTCAAATTTGAATTCATTGTGACGAGTGGTTCTTTTTTTACAGCATTTTGTAAGGGGGACTTTAATTATAATCACCCTGTACATAAAAATAAAATAAACATTTAAATACTTAAAATAAAATAAAAACAAAATAAATATTAAAATGGTTGCTTTTGTTTGTTTCTCATCCCACTTGGTTGACAGCAACATCTACACCAAGTCCATGTACCCAAAAAATATTAAAATAGAAAATTGTTATACAAACAATAACAGAAAATAAAAAAAAAAAAAAAGGATTAACCCATTTTGCATTTGAATTAAAAAATAAAATTCCACCATACATGACAGAAGCTATACTAGTTTTAACATAATCAATAATTTTTGTTACCACAAGACAAGGTGCACAAGTTACTGACACTTGCAGCATATATTTTACTAACAAAGCGAATCACCAGGTAGATGCAATAAGAAACATTTAAAAACATAAAATAAAGTAAAAACAAAATAAATATTAAAAATGTCATTGTCTGTTTCTCATCCCACTTGGTCGACAGCAACATCTTGACCAAGTTCATGAGCCCAAAAAATATTAAAATAGAAAACTATTATACAAACGAAAACAGAAAATAAAAATGACGAATTAACACATTTTGCATTTGAATAAAAAGGACAAAAAAATCCGTCATATATGACGAGACTATACAAGTTATAACATGATCAATAATTATAGTTATCACAAGACCAGGTGCATAAGTTACTGATTCTTGCAGCATATATTTTATTAACAAAACGAATCAGCAGGTAAATGCAACAATAAACAATTAAATATATAAAATTAAGTCAAAACAAAATAAATATTTAAATGCTGTTGTTGTCTCTTTCTCATCCCACTGGGGTGACAGCAACATCTACAGCAACAAGTTCATGAGCTCCAAAAATATTAAAATACAAAATTATTATACAAACGAAAACAGAAAATAACAAGAAATATAAAAAAAAAAAAAAAAAAAAAACCTTTTAAAGTCAATTCCTAGTTTTTTTTTTTCACTATATTACAGACAGTCCTTTATAAATAATTTTCACACATTTTTTTTAAGTTTATCTGGCGCCAACTATTGGTAGATATATTCAGCTTAAATCTAAAAAAAAAACTAAACTTAATTAATTAAATTGAATTACTGAATTAATATTTGAAAAGAACTGTATTAACATCAAGTATCATCCCCTACAAGTTAAAAAAAATGTATTTGAACATGAGTGGATGAATAAAAAGTATTTTATTAACGAGTGAAAATTTGAAGACGATATATATAGGGAGAATGTGAGCTAATAGAAGGAATTGAAAAATAAAGGATTAATACATTTCGCATTTAAATTAAAAAGAAAAAAATCCGCCATACATGACAGACTATACTAACATAAGTTTAACATAATCAACAATCATTGTTACCACAAGACAAGGTGCACAAGTTACTGACACTTGCAGCATATATTTCACTAACAAAACGAATCACCAGGTAGGTGCAACACACGGAAAATTGCCAAACATCTTCACTTATTTAGATTAGACAAATTATGGCAGTAGTGGGTTTAATTATTGTTTAATATTAATGCGCTGTGTGAGTGGTTACAAGACAACACATTTCGAAATGGAGAGCAGCAATAATTTAGTAGATCAAATTTAATGGGCGGCGCAGAGTAAGACGAATGACACAAAACCATTTTGGATGTCGCTGTCCCTTCCACTCGGATGACAAATGGTGCTTTCGCGTGCTTCGATGGGACAAAGAGCGATCTTTTCACCTTTTCGATTTGTTTCCCTAATTTAAAATGGATACCATTTCTGGAACATTCGTCTTGCGTAAATGTGACAGACACATAAAAAGGATCAGAGGACTTTAAATGAGCAAAAAATGTGTCACGAACGTTTTTTGAAAAATTTTAATAAAATTTATTAAAAAGCTTAAAACTTATTTTCAGGTTTTTAGAATAATTGCCCACATATTGGGGTACCAAGAAGAAAATTTAACTTTAAATAAAAAAAAACAATTAATAAAAAACACTAAAATAAATTTTGTTTGTTTAAAATAGAATTTAAATTTCATTGTTGATTCTTTTTAAAAATTTTTTTTTTCTTTTTGTTGAATTAAAAAGCGATTTTGTTAATTATAGATAAATTCGATTGAAATTATGAGATAATTACTATCGATTCTAATATCTATACCGATGATAATAACTACTACATATTTATTATTGTGCTTGATGAATAATTTGGTAAATTTTATTTATAAAAAAAATAAATTTTTCCCGAATGTAGTAGGGGAAATTCTGGATAATTTTCAGCTTAAATTTAGATGACTTCAGGTGGACGATGAAATATTAATGTCTTCTAGGAAGACTTTCGGAATTGACTGTTGCATTTTAATTTGTTATGCGAGTCTTTGTAATTAAAGAATTTTAAATAAGAAAAAGCTACTTGATTAGAAAGTTTTTTTCTAAAGCTTCTGCTTTACTCGTGAGGAATAATAAATATTTAAAAATAATTTTTTTAAATATCTAATTTTACTTTTGCAATTAATTTTTCACTAGTTAGGAGTTATCGAATTTTAATAAATTATATCTGTTGAAACACTGACAACCGCCGGATATATTTGTCAGTGAAAATAAAACAAAATGTAAAGCCAAATAATAATAATCATAAAATAAACATTAAAATACATAAAATGAAATAATAACAAAATAAATATTAAAATTTAAAAAAAATATTATACAAACGAAAACAAAAAAACAAAAATAAAGAAATATCGATAGTAATTATATCATGATTACGATACAGAATTGATGTTAGTTATAATCATCGATATAGATATTAGAATCGATAGCAATTATTTCATAATTTTTATCGATTTGATTCATAATTAACAAAATTCCGCCTTACTAGATTAACAAAAGAAAAATTTTTTAAAAAAGAATCAACAATGACATATAAATTTTAGTTTAAATAAATAAAATTTATTTTAGTGTTCTTTTATTCAAAGTAAAATTTTCTTCTTGATACACCATTCAGCTACAATCCAAAGCGTCATTATCTGTGATTCTTTTCTACTTGAAATTATTTGATGCAATTTTTATTGATTTAATGCAGTAAACTAAATGATTTTTCTCACGCAATCTAACGATCAAAAATGATTCTTTTCCTTCTAAATATTTTCTATTTTATAACTCTAAACTTTTAAACCGCATTTGTATCGAACCTATCTTATAGAATTTAAAATAATTACAGCTTTGACACTTAATAAAATACAAACACAAAAAAAAAAACCCTTTAGTACATGACACAAAATTTTATTTCAACGTAAACTAAGTTTTTTTTCATTCTGAAAAATTTTCACTTTTATTCAGGAAAGAACACTTGAAATTTATTCAAGGATTGACTAAATTATTTTAAGATCTACTTGTGTGAAAAGAATATTGCGCCCATAATTGTTTATGGAGATACCTCATTTTCAAATACAAAAGTTTTTCACTGTGAATAATCCTAATATTTCTTTACGAAATTTGTTGAGAAATTCAATGTTTCATTTTTCGAAGTAAATAAATACATTTATTAAGTTCAAGAAATTCTATTGCGAAGTAAATACAAACACCGAGGAATTGTTGTTGTTGTTGTCGTATCCCCTGAAGAGTACAAGAAAATCAAATATCGTAGTGTTCCCGAATAATATTGGCTATGTTGATTGCCAGCTTGGAGTATAAATCCTATTCCGAGGGATGGCCCAAACAATGCATGGTGACTGCAACAGCTAGACAATCAAAGACATGATGATGAGTACGATCGATATCAGGGCAGTGTCCACATTTTTCATATTTTTTAACGCCATCAGCAGAAATTTTTATAATTTCGTGATGCTTCTTCCTTAATCTTGGGAAAGTAACAGCTGTTACTGATTGTTATAGTAAAAAATAAACCAGTATTAGCTTTTATTTTTATTTAGAATTACATTAACCAGAACTTAATATACTTAAATTATTACGTGTCAACTAAATTGAGAACAAAATAGGAAATTCTTTTATTCTTAAGTTTTAATTTGCCGATTATAGGACTTTGAAAGAAAGTATGAAAGCTATGACTCTGAAATTAATAATTATGAATCATTCAAATGTATGAATTTGACGAGAAACATATATAGCAGTATACAGTTATTAAACAATATTTTAAATTAGTCATCATATTATTAGTTTAACTAAAAGTTATCAAACAGAACTATATTTATAGGACAGTATAAAATGTATTATTGATTCTACCTTACAAATTAGCATGAAACATGTACATATCAGTACGCTTAACTAATACTTACAACAGAATTATTGTAAATATACTGAAATAAAACACTTTTCTGTAATATATTTTTTGAAATAACTAATTATAAAACTACATATTGTTAAATTTATTCATATATTGAAAATTCACAACCAGAATTATGTTCATTAGTGTATGATATCTGGTATATTTAACAGTAGTTCTTTACATAATATATCTAATAAAAATATTTTAGAAAGAAGTACACTATTAGAATTAAAATATTTACATAGTTAATTTCAAATAAAATTTTAATTAATTTGTTATAGAGTAAAATACATTCTATACTCATTTGAGAAATTCTTCCTTCAGATTTATTAAATATTTCAAAAACTATTACACAAAATTATTTCATATTAAAATAAAACAAGTTCCTAATTTTATCTAACGTTGTATATAATTTTCTTTAATTAATAACAAATAATTAATGACCGTTCTGTTTTCCGACATTGTTCTAAAAAACTAAAAACGGAAGTATGAAATGAAAATTCGTTATCGGAAAATGCCTTACTTTACAAATAAAATTCAACAATAAGCTTATCTTTATCTAGTATATTCAGACAAAGTTTTCTATTCCGAAAGTCAATGAAATCTTTTAAAAATTTTCACTTAAAAAAATTGCTTATCATCTACCCATATTCGGACACGGATTACTTCGAAATAATTAAGTTAATTCCACCGCACGACTCGCTGCATGAAATTAGAACTGCTTAGATATTAAATTGTCACTGTGAAGATACACTGACGGTAAGACTTGATCAAATAGAAGCAAAAAAAAGCATGCTCATAAATGCTTTAAATTTCCAGTCAGGTGAGTCCTTTTTGGAAGATTAAATTAGCTGTTCCGAGGAACATAAGCATGAATCCAAGATATAATATTGCTTAAAAGTCATTAATTATTCATTATGGACAAGAAATAGTGTGGGATGGTTATAAAATAAAATTGAATTAACTCGGAGTAATACCTTTCTGACTTTTAAAACGCTGAAGACCAAGTTCACGTACCGTATCCACCTGTGTTCTCGCATTTTAATTAACTTACAGCGGCGTCTATTATGTTCCACGAACGAAACGTTAGCGTCTTTCAGAATTTTAAATAATTTATGGAAGTAGCGACATGAAGAGAAAACAGTTTGCTGTTTCTTCGTCATAAAATAGTGCTGTCATAGGATTATATTGTGTTTTCCTCGCAAATGTTTTGAGATTTTATTTAAAATCGGAAATCTGCTACACCTTAAAATAATAAGTTTCACGAACTTGGTATTTTGTTTTTGAAATGATAAATTACTGGAGACTTTCCTTTTGTATTTACTAGATGTTTTTTTTTTCTTATGGTTTATTTTTTGTATCTTTATCAATAATGACAACGTGAATATGTTTTACTGTATTTAAACTGCTTTTAAATTGAAGAAAGTTTGTTATAAAATAATGAACTACTATTAGCTTTTATTTTTTTACTATTATACCATTTACTATCCCAAATATTTCGAAGATTCATAATATAAAAATATCAAATATAATTTTTATGACAGTTTGAATATTTCAAGATTTACAATTAATTTGGCAACCTAGTTGGATAGTATGTCGATAGTTGTCGAAAGTTGTATAGTATGTAGATGATAATCAAACAATAAATTTTCTTGGTACCACAAAATATAGTGGCCTTATTATGAATCGACAAATATGGATTTTAAAAATTTTTTAATTATATATATATATATATATATACACATTTAATGGTTAAATTCTTTATTTAATCCCATTTCTAGTAATATATATCACTTTTTAATAAAAACTTAAGTTTTATACGTTAGAACCAGGATAATTTTTGAAAAACGGGTTCGTTTATTATTTAAAACACGCTAACATCGCAATAAATTATTTTATGCTGTTAAAATCTGTATATCTTACTTTATCTGCTATATTTATGTTGCAATATTTTTTATGTTGCAATATTGATATTGCTCTTGATATTTTCTCTAATTAATATCAAATAACTTATAATTAATGAACAGGTGTTTTTCGCGTTGTTCTAAAAAAATTAGAAAAGGAAATATGAAATGAAAATTCATTATGTTCTCGATTCGTTAAAATTCGTTATTGTGTTCTCGAATTTAAATAACTTACAGCAGCGTCTATTACGTTCCACGAACGAAAAGTTAGCGTGCTCCTGAATTTTAAATAACTTATGGAAGTAGCGACATGAAAAGAAAACAGTTTGCTGTTTCTTCGTCATCAAAACAGCGCAGTCATAGCATTAGATCGTGTTTTCTTCGCAAATGTTTGGGACTTTATTTTCAATCGAAAATCTGCTACGCCCCTTAAAATAATAAATTTCACAAACTTGGTAATTTTTTTTGAAGTGATAAATCACTTTGAACTTTTCTTTTGTACTTATTAAATGTTTTTTTTTATTTTATTTTTTCTGTATCTTGATCAAGAAAGACAGCATGAAAATGTTTTACAGTATTTAAACTGCTTGTGAATTGAAGATTGATATATAAAAAATAAACCAATTTTAGCTTTTATTTTGTCACTATTATGCTATTTACTCTGTCAAAAGTTCCAAAGATTTATAATATAAAAAGTATCAAATGTAATCTTTTATGACAGTTTGAATATTACAAGATTTACAATAACTTTGGCATCATAGTTAGAAGAATGTTAGCATTTCGGTGATAATCAAGCGATAAATTTTCTTGATACCACAGTTACCAATAATTTTTCCCACTGGGGCAAATTTCTAAGAAAGTTAAAATGACTATATTGACAATATTAAGTATGTACTGTAGGTTGCTAATTATGTTAAATCTATGCATTATCTATTTAAAAGCTATATTTAAAGTCTTGTACTAGTGAAATTTTTATTTCTGTATATATAGTTATATATCATTATATCCAGTGGCCATTTTGCTTTAGCGCGTGGTACCACAAAATATAATGGTCTCGTTATAAATGGGAAAATATGGATTCTTAAGACCTTTCATATATATGTATAACATTTATTCGTTAAATTCTTTATTTAATCACCTTGCTAGCAATATATATCACTTATTAATAAATTTAATAAAAACTTAACTTTCTTTTGTTAGAACCAGGATAATTTTCGAAAAACATGATCCTTTTTTATTTTAAACCCTCTAACGTTGCGATAAATTATATCATTGTGTTAAAATCTACAGATTTTCCTTAGTCTGCTATATTTATGTTGCAGTACTCTTCATATTGCAACATTGATATTGATTTTGATATTTCCTCTAATTAATATCAAATAACTTATAATTAATGAAACAAGTTTTTTTCGCGTAGTTCTAAAAATCTAAAAAAGAAAATATGGAATGAAAATTCATTACCGAAAAATTTCTTAGGTTACTAATAAAATCCAACAATAATCTTATCTTTATCTAGTACATTCAGACAAAGTTTTCTATTCCGAAAATCAATGATATCTTTTAAAAATTATCACTTAAAAAATTTGCTTACCATCTATCCATATCCGGACACGGATTACTTCGAAATAATTTAGTTAATTCTGCCGCACGACTCGTTGCATGAAATTAGAACTACTCAAATATTAAAATTGTCACTGTGAAGATACACTGACGGCAAGACTAGATCAAATAGAAGAAAACAAGCATGCTTATAAATGCTTTTGGAAGATTAAATTAGCCTTTCCGAAAGACATAAGCGTGAATCCAAGATATAATAATTGCTTAAAAGTCATTCATTATTCAAACCTCATGGGCAAGAAACGTAATGTTGGATGGTTATAAAATAAAATTTAATTCACTCGGAGTAATACATTCCTGACTTTTAAAATGCTAGCAGACCAAGTTCACGTACCGTATCCACCTGTGTTCTCGAATTTTAAATAATGTACAGCAACGTCTATTACGTTCCAAGAACGAAAAAGTTATTGTGCTCTTGAATTTTAAATAATTTATGGAAGTAGCGACATGAAGGAAAAACAGTTTGCTGTTTCTTCGTCATAAAATAGCGCTGTCATAGGATTAAACCGTGTTTTCTTCGCAAATGTTTTGGACTTTATTTAAAATCGGAAATCTGCTACACCCCTTAAAATAATAAAGGTTATAGAAAGAAATAAACCAGTATTAGCTTTTATTTTATCACTATTATACTATTTACTCGGTCAAACAATGCAAATATTTATAATATAAAAAGTATCAAATATAATATTTTATGGCAGTTTGAATATTTCAAGATTTATAATTACTTTCACATCATAATTAGAAGATTGTTAGTATTTGAGTGATAATCAAACAATAAATTTACTTGATATCATAATTATAGATAACTTTTTCCTCTGGGGAAAATATCTAAGAAAGATAAAATCAATCAGAGTTTCCTTGTGTAGCGTCTTTTGGCACTATTAAAATAGTTAATTATATAGTTAAAATGAAATTAGTATATATTGTTAAATTCATACATCATATTGATACTTCACTTCACAGAATCATATTCATTAGTGTATGTCGATAGTATTTCTTTAAATAATTTGTCTAATAATAACATTTTAGAAATAAATACACTATTAAAATTAGAAGTCTAAATTATTTACATAATTAATTTGAAATGAAATTCTAATTAATTAGTTGTACAGCAAAATACATTTCATACTTAATTAAAAAGTGCTTCCATTACATTTATTAAATATTTCAAAGAATATTATATAAAATTATTTCATATTAAAGTAAAACATTTTCTAAATTTTTGTAACATTGCACATAATTTTCTCTAATTAATATTAATTAACTTTACATTAATTAAACATTCCTTTTTCCACATTGTTCTAAAAACTAAAAAAAGGAAGTAAGAAAAGTTCATTACCGAAAGATGGCTTACTTTACAAATAAAATCCAACAATAAACTTATCCTTGTTTAGTGTATTCAGACAAAGTTTTGTATCCCGAAAGTCCATGAAATCTTTTAAAAATTCTCATTTAAAAAAATTGCTTACTATCTACCCATATCCGGACACGGATTACTTCGAAATAATTAAGTTAATTCTACCGCACGATTCGCTGCATGAAATTAGAACTGCTCAAATATTAAAATTGTCACTGTGAAGATACACTGACGGCAAGACTTGATCAAACAGAAGAAAAAAAAAGCCTGCTCATAAATGCTTTAAATTTCCAGTCAGGTGAGTCCTTTATGGAAGATTAAATTAGCTTTTCGGAGGAACATAAGCATGAATCCAAGATATAATAATTGCTTAAAAGTCATTCATTATTCAAATCTCATGGACAAGAAACGTAGTGTTGGATGGTTTAAAAATAAAATTGAATTAACTCGGTGTAATACTGTCCTGACTTTTAAAATGCTAGAATACCAAGTTCACGTACCGTATCTACCTGTATTCTCGCATTTTAAATAACGTACAGCAGCTTCTATTACGTTCCACGAACGAAAAGTTAGTGGGCTCTTGAATTTTAAATAATTTATGGAAGTAGCAACATGGAAGAGAAAACAGTTTGCTGTTTCTTCGTCATAAAATAACGCTATCATAGGATTAGATCGTGTTTTCTTCGCAAATGTTTTGAGATTTTATTTAAAATCGGAAATATGCTACATCCCTTACAATAATAAATTTCACCAACTTGATATTTTGTTTTTGAAGTGATAAATCACTGAGAACTTTTCTTATGTTCTACTTTTTGCTTACTTACTAAATGTTTTTTTTTTAATTTTATTTTTTCAACAGTTTGATCAATAAAGACAACATGAATATGTTTTACTGTATTTAAAGTGTTTTTTGAATTGAAAATTGTTATAAAAAATAATAAACAAGTATTAGCTTTTATTTTTTCATTATTATACTATTTATAGTACTATTACAAATATTTCAAAGATTTATAATATAAAATATTAAATATAATCTTTTATGACAGTTTGAATATTTCAAGATTTACAATTACATTGGCATCATACTTAGAAAAATTTTAGTATTTCGGTTATAATCCAGCAATAAATTTTCTTTGTACCATAATTAGATACATTTTGTTTCCTGTTTTCCTTATGGGGTAAAGTTCTAAAAAAGAAAAAAATCAATCTGAGTTTACTTGTGTAGTGTCTTTTGACAATTTTAATTATGTACTTTAGCTGTTATCTATGTTTAATCTATGCCTTATTCATTTAGTATTGAATTTAATTTAATTGAATTTACTATTGAGAAAAATAACAATTCTGAGGTTACATGTTTTGCTTAAGATCCTTAAATTTTCCCTTTTTACACTCATTGAAAGACTTAAAAAGATATTTATATCTAAGAATTAATTATTACAATCTTGCTTTAAAAAACCCAGATTGAGTTTGCCAGACGCATTATTGTAATCTGAAAGAACTGATGCATTTTATCTCATCACCAATCATTTCATAAGATGCTTAGTATTACATGGCAAAAAAAAATCATGTGTAACTTTGGAAGGTGTATTACAAGTGACCGTGTGATTTCAGATCTAAATTTATTAACTTGTGTAATTATACCGCAAGTTAGTAAAAACATTTCATTTCTATTAATATTACTTGTTAGTTTTACACCTTTTAATTTAGGTATTTTAACAAAACAAAGGGCATTAATCTTAACAATAAACCTATTTCCCTATTTTGGTTATGATTAACAAAGAAATAAAAAATAATAATTTATACTACTTATATAAGAAGTGCAAAGATTTCATAAGAAACATAATTTACATGATTACTTGTTAGTTTTCAAATCACAATCCTTTAAATGCTTCAATTGATAACTTGCATTTTTGTAACTATCGGATAAATATAATCAACGCGGTATGTACAAAATATTTCCCTCAAAATTGTGCAAGGTGGCTTTAGCATTTTCATTTCTAAATATTTATCGTGTATATTGCATATTATTCGACTTATATAACTTTTCATATCGACATAATAACGTACCTCGCCTAGAAATTTAATATTTCTCATTGGCATTCAATCTCATTCAGTTTTAGCATCGAAACACAAGGAATAAGATAAGACTTCGTAATGAATTTTAAATATTTAAAAAGTATAAGGACACTAAAAAAAATTGCAAATAATCTTCAGAATTGATATGCATTTCAGTACAATAAGAAAATTATAAACATTTTTTAACAAAATACAAACTCATCATCACCATTCAAGACAGCTCAATGTGAGCCAAGACCTTGTGTTTTGTTTTCCTTGTTACCCACATGACCTTGTGTTTGTATTTTGTTTAAAAAAAACTTTCCAGATTTTTTTGTTGTTGTTTTTGTTTTAAGATTTAAACAAATTCGTCCAAATGTTTTCGTTTTGTTTTAAGGTTTAAACAAATTCGTCCAAACTTTTTCGTTTTTATTTTAAGGTTTAAACAATTTTTTTCAGCGTCCTCTATCCAATGAAGTCTGGGCGTTTCCTTATTCTGGTGATAGCTAGTGTATACAAAATTCATACGAATTACCTGTCATTCATATGAAACATGCGCCACACAATTGAAGTGACTCAGTTTAATCACATGAAGAATCTTTGAATCTTCGAATATCCTGTACTTTACATACCATTACACATACCATTTTATTTTCAATTCATCTAAAAATAATTCTTAAGACCCTGTATTCAGATGTTCCCAAAACTTCTACTTTCTTTATGTTCATTGTCTAGATCTCAATATCGTAAGTCAAAACAAAACAAATAATGATTTTGTACAGTAATATTTTTATCTTTATTTATTCAATGAGGGATTTTTAAATCCTTTAAAGGATTTATTAGCAGCAGCTATACGTTTCTCAATTCCAGATAAATTTTTATTACTTTAAAATAAAAGTTTAATATTCAAAATTTCGGGTGCTTATATTTCATTTTCAGTCCTTTTTCGCATAAATTTTACTATACAAAAAATTTTCAACATATTTTGTATGCAAGTTAGGGTGATTTGATGAGATAAAATTTGGTTTGGTTTGGCTTGTCGTTCTACTGTCATTTTTTGCACACTTTAGGCTAATTAGACTGGCCTCTACAGCTTAACGTGGATTCCGAACCATTAGCAAATATCCATGCCACAGCCAGGATTCAAACGTGAATGGTTCGAATTATGTGGTACAAATGGCCAGAGCGACAGCCAATCGGCCATCAGGCCACTGATAAAGTTTAAGATATAGCCACTGATATAGCTATAACAATTTAAGATATAGCCACTGATAAAGTTTAAATATTTGTTTTCGGGTGCTTTATCCACTGATAAATCACCCGGAAACAAATATTTATCATACATCAAGAAATGGGGCTCATGGTGAAACCTTTAAAATAAAATTTAAAAACTAAATGAAAAGTTAAAACTTTATTTACATGAGTTTCAACTAAAATTTGCAAGCTCAGTACCAACAGAAAAAGTCACCATGACAAACTACTTTTAAAAATTAATTTTATAAAACTGTTTTTTTTCCTTTTTAGTGTTCATGAATATGAAGAAATTTTAAGAAAAATTTTAATTATTAATATGAAAAAATTTTTACATATTAGGGCGAAATAGAAGTGAATTAGTTGATTTATAAATTTAATTTTTTCGCAGAAACTGAAAACTTCCTTTTAAAATTACATTATCGTATTATGCATTTTTATTATTATTAAAATATATATTACTCATAGGTTTAATATTTGCATATACGGATTAATCAATTCAATTCTTTAAAATATATACTTTTCTATTGAATAAAAACTTTTTATTCCCCCCTTTTTAAATAAATTCTTTCAAAGAAACTAAAAAAAATCCAGCAATCATTTGTCATCTATTTGCTCTTCTTTAAGCTTCAAATAATTCAGTAAGCAAGAAATGAGTTTTTCTTAAACGCAGACTAATTTTCGTTTGAAAAAAAAAATTTATGCAAAGAAATCGTTTTAGAAAAAAAAGAGTTAAAATAACACGGATGAAAAATATTTTTTCTTCGAGTATAATTGCAAGAATATTCGAAAAATGCTTATAATAACAAGATATGTGTTTTTTTCCTCAGTCTTTAAAATTTCTTTTGACCTCATATCATCTTACTTTAAAAATGAGAAACGACAATTTTTCTTTTTATTTTAAAAGAAACTATTATTTTAATTATTTTTTTATCAAAGGAAAGTATTCTATGCAAAAAAAGAACAAACTGTAACTTCAGAAATAGTTTTTTTTTTTTTTTTTTAGTTTTTTTTTTTTTAGTAAGTTTTTATTTTTTTTAAAATTTGTCTTATTATAAGAAATTATTAAATTCATAGAAATAGTAAAATTCCTTATTATTAGTTGCGTACTTTTCTTTGGCAATATTAAAATCAAGTTATCACAGTACAAATATCTTCAAAATTTATCTATTATTTATATGTTTGATTCTTATATGCAGATAGAAATCATAAAAGTATGCATTGTCTATTTTAACAATTTAAAAAAATTTATCATTCAAAAGGAATTTTTGAATGTTTTATACTGAATTCCTTTTGAAATTTTTTTTCGATAAATAATTTGTTTAGTAAATTTTACAATATAATTGTTTATTCACTCAAATGACTCGATGAATTCTCGGATGTTCCAATATATCTCTTTTAGAACAAATCCACCGCTTGCATAGAATGTGTATCCTATAATGATAGCTGCTCAATTGGATTTGGTGGATTTAGAATTTAATGAAATTGCAGATTCGTTGGCAAAGAAGGCCAGAAGTCTGGATCAGACTGCCATTCCTACTTCCCTTGCAGATGCAGATGCCTTAACAAAATCTAAACTTATGATTCCTTCTAAGATCAAAACTAAACACCAAATTACAGAACTAAATGTCGACAGAAAAACAGCTGTTACTCTCCCAAGATTAAGGAAGAAGCATCACGAAATTATAAAAATTTCTGCTCATGGCGTTAAAAAATTCCAAAAATGTGTCAACTGCCCTGATGTCGAGCTTACTCGTCATCATGTCTTTGATTGTCCAGCTGTTGCAGTCACCATGCATTGTTTGGACCATTCTTCGGAAGAGGATTTTTACTCCTAGCTGGCAATCAACATAGCCAATATTATTCGGGAGCACTACGATATTTGATTTCCTTGTACTCTTCAGGCGATACGACAACAACAACAACAATTCCTGGATGTTTGTATTTACTTCACAATAAAATTTTTTGAACTCAACAATGTATTTATTTACGTCCCCAAATGAATCATTGAATTTCTCTATAAATTTCGTAAAGAAATATTAGGATTATTCACAGTGAAAAACTTTTGTATTTGATAATGAGGTATCTCCATAAACAATTATGGCCGCAATATTCTTTTCACACGTTTCGAGTCCCGGCATTGCCATGGATGTTTATAGTGGTTCGGAATCCACTTTAAACCGTAGGTCCCGGTCCTAAAAGGTTCGTAGGGCGTTGCAGGGCATTGTTTCTCCGCGTCCGTGGCTTACCTTCAAGTTACACGCCCCCCTGGGTCATGCAAAGTGAGTACGTCTGTGCAGCTCTTGCCTTAAGGCATCCAAGACCAAGCTGTCTAAGTGTTTGAGAGCTGCATTAGAACAATATATATATATTCTTTTCACACAAGTAGATCTTAAAATAATTTAGTCAATTCTTGAATAAATTTTAAGTTTTCTTTCTTGAATAAAAGTGAATTTTTTTCAGCATGAAACTAAAAATTAGTTTACTTCGAAATAAAATTTTGTGTCATGTACTACTGGGTTTTTTTTGTTTTTTTTCGTATTTTATTAAGTGTCAAAGTAGTTATTAGTTTAAATTCTATCAGATAGGTTCGATACAAATGCGGTTTTAAAAATTAGAGTTATAAAATAGAAAATATTTAGAAGGAAAAGAATCATTTTTGATCATTAGATTGCGTGAGAAAAGTCCGTTAGTTTATGGCATTAAATCAATAAAAATTGCATCAAATAATTTCAAGTGGAAAAGAATCACAGATAATGGCGCTTTGGATTGTAGCTAATCGGGGTACCAAGAAGAAAGTTTAACTTTAAATAAAAATATATTAAATTAAATTTTATTTGTTTAAAATAGAATTTTAACTTAATTGCTGAGTTTTTTCTAATTTGTTTTCTTTTTGTTGATCAAGTAGAGCAAGATTTTGTTAATTATGAGTATGAAATAATTGAGAAATGCGGTTTAAAAATTGCATCGATCAATCGGTCGCAGAATTCAATCGATAGAAATTATGAAATATCTACATAGATGATAATAACTGCTATCAATTCTATATCATAATTATGAAATAATTACAATCGATATTCCTTTATTTTTGTTTTAGTTTGTTGAATACTTTTCTTTAATTTTAATATTTATTTTGTTATTATTTCAATTTATGTATTTTAATGTTTATTTTATCATTTATTATTTGTCTTTACATTTCGTTTTATTTTCACTGTCAAATATACCCCGGAGTTGTCAGTGTTTCAAAAGATATAAATTATTAAAATTTGATAATTTTTAATTAGCGAAAAATTAATTGCAAAAGTAAAATTAGATATTTATTATTTCTAATGAGAAAAGCAGAAGCTTTGGAAAAACACTTTCTAATCAAGTACATTTTTTATTATTTTAAATTCGTTAATTACAAAGGCCCTCATAACAAATTAAAATGCAACAGTCAATTCTGAAAGTCTTCCTAGAAGATATTAGCATTTCATCGTCCACCTGGAATAAATTCTATTGTTGTGTTAAAATTTATATACCTTCCTTTATCAGCTATATTATTTATGTTGCAATACTCTTGATATTGCTCTTGGTATTTTCACTAATTAATATCAAATAACTTATAATTAATGGAACAGGTTTTTTCCACGTTGTTCTAAAAAACTAAAAAGGACCGAAATATGGCGTACTGGTTTAAAAAAAAGAGCAAAAAACGGTTTACATTACTAATAAAATCCAAAAATAAGCTTATCCTTATTTAGTACATTCAGACAAAGTTTTGTATTCCGAAAGTTGATGAATTCTTTTAAAAATTATCACTTAAAAAAATTGTTAACCATCTACCCATATCCGGACACTGATTACTTCGAAATAATTTAGTTAATTCACTAAGAAGATATACTGACGTCAAGACTTGATCAAATACAAGCAAAAAAAGGCAACCTCATAAATGCTTTAAATTTCCAGTCAGGTGAGTCCTTTTTGGAAGATTAAATTAGCTTTCCGAGGAACATAAGCATAAATCCACGATATAATATTGCTTAAAAGTCATACAGACTTCATGGACAAGAAACAGAGTGCTGGATGGTTGTAAAATAAAATTGAATTAAATCGGAGTAATATCTTCCTATATTTTAAAACGCTGAAGACCAAGTTCACGTAGCGTATCCACCTGTGTTCTCGCATTTTAAATAACGTACAGTGGCTTCTATTACGTTCCACGAACGAAAATTTAGCATGCTCCTGAATTTTAAATAACTTATGGAAGTAGTGAAATGAAGAGAAAACAGTTTGCTTTTTCTTCGTCATAAAATAGTGCTGTCATAGGATTAGATCATGTTTTCTTCGCAAATGTTTTGAGATTTTATTTAAAATCGGATATCTGCTACATCTCTTAAAATAATAAATTTCACACACTTGATATTTTGTTTTTGAAGTGATAAATCATTGGGAACTTTTCTTATGTACTTACTAAATGTTTTTTTTTCTTTTATTTTTTCTCTATCTTATCTCATTTCTTTATCAGTATGAAGAAATTTAAAATATTAGGACGAAATGGAAGTGAAGTATTTGATTTATAAATTTAATTTTTTTCCAGGGACTAAACACTTCATTTTAAAATATTACATTACTGTAATATAAGTTTAAAGTATTATTAAAATATATATTTCTCATAGGTTTAATATTTACATAGACGGATTAATCAATCCAATTCTTTAAGATATCTACTTTCTTATTGAATAAAAGTTCTTTATTCTCCCTTTTTTTCCTTAAATTCTTTCAAAAGAAGTAAAAAAATCTAGCAATCATTTGTCATCTATTTGCTCTTCTTTTAACTTGAAATAATTCAGTAAGCAAGAATTGAGTTTTTCTTAAATGCAGACTAATTTTCGTTTGAAAAAAAACATTTATGCAAAGAAATCGTTTTAGAAAAAAAAGAAGAAAAAAAAAGAGCTAAAATAACACAGATGAAAAATATTTTTTCTTCGAGTATAATTGCAAGAATATTCGAAAAAGTCTTATAATAAGAAGATATGTGTTTTTTTCTCAGTCTTTAAAATTTCTTTTGACCTCATATCTTACCTGAAAAATGAGAAACAACAGTTTTTATTTTTTATTTTAAAAGAAACTATTATTTTAATTATTTTTTTATCAAAGGAAAGTATTCTATGCAAAAAAGAACAAACTGTAACCTCAGAAATAGTTTTTTTTTTTTTTTTAGTATTTGTCTTATTATAAGAAATTATTTATTTTAAAATATATTTTATAAATTCATAGAAATAGTAAAAATTCCTTATTATTAGCTGCGTACTTTTCTTTGGCAATATTAAAATCAAGTTATCACAGTACAAATATCTTCAAAATTTGTCAATTATTTATAGGTTTTATTCTTATATGCAGATAAAAATCATAAAAGTATGCATTGTCTATTTTAACCATTTAAAAAAAATTTACCATTCACAAGGAATTACTGAATTTTTTTATACTGAATTCCTTTAGAAATTTTTTTTCGATAAATGATTGTTTAGTGAATTTCACAATATAATTGTTTATTCGCTCAAAGACTCGATGAATTCCCGAATGTTCCAATACATCTCTTTTAGAACAAATACATCGCTTGCACAGAATGTGTATCCTACAATGATCGCTGTTCAATTGGATTTGGTGGATTTAGAATTTAATGAAATTGCAGATTCTTTGGCAAAGAAGGCCAGAAGTCTGGATCAGAACAATTTCGTCAACTCTTGAATAAATTTTAAGTTTTCTTTCTTGAATAAAAGTGAAAAAATTTTCAGAATTAGTTTACTTTGAAATAAAATTTTGTGTCATGTACATTTTTTTTTCGTGTTTTATTAAGTATCAAAATAGTAATTAGTTTAAATTCTATCAGATAGGTTCGATACAAATGCGGTTTTAAAAATTAGAGTTATAAAATAGAAAATAGTTAGAAGGAAAAGAATCATTTTTGATCATTAGTTTGCGTGAGAAAAGTCATTTAGTTTACTGCATTAAATCAATAAAAATTGCATCAAATAATTTCAAGTGGAAAAGAATCACAAACCGATTAATGGGCGCTTTGATTTCTCCCTAGCGCGCATGCTCATAGGAAACTGAGAATGCGCGCTAGGGAGAAAAAGCTAACGGACGTCCTACGGTAACTAACGTACGGTTTGCAAAAACTCTCTAGTTTTGTAGCTAATCGGGGTTTAAAAAAAACTTTAAAAAAAAATACTAAATTAAATTTTATTTGTTTAAAATAGAATTTTAACCTAATTGCTGAGTTTTTTCTAATTTGTTTTCTTTTTGTTGATCTAGTAGAGCAAGATTTTGTTAATTATGAGTAAAATCGACAGAAATTATGAAATAATTTCTATCGATTCTAGTATCGACATAGATGATAATAACTGCTATCAATTCTATATCGTAATTATGAAATATTTACAATCGATTTTCCTTTATTTTTGTTTTAGTTTGTAGAATACTTTTCTTTAATTTTAATATTTATTTTGTTATTATTTCAATTTATGTATTTTAATGTTTATTTTATCATTTATTATTTGGCTTTATATTTTCTTTTATTTTCACTGACAAATATGACCCGGCTTTGTTAGTGTTTCAATAGGTGTAAGTTATTAAAATTCGATAATTTTTAATTAGCGAAAAATTAATTGCAAAAGTAAAATTATATATTTATTATTTCTAATGAGAAAAGCAGAAGCTTTGGAAAAACACTTTCTAATCAAGTACCTTTTTTATTATTTAAAATTCATTAATTACAAAGGCTCTCATAACAAATTAAAATGCAACAGTCAATTCCGGAAGTCTTCCTAGAATACATTAGCATTTCATCGTCCACCTGGAATAATTTAAATTCAAGCTGAAAGTTATCCAGAATGTTTCTTTTTTGGGAAAAATTTATTTTTTTATAAATAAAATTTACCAAATTATTCATCAAGTATAATAATGAATATGTAGTAGTTATTATCATCGGTATAGATATTAGAATTGATAGTAATTATCTCATAATTTCAATCGAATTTACCCATAATTAACAAAATCGCGTTTTACTTCAACAAAAAGAAGAAAAAAATTTAAAAAAAGAATCAACAATGAAATTTAAATTCTATTTTAAACAAACAAAATTTATTTTAGTGTTTTTAATTAATTGTTTGTTTTTTTTATTTAAAGTTAAATTTTCTTCTTGGTATCCCAATATGTGGGCAATCATTCCAAAAACCTGAAAATAAGTTTTAAGCTTTCTAATAAATTTTATTAAAATTTTTCAAAAAAACGTTCGTGACACATTTTTTGCTCATTTTAAGTCCTCTGATCCTTTTTATGTGTCTGTCACATTTACGCAAGACGAATGTTCCAGAAACGGTATCCATTTTAAATTAGGGAAACAAATCGAAAAGGTGAAAAGATCACTCTTTGTCCCATCGAAGCACGCGAAAGCACCATTTGTCATCCGAGTGAAAGGGACAGCGACATCCAAAATGGTTTTGTGTCATTCGTCTTACTCTGCGCCGCCCATTAAATTTGATCTACTAAATTATTGCTGCTCTCCATTTCGAAATGTGTTCTCTTGTAACCACTCAACAAAGCGCATTAATATTAAACAATAATTAAACCCACTACCGCCATAATTTGTCTAATCTAAATAAGTGAAGATGTTCGGCAATTTTCCGTGTGTTGCATCTACCTGCTGATTCGCTTTGTTAGTAAGATATATGCTGCAAGTGTCTGTAACCTGTGCATCTTGTCTTGTGGTAAAAATAATTAAACTAACATAGCTTTTGTTCTTGCATGATGGATTTTTTTTTAATTCAGAGACGAAAACTATTAATTCTTTATTTGTATTTTCTGTTTTCGTTTGTATAATAATTTTCTATTTTGATACTTTTTGGGTTCACGGACTTGGTCTAGATGTTGCCGTCAACCAAGTGGGATGAAAATCTGAGTATAAAACTAGTATAGCCTGTCATGTATGACGGGTTTTTCTTTTTTTGTTTTGTTTTGTTTTTAATTCAAATGCAGAATGTATTAATCTTTTATTTTTATTTTCTGTTTTCGTTTGTATAATAATTTTGTATTTTAATATTTTTTGGGTTCATTGACGTGTAGAAGTTGCTGTCAACCAAATGATATGAGAAACATCAATATTTTTAAAATTTATTTTGTTTGTATTTAAATGTTTATTATTGCATCTACTTGGTGATTCGTTTTGTTAGTAAAATATCTGTTGCAAGAGTCAGTAACTTGTGCACCTTGTCTTGTGGTAACAAAAATTATTGATTATGGTAAAACTAGTATAATTTTTGTCATATATGACGGATTTTTTTAATTCAAATGCGAAATGCATTAATCCTTTTTTTTTATTTTTTGTTTTCGTTTGTATAATAATTTTCTATTTTAATATTTTTTGTGTTCATCGACACAAAAAATATTAAAATAGTAAAAATGAAATATGAAACTAAACATGAAATATTAAATAGACATAAATATAATCGAAATAAAAAAAATGAACTCCATAAAAAAATTTTTATTTTACTAGTGCGATATTTGTTTGAAAGGGTTTTCACTTAACTTTTGCAAATCGATCTCAAATCGGGTATTTGCACTTCGTAATTGGTGTTGCAGGTTAGTGTGAGACGGCCGTACCATGCTGAATATACCGGTTCTCGTTAGATCACCGAAGTTAAGCATCATTGGGCGCGGTCAGTTTGGGTTTGGGAACACCGCGTCCGTTGGCAAATTTGGGACCTGAATGGCATTTTTGGCGCTCGGTGCCAAAAATCCACTTTAAGCCGTAGGTTTTCTATGACTGCACGTTCTACCTACGGGTGCTCCAACAACAGAAGCTGCTTCCTTCCCCTTCAATCATGAGTCCCTGTGGGCTTGGCCAGCCAAGTGGGATAAGAAACAACAAACAAACAGTGTGAGCGTGTTTGTGTTTGCTCAATTTCATTTTTGAAAAAACGATTTGCAGTTGTAAGTTGAACCGAAAGCGCTAACAACTGCAGTCTGGTTTGCTCTGCTATCAGCAATCAACTGTGCTTATCTAGGGTTGGTCACTGTGTCCACTTAAAGTAAAACATAGAACCTGCTATATTAGATGCTCTAAGATGCGCGTGCATCATGAGTTCGCGTAATATGATTTAATTATTCTGCGAACTCATAAATAAAACTGGCAAAATCTGTCCTATATTCGCCTGAATATTACTTTAAAATCAAAGTTAATTTTTTCTCATAATTTCGACAGTTAATTTTGTATATATGGATGCACATATAACGTATTTTTTAATATATTGTTTTCACTACTTTGGTCATTATAAAATAAATATATTTTGTAAAAGCGTGATAAATCTCATGGCCCGGAAAAATATTCAAGGCTGGCCGCAAGTTGGCCACCCCTGGTGTAGATGTTGCTGTCAACCAAGTGGGATGAGAAACAAACAACAACAACAATTTTAATATTAATTTTGTTTCTATTTTTATTTTATGTACTTAAATGTTTATTTTATCATTATTATATGGCTTTACATTTTGTTTTATTTTCACTGACAAATGCCACCCTGGCGTTGTCAGAGTTTCAATAGGTACAGTTCATCAAAATTCAACAACTTCAAATTAATTGCAAAAGTAAAATTAAATATTTCAAAAAATATTTTTAAATCTTTATAATTTCTAAGAGGATAGCAGAAGCTTTGGAAGAACACTTTCTAATCAAGTAGCTTTTTATTATTTAAAATTCGTTAATTTTAACATTCATGGACGTAAAATATTCATTAATAAGTTCTTCATTATAAATGTATGATCTCACTTTGTGTTCTCTATTTCATTATTCCAGAAATTTAATTCAAGCGTTCACTAAATTCTTTATTTATCAAGTATATTCGAGAACTTTTGTATTTAGAATCATGCATAATTTATACTGGTTTTTATCAAGCAGTTAAGCATTGATATTGCCATAAAAAATAATTTATTACAAAACATTGATATTTTTATAAAAATAATTTGTTACGAAATATTGATATTATAATATCTTTCATTAATGCCAATGCAATGAATTTCAATATAATAATTATTTTATTTATATAACAATTTATTTTATTAAAGTAAATGTATTGTATAACAATCTTATACATTGTTATGTTAATATAAAAATTAGGTTTTTTTTAAGTAAAAAGTAACTAATTAGAATTTTTCAGTAAATTTAACTAAGTACCAGATGAAAAAAAAAACTTTAAGAGAAAAAAGAACATCTAAGTGTTATAGCTTTTAAATTTTAGGAAATACATATAGACAGACAAATATCTTGCATTATGTATAAATTGAACAATATTAAACAAAAACGAATACATTAGATTCAGTACAAAACGTTGATTTACAAACAACATGAAAGTATCACTTTTATCCTACTAGTTTTTGAGATCTCTTTTATATCTCGAATCTATGATGTGTATTTCTTTTTGCTGCTGTGTCTAGGTCTACTGTGCTTCAAAGTAACCATTTTAAACAATCTATTTATGTGTGTCCCATATTTTATATAAAGCGATTGTGGAGGTTTTATTTTTCGGTTACTTTGAGAAGTAGAATTTTGCTGAAATAGTTCATTGCAAAATGTCAAATTTTTGTTAAAGTGAATTTGCAATATATAGATTGAATAAAAACTTGGTATAAATGTTGCTGAGACGGTTAAAATAGTGGACTTGAAAAGTTTAGTTTTAAACAATGAGAATTATGATGATGAATTCATACAAGGAAACTTCTGTTAAAATCTCAAATAATGTACCCTGAAAAGATCGCCAATGGCGTAGCCATCAATGTTTTAAAGGGTGCATGAGTTGTTGAATTCTAGGAATTGTAAATGCATAAGATATTGCATTTACAATGTTTTTACAATGTTTCCACTGCATCAAATACGAAAACAAGTAATATTAAAAAAAAAATTTAAATCAATTCCTAATTTTTTTTCACTCTATTGCAGAAAGTCCTTTATAAATAATTTTCATTCCTTTTTTTAAGTTTATCTGGCACCATCTATGAGTAGATATATGCAACTTAAATCTAAAAAAAACTAAAATTAATTAATTAAATTTAATGAATGAATGAATATTTGAAAAAACTGTATTAACATCCAGTGTCATCCACTATAAGTTTAAAAAAATGTGTTTGAACTTGAGTGGATGAATAAAAAGTATTTTATTAACGATTGAAAATTTGAACAAGATATATATAGGGAGAGTGTGAGCTAATAGAAGGAATTAAAAAATAGAAGTTTTTTATCATTGTCTCGGAAAAAAAAATATTTAGTTTATATAAAAATTCATTTTACATGAATAGATTAATGAAAACATTTAAAATGGAATGAAAAAAACCAAAAGACAAAAACAAACTTTAAAATATGTTTGTTTAATAATATTTAAAAGTTATTTCATAAATAAAATCGTTATTTTTAGTACACTCCGATACAATGGAACACTTTTTTTTAAAAAAATCGCATTTCAAATTCAAGCAAAAATTCATCCATTTCTGGTTATCTTATTAGGAGCAGTTAAAGTAAATTTTGAGCATTCATTTTAAATGTTATCTAAGTTAAAAATTTGTTTCAACCTTATTTTTAAAAATGGTAAACTGTAATGAGCTTCAAAGTATTACAGTTTTTAAATTTTAGGAAATACATATAGTCAGTCAAATATCTTGAATTATGTGAAATAGTGAATTGTTCCATCGTTCACGTTTCCCTTTATTTATTTATTTATTTTTGTTGGGGTTATGAAAGAATAACAGAAGATGACAGATGAGTGGATTGATGAGCAAAAGCAAAATGTCACTGTAAGTAAAAAGAGTGGATGAATAATACTTGAAATGGTGACTTCTTTTGAAAATGTAAAAAAATGGGCTTTACTAGCATTATAAAATTTTGTGTGGGACATGGATTGATTACAATCATTCCATGTACAATGAACGAAATTATTTTATTCTTCATAGAATGAAAGCCCTCATAATATTTTATTACCTCATGCCATATTTTTTCACACGTTTACCAGCATTATTTATTCCGTCTGCATTATATAACTCTCGTTTCACTTATGCTTATGTTAGTTACATAGTTGTTATGATAGTTACTATAGCGTTGTTTTTTTTTCCTCCTATATTATAACTCATTGTACTCATGTATTCCCTTTTTTTTTTTATTTTACCACCCTCACCTTTTTAATTGGTAAGGGATTTCATAGCCCTACCACTAGGGCTTATTGTAAATTAGTAAATTAAAATAACTAGTCAAACTAGTAAATTAAAATATATGTTTAATTGATAAAGCACTGTTATAATCAAAGCAAATTGGAGTTGGTTCCCAGAGAAAGAGATGCAAATAAGTATTCCCTATTTGAAGTAGAGTTAGTTTCACAATGAGTCGATTTCCGAGATCTATTTATTCGAAACCTTCAACAAACATCTGCAACAAATCTTATTATTAATATCGTCATTCCAGAGCATTCATCATAAGGTATTATTAAGACCATGGTTCACCGGAACCTGGTTTTGGCCATGGTTCCCGCCTCTACTGTTCCCATATTCCCATATCACCCGGTATCCAACAAAATGAAACATCCAAATTTTTCTCTTTTAAAGTAAGACAGCCTGACAATGTGTTGAACGGTTAAAAAAACATTAGGAATTCTTCAAATCTGTAAAAATAATCCATTGCCACATCATAGAACCCAATTTCTAGACAGCCAATAGAGTTGCGTATATTCCGGATGTAAATACAGAATAATAATTATATGTTGATCCCCGCATCATCAAAAACAACTTCCTAGGATAGCTTAAAGACACACAATAATTTATCTGTATAAATTGCTCTATAATTGGCGAAAACTTTTTCTTTGTGAGGTAAGTAAAAGATGATAAACTGTACATGAAGGATTACTTGAGGGAAACATTCTAATTCATCAATAATTTGAATTTTTCCTCTTTCCATAAAGATAGAATGAATTGGTAAAATTATTAGATTTTCCAGATTAATAAAATTTATTAAAATTTCCATTATATGTCCAAAGGACGAAACATAGGATAATCTGTTATAAAAGTTTTAAAATCAGATTTTGAAGCATGTCTAAATAGATGGTGTTCACATTTAGATTTAATTTCAAAATAGTATTTTAGTATGTACTAAGGTTAACTTTATACCTTTTACAAAAACACTTTTTACTTTTTAAAAAATAATAATAATATTTAGTTACATTATGCCGAAAAATTGTCATTTTCTTGAAATTGTTGTAAACAAGCAGAGTTTATTTTTGTACTTTTACTCGATCCGAGAGACGTACAATTAAGGTATGAACAAACATCTCTTGAGATCTTTTAGTGAATACTTCTTCATGACCAAATTTAAGTGACAAATTCATCGAGATATTGATAAGCGCAGCTGCTGATATATTTATAATAAAATCTACAAAAAAAGGGAACCCATATTATTAGCAAGAATGTCAAAAAATAATCGTATTAAGTAAATCATAAAAAATCTTTTCTGAAACTATGGTTGTAGATAATTTATCTACATTGCTATCAGATGAACTCTGGCAACATGTGAGTAAGGACTCAGGAGTATTTCACCTCAATTCGACTTAAAAAAATCATCGATCAATCAGGAAGCCCCATGTGAAATAAGCGGTGGTACACAGTGGTCAATCAGGAAGCCTCACATGAACGAGTGGAGAGACAGAACGGCGAGAGCCTCGTGTAGGACTAGCGTAGGGATAAATAAAAAGCAATAAATAACAGAGTCGGTTGAGAGGCACCTTAAGTTTCAGTAGATACAGACGTATGCAGTTGAGATGGAATAGTTGAGAATGATAGGACGGTTGGAACGTGATAAGGTGGATTTTGTTATATTTACCATATGTATAAAATGTGGTGTGCTGTGGGTTTAATTTTACTATTTAATTATATTATAGGTAAATGTGAGGTTATTTAGCAGAATAAAGTTCTCATTATATTAACGCCTCTACGAAGATGTTTGTAGTCCATGACAGTGGACAGTTTGTAATCCTTACAAACAGACGGAGGACAAGACGGAGTTTTTGTAGCTTTTACTATGTGGAAGTTGCAAGGACTGATATGCATATCCCAAAGCTTCTTTAATTCAATGCTGAGGCGTGTAGCAGTAATAATTTTTATATATATATATAATTTCCTGCAGTAATAATTTATAATTTTTGTATATACACTTAGTCACAAAAGTAAGTATGCAACTCATAGCTTAAGTGAAAAAGTTCTAGTTCTCAAATAAATATAAGAAAAATATTATTTTGGAGAGTGTTGTTTATAGCTTCTGATTCAAGTCATAAAGCAATGAAAAATAAACCAAATCATTATATTTTAAAAAACTTTAAGAGTAATTTTGTTAACTACCAGTAGAAATTTAAATCACAAAAGTATATATGCACTCTGAATTTGTGACTTTTAAATAGGCTGAATGAAACTTCTCGATTGATTTTTCGTATTTCAGTGATAAGTTTAGAAGTTCTGCTATAAAGTTTGTTAGTTTGAGCTTTAAGTACATCAACAATTCACCAATGGCTCCACGTGGAAAATAATTATCAAAAGATCTAAAGAATGCAATAATAAAGCTCTATAAGGAAAGCAAGTCCCAAAGACAAATCACTAAAATCATAGGCAAAAGTCCTGCAACAGTGCAAAAAAATCATAGAAAAGTTCCAGGCTGAGGGAAATACTCTAAACAAGCCAAGAACAGGACGACCGCCCATTTTGTCGGATAGAGAAAGACGAATTATTGTTGGAAATGTGAAAAAATTCCGACGATTAGCGCACTAAAATTGACAACTGATGTGAAAAACAATTTTGCGAAGTCATGCAAACCTGAAACAATTCGCCGTGTGTTACGGAAGGCAGGATACCATGGTCTAAATATGCAAAGAAAACCATTTGTTAGCAAAGTGAATCGCAAAAAATAATGAATCAATATAGCTATTTGAATATTTTAAAGTATAATCTAAGCCAAAGTGCTTCTAAATTGGGACTCGATGGATCCTTTACTTTCCAACAAGATAATGATCCCAAACATACTGCTCGGGTTGCTCGGGAATGGCTGCTATATCACGTGCGAAAACAGCTAAAAACCTCACCGCAGTCACCTGATCTTAATCCCATTGAACACTTGTGGGATTATCTCGATCGCCAAATTAGAAAGCAAGAGATCAAAACTAAGAATGATCTAAAAAAATCCCTTTTGGAGGAGTGGCAGAAAATACCATCTTCTGTCACTCAAAATTTAGTAAAATCAGTGCCATCTAGATTGAGAGCTGTTATAAAGGCCAAAGGCTATCCAACAAATTACTAATTTTTGTGAAAAATTGTAAAATTTGTAATATTAATGTCTTTGTTTTTGTTTGCATACTTACTTTTATGATGTAAATTACATCCTATTTTAAGTTAAGCTCATCTTGCTAATTAAATATTTGTATTTTTTAATTACTTTTCATTTTGTTATTAAGCTCGATTTTGCTGTAATCGGAATAAATCGTTAATTTAAAAACTCTAATATTGTAGGTCTGTTTTTTTTTCATAGGACGTCATCACATACACTCTGCATATTTACTTTTGCGACTAAGTGTATATTTCCAGCATTGACACAAAATATTGATTTGTTCGTATTCCTCAACTCAAATGGAGCCGTATTTTTAATCATTTCACTTTTGAACCCTGTGTTATTTAACAAAAAAACTTGGCTTTAATAGCTTACCTTTCTTGGTGTTTCATTATGTATGGACAGCATAGACATCATATAACAATATTTAACATGAATGTTTTGAATGGTTTATTAAATACATATAGCTCGAGACAGCAGAATAAAGAAATATATTTAAATTCTCTGCCATCCTTTCCAAATTTGGATAAATAATCAATTCTGCGATAGTGGTTTTCCAAATTATATTGTAATTTATTTATTTTTTATTTCTTTAATAAATCATGAGAAAATGTAATCCAGAGTATTCATAAATAAACTTGAAGACCTACTATTAAAGGTGAATCCAATGAAGCTAAAAGATAGGAAATAATTAAAATTAGCCATACTAGCAGCAATGTAAATTTTTCATAACTCAATTTTGTTATTATTTTGTTCAGTCTTTAAGAAACATAAAAATATGGGATATAATATTTCAGTTAATCAGTTTCCGTCATGTTAGTTACATTCTAAATGGTTTGTATTCTTTCACATTAACAATACTTGTTCTGCTAAAAATGAAATATATTGCTGTAATTTAAAAGGAATGTTTGAATATTCGTCTTTTTCAAGATTTTAATTATTTCAGGTTGATTGCATGTTTAAAATTTAAATTGCTGTTGTAATTAAAATGTATTTTTAAACAAAATACTATTTGCGAATTTTGATAACTTATTTACAATAGCAATTGAATAATATATTTTTATATATTCTGATTTTCAATTAAAAAATTTGGCAGAACTAGTAATTTGCAATAATTTTACTGATATTTCACGAAATCTAAACTACTTTTAATACCTAATATATCGTAATAAATGTAATTACCTAATTTAATTTAATTATTTATTTATTTAAATACGTTCATTTAAAACAACTTATAATAAATAGGTAGCTATTATTTAATGAGTAATATGACATTAAGTGAATATAATGGCTACATCTAAAACCATATTAAATAATTGAATTTATAACTTTTATGTATCAGATAAACAATATATTAATAAATAACAGTTAGTAGTATATCTTGGCCCTTTGAAGTACGTTAGTTCAGGTAGAAACAGAGTCAAGAAGAAAACTTTAGGTGATACTGGATGTACTAGGAAAGCGATTGCCAGAACAGCTCTCGCATTACCTTATTAGTTATTACCAACGATCCAGTGTGTAACTAGAATGCTAGTGAGCACAAGTACCATTGATAAGTGACTAAGAGAACTGATTTTGACTCCTCGCCAATTCACAATGATTAGCGCGTTTACAGTTCCGAGATTGTTCGATCTGAAATCTCATCGACTGAGAATCGTTTTCGGTGGTGAATCCACCGAAACTACTATAGCCCTTCGAATTCAGCCTGTTCACATTTAGCCACAACTTGCATCGGATTTAGCCCCCATCACTAGCGAATATTTACCTGGAGACGACCAGGACAATGGTAAGTTACTAATATAACTATCATTCGCCAAGCAAGCCCAACAACCAAAGTTATAGTCTACAGTACTTGTTTGACCGATAACTGAAACCCTGCAGTTGTCATCCTTACAGCCAGGGCCGGATTTTCCTATAATCTAACTAGTCTTCAGCCTAGGGCCTCAAGATAAAGAGGGGCCTACATTAAAATTGTTCGCAAAATTAGAATTACACTATTCTAAAAACAGTAAACACTAAAACATTGAATCGAAAATAAGGAGAAATCCTACACATATGACTAATAAACAAACATAATTTTATTATTATCTTTTTTTTTTATTTATTATCCGTGCCACGTTTTTTATAAAAATTAGTACCAATCACAATGAAATCACAATATGCTAAATTAGTTCATTTAACATATTGATATAATCACAGTAATGATGTATTTTATTATCTCTCATATAATTTACAAACTTAATAATGGGAGGTGAAAGGGCCTCATAAGTGGAATAGCCTAGGGGTCTTTTCCTCTAAATCCGGCTCTGCTTACAGCACAACGGTAAATCGACAATATTTTGTTGTCCTTAAATTCGAGCCATCAAGAATTTACATTTCAAAGAGATAATAGTTAGTTCCACTATTTCTACTGATAGTCTCTGTGCACATCAACTACACAAACACTTCTCTGTCCAGCTAGTCCAACAAATTTTTTTACAATGCAAAACATTCCGGGTCTAATCAGCAAAGGCCTCCAAGGCTCCCAAGTTCTATATCATCTAGAATACTTGAAAAAATTATTTTAAGCATAAATAATACAGTTCATCACGATACATTGTGCCGAATGCAATTAAAGTTATTTTTTTACCAAAAGTAGATTTCTTTATCTGATCTTATTCTGACTAGAATACTTTTTATCTGAACTAGAATACTTGAGAAAGTTTAGCAAGAAATCCCACTGAAAGATTTCCGCTACTAATTTTTTTTTTTTTTTTTTTAATTTAATAGGATTTACATATAAAAAATTTTAAGAAAAGTTGAATCTAAGTCAAACAACTAGTATTTCGGTTATTGTTTAATATTTTATTCCACAACAATTATTCATTCAATCCAGAAAGTAAACATTGCCAGAAAAAATTAAATAATTGTATTAATCTGAATAAAATTACTCCTGAGAATATTTTGAAAATAATAAAGAAATATAAAAAGTCACTAAATAAAAAGAACAATTTTAAACAAATAATCAATTCTTTTATTGTTGAAAGCATTTTCTAAAAAATAAACAATGTTTATATTTATGCAATTTTAACTCAAGAACTTTTCTTCGTTTCTACCTATCATCTCAAAATGTAGTTTCATAATTTAATTAAAAATAACAATAACAAAATTATTGAAAAAGATAAAAAAATGTAATCTATTGTTAACGAAGATAACAAAATTAAACGAATTCAATTTTTCACATTTACAATTAGAAATCTGTGTTCCTAATAATTTAATTAAGAATAGTTACATTATCATTAAATAGCTCTTCAAAGTACACTTTCAAAAAAAATATTGATATTTTTCATCTTTTTCTATTATTAGTGATTAAATATCTAAATAAAAGAAAGTATATTTTTTTAGTTATTTTTCTCTATAAGAAACCATAGCTAAAATTAACACCTAAACTTTGTTCAAATCTTTGATTATGACTGTATTTTTCATTAAAATTTTACTATAAAAATTTTTTGGAAGAATATTAATTGGAAAGTTTGGAAGTCTTAATATGTCTTGGTGTTCATATTTTAGACTAATCGGTTTAATTTTTTTCATTAATATGTTCATATATAAGTATAATTGCAACAAGCCTTCAATGGTATATTACGTATAATGCTGTATCTTCTACAAATCTTCTCCATCATTGACATATAAGATCAAATAAAGAAATCTGCTTTAGAAAAAAATAACGTCAATTGTGTTCGGCATAATGTATTCCCAGATAAATCCCATTATTTATGCTTAAAATATTTTTTAATAATTTATTTTAATTATTTTCAATTATTTTTCATTTAATGTCTTAGATATTATTGTGTCATAATAAGTTTTAATATGATATTCGAGCAATTCACCAAATAAACAAAAAAAATGCACTGAAGAGAAAAATTAATGGAATAACTATAAAAACTCATCTGACTTGAATAAACAAGCAGATAAGAACACGAAACTTGCCTAAGATCTTTATTTTGTCATGGCTGACAGATATTCGAGATGAAAAACTGCCCATTTCTACAGAAAAATAAGTTTAAATAAAAACATAGGAATATAAGATATAAGGGAGAAAAGGAAATGTTACTATTGCAACTTTTAAGAGACACACAGGAAAAATCAATAAGGTGCGTGGTCATCCCTGATCGAAGTTTTGCATCAACTTTATATACTGTGGATTAGACTATTTAGAAGTGATTGCTGTAACAATGTGTATTCAAGAAGAATTGCACCTTAAAGTTACTGGAGAACGATAGGTTGGGGGTTGCTGAGATGCAAGTCGACGTCCTTCTGTGTCCCATGCATGTTCTATCTGATTTAAACCCTGATGGTATGTATTAGATCCATTAGCTGGATTCCTAAAACATCAAACAATGCTTCACAAATTATGCATAAAAAAAAATATTGCTTCAAAGATTAGGCATAACAAAGAAACAGTGCTTCATAAGTTAGCTACAAAAATAAGTAAAACCCATATGCCTACTTACAGTCTTGAAAATATGCAAAATTGAAGCATATAAAGATAGTATAAGAATCCAATTTGTGATCAACTTCAGTATGAAACTGGATTACTTCTTACAGCATTTATTAACTCAGTTGGCAACAAAGCGTAATTACCCTCTTAATGAAGTTCAAACATATTGAAGAGTTGCTGAGAGAAGATTAAGCGCAGCAATTTTCCTAGAACTTCCATTCAAAAAAACAATAATCTCCTCAAGAAAGTAATTTTACACCAAACTATCTCTAAATGGTCTAGCATTAATCTTATAGGATGAAGGTGTCACCAACTGCACCTGCTTAAGGGCGAACAATTAAATCAGAAATTTCACATTCGAACTGTAAATTGTTAACTGCATACACTTAACCCAAGAAAATATCTTTTTCATTGATATGGATGATAAAATAGCGATTAACTAACAATCTTCTTGAGTCACTACACACAAAATCTGGATTGATCTGTAAAAAAGTAGAGATCTCTACTTTTCAAATGGTGTGAAAATCGATAAAGACTTCCATTTCACTCTTTTTTTCCATGTGCATGCGCCCACTTAAAACTTTCATTTTTGTGCCATCAAATGAGAGATACACACACTAATAGACAACTTGCACACAACTTTCCATCGTGAAGCCACACAGTAGAACTGGATACCAATTTCCGGTAACGTGTTTGATGACTCGTTGCACCAGTTTCACCTTTAAGAAGTTGATTCTGTTCTTGAAAATACATTCCACGTCTGTGAATTATAAAGTTACATATATTCAACCATCTTGCTACATAGACAGCTACTTTAGACCACTTCTATTCCTCCCAATAGCTCACCATCATAATTCTTCAAATAAATGATAATACTATCTCTATTTTGTAATTTCATTATGCATTTTCTATTCCCAGAAATTGCAGAAGCTTTTAAAGCTCCTTTTATTGGCCACTTGTTCAGCGATAAACGACCCTATCTCCCTAATTTCCATAAATTATTATGATGCAGAATTAATTTTTTCGTATATTGCGGAACTTTTATGATAAAATTTGTTTTATCTCCTGCCGTATGTTTCTCACTTTACTTTTAATTTTTAAAACCCAGTACATGTTTTACTATCGAATAAATTAGTAACCTTCTAATAATGATGATAAAATGTTATCTTAAAAAATATTAATTTGTTATTTGTTTTGAATTGATTTCTGAAAAAAATTTTACAAGATATTAAAAATTATCAATTGAGGAATCAATTACTGTCCTATATGTAAACAAAATATTGTTCTTGTTTTTGATTTGTAGCGTCGGCAAAACCGTGTGAAATTCTAAATATATGAAATGTATAAATATATACATCTAGCTTGTTGTTAATATCTATATTACATCTTTATTGAATCGCATGTACTTTATTTAATTTTAAATTGTTTATAGTAGAGAGAGTATGTAAATCCGGAATTCTTCATTTCCTTTTATTTTAATTTAATTTACAGGGGATAAAAATAAGATTTTTTTTTCCTTTGCAATTTAAATTTAGAAATATCCCGGCTCATTTTTATATGCTTTTTGAAAGGGTAGTACACATGAGTAAAGTACCAGTATTTATGAGAAATATGCAATGCATATAGATAATATTGAGTTAAGTTCATTCTGAAATCATCAATCATCTTGAAAGTAATATACTATAAAATAAAGAAGCATCAGATATCCAGAAATTTTATGAAAATATTTTGCTTGAAAATATTTTAATGAAATTCCTCCTTTCAACACATCATTATGATTTAAAATTTTAATGTAGAAAAATGAAACTAAAATGTGAATTTCAAGTAGTCTATGGAAAGTGCTTATTGCTATCATTATAAACAGTGTAATTTTTAAATGGGGTGTGTCGATGATTTAACACTCTCTTGAGTATTAAATCATCAGGTAGAAGAATTCCTATGAAAGATTCATGAAGTATATGAAGGATAGAAGAATTCCTATGAAAGATTCATAGAAATTCATATAAGAATTAGAATATTGAAGGCTTTTCTAGAAACAAACCTTTCATAAAAGAATTTCTATGAAAGGTTTGTAGTAATTTTTTAACTGAATTATTCCTAAAGTTTGTGCAAATTATTTTTAGCCCACAGACCATTACTTATGGTGGAAAATTTTGTTTCGCAGAATTTGAAATTTTCTTTTTAAATTGTATATATTGAATATATTTTATAATCGTATATATTTTTATATTTAAATTGTATATAGATATTTTTAATAGTATTTCGAACATCAGATTTTTTAAATAAATGATAAAACGTTATTCACTTATAATAAAATTAAAATCTTAAAAAATTAGAGCTTTTTTTCTATTTTATAAAGCTATTAATCATTCTTTTTTATATTATAAAAAGTACCTTTTACTTTCAATTTCTGGTTATGTAAGCAATGTTTTCTTATATTATCTTAATTTTAATTTTGAATGGTTCATTTATAATCGTCTTTTAGCAAAATTTATACGAAGTAAAATATATTTACATATTTGCTGAATCTGAGTGGGGATCCAGATTATAAATGCTAACAAAATTATACATTAAAAAAACCACACAAAAAAAATGTGTAGTACTCAAACATCATATAGCAATTTTCTTTGTCATTGATTGGTGCTCGAATTTATTCCGCTTTTCATGGCCGAAAGCTCATACATTTTGCAACCTTGTAAGAATGGAAGACATCAAGAAACGGAACAGATGTTTTCGCACCTATTCATGGATTTTCTTCACAAAGGAATAAAAGAAGAAATTTCAAAAGTATTCTGTCCTTACAAATGGAACAAAGCGCTCGGGGAATTAGATAGAAACATTTTAAATTACAATAATTGCTTGGCTCTTATTTCACCGCAAGGCCTCAATTTAAATGTTTTTTAAATCCTTGTCCTTTTGTCCTTGTTTTTTAATTTCTCAATATTATTTTACTAATTGTAAGCCAACGGCCGTACCATGCTGAATATACCGGTTCTCGTTAGATCACCGAAGTTAAGCATCATTGTGCGCGGTCAGTACTTGGATGGGTGACCACCTGGGAACACTGCGTGCCGTTGGCAAGTTTGGGACCTGAATGGCCGAGTGTCTAGCGCTCTGGCGCTCGGTGTCACAGGTTTCGGGTTCGAATCCCGGCGGTGCCATGGATGTTTGTAGTGGTTCGGAATCCACTTTAAGCCGTAGGTCCCGGTCTTCTATGACTGTAAGAGCGTCACGGAGCAAAAGTCAGGCTTGTACCTACGGGTGCTCCATCACAACAGAAGCTGCTTCCTTCCCCTTCAATCATGAGTCCATATGGGCTTGTGGGCTTGGCCAGCCAAGTGGGATAAGAAACAACAACAACACTAATTGTAAAAAAAGAATTAATTAAATTTGTACTCTACTAGAAATTTTCAATTAATATCTCTTTAAATTCTCTTCACGTAGATTTTTTTTTTGTTGTGCAAAACGTCTTTAGGCATTTTTTTTTATATTATTATTACATAGAAAGAAATTTAAGTATTTTTTAATGTTCTTTTAAGATATATCTATAAAATTAGTTTCTTTTTTTTTTTTCCTTTAAATGAAAAAATTTGGAACTGTTCGAAATTCAATCTAATATCCATATTCTTTAATTAAATTTTAAATTAAACAAGATATTAATAAAATGTATTTAATGCTCTATAAAAATTTTGTCAATGAAAATTAAAGAATATATGCAATTTATTCAATATTTCATAAAAATTTAAATTGGAGTTTTATCGGTTTGTTAGGACTATATTTAGCAAGTTCTTTCAAAAATATGCTAGTTTTATTAAATTAAAGTAAATTAAAAAAAATAGAGATAATACTTAAAGCAATGCTTTTATTTTAATGAGACTGAACGTGTAATTAAAATATAAGGAAAAAAACAAACGCCAATAAGAAATGAGATATGGAAACAATATATATATATATATATATATATATATATATGCTTTGATAATTTGTAAATCCACCGAAAGATATCCTCACACATATACTACCTATTACCTCTCCTTCACTAATATTTGATGGATAATAACAAGTTTATATACACTCAAGTGCCAAAACATTAGGAACACCCCTACATTTTGCAATGAACTCGCCTGGATGACGTGGAAGGCACATGATCAGGTGGAAGTGGCATTTAACTGGTATTAGGTGGTGGTATTAATCCATGCCACGGAAAATGCTAAACGCCCTCGGGCTGTTCTTAACAATCTTCAATTGTCCTAGACGAACTGGGTTGGTTGTCATGTGTGTTGTTCTTGCTGTCTTTAGGCAGTGAGTTCAACCCTGATCTGACCCTTCAGTCATCATTTCTAGCAGCGGTTCCTACATTTCGTAGTGTTTAATCTCTCTTTTTGTGCTTATTATTTTTAATTGCGTTTTATTTTTTTAATTTTTGTCTTATTTTCTTTAACTTTAATTTTTCTGTAATTTATCTTTGGGGACTTAAATACTAGCTCACTTAACCTGTAATGCTCATTAATCATGTTTTAATATTACCCAATGCCTTCATCCCAACAAGATAGGTGTTTTAGGCCCTATGGGGGCCAAGGAGCACCGAGAACCAAGGACTGACTGAGATTAATCCATGCCAAGGCGGGTTGAAGCTGTGTTGCGCGTCAAAGGTGGGCCAACTCGTTATTGACAGGTGGTCATAATGTTTTGGCTCTTGAGTGTATATACTAGCAGAACCCGGCATAACGTTGTCCTGCCAAAAAATGCATTGTAGAAAATGACATATCACGAATATATTCTCCATACTCCAATATATGCGCATACTAATTTTCATGGATATCGTTTGTCGTTTGAAAGGTATATAAGATGAAACGCTGCAGCACCATCTGGTGGTAAGTAACAAAGGGGATAGCGCGAACCTATTTTCCATACTCGAATACATATTATTACCAATTTTGATTGAAGTATTACTACTGCAGGAGTACTTACTTGCTGCAGTATAGATACTTATACTGCAGCACCATCTGGAGGCGACTTACAATAAAAGGGGATAGCATAAAAACATTCTTCATGTTTTGTCAAACACACACAAAAACTATCATCAAAATCGGTCAAGCCGTTTAGGAGGAGTCCAGTGAATAACACACGTACAGAAAAATCCGATTGTGTTCCGATTCTACAGGGTTCTATTGTGAATCTAACCCCCCCCAGGGACCCACTCAAACACACACAAAATTTCAGCAAAATCAGTCAAGTCATTTAGGAGGAGTTCAGTGACGAACACATGTACAGAAGAATTATATATATATAAAGATATATATATATATATATCATAATTGGTCATTTGTTCTTATATACAGACAGAGAACAAATTACTAATTATGATATTTTAGAAATCAGCAGAATGAATTCAACAAATTGGATGCGTCAGCTTTATATAGGATAATTATTTTCAATATGGGTTTGATTATATCACGATGTATTGAATTACTTGCCGATGAAGATAATTTTCCTTGATATGAACCTTGAGTGGTTCAGCTTTGTCTTACAGGATGAAATAATCACTTATTCCAAAATAGAAAAGGAAATTTTAAAGTATATTGTCCCTAGGTTTACGCGATCAATGTTGGTAGTTGAAAATATATGAAGGTTTGTAACCCCCCCCTTCCCGAAAGATATCCTCTCACGTATACTACCTATGAACCTCTCCTTCGCTGATGTTTGATGGATAATGGCTAGTTTCAGGTTCTCCCTAAATCAAGCAACATCTGGTATCACTTTGCAAGCTAAGCTTGGATTGATCGATGAAAATAATAGCTCGCCATTGATATTGTCCTGAGGATGTCTTGACACGCTCAGCTCCATCGTCTTTTTCTGCTGATTTTCTTCATCAAAGCTTATCGTGTTTCAGAAATATAATTATATTGAAATACAATAGCGATTATTGTATAAGTTTCAAATACTTTCTGTTTAAATAAAAGCTTTATTATTCTTCAATATTTGATGGTTTATAGTATAGCATTTGTTTGATCTCAACATTTATCATTTTTATTTTCTCATTTGTTCTAGTTTTGATTTTTCATTGTGCCACCAAAATTCGAAACAAGCACCCTCTAGGTTGGCATCTGATAGATTTCACATTTTAGTAATCTATTCGCAATAAAGACGCAGAACTTCAAAAAAAATATTCAACATCATCATTGTCGCAACAGCCCCATGGTGTGAAAAGGGCATCTGCCTACTGGCAGATTTCCGAGACGAGATGTTTCTTTATTTACGGGATAGGGTTGACAGCCCCTACACCCAACGCTTTACAGTCATATTAGACCGGGACCTACGGCTTACAGTGGATTCCAATCGGCTACAAACATCCAGAGCACCGCCGAAACTTGCGGCACCGAGTACCAGACACTCGGTCATCAGGCCCCCACAAAAACATTAATTGTAAAAGAATTTATCGTTTTGAAGCGTAGTATGCATCAGAAATTGACGTATCAAAACTTTACACAGCTTTTTAAGACTAAGTCCTTTTCTCTCACCTAATTAAATAAATAATAAAAATTATCCGGTTTGTTAATTCTTCGTAATTTAAAATTCAGAATTTCTTACACGCATGTATCAAAAATGTTAATAAACACAAATACTTATAAATTATAACAACGAAAATTTTTCAATTATAAAAATTTTAGCTATTTAAAAATGCGATGCCTTAATGTATTTTCTGTCTAAAAAGAAGCTTTCAAGCTTTAAAATATTTGCGTATACTTTTAATTTCTGAGAAAGAAACATTTATCAACATTTATTTGTGATTCATCATATTTAAAGCTTAAAATTGCTTCCCCATATTTTAATTTTTTCTATTTATTTATTTTTATTGTGAAATCTAAAAAATATATAATTCTTTTTTTTACTCATCGCCGATGAACCGCTTAACTTGTTAACCATTTTAAGACAGAATGCCATTTTTGTGAGCTAACGTAGATCCTTTGAGTTATGACGGTTTGTTATTATTATGATGATTATTGTTTTGCATTACACACTTATGCATTCCTCAAACAAACATTCGACGGGCATTGAAAGGACGCAGACAGAATCGGATATTTTTTTTAGGTAAATGTTAATCAATGTGTTTCATAACCATATAATTTTCCTAATTCTGTTAGGATACTAAATTTTTTTTGTTTCTAATGGTAAGTTTACAGGACAACAGATATCATAAAAAAATAAATAAATGCAAAGAACAAGATAGAAACAAATGAAATCTGTTAATCCCTCTACTCAAGATTGGCAATCCAATAACGCTTATATAAAGAAACAGGAGATAGTCAGGGCTGGATTTAGATGAAAAGAGGCCCTAGGCTATTCCACTTATGAAGCCCTTTCACCTTCCATTTTTAAGTTTGTAAATTACTTATTATATTTGTTTATTATTCATATGTGTAGAATTTCTCCTTATTTTTGATTCAGTGTTTTAGTGTTTACTGTTTTTAGAATAGTGTAACTCTAATTTTGCTAACAATTTGAATGTAGGCCCCTCTCGATCTTCAGGCCTTAGGCTGAAGCCTAGTTAGCCTATAAGAAAATCCGGCAGTGCAGAACAGGAAGCGAGGTGAGACATATACATGTCTTCCTGGTTATCACACAGGAGATAGCCAGGGTCAGGGATCAGTTTAATTCTGTGAAGGTGCATTCGGAGACAATTGTAATCACAGAAAAGAATTATCAATGCCACTGATGATAATATGATAAACCATCTACGTTCCACTGCAGAACTCTAAGAAACTCACACTGAGAGCAAGACCGAAGGCCGTGTATGTAGATCCTTTTACAGTATCAGACGTTGCCCGGAGTGCACCAAGAGGAGGTAGATCTAGGTTGCACTCATACTAAACTACACTAAACGAATCATCAAATTGTAAATATATTAGGTTCATTAAAAACAGAATAGAAAGATATATAAGAAACTTCTTTTTTATGAATAAATCACAAAATTGATTCTTGCAATATGAATCATCGAAATTATTAAAATTCTCCGTAACTGTTAAAAAAAATTGCTCATATAAGGTTTATTAATGCACATCTAATCGATATTTTCGAGTTTAATCGAGTTTTCAAAATCGAGTTTTTAGATATTTTTGTGGCATATTTGAAATTATTTTTGTTTAATTTCTAAATAAAAAAAATTCCGAGAGATAATTATTAATTTTTATGACTATTTCAAAATCGTCATCAAAACTAACAAATAATATTCGTACTTTACATAAGAACATTATTTTTGTTATTATTCTGAAATTTGAATTCTTATAAAAACATAAACAATATTACATTTTTTTATAGAATTCTTGGACGTCATACCATAATACGAATACAATAAGAATAAACAAAGAAAACCTTTTGCACGAATTCTTTTTCGTAAAATTTTAAGATTCTAAATTTAACTTTATTATTTTTCGTTAACTTAAAACTGTTCTAAATATTATTTCAGTCGCCTTAAATAACACAATCGCAAAAGTTGCTACCGATATCTTTGGATTCCCTATTCAAGATTCAAATGGAATTTTTTAAAACAGTTATTAATAATAAATTGCATCACATTTAATGATAATTTTCTATTAATAACATGGGAGCCATGACCTTACTTTAGACATTGGGTTTTGAAGCTTTTTTCTCGCCCGTTAGACTTTAAGGGAGGGTAGAGGGAGAAAGAGAGTCTACGAAGTGGAGTGGAGATTTCCAAGCAGTACGGAGGGTACAACGGTAGAAAGAAGAGTTCCAGACAGTACGGAGGGTACCAGGATAGACAGAGGATTTCCAGACAGTACGGAGGGTACAAGGATCGAGAGAGGAGTTCCAGGCAGTACGGAGGATGCAACGACCGAGAGAGAAGTTCCAGGCAGTACGGAGGTACAACGCTCAAGAGTGAAGTTCCAGACAGTACGGACGGTACAACGGTCAAGAGAAGTTACCAGTACAGTACGGAGGAACAGTATGGACGGAGGGAACAACGGGTGAGAGAGGATTTCCAGACAGCACGGAGGGTACAACGGGTGAGAGAGGAGTTCCAGGCAGCACGGAGGGTACAACAGTTGAGAGAGGATTTCCAGGCAGTATGGAATGTACAACGCTTGAGAGAGGATCTCCAGACAGTACGAAGGATGCAACGATCGAGAGAGGATCTCCAGACAATATGGGATCGAGAGGGTTCCAAGCAGTGCGGAGGATACAACGATCGAGAGAGGATTTCCAGACAGTACGGAGGGTACAAGGATCGAGAGAGGAGTTCCAGACAGTACGGAGGGTGCAAATGTCGGGAGAGGAGTTACAGACAGTACGGAGGGTACAACGCTCGAGAGAGGATCTCCAGACAGCACGGAGGGTACAACGGCTGAGAGAGGATTTCCAGGCAGTACGGAGTGTACAACGCTCGTGAGAGGATCTCCAGACAGTACGGAGGGCAACGATCGAGAGAGAATTTCCAGACAGTACGGAGGGTGCAAAACGGGTGAGAGGAGTTCAGACAGTACGGAGGGTACAACGATCGAGAGAGGAGTTCCATACAGTACGGAGGGTACAACGATCGAGAAAGTAGTTCCAGACAGTACGGAGGGTGTAAATGTCGAGAGAGGAGTTCCAGGCTGCACGGAGGGTTGCAACGATCGAGAGAGGAGTTCCAGACAGTACGGAGGGTACAACGGCTGAGAAAGGATTTCCAGGCAGCACGGAGTACAACAGTTGAGAGAGGATTTCCAGGCAGTATGGAATGTACAACGCTCGAGAGAGGATCTCCAGACAGTACGAAGTATGCAACGATCGAGAGAATTCCATACAGTACGGAGGATGCAACGGGTCGAAAGAGGAGTTCCAAGACAGTGCGGAGGGTACAACGGCTGAGAGAGGATTTCCAGGCAGTACGGAGTGTACAAATGCCCGGAGAGGATTTCCAGACAGTACGAAGGATGCAACGATCGAGAGAGAAGTTCCAGACAGTACGGAGGGAACAACGGGTGAGAGAGGAGTTCCAGACAGCACGGAGTGTACAACGGTCGAGAGAGGAGTTCCAGGTAGCAGCAGGGGTACAACTGTGGGGAGAGGAGTTTCAGACAGTAGGGAGTGTACAACGCTCGAGAGAGGAGTTCCAGGTAGAGCAGGGGGTACAACTGTGGGAGAGGAGTTCTAGGCAGTACGGAGGGTATAACGCTCGAGCGAGGAGTACCAGACAGTACGAAGGATACAACGGTCGGCAGAGGAGTTCTAGACAGTACGGAGGGTACAACGGTCGAAAGAAGAGTTCCAGGCAGTACGGAGGGTACAACGGTGGAAAGAAGAGTTCCAGACAGTACGGAGGGCACAACGGTCGAAAGTAGAGTTCCAGATAGTACGGATTGTCAAAAAAGAAATGGCTTAAACAAACTGGTTTTCTGATGATTTTGAAAATACTTGTTATATAATTTTGTTATGTGATGTAGTTGTTGCAGTGTTGGCTTAGAAAATTTTAATAAATATGTCAGCTGAAAGTTTAGAATCCCCATTTAAAGAAACAATTGTTTCAACATTGAATCAAGACCACACGCATAACACATTGGCCATAACTTTTACTAATTGGCTTACACAAGTCATTTTTCTTCTAAGTTATTAAAAATATTGAAGTTACAGCTTTTTAATTTTTTAGCAAGCAAATATTATAATTATTTTTCTCTCGTTTAAACATATTTAACCAAGGCAATGCAATGGATTCGAGTTGATATGTAGGAGCTAAAAGTTAAAATGAATTAATTAGAATATTATTCGAACAGATATTCAATGGAAATCTAAACATTTGATTTAAAAGGGGAAACGGACGAATCGATTATATGTTAGGGATTCCAGTCATACATGCAGAGAGCAATGTAATTTTTACAAATAAAATTTTAACAGTTGTAATGAAATTTTTGTAATATTTTGTATAATTTGTTCTATTAAACAGCTGTGCTTGAATCCCTCTGACTTAGTCGCTTGTCAATATTCAATGTGTTAGTTAATTGAATAATGGTAACAATTACTCGAAACATATCAGGTAAAATCACTAATCAAAAATAAACATAAAATAATAGGATGCTATTTCTAGCTAACATTTTCATTACCATTTAATTATCAAAAGTAAACAAACTCGACAGAAATAAAAGAAAAATGTGAATTTTGGTTTGTCACTCCATGGTCATTTTATGCACACTTTGTGCTAATTAGATCGGGCCTATAATTAAACGTGTATTCCGAAGCACTATTACTACTACATCACTGTGCCTAGAGCTGAGTTGCCCCTATACAGTTTGGGAATGATGTGAGTGAAAACTTTGACTGAACTCTGTGAAGCTCTGTAGTCATATGAGATCGGGACCCAAGGGTTTAAAGTGGTTTCCGAACCACTACAAACATCCATGCTCCGAAGGTACTAGAACCAAAAACTAGACACCAGAGCACTAGACACTCAGCCATTCAGGTCCTGATTCCAAACGACGACGACGATTTGCCAGATTAATGGAGAACCTTGGTTGCTTAGCAACCTCTATCTCCTGCTTTGTGAGTGAAGGAAATTTCTTAAGCTTTAAGCCCATTGATTAGATAGAAAAAAGCAATATAGGTATATTATTAATTTATTTAAAAATTAATTATTCAAAATTTTTATTAATTAATAAAAAATAAATAAATAATAATAATAATAATAAAATTCTGCATATATAATTTTTTTTATATTATTATTATAATTTCAAGTAGATAATAAAATAGATAAACAATAGAAACAAACAATAACGATTGGAGGGGAAATTGTGACTCAGTGGAGAAACTGCATGGTCATTCGGAAAGGCGGATATCGGAACGTTAATTAATAATATTCAGAACAGCGCGAGTTCTTTTACGATTTTTAAAATCAGAAATGTCGTAAACATAGTTGCTTAGATCATTCAAAACGGAATTATTAATATTTGGAATAGAATTATAAAAAAATTTTGCAGTTTTATACGCAAATTGTTTAAAACTTGGGAGTCCTGATTCCAAACCACTAACAACCCTCCATGCCACCGCCAGGAGACGAACCTGAAGCTTGGGATACCAAAGGCCAGAGCATTAGGCAATTGGGCATCAAGCAGCCAAAAGGTGAAGTTGAGTTAGTTAAAATAATAATCAAAATAAGATTCCCTCAAGTAGAAAGACATGAGTTGGCAGTAAAACACATATGTATGTATGCATCAAACACATAATGTACTAGTACGTTCCTATCGAAACTAAAGTTAATCCTGCCATCCTATTTCCTTTATGGTGGAAATGCCACTGTGAAATTGGCACTGCTCATCGAACCCACGCGATTGTAATGTATTTTATTATTATTATTATTACTAAAGTGTCCAACGACAACGTCTAATTATTCAAATGGAATTCAAAAGCAAATATTGGTTCAGATGGAAGTTATGTATTTTCATAATAATGGTATAATTATGAAAATACATTATGTGGAAAAATTAATAGCATGTACGATTTGTTTTATCGAACCAGTTATTTATAGAAAAAGTATGCTTTTCTCTTTATAATAATATATTCAGCATTTTTTTACTGTTGACGCTAAAAATGCATTACAATATATTGCAATTATTTTCATAAATCTTTTACCATCACTCGCTCTGCTCGAATGCATATACTTACAGTACTTCTGCCCATAGTTACGACAGCAATCGTGGCCAGTATTTCCTTTCGATCAAAATGATTATTGAAAACAAAGAATAAAAATTCATTAAAACCTATGCTTTTTAAATTTAGAAAACAAGTCGAAAACTTTAGGAAAGCTAACTTAAAATCTAACTAGAAGATTTATCAAGCATTCCTCATTATATTTTTTTCAATTCCTACTATTAGTTTACACTCTCCCTATATATATCTTGTTCAAATTTTCAATCGTTAATAAAATACTTTTTATTCATCCACTCAAGTTCAAAAACACTTTTTTTGAACTTGTAGTTGATGTTAATACAGTTTTTTTTCAAATATTAATGACATGGATATTTGTAGTGGTTCGGAATCCACTTAAAAACCGTAGCTGACAAACCCTACCTCGTAAAAAGAAAATATCTTCTGTCTCGAAATCTGGCAGTAGGCAGACGGCTTTCGCCCATCATGAGGATTTTGCGACAAAGAAGAAGATGTTTTTTTTTCAATGCAGCTGGCAAACAGACATGGACGTCTTGGATACCTTAAGGCAAGCGCTGCACAGACGTTACGCACTTTGCATTACCCAGGAGGCGCGTGTAACTTGAAGATAAGCCATGAACGCGGAGTAACATTGCCCCCGCAACGCTCTACGATCCTGTTAGACCGGGACCTACGGTTTAAAGTGGATTCCGAACCACTACAACACCCATGGGCAAATGCCGGGACTCGAACTCGAAACCTGTGGTACCGAGCGCCAGAGCGCTAACCATTCGGCCATTCAGGCCCTAGAATAAGATGTTGTCTGTATTTTGCAACACATCTAGAACTGATCTGGAATTAGAAATTATTATGTATGAAGATTTTTTTTTAATAATAAATTGGATTGCAAATAATTCCACTACAAACACATTAGTGACATCATGTAATGTTTCGATCCCTTTAAATGTCTCTATTCATCTTTCGAATAAAACGAAAACATAGACTGTCCTATTTTCCTTTTTGAATCCATCTTTAAATATAGTAAATTCACAATTATTAAAAAATTCCATTCAGTGTTTAGATTATTTCAAAGGGGTTCTATATAATTTAGTAGATTCAATATTTTCTTTTAAAAATAAGTTTTGAAGTTATAAATTTTATTTTTGTCAATTTGATATCTATCTATTCAACTCTTGAAAATGTCACTGTGGAAACAATTTTAATGCTACAGTTTTATACAGCTATAGTTTTAAATTTTTTTTTTTTTTTTTTTTTTACAGCTTTGGTAATACTCAGAAGTGATTCACAGTAATTGAAATAATTTAATATTCTGTCTTACTGTACCTCTATACCAGATTTCAAATCCCTAAGTTATAATTTTTAATGAAGGGCCTGAATGGCCGAGTGGCTAGCGCTCTGGCACTCGGTACCACAGGTTTCGGGTTCGAGTCCCGCCGGTGCCATGGATGTTTGTAGTGGTTCGGAATCCACTTTAAAAAGTAGGTCCCGGTCTAATAGGATCGTAGAGCGTTGCGGGGGCATTGTTTGTCGCTCTACGGTCACGCGTGCGTGGCTTATCTTCAATTGTTACACGCGCCCCCTTCAAGTTGGCCCCCTGGGTAGTGCAAAGTGAGTACGTCTGTGCAGCGCTTGCCTTAAGGCATCCAAGACCAAGCTGTCTAAGTGTTTGCCAGCTGCATTAGAAAGAAAAAAAATGTAATAACTTTTTAAAATATTTCCTTTTTAACCAATGGTTTTAAACCCCATGTCTTCATATATTTATTCATTCATATATTTCATTTTAACCAATGGTTTTAAAACAATCTTCTTCTTCTCCATTGGCGCAATAGCAGGATGCTGAGTCAAGGCTGTCTGCCTACATGTAGATTTCGAGACAGGATGCGTTTTCTTTTTACGGGGTAGGGTTGTCAGCCCTACGCCCAACTCTCTACAGTCATACCGAAGAACTCATGCGATCTCATGGAAGGAGCGAAAGGAGGGGGCAGTTTTTGTTTTGTTGTGAGAGCACCCATAAGTAGAAGCCTGACGACTCCGTGACGCTGACTTTTTACAGGGTAGGGTTGTCAGCCCTGTACTCTACAGTCATATTAGAGCGGTACCTACGGTTTGAAGTTGATTTCCAACAACTGAAAAATACATAACACTTCCGGGACTCGAACCCAAAATCTGTCGCACTGAGCGCCAGTCACTCGGCCATCAGGCCGCTTAAACCCCATGTACTTCTTGAATATCTATTTAACTTTGGCTGAACTTGATTAATTTTAACATTAATGTAGTATCACTTAGAATTCCAATTTAAATTGATATCCATTGTGATTGCAATAAATTTCAATTCCTTAATATAAGAGATTTTATTATTTCCTGTATGGGGCCTGAATGGCCGAGTGGCCTAGCGCTCTGGCGCTCGGTATCATAGGGTTCGAGTCCGGGCGGTGCCATGGCTGTTTGTAGTGGTTCGGAATCCACTTTAAAAAAGTAGGTCCCGGCCTAACATGATCGTAGAGCGTTGCAGGGGCATTGTTACTCTGCGTCCGTGGCTTATCTTCAAGTTACACGCGTCCCCTGGGTAATGCAAAGTGAGTAACGTCTGTGCAGCGCTTGCCTTAAGGCATCCAAGACCAACCTGTCTGTGTTTGCTAGAAAAAATTTTTAAAAAAAGAAAGCTTTAGAAAGAAAAAATTATTTCCTGTATATGGTAAAAATTATTGTAAATTTGTTGTTTCAGTAGTTTATTTTCTTGAATTTAATTTTGTATTAAATTCAAAAAATTTTGATTAATTTTTAAAGGAATAAGTTCTTTTTCTTTTATCAATAAAATTATATCACCGACAAACTCTTACATCATATTGTTTTCTCCTATAATCAACTTCAAAACATTGTTGATATACATTCCACCGGATTGAAACCAATCATGAGCCCTGTTTGATCTCTTGATTATAAAGAAGATTAATTTTATCCAATGTAATAAATCTATTATTTTAAAAGTCATATATAAGTTTTTTAGGTAATTTGGAATATAAAGTTTGTAAATTTTTATTTTTAAATTGCTCCATGAAACAGAATTAAAAGAATTAGAAATGTCTAAAGAAACGAAAAACATTTAATTCTCTTATCTGCTTTTATTATAAAATCCTTTATATTTTCTAAGCAAATATTGTAGATTTATTATTCCTAAAAACAGAACTGAAAAGAATTTAAAATATTTTATGTTTCTAAATAATAAATCATACTTTCTGCTGTTATGTTATTAAATAGTGTCATCCATATAGGTCTAAAAATCTAAAGAGTTATTAATTTTTTATTTTCTTTGGGAATAAGTACTACTTATGCAGTTTTCCATGTACTTAGAAATCTTTCCTTTTCTAATAGTATATTCGATAATTTTGTAAAAAACTTTTTAGCAAAATAAAATTTTGTATAAAAAATATAAATAGTAATACAACTTCTACTTCGTTTAATTCTTCATATGTTCTAAATCGCATATTTACTAGTAGAATATTTAATATATATTGATCGTCTATAAGGAGAAAATGAAACTTCATAATTTCTTCAGTTGTTCCTATTTTAGTTTTAGTAATTATATTGTCATTCCGTCTCATAGGTTTAAGTATTTTAATCTTTGTAATCTTATCAATCATATTATTTATGTTTTTCCCATCAATCTGTTTGGTTAAAATATTATCTTATAAACTATTTCAGACTTTATCTTTTAGTTTGTAAGATACTTCTTTTGTATATAAAATGACGACCAAATTTAAAGAAACTATAAAAACACATAACTTGAATAAATAAGCAGATAAGAACAGAACGAGACAAGAATATAAACTAACAGAACAAAATCAGAACGAGACAAGAACATAAACCAGCAGAACAAGAACAGAACGAGACAAGAACATAAACTAACAGAACAAGAACAGAACGAGACAAGAACATAAACTAACAGAACAAGAACAGAACGAGGCAAGAACATAAACTAACAGAACAATATACTATTAGATCTTTGTCTTTCCTGACAAATATTCAAAATTACGTATTTCTGCAAAAATTAAGTTTAAATAATAATATAGGAATATGTGATATAAGAAGGAAAAGGAAATGTTACTCCTACAACTTTTTACAGACACACAGGAAAAATTAATAAGGTACACGTTGTCACTCTGACGGAAATGCAAGTTTTGCAACGATCTTCCATACTGCAGATAAATTATCCAGAAGTGCTTGCTGTAACAAAGTGTATTCCGAGTGTACAGAGTGTTAGGTGGGGGTTGTCGGCGTCCTAGTGCGTCTCACACATGTTCTATCGGATTTAAATATTGAAAATATGGGAGCCAATCCATTCACTGGATTCCTCCGCCCTTAAGATAATCATTCACTAGTACAACGCGATGGAGACGCGCATTATCATACATTAAAAGGAAGCCATTACCGATTGCATCCCGAAGCAATTTGACATGAGGATCAAGAACCTTATCTCTGTATACTTCAGAGTTCACAGTTGCAATAGTAAAAATGTGTAGGTCAGTATGGCTGTCCAAAATGCCAGCCCATACCATCATTCCATGATGTCTTCCATGGATATTTGAAGGATTATTGCGTGTATTCTTCTCGCACCATATTGTAACACGTCTGGAATTACTCTCCAAATAAATTCGGGATTCATCAATAAAGTGAACGCTACTCCAGTATGGTTCTCCAATCACGAAGATTTCTGCCCAACTGTAACCGGACACATTTCGCTGCCGGAGTTAGTGGAATATTAATCGTGGGTTTCCTAGCATACAACCCTCTTTTATACAGCCTGCCATTCATGGTAAATCTGGATATTCGAGTTTCTGTTGCTGCAGGGAAATCCCTTGTAATCTAAATTGTCGTCGGTTTTTTCTTTCAGCAATCGTTGCCAAATAATGGTTCAAAAAGTATGTTGTGCACGTTTTCGATCTTGATCTTTACCATGTTGTCTATGCACATTACCAGTGTCTTTAAGCCATTTCCAGATTCTTGACTATTTTTAAGTCTTTACAAACCCCTGTCAGTGTCTGCACTGCTTCCATTCTCCGTACAGTACGCCATTTCTCACAATCCGTCAAATTTATTCTGGACGACATATTCTACTTGTTATAAGCACAAATTTTATCTAACTATTTGTACAATCCTTGTAATTTGACTTCAAATCACCCATGTGCTTTTTTCACAACTGCCGAAAAAACCGGTTCAAAAGTTTGCATTTTTTCTGTAGCAAAGGTGAATCCCATTGGGCTATTTGATAACGTAGACATTGAGTTATCAACCAATCACCTTTCATTGCAGTTCACTTGAGAAAATTAACACAAAATACCTTTTTAAATTTGTTTCCTTAATTTTTCCCGTCAGTGTAGTTTGAGCAATCTAGAATTTCATCTTTTTAATTTACCCGTATATTGTCTTTACTTATTGCATAAACAAAAATTTTTTGTGCAATAACAGTTGTAGATGTTCTAATTCCTTGTAAGAGTAGGCTTGCTACCAGACACAAAATTTTGTTGAACAAAGCTATTCTGATACCAATTCTTTTATACAGTATACCCACGAAATGGGAATACCGTATGTATGGGGATACCGTATGTAGTTGTATGGGGATCCAACTTTGATAAATTTGAGAAAGTTGCAAGTTTATCAAAGTAAATATCTCTCCACTACCTTTAACGAACCATGGTTCGTCAGAAGGAAATCTATAAGGAGTTAAATATTGACCCTATTCTGGATTACATTAAGAACCATCGAACCATTGAATTTGAGGTCTTTTTTTTTAAAAAATGACCTCAAATTTAAACTCAATTACTCCAAGAAATTCCAGCATACAACCCTGTTATGAAAACTTCTCAAAAGAGATCGAGAGCAATTCTCAGTCAGGAATTTAACTCCTACTCCAAAGTCAAATGATGGAGGGTTGATAATGAATCATCGTCGTGAATTTGAAATGCGATTCTAAAATATTCTTTTGTCCCCACCCCAGCCGCGATTAGCACGCGATATTTTACCTGGGATCCCATTTAACCGCTCTCTCTTCATCTAAGCGGCAAAATCAATTTCATTTTATTTTTATTTATTTTTTTATTTTTTTATTTATATTTAATTAAATTTTTTCTTATTTGTATAACTTTTTATGCCAGAGTGCATGGACTCTAATTGCTTCTTTTTTTACCATAAAATTATGAGAATTGTTTTAGGGAAGAGTTTTCGTGTCCTTAATCATTTTCAATTTTGGACATTTTACTCAAATCTGTATTTGTTTTTAATTTCTTTCAAGAGATTTTTTTATACATAATATTTATTTACAAAATAATTGAGTAATTATTTAATAATTCAGTAAAACATTTAATTCAGAAGAAAAATTAATGTACAATTGTTCTAAAAGATCATTTGCTGAAACCAAAAAGAATTTTATTTCAAATTAAAAATGAAATTTTTTAAGAAAAGAAAATCGCTTGAAATTCTGTAGTTTCGCATACTTTTAAGATTATGATTTATTGTATTATGATTATGTATCATTTATTCGTTTTGTTCTTATATATTTTTTTTTTGTTCTAATACAGCTGGCATACACTTAGACAGTTGTCTTGGATGCCATAAGACAAGCGCTGCACTGATGTTATTCACTTAGCACTCTCCAGGAGGTGCGTATAGCTTGAAGATAAGCTACGGACGCGGAATAACAATACCCCGCAATGCTCTACGATCCTACTAGACCGGGACCTACGGTTTAAAGTGGATTCCGAACCACTACAAAGATCCATGGCCCGCCGGGACTGGAACCCGAAACCTGTGGTACCGAGTGCTAGCCGCTCGGCCTTTCGGGCAGTTTTGTTCTTATATTCAATTCTAAATTTTATGGGTAATTCTGTATATCTGCCCATCCAATTACAATTTAATTTATCTTTATTTATTTTTTCTTTTACCTTTATTTTTTGTTTATTTATTTTTTCTTTTACTTTTATTTTAATTATCAACTTTTAAAACGTTTGCTTTTCCTGAAATGTTTTTCTATTAAATGTAAACTTTATTTTTAATTTATTTACTTACATTTATTATCTCTTAAATTTTATTATTGATTTTAGTAGAGGTTTAGTGGCATTTATTATTGCAAATGTACTTAATAAGGAAACGTCCGTTGCCGTAGCACGATTTCAAATCAAAATTTCCTTTTGTACTCAGTAGCACATAATGGGAGAAACGTTGTCAGCCGTTCTCAAAGCGGCTAAGTACTTTCCTCGGTCATTTGTGGATCATTACTCTGTCATTGTAACAATATTCCCGCAATGTTTTACGATCCTACTAGATCGGTACCTATGGTTTAAAATGAATTCCGAACCACTACAAACATCCATGGCACAGCCGGGATTCAAACCCGAAACCTGTGGTACCGAGTGCTACCACTCGGCCATTTAGGCGTTTTTGTTGTGACATTAAATTATAAATTTTATGGGTAATCTATACATCGGTCCATCCAATTACAATTTTATTTATCTTTATTTATTTTTTCTTTTACCTTTATTTTTTGTTTATTTATTTTTTCTTTTACTTTTATTTTAATTATCAACTATTAAAACTTTTGCTTTTCCCGAATTGTTTCTCCAGTAAATTTGATCTTTATTTTTAATTTATGTAACTACATTTATTATCTCTTAAATTTTATTAACGTTTAAATGGAGTTTTAGTGGCATTTATTGTTGCAAATGAACTTAAAAAAGGAAACGTCCATGGTCCCAGCACGATTTCAAATCAAAATTTCCTTTTGTACTCGGTAGCACATAATGGGAGAAACGTTGTCAACCGTTCTCAGAGCACTTTCCTCGGTCATTTGTGGGAACGGACATACCCCGTGACTGACACGAGTCATCGAACAAAGCTCAAACGCCGATCGATATTCGGTTTATTTGTGTATTTTCTGGAAACCTCGTTCGCACACAATGGGCGATTCTTTCAAGTCTTGAAGAAATGCAGTGCATGCATGTTTTGTTGCCATATCGAGCGAGTAGATTGAAACATGTCAACCGCATCTCACATAAAGACACTTTTATTCACCGCGCTTTGGTTCCGTGAGCTATCCATTATTCCTATCTTAAAAACTTGCTTTTTTGTGGATGAAACAGTTTGTATTTCTAATTGTTTTCATCGTTTCGTAATTTTTTTTTTTTTTTTTTTTTTTTTTTTTTTCTTATTTTATAGTTATTAATTTTTTTTCTTTATCTACATTTCGCGTTGCCTGACTCGTGGCTCAGTGGGAACGTACGACGCTGGTGAACATTAGGGTGGCGTTTCAATCCATTGGCGGCTTTGTTGTAGACGCTGTTTCAAAAAACGGGGAGGTTCCATTGCATTTGTGACGTTCACCAACTTGCCTCGTTTTTCGGCCTTTCTAGTGAGAGTTTTCCGGGTCTTCTCTTACATGATACGCAAATGCATGTAGTTACCCCTAAAAGTCCTCCCGGAAGCCACTGCTCTCCTTCTTCAGCGACACGGAGCAGAAGTCAGACTTCTAACTACGGGTGCTCCATTAAAACAGAAGCTGTCCTCATCTTCCCTCCTTCCATGAGGGATACAACAACACTTCGCATTTGAACAAAGACCTAATTACATACCCTAGACATATTGTCCACTTCAAAATAGAAATACCACAATTAATACCAATTAAAACCAGGAGAATACCGATTCGGTGGGTGAACATTCCTCCTTCATTTCGGAGAAACGATTAGAGCAGGGGAGTAGGTCCTATGAAGTTGTTCTATAGATGGAAACTCACTTTTTATTTTAAAATGACCAGACAAAACGTCTGGCTGTCACTTAATTTTTTGAATTTTTAAAAGACATCATAATACATACTATTACTATATTATATACAAGAATAAACATACAGAATATATCTTAAGGATGAGGTACCATTTGGCAATGCTTGATTGCCTCACTGGATCTGGACTCTATCTCTCCAAGTCTAATCTAAATCTAAATTTCGTAATAAACACACAGAATATATCTTAAGGGTGAGGTACCCCTTCAACAATGCTAGACTACCTCACTGGATTGCCGACTTTATCTCTCCAATTCTAATATAAATCTGGTCCCTGAATCTCTCTCTATATAAAAAAAACCTATCCCTCTGAAAGTCTTTCCTGAAACCTATTTTGAAAGAATGATCAGTTGAACGTAGTCTCCGCCCATTCTTATTTCTTACTTTCTATCCACGACAGGTCTGCCTGATTAATACAGAGTTTCCGACAAAATGCCCTTTCGGTTCCTCGGAATGTACTCCTTTTTCGGTCCTATTATCTACTATATTATTCCAGTTTGAATGCATGGTTCGGCAAATATGACGCTGATCTTTACATTCAATATGGAAGAAATTACCATACTATATGTACAGCATCTAGAGATTGGCTCCTATTTAGAGATAAGTGTAAACCTCTAGATCAATGTGTTTAATCCTTTTTTTTTTTTTTTTTTTTTTTTTTTTTTTTGCCATTCCATTTGATAAAATTTTTCATATATGAGCAGACCTCGCATCTCTCATAACTTCTTTATTCCCTTCCGTTCTTTATGTTCTTTGCCTTTCTAAAAAATAGTTTTCGTTAGGTTGTAATTATAGGTTCTTTAAGATATCTCTAGAAGAGTTACCAGAACTGGAAAAGAACAACAACAAAAGAGAAGCCGTATAATTTGTAGTAGGTGGAACAAGTGAAAGCCATTGATCAGTCAATTATCAGACTCTATCTATCAATTACCGCTATTACTTCCTTTTATTTCTTTTGTGTGCGCTTTCCGCCCTCATTGTTATTATGCCTGCCACTTACTACCTGAGATACGAAATCCCAGGTTGAGAACTGCTGCTCTAGATAAAGGGATTTTTCAGTTCTACTCCATACATTTTTCAAAAGTTCTAATCGATATCATTCACTTCAGAATTTAAGTAAGCTAATTATCAGATTACTCAAACTCCTTTTAAATCATCAAAGTATTAAAATAAGAATTTGTTAAGAATTGTAGAATAAGAATTTGTTAAGAATTGCAGAATAAGAATTCGTATCGGAATAAGATTTATTCGTTTGAGAATTTGAAACAAAATCATCTGATTATTAAAATAATTTAATTTCATTGCAATACTTTTTCGAGTAACATATAATAGTGAACGTAATGATTGATTAATAATACATTTATGCTAAAATCTAAGAAAATTCAATTTCAGGGAAATTTTGCATGGAGAAAATTCACATCGCTTTCTATTTAAAACACAAAAAAAAAACATTCAAAACAAATCACATTTTATCTTTTCTAAATTTGGTTTTTTTTTATTGGGCTCCCTTGAAATACTACTTCCATGCTCCAACTTTAATTTCTAATGGCAGAACAGTTTGAAACAAACGTCGCAAGGAAGCTGATAACATCAACTCACCTCCTCTAATACAGTAGAAGAACTTTTTAATCTATAGATTTATCATGATTAACTCATTCGTATGACAAATCTTTTGACATAATTCACTAACCGCCCTACGAACTGAGAATCTTTAAATTAAAATTTCAGCATGCTAATCACTCGATTACTTTAGACTCATTTAAACAGTCAACAATACTTCAAATCTGGGAAAGTAAATATAAAATAATTTTGTTAAAATAAAAATGCGACAGTTAGTTAACACGGCAGATTAGTTAATGATTAAGGACAATTTCCTACTCAATGTCATTTATTAAACCTCAGGTGGAATTCAACAACTATAACGCTTTTTCATAGAAAAAGTATGCAAGCATGCGTAATAATTTGAGCATCAAGATATTGCTTAAAAATTTATTTTAATTGTTTAAATAATTTGTTATGCTGAGTTATTGAATAATTTTTAATTAATTAATTAATCCTCTTAGTCGGAGACCACTGATGATGTGTGCAGCTAGCATGTAAGAGGATACAGATATGAATTCGTTGATAGAGTTTACTGTCATCATCCGAGGAGGTTAGTGTTTGTGTCAATGGGGGTCTGATGGCCGAGTGGCTAGCAGTCTGGCACTCAGTACCGGCTTCGAATCCCGGCGGTGCCATGGATGCTTGTAGTGGTTCGGAAACCGTAACGTTTAAACCGTAGGTCCCGATCTCATATGACCGTAGAGAGTCACAGAAAGGGGCAACTCAGGGGGTAAAGGGCCAACTTAGCTCTAGGCACAGTGATATGGTGTAGTAGTGTTTGTGTCAATGTGTCTAAGAGTTTCACATCGACTGTCATGCTGTCCTAAGGGAATTTTCGGGCTTTTTCCGCATTTGTGGGACAGTTACGCCTAAAAGTAATATTAAGTCAATAAGCTATTCGTGACACAAATAGGGGGAATATGAAGCCCTTCGAAAAAATTTACTTAAATTGTATAAATTATTTAATTTACAGAAAAAAATTATTTTATTTTGGCAAAAATAATCCACCTGTTCATTGTATAAAGTGGATGGTTTGAAGTATGGAGGCTATATAAATATTTGGTATTTTGGGCGATTGATTTAGACAGCGATTCTGGAATTAGCATGAAATAGCTGTTAAGTTAACAGCAGCAAAACGACAGAATTCTCCGAAAGATTAACTATCCTTCAGTGAATCCTATAAAAAGTATTAAACGCGATTATTGGGTTTTTACAAATTTTGAATATTTTACTTACCTAAAACATTCAAATACAAAAAAAATCCGTCACTTGACTTGTAGGCCATTGGTAACGTGTTATATTAGCAAACATAAAGGCTCTGTTTTAAATCCGCTAGATGCATCCATTGCAATTGTTGCTTTCAGATTGGTTTGGTTTGGTTTGTCGCTCTACGGTCATCTTATGCGCAAGAGGGCTAAACAGACCGGGACCTACAGTTTAAAGTGGATTCCGAACCACTACAAACATTCATGGCACCGCCGGGACTCGAACCCGAAACCTGTGGTACCGAACGCCAGAGCGCTAGCCACTCGACCATTCAGGCCCTATTGCTTTCAGAAGCAAGGAAATTCGATGGGGAATATGACAACTTGTGTAACACCATTTCACGTAGCTATTTAGGTTGCCTGGCAGAAGTTTTACAAGTTTTCCGTACAACATACACAAGTGAGACAGTTATTCTTAAACGTTCTCCTATCATTATATCGAATAGACTGTTTCAGACATATATAAATTGAAGATGAGGGCGAGTATATTCAACAACAACAAAAAAATATACAACTCTGAGTTCAATCCAACATTAATCCAAATATAATTTTAATGAATTTCGTGTTATTTCTTAAATCTTGCATTATACAGTGAGCGTGGATGCGCAGAAGATCTACCTCCCCGCGGTGCACCTGGTAACACTTGTATTAGTTTGTTGTTGTATGTTTTTTTTTTTTTTTTTTTTTTTTTTTTTTCGTTGTTCTTTTTTTGCTGTAACTGTTCATAATCTGCCATTGGAAATATATAAAAAAAACAGTGAGCGTAAAAAAAGTAAACACCCATTTTCCATATACTAAACGCTTCGTGGTAAATATCTTATTGACTTATACTTTGAAATAATATTAAATTAAGCAGTAAATCAGTAAGTGTTATAAATAATAAACATTTAATTAGAAATATTAAACAAAACATTAGAAAAAAATCATTAAAGTAAACCAGAGGTGCTCTACTTTTAAGTATCAAAAGAAAATAAACATTGACAGGTTTTTTCCCTTCCAATTTCTTTCAATCAGAAGAAACTAATATATAATAACTAATAATAATAATAACTAATATATATACCACTAATTTTTTTTATTAGAAAATCAGGTTTTTAAATCAATTTAGAAGTTTCTCAGCTTAAGACTTTACACAAATTGCAATATGAAATTTATTCGCAGGCGAAACATGGAAACATGCAATTACAATTGATGAGGCTTGGGTATTTATCAAAAGACACATCAGCTCTTTATCCGAACAATCTTCACTGTGTTAAATTCCATCAGCATAAATCTACCAGTTATGCCTCAAAATGTACTGCTCTATATTTGGGACCAAAATTGTACTAATCCATTTAAATGCGTCCCACGAAAGTCTCCTACAGATTTCTGACTACTTGGAATTTTAAAAAATGCCTTTTATTAACAGCATCCCAATACATTAAACGGAATCTAGATAATTGGGTAGTAGAGTACAACAAAATCAAAACCTTCATACAAGAAAAACTCTTCTATTTTGGAAATCAAGATTCTAATGTGATAATTCAACAAAAGGGTTATCAGATTGAACATATTAGAACATAAAATTCTTGTCTTTTATATATATATATATATATTATTTCAAAATCTTGAAAAAATGTACGAACACCCTCTGTAGGTAATAATTATCAGCCTTTTTTAAATAAGGAATTAAACTCTAACTGAATTGCTACTTAATCTGCATTAACATTTTAAACAGTATGATACAAAAACCGATATATCCGTGAATTTATTAACAATATTTTAATAAATGAAAGTACTTACTTGTAATAAGAGTCGCATATAATTAATGTCCAGTTCTACAAGTGGAATCACACTAAACACTCACCATGTGAGCCATTATTTGTTCACATAAATTAGTGCACGAAACATTTTGTCATTAATCGCAAATCGTAGTGTAACCTCTAGTTGTTAGTTTTTTTCAGCAACTAGAGGTTAAAGTTAAATGATTTCAGTTAAATGGTTATAGAGGTTTCATTTAAATGGTTATATTTTTCAAACATATTCAAAAGATTGTTGTAGTTTCTTATCCTACTTGGTAGAAATTTAGACCAAGCCCACTAACTCGTATGAACTCACGGTTGAAGAGAAAAGCGACAGCTTCTGTTGTGATAGAGCACCTGGAGGTAAAAAATTTATTTGGTTCCGTGACGCTCTTACACTCATATGAGACCGGGACCTACGGCTTAAAGTGGATTCCGAACCACTACAAATATCCATGGCACCGCCGGGACTCAAATCCTATGGCACCGAACACCAGAGGGCTATACACTTACACTTACACACTATACACAGGGCCATTCAGGCTACACATTCGATGAAATCGATAATCTAAATAACAATTTCTATATAACAATGCAATACTTTGAAAAGATATGGACGCAATTGCTACATATTGTTAGGTAATTTATAAAATCAACCATATATTTGTATTAGTTATCCAATCTTTAGAATCGTAATTTAAAGCTTCTTTACATCCTAACCAATTAAACTGATTACTTCTATTATTTATCTATAAAAAAAGATAAATAAAGTTGTTAGTTAATTTTACTTTATCTATGAGAAAGCCCACATATTATAAATATGTAAGCTCATTTTAAATCATGGCAAGACAACATAAGCAAAAAGTCACAAACACGATAAATCCTTATGCCAGAAAATTCTTCCACTGAGTAAGAGGGGGAGAGTCTGTGTGAGAACCCCTTCGAGTGCCACCTCTGAAGATGTCCGTTCCAAAATTGTCTCTGAAGTACTTTTACATTCTAAAACATTCGAAACATCTTGCAAGTTCATCAGTTGAAACTTAAAAAACTCAAATACCTCAAAAAGTGAAAAAACATAAAAAATAAAAACATTTTGTGGGTCTTACTGACATTGATTTCATATTTCTGATATCAGAAAACAAATTTGTTTAGGTAAAAAAAATTGAGACCCATTTTCCTATAGAACTATATTCAGAACATTTTAACAAAGATTTATAATTGTTTCAATGACTTTTTCGTCAATTGGCTAGAGCTCTGGCCTTTAATATTACAGGCTTCAGGCTCGAATCCTGGCGGCGACGTGGATGTTTGTTAGCGGTTCGGAATCCACCTCAAACTGTAGGTTCGGGTCTATTTAGCCCTCGTGTGCGCAAGATGATCGTAGAGCGACAAACCTAACCTAAACCAAATTTTCATATATTTCCTTTTTAACAAATGGTTTTAAACATTATGTACTTCTTGAATATCTATTTAACTTCTGCTGAACTTTTCCTTTTAAAACGTTCGAAAAGTCTCTCAAATTCATCAGTTGAGGCTTAGAAACTCAAATACCGCCAAAAGAGAAAAAAAATTATTCAGACATTTTGTGGGACTTACTGATATCTATTTCATATATCTGATATCAGAAAACAAGTTTCTTTACTTTAAAAAAAATTGAGACCCATTTTCCTATAGAAAACTACACTATCTGGAAGAAAGTAACGGGACACCCCTCGAAAAGTAGAAAAGTCGACAATACAACTGACACATGCGCAATAATAGGTATCACGTGTCAGCCATATCCTATAAATACTCTGTGGAGTCGACTGGAGTTGTTTTTTGTCAAGATGCAGGAAGAGTTGTCTGAGTTCGAGAAAGGTGTGTTGGTTGGATTGCATCTTGCCAAGGTGTCAATTAGGGAGATATCCCGTCTCCGTAACTGCTCAAAATCAACTGTAGCACGTGTTGTGTGTCGCTACAAGACTGAGGGACACTGTCAGAACAAACCCCGAAGTGGACGACCTACAGTTCTCACCAGCAGGGACCGGCGGGTGCTCGGCAGGGAGATTCGAAGTAACCGTCAAACATCCATGGATAACATCGCTAATGAATTTAGACAAACCACAGGTGGGGCCATTTCGACCAAGACTCATCGTATCGAGGCCCATAAGTTAGGTTACACTGGACATTCGGCGGCCCATAAGCCTTTGATTACGAAAACCAACAAGAAAGCGCGCCTTCGATGGGCCAAAGACCACCGTACTTGGACTCTGGATGACTGGAAACGCGTCCTTTGGAGTGACGAGTCACGATTTACCCTTTTCCGTTCCGATGGACGTGTTTGGGTATGGCGTTTACCAGGAGAAACGCCTTTTGCCCGAGTGTGTCGTCCAACTGTAAAGTTTGGTGAAGGAAGATTGTTGGTATGGGCCTGTTTCTCATGATATGGGGCTGGCCCACTGGTGAAGGTTGATGGTGCGATGAATGCCGATAGATACTGTGATATTCACGACAATCATGTCCTTCCTACCTTGTGGGCAACGTACGGTATGGATGATTGGTGGTATCAAGACGACAAAGCAACATGCCATGTTGCAAGGAGTACTCTTGATTGGTATGTGAACAACATCGTTAAACTCATGGAGTGGCCGGCGCAGAGCCCTGATCTTAACCCAATTGAACATCTCTGGGACGAATTGGACCGTCGGTTGAGGGCCTGCACCCCACTCCCCAAAAGCAAGCCTGAACTACGGAACTTCCTGTTAAACATTTGGAAGGAAATTCCTCTTGCCACTATGGCTAATTTAGTGGAAAGCATGCCCAGAACGGTTGCAGCTGTGATCGCAGCCAAAGGAGGCCTCACCTCCTATTAATTTTAATAAATATGGGTTTATGTAGTTATAGTGTCGTGTCCCGTCACTTTCTTCCACATAGTGTATATTCAGAACATTTTAACAAAGAAGAAGGTTCTCTTTGATTCCATGTATTAAAAGTAATATTTAGATTATCAATTGACAGCATTCCAAGCGTAATGGATGCGGTCTCCATTCAGAGTCCTTTTATCTGACATGGTAAAAGAGGGATCTGTTCTATAGTACAGCGTTTGCGTGCCAGTAAGGACCAGTACGTGTCGAGGATATCAAAGCAATTTATATAAAAGGGTAGGGGCAACTTCGCATGCAGCTCATGCTGTGTTTGATTTGAAATATTGAACAAGCATGTGATGTTACGCGGCGTCTTTAGCAAATATTCTGTGTCTCGTGATAATGAGATAATATTTTTTGTGCTGGTCTTTCGTGATGTTTAACCACCTCGAAGTCATGCAATCCGACGATTCTAATTTTTGAAAGCTTTAGAAAAGAACGATTTGGTTAAATATTTGCACTTCTTGAATAAGTGTTAAATTTGCTGATGCATAAATAAACTAATTAACCCTTTTAAGAGTGATGTTACAAAGACACAATTTTATAGAAACTTTTTTTTTTCAATTTTCTGCGATTAATTATTCAAATCTCTTTCACTGAGGGGTATAAAGAAGCTTCCCTGGATACAAGAAAAAATATTTATCCTATCATGATATTTTTTTATAACGATTGGTCGACCTTTATAGACAATTTCGCAGGTATTTTTTTTTTAATTATTTACATAGATGCCACTACCAGTCCAAAAAATTTATGTAGCTGTTTTTATTCTACCAAACTATAATAATGATGACGATAATTATGAAGATGTAGAGAAAGAAATCCTTTAACAGTTTGGGAATGATGTGTGTGAGAAGTCTGATTGGGCTCTGTGACGCTCTACGGTCATATGAGACCGGAACCTACGGCTTAAAGTGAATTCCGAACCGCTACAAGCATCCATGGCACCGCCGGGACTCGAACCTGAAACATGTAGTACTGAGTGCCAGAACTTTCCTATCGGTAGGGACTTTTATATTTTAAAACGTTCGAAACGTCTCGCAAGTTCATCAGTTGATGCTTAGAAACTGAAATACCCTCAAAAAAGAAAAAAAAACATAATAAAATAAAAATAATTCAAACATTTTGTGGGACTTACTGACATTTATTTCATATTTCTGATATCAGAAAATAAGTTTCTTTATTTAAAAAAAAAAATTGGACCTATTTTAGTATCGAAAACTATATTCAGAACATTTTAACAAAGAACAAGGTTCTCTTTGATTCCAAGTATCAAAAGTAATATTTGAATACTGCAAATATAAAAATATTCCAACTTTATCTGAATACAGACTTTTTAAAGTCTGTTTACTTAAAATGTCCGTCCAACTTCTAACCACTCAAAAGGATCTCAAGACTTCCTTGCAGCGAGTTTAGTCCACTTAAGGATTCTAGCCAGATAAACTTTTTTATACTTTCTTAATTGTCTCTTATATCCATCTACTTTTCCCAACAGAGCGATAAACATACCTCTGAAAAGATAGGCAAGTCGTGTTGAGCGAAAACAAGTACTTAACCTGGAGTAAGGAAAAAAAAGACTTTTATCTGTGCAACAGCCAGACCTTTTCCTTGGCTTTCATAACGATGAAATTTACAACAAGCATTCCAAGCGTAATGGATGCGGTCTCCATTCAAGAGTCCTTTTATCTGACATGGTAAAAGAGGGATCTGTTCTATAGTACAGCGTTTGCGTGCCAGTAAGGACCAGTACGTGTCGAGGATATCAAAGCAATTTATATAAAAGGGTAGGGGCAACTTTGCATGCAGCTCATGCTGTGTTTGATTTGAAATATTGAACAAGCATGTGATGTTACGCGGCGTCTTTAGCAAATATTCTGTGTGTCTCGTGATAATGAGATAATATTTTTTGTGCTGGTCTTTCGTGATGTTTAACCACCTCGAAGTCATGCAATCCGACGATTCTAATTTTTGAAAGCTTTAGAAAAGAACGATTTGGTTAAATATTTGCACTTCTTGAATAAGTGTTAAATTTGCTGATGCATAAATAAACTAATTAACCCTTTTAAGAGTGACGTTACAAAGACACAATTTTATAGAAACTTTTTTTTTTTTTAATTTTCTACGATAAATTTTTCAAACCTTTTTTGTTGCGTGGTACAAGGAAGTTTCCCCAATTAATATATATATATATATATATATCCGGGCATGATAATTTTTTACAGCGATTGGTTGTCTTTTTTAATCAATTTCACAACTTTTTTTAAAATTATTTTCGTAGATTCCACTACCAGTCTTGTCATTTTATGCAGCAGTTTTATTCTACCAAACTATAATGATGATGACGATATTTATGAAGATGTAGAGAAAAATTATGAGAAAAGATTACAAGAAAAAAAAATGACAATATTTATGAAGATGTAGTTTGGTTTGTCGCTCTATGGCCATCTTGTGCACACTATAGGCTAAACAGACCCGGACGTACAGTTTAAAGTTGATTCCGAACCACTAACAAACATCCATATCACCGCCAGGATTCAAACCTGAAACCTGGTATACCAAAGGCCAGAGTGCTAGCCACTTGAACACCAGACCGCCATGAAGATGTAGAGAAAGATTGCAATGGAGGACTATAGATTACAACTGATAACAATAAAGATGACGATATTTATGATAGATGATCATGAAGGTGTAATAATCTTTCATTACAAGAAAAGATTACAAGAAACAAATATTTATCCTGGCATCATACTTTTTTGCAACGATTGGTCATCTTTTTTAAACAATTTTGCAAGTTTTTTTTTTAAATTATTTTCGTAGATGCCACTACCAGTCCTAACATTTCATGAAGCTGTTTTTATTCTACCAAACCATAATAACGATGACTATATTTAGGAAGATGTCCTTTTTGATCAGGCATTTTAACCACATTCCGTGTTATCTAGGGTGCTTTATGGAAGTATATTACTCATAGTTCAAAACACAAATCAAATGCTCATACATTGTGAAAGTAATGTTTGGTATTAATGCTTCAAAGACGGCATCCAAATGCTTCACAACATTTGAGAAGAACATTTTGCTCTTTCAGATTGATTGTTTTCATTTCCTGGAGCAGTCTGTTCGGCTTCGCTTGTCCGATTTGAGCTGAGTTTACCCAGTTCGAAGAATCAATGAGCTACCTACCAGGTTCTTTTGGCCCAATTTATAATAAAGCACGCTTTTTTTTTTAAATTTATGTAATAGATTAAACGTTAACATAAGGTTATATGTATATGTTAACACATTAAACGTTAACGTTTAATGTATTTTCATAACGTTAACTTTTAATGTGTTAATATATATTAAACATTATATAGTATGTTAACATATATTAAACATTATATAGTATGTTAACATATAACTATACATTAATGTTAACATATGACTATACATTAAACGTTACATAAGTTGTTTGGAAGTTTTGTCAATCAAAAGTGTATGTAATACGATAACAGAGCTAAGAACAGAACAAGTTTTTAAAACTTTACATCTCAGCTCATTTTCTCTCTCTCTCTCTCTCTCTCTCTCTATATATATATATATATATATATATATATATCAGATTGATTCTGCTATATATACAAATTTTTGGACATATTGAATTAAAAAACTTGTATATATACAGGGTGATTATAATTAAAGTCCAACTTTCAAAGTGCTGTAAAAAAAGAACCATTCGTCACAATGAGTTCAAATTTGAACTGAAGATACTTGAAGAAGGGGGAAACGGTACAGCATCAAAATACAGGTACAAATATATATATATATATATATGTGTGTGTGTGTGTGTGTGTGTGCGTGCGCGCGTGCGTGCGTGTGTGTGTGAGCATTTCTATTTCCAGCCCAACAATTTAAGCTTTCGATGCTGAACGAAGTTTATAATCAAGGTTTGCTTATTAACTACCATAGCATCCAGCCAACTTGGGCATACCACCTATTCTATTAAATAAAAAGAATTGAGTGTAAATAATAAATTCTAAAAGCCTAAAATCATCAAATAACTTATAAAAAAGCTTCCTAAGCTTAAGAACAATCTTTTATTAAAGTTTACTTAAAGGGAAAAAATAGTTTTAATAATACCAATATAAAATATTGCTTAACATGACATAAAATGTGGGACATAAACATTCAATAATATGTGCAAAGATTTACTGATACATTTATTTTCGCAATAGCAGAATGTGAAATTATTTTGCCCATGTTGTACTATTATTATTTTTTTAATTTAATTGCACGCAATATAATTCCTCGCTTACATTGCTCGCAATCAAATAAAGTGTTTAAAGTTTAAAATAAAATTTAAATTTAAAGCAAAATTTGAAGTACAACGAATATAACGGTTAGATACCATTTTAAGTCGAAAATATTAAATATTGTGTCTTATTTACTAACATTATATATTAAACATTGCATTTAATGATGAAAATATTAAATTTTAAAAATATATCATTTTATGATATAAATCAATTTTCATAGCTTTAAATTATGTAAATTTATCTTTTTATAAGCTTTATTAATTTACAAGCTTCTGATAAATTTATTGTTCCGTAATGGGAAAAAAATGCGTATAAAATACTAACAAACAAACAAAACTTTTTTATTATTTCTTTTAAAATAGATAGTTGAATCATACCTTCTTTGCAGAGAGAAGTTATAGGCTCGATTCCCATCTCTAATTATAAAAAAATAAAAATAGCAGATTCGTATGCTTTGGTGTACTTTTTCTTGTACTTGGGGTACTTGTATTCGTGTACTTGTTGCAACGAATAAAAATCATTTATTTACTCGTCTCCAAAATGTGATTTTGCACTGTATAAAATAGAATATCAGCTATGGGGTTAGATTATAAATCCTGAAGCTAATAGCTATAAAAACAACCAACTTTGCCTGGCGTTAACGTATCGGATTCAGGACAGGTTCAAAACCCGTAAATAAGCTGAACTGTAGGTTTTCTTCTCTATGCTACAGATGGACAGGATAAATCTGCTGTTAAAAAGTTCTTCCGTTGGATTACTACTACTACACGCACAACATCATTATACCTAGACCTGATTTGCCCATTTACAGTTAGGAATGATGGGGGTGAGAAGTCTGATTGCGCTCTGTGACGCTCTACGGTCATATGTGACTGGGAACTACGGCTTAAAGTGGATTCCAAACACTACAACAACCGTGTCACGGCCGAGATTCGAACCCGAAACTTGTAGTATCGAGCGCCAGAGCGCTACTCACTAGGCCATCAGGCGCCCTTCCGTTGGATTACTACTGCACCACACCACATCTATACACACATAATAAGACTGTGCCTTGGATTACCATAGTTGACTTTAAAATTCGGGAGCAAAATGGGGAACAAGCTTGTAATCGCCCTGCCCGAAGGCACACGAGAAGAGCAAAATGGGGATGCAAGATTGTAGGACCACATGTATTTTTTCTGGATAAATACAGGTGACCATGCAATCTTGTATCACCATTTAATCTGCCACACATCAATGGCAAATGTTATATACTCTGTATTAGAAAACAACATCAACTTCAGCTTGTGAAAAATAACATATTTAATTCTAAATTATATGAATTTTTATGCTCCAACAATTTATTTTTGTTTTATTTTTGTTATTACAAAAGCTTAAACTGTGCTCAAATCTTACACTCAACTCACTGTACTGTGCAGTTCCATCAATGGCTCATCAAGCCTAACATTATCTACCACATTTATTTTCTGAACAATCCCCCAATTTACAAGAGTGCCAAGTTGCCCTCTTCGGGAGGCTTGAGGGCGTGACTCCTGCTTCCTCGGGGGAGTTGGGCTGCCCGATTCCACCCCTTTTTATTCATCCCATTCCCTCCCATCATCCTGCAAGAAGAAGGAAAGCTTAAAACAAATACAGAAACAGGAAAAGAAAGCCAGGACGGAGTAAACTAAATTTTCCAGTTTTATAGTTTTTCGTCCTTAACAGAATTCCGGCTGCACTTCTGGAAGAAAATTTGTGTTTTCAGAGGACATCAGCGTCCTTCATTCGGCTCCGGAAACTTGGAAAAGATACATAACTTCCCAAAATCTTGCTTTTTAAACTCGATTTTAAAATCTTCTTCTTTGCCGTTTTCTGTCAAAATCTTCTGAAGGCGCTGTTTTGTAGTGAATGGGAAAATCTGACGTATCCGAGAGGACTTTTTTTTGTGTGTTTGTAGTGGGAGGGGGGTAATGCAACTGTTACAGTCAGGAACTCTAAAAATTTTCAAAAATGAGTTTAGAAAATTGACTATCGACGTCGGAGGCACTACATATTTTTATTTTCCTTTTTTGAGTGAGTATGTTTCAGAGATATCTGACAGCTAGAATAAGAACTTCGAAACTCGAGAATTCCTTGAGCGAAACTTCTTTCCTTACTTCTTGAAGGTGTATATGTAGAACTTTTTTCTTCTTCTCATACTTCTCATACTCTCATACTAGTCCTTTAACATAACAGCCAGAAATTTTTAATGCTCTAATGATAAACATTTTTCGCACTTTCGATTCTAGCACATATTTCAGTTGTAGTCTTTGCTTCCAAATGCAAGGTGGCTCAGTAATGTTTATGACTATAGATGTAATTGTCTAGAATTGAATTATTTTATGCAGTTATCTCTTTATTATGGTTTAGCGGCATTTATTGCCCTTCGTGGACATTCTCATGAAGGGCAATAAATGCCGTTTCTTCTTCTCTTACTTTGAAAAAGCAGTCATTCAACTTAATAGCCAGAAATTAATAATGCCCTAATGATAAACATTTGTCGCCCTTTCGATTTTAGCACATACAGGGCGAATATAATTAAAGTCCTCCGTTCAAAATGCTGTAAAAAAAGAACCACTTATCACAATGAGTTCAAATCTGAACTGAAGATACTTGAAGAAGGAAGAAATGGTACGTTCCAAAGTGTGTTAAGAAGTGAAAAAGTTCCAAAGTGTGTTAAAAAGTGAAAAAGTTCCAAAGTGTGTTAAAAAGTGAAAAAGTTCCAAAGTGTGTTAATAGATGACGCTGTAAGCAGCATAAAGAAAGACTAAAGCATAAGAATTCGACTGCCAGTTATATTTTGAATAGAAATTACAACGTATTTGGCATGAGTTACACATTAAACCAATTGTAGTTTTCAATGTGCTTGATTGTTTCGGTTTTTTTTTTTTTTTTTTTGACGAAAAAAAGGACTTGCAAGTCATTCAACAGTTGTGACACTGTTAGTGGAAAGCCCGTCCACCACGTGAAGGTCATACCAAATTGGATGGGAAAAATCGGTGGAACTGTTTTTGATGCCAAACTGTTTCAAATCGAACTCATTGTGACGAGTAGTTCATTTTTTACAGCATTTTGAAAGTGGTATTTTAATTATAATCACCCTGTATTTCAGTTGCAGTCGTTACTTCCAACTGTAAGGAAACACAGTAATGACTGTGACTATACTTGTAATTGTCTTTCAACGGCAATAAAAAGGTCTTAAAAGATTTTATCCCGTTATCTCTTTAAAGAACAACAAATGTGACATTTATTGGCCTTCATGAACATTCTCATGAAGGGCAATAAATTCATCTTTACAAAATTTGGTACATGAAGTATATTGTGAGGAACACAGGGTGAAGATGCAAATAAAAGCCATCATCTACTGTCCTTTCCATTCTTAAGCTAGAAATCAGCAGGAAAAAATTCTTAAAGAATTACAAATCGTATTGTTAATGAACTGTTTGAATTAGTCCCTAAAACAAATAAATGAGTTTTTAATATTAATTAAAAACTTCTTTATTCACAAGAAATTGGTTTCTGAACTCAGACAGCTTGGTACGAATACCTACAAAATATGCTGAATCGAATCCATATTCATGCCAGGTATGGGTACATTAAATCTGTTATGAAGTAAATTCTTCTCTAAGAATAATAAAGGAGGATATAAAATTTTAAATAAGTTACTTAGAGATGCATGTTTACGTTGGTAAAATTTGGGTGCAGCGTTGCTCCCGTAGTGCAACCTAAGAATGAATAAGCTATGTATCTGATCATATAATGGTAATTGATTTCAAATCATAAATACACGATATGAGAAAAAACAATAATGACATTAGATGACGATCTTTAAACATTTTTCCAATTGTTTTTTCCTTTCTTCTTTCTAATGCAGCTGGCAACAGACCCAGCTTGGTCTTGGATGCCTTAAGGCAAGCGCTGCACAGATGTACTCACTTTGCATGACCCAGGGGCGCGTGTAACTTGAAGAAAAGCCACGGAGTAACAATGCCCCCGCAACGCTCTACAATCCTATTAGACCGGGACCTACAGTTTAAAGTGGATTCCGAACCACTACAAACATCCATGGCACCGCCGGGACTCGAACCCGTAACCTGTGGTACCGAGCGCCAGAGCGCTAGCCACTCGTACAATAAGTTTCTTTTTCCAATTGTAAAGTAGTTTAATAACACGTTTAAAATGCAATTTGGTGTTAAACCAAAAGAAGGATTTATACATTTACATGTTCATTTTGAATACCTCTTTCCAAAAAGAAAAAAATAATAACAGTTATTATGCTGACCTAAAGAGAAATAATTTTGGGGGTTTTTTTTTTAATCATATATATTTTTTTTTTTTTTTTTTTTTGTAAAATACAATGAAATTAAAAAAAAAAAAATATATTTAGATATATATACCAAATAATTGAAGGATTTTCTATCATGCTTTAAATAAGCTATCCTAATGTGTATTTAGTTATTTAATTATTCGTCTTTATACAGTTTAATAACAAATTTAAATTGTACGTAAATTTATTAAACTCCATACTCAAAAAAAAACTCTATAATAATTTTATGGAGTTTATAAAATTTATAAACTCTATAACGCATTTATTTGTACAGAAATTTCACTCTATTGAGAAAAAAATTATATACATTTTTCATACTTAAATTGTAGCATTTTCATTAATATATATATATATTTTTTGACAACTTTGAAAAAAAAATACTTAATATAAATAATTAATTAATTATAGTGTAATTGAGATAACTTAATTCTTAATAGCAATTAAATAAATAAATTCAATAACTTTTAAATGTAGATGAGCCAATGGACACTATTTACAGAAACAGATTAATCTGATATCTCAATAGATTAGTTATCATTTTTTTAGAAATTTAAATGTAGATTTATTTTTACTTATCTGCTACCATACTTATCTAATACGAGTACCATTGTTCTTATAGATGCATGTGACGTTGGCAAAATTTGAATGCAATGTTGCATCCAGTGGTGCAACCTAAGGATGAATATGCAATGTATCTGCTTATATAATGACAATTGACTGCAAATCATAAATACACGATATAAGAAAAAACAATAATGATGTTCGATTACGAATTTTAAACATTTTTCAATTGTAAAGCAGTTTTCCTATTAACGTTAAACCCAAAAACAGGATTTTTACATTCACGAGTTCATTTTGATGCATAAATTTTCTTTTAATAAACCTCTTTTTAATAACGTCTTTCCAATAATAAAAAAGTAATAGCAGTTACTAAAGAGAAATAACTTTGAAGGCTTTTTTTAATCATTTTTTTTTTTTTTTTTTTTTTTTTTGTAAAATACAATATTAAAATATATATATATTTAGATATATATACCAAATAATTCAAGGATTTTCTGTTTTATCTGGATTGGCCTTATCCTAATGTATGTTTAGCACTTAAATTCTTCTTCTTCATACAGTTTTATACTCAACTTAAATTGTACATAAATTTATTAAACTCCATACTACATAATTATTTAGTAACATCATTTATTTTTACAGACATTTCTCTCTGTTGAAAAACAAATTATGTATATTTTTCATTCTTAAATTGTAGCATTTTCATTAATATATATTTAATTTTTTTCTTTAATATGTATAGACAGAGAGAGAGAATTTTTTGACAACTTTAAAAAAGAAAATACTTAATATAAATAATTAATTAATTCTTAATAGCTTATTCTTAATATCAATTAAATAAATAAATTTAATAATTTTTAAATGTAGATGAACCAATGGGTACTATATACAGAAACAGATTAACCTGATATCTCAGTAGATTAGCTATAATTTTTTTAGAAATTTAAACTTAGAATTTTTTGTATTTATCTAATACCATACTTAGAGATTCATGTTCCAATGTCAAAATTTGAGTGCAATGTATCATCCTGTGGTGCAACCTAACGATGAATATGCTATGTATCTGCTCTTATAATAACAAATCATAAAAAATTTTTTTTGTTCTAATGCAGCTGTCAAACACTTAGACAGCTTGGTCGCCTTAAGGCAAGAGCTGCACAGACGTTACTCACTTTGCATTACCCAGGGGGCACGTGTAACTTGAAGATAAGCCATGGACGCGGAGTAACAATGCTCCCGTCACGCTCTAACGATCCTGTTAGGACCTAAGGTTTAAAGTGGATTTTGAACCACTACGAACATCCATGGCACTACCGGGATTCGAACCCGAAACCTGTGGTACCGAGCGCCAGAGCGCTAGCCACTCGGCCATTCAGGCCCAAATCATAAATATACGATACAAGAAAAAACAATGTTGTTAGATAACGAATTTTAAACATTTTTCCAACTGCGCGCTTAAAATGTAATTAACTTTAAATCAAAAATAGGATTTATATATTTACATGTTCATTTTGATGCATAAATTTTCTTCTTTTTAATAATACTTCTTTCCTCTAAGAAAAAAATAACATCAGCTATTATGTTGATCTAAAGAGAAATAATTTTGAGGGATTTTTTTTTTTTTTTTTTTTTTTTTTTTTTTTTTTTGTAATATACAATGAAATTAAAAATATATATTTAGATATATATATACCAAATAATTGAAGGATTTTCTGTCGTACTTTAAATGGGTTATCCTAATGTGTCTTTAGTTGCTTAGTTATTCTTCTTTATACAATTTTATAATAAACTTAAATTGTCCGTAAATTTATTAAACTCCATACTTATTTAATAACACCATTTATTTCCCTGAAATTGCTCTCTATTAAGAAAAAAATTATATAAATTTTTCATTCTTAAATTGTAGCATTTTCATTAATATATATTTAATTTTTTTCATTAATATATATATTATATTTATATATTATATTAATATAATTTTTTGACAACTTTGAAAACCTAGAAACAAAACAAACAGTCATTCGAATTAAAACATTATTAAATTATATTTTCTAATTATTTTACTAATTTATTGTTAAAAAATATCCAAACATATCCAAATATCCTTTTCCAAACAATTAAACAACATATTGATAGTATTAACCAAAATTGGCCTATCTTTCCCACGCTAATCACACAAATATTTTCCCCCTTAAATAACCCCCCCAAATAAAAAAATTCTTTACTTTAGAAAAAAATATGAATAGTTTATGTTTTTACCGCTCTTTTATAATTAATAACATTTTTCTGATACAAAATAAATAAACTGAGAATTATCAGAATATAACCTTATAGAAAAAAAAAATGGAACTCAAAAATGGTTTCAATAAAACAAATAATATACAAAAAAAATTTTTAAAGTCAATTCTACTTTTTATTCACTGTATTGCAGAAAAGTCCTTTACAAATAAGGTTCAAATTTTCCTTCTAAGTCTGGCGCCATCTAATATTAGATGCATGCAACTTAAATCTAAAAATAATTAAAATTAATTAATTAAATTTAATTAATGAATTAATATTTGAAAAAACTGTATTAATATCCAGTGTCATCCACTAAAAGTTCAAAAAAAATGTATTTGAACTTGAGCGGATGAATAAAAAGTATTTTATTAACGATTAAAAATTTGAACAAGATATATATAGCGAGTGTGAGAACTAATAGTAGGAATTGAAAAAATATGAAAAGTTTATGTTTTTACAGCTCTTTTATAATTAATAACATTTTCTAATACAAAATAAATAAACTGAGAATTATCAAAAAAAAAATGGAAATGAAAAAAAAAAAAAAAAAAATGGAACTCAAAAATGGTTTCAATAAAAAAAAGGAAAGAAATCGCTGACATATTGGATGCCGCTATTTTAATTTAGTAAAAAAAAAAATGGCTCCTTTAATCTACCTTGTCATGGCTTGCTTTTATCAAGTGTTTTAAACCCATATCAGATTAAAAGCAAATTGATAATATTGAGAGTTGTCAATTTTATTTTTTAAGAAGCTTTATAAATTTAAGAAACTGCCAACTCTTCTTAAAACAAATCAACGGCATTTTAAGTAACAACGTTTTTATTTATTTATTTATTTATTTATTTTTTTTTTTTTTTTTTTTTTTAGGATTAAAAATGAAAACTCATAAAAAAATATCTGCACTAGTGCTCTTTGTGTTATTTATTTAATTATTTTCTGTGGAATTTAATTTGAAGCAAAGGAAGGATATTAATAATTTTTTTATGTGCACTTATTCAGAACTTTAATTCAGAATAAGAGGGAACAACTTATGGGAATTGTCTTACATTCTTGTGCAGAAGTTAAATCAATTATTTTCTTATATAATATTCATAATAAATCATTATCAATATCGATATGTTGTTCAACCTTATAATGAGAGGTACTTACTGTAAAAAAAAAAAAAAAAAAAAAAAAATTGTTTTTATCTTTTGTTTTGTTTATTTTTATTTTATTTTATTTTATTTTTATTTATTTTTTGTTTTATTTAATTTTTTTTATTTAATTTTATTTTTTGTTTTATTTTATTCTTCTAATTTAATTTTTTTTATTGTTATTTTATTTTTAATTTTTTTTTTTTTTTTTTTTTTTTAACTTTATTTCTTTTTTTTTTATTATTATTTATTTAATTTATTTATTTAATTTTTCTTTTTTATATTTATTTATTTTTTAACTTTTTATTTCACTTTTATTTTTTATTTTTATTTATTTTATTATTATTTTTTTTTTCGTCATCTAAAACATGATATGATAAGATTGCTTACTTCCCAAATCGAATTTCTACATGGTATACTTAAACTTATAAAGGGCCTGATGGCCAAGTGACTTGCGCTCTGACGCTCGGTGCCACAGGTTTCGGATCCGAGTCCCGGATGGATGTTTATAGTCGTTCGGAATCACTTTAAACCGTGGGTCCCGGTCTAATATGACTGTATAGCGTTGGACTACAGTCATATTAGCGTTGGGCGTAGGGCAGAAAATCTCACCCCGTAAAAAGAAAACATCTGTCTCGAAATCTGCTAGCAGCAGACGTCTTTGGCCCACCGTGAGGCTGTTGCTATAATGATTATCATCATCAGCATCATAGTTATAAAGAACGGAAATCTATATTTGCACGAATTCTTAGCTTATATTAAATTATTATTAGAAGCCTATTATACAAATGCAAGCTTTATATATAATTATATAAATAATTTTATTTATTTTTATATAATACACAATAGCATATTATATAAATTTGTAATAACAAAAATTGACGATTAAAAAAAAAGAAATAAAGAGGCTTAATTTGAATCTCGATAAATTAACAGGCAAGGATTATTAAAATTTCGAATTTTATAGTAGTTCCTTTATAAGGGTTTCATTTTCACTTCTGACAAATTGTTTTGTCTGTTCTATTTAAAAAACAACAAAAAAACATTTGGATAAATTGAGATAAAACAGAGTCAGCGAGCTTACATCTCAAAGCGCCAAGTCAAGTCAAGTTGGTAAATTATGCTGAACCTAAATCTTTCATGTCTATGCTGGGGATAGGAGTGACAAATCAATAAGTTAGAAAATCCGTTTGGTTCGAAAAGATTCGAAAAAGGATGAGAGTATCCCAGACGCCATCTTTGGGAGTATTAGTTCCAAATTGCAATACAGTATAGTAGGCCTCCAACTCAAAATGTGCATAAAATGTGCATACCTATGCATATTAAATATGCAAATAAATAGGCATATTTAATGTGAATATGCATATTAAATATGCAAATAAATATGCAAATTTGTGAATATGCATATTAAATATACAAATAAATATGCATATTTAATGATGCATCCTCAATAAAAGGATGCATTTTTGCCATTTTAGTGGCAAAGGACATTGGGCCAAAATGGCTGACATTTCAAAATAACTACAAGAATACATAAAGAAAAATTATTATTAATGTTTTTTTTCCTAGTATATCCTCCTAATTTTTGAATAATGAATTCTTAAGGTTGTTACAATAAAAGGATGGCAAACTTCTTAATTGGAAACTCATTTTCATAACCAAAACTTCTATAGGTTGTCCATAATTTCATTTATAACAGACAAATCTACATCTACCAACCAGACTTTGATAAATATTTGCAAAAGAATTAATATTAAGTAGTAGTTGATACTGAAAGAATGATATGAAAAATAAAACTGTTGTTATTTCTTATCCTACTTGGTAGACAGCAACATCTAGATCAAGTCCAAGAACCCATGTGATCTCATGGAAGGTGGCAAAAGTGAGGCAACTTCTGTTGTGATGGAGCACCCATAGGTAGAAGTCTGACTTAGCTCCGGGAAGGAGGGCATTACCTTCCGTTAGACCTTTTAGGGAGAACTACGTTTGACATGAGTATCGTATAACAGAAACATCGCAAATCATACGAAGGTAGTCCGACTAACGAGGTAAGAGGCTGAACATCACAAACGCCATCAATTCTTCTCGTTATTTGAAACAGCGATTTGAATCAAACTTGGCTCCGTGACGCTGACTCTTTAAGAGTTAGGGATATAAGCTTTACTACCAGCGCTCTACATTCATATTACATAGGAACCTACTGTTTAAAGTGGATTCCGAACATTCATGGCACGTCAGTTTGGTTTGGGTTTTTTGTCGCTCTGCTGTCATCTTGTGCCCACGAGGGCTAAACAGAGCGGGATCTACACTTTAACATGGATTCCGAACCACTAACAAACATCCATGCCACCGCCAGGAGCCGCCATGCGGAACCTGGAGCCTGTGGTACCAAAGGCCAGAGCGCTAGCCAATTCATGGCAGGCCGGATTCTCGAATTCATAATCTGTGGCACCGAGCGCCAGAGCGCTAGTCACTCGGCCATCAGACCCTGAAAATGAAATTAATTAGTAACAGTAGATTTTTAACTGCATACCACAAATAAAATTAAAAATAATGCATGTAAAGAAATAAAGCATGTAAGGAATTCTAAATACATTTGTCACTTAATAAATATATTTATTATGCATTAAGTCATTTATCACTTTTTTTTTTTTTCCTCGCAAATAAAGTAAGTTTTAAAGACACTCGCGTGATGTTACATGCTCAGTTATTTGCACGTAATCACCGCTAAAGTATAATTACAAGTGAATTTTTAAGCTCGAATAACAGTAATCTGCTAAAAAGGAATTATAAAATATTTTTCCATTCAAGATAAATTGAAAGAACAAAATGGTATAACAATCACGATAGTAATCGTGATTTCCAACGAACATGATCAGCATATGAAATCTGGCATTTCCTTTCTTTTCAGACATTTCATTATTTCTCTGTAAAAATCTAATTTATTTTCATATAGGGCATAAAGAATAATTTTTTTTTTTTTACTTCCCTTCTCAACTTTGTTATTCTGCTTGTGAGATAGATCGAAACCCGTAAGATCGATTTTTGAAATCTGACGGGATCATCTTATTTTCTGCGACCAACAGAATAGATTCTGAAACTCAAAAATAAATCACTTGGAAAGAAGAAACGATGCAAAGAGAAAAAAAAAATTTACTTCGAAACTGACAAAATGGAGTGGGGGAAAAAACTTGACTTTTGACACTATTTTCTAAAAAAATTTAAATGTTACAGCACGATTGCAATGTTCTTCTTCAAAGACATAAATGATAAGTTTGCTGATAAATATTCCTGTAGTGAATTTATTAGTCTTGTTTAAATATGTAGTATTTCTGTAGTGAATTTATTAGTCTTGTTTAAATATGTAGTATTTCTGTAGTGAATTTATTAGTCTTGTTTAAATATGTAGTATTTTTGTAGTGAATTTATTAGTCTTGTTTAAATATGTAGTATTTCTGTAGTGAATTTATTAGTCTTGTTTAAATATGTAGCATTTCTGTAGTGAATTTATTAGTCTTGTTTAAATATGTAGTATTTCTGTAGTGAATTTATTAGTCTTGTTTAAATATGTAGTATTTCTGTAGTGAATTTATTAGTCTTGTTTAAATATGTAGTATTTCTGTAGTGAATTTATTAGTCTTGTTTAAATATGTATTTCTGTAGTGAATTAATTTATTAGTCTTGTTTAAATATGTAGTATTTCTGTAGTGAATTTATTAGTCTTGTTTAAATATGTAGTATTTCTGTAGTGAATTTATTAGTCTTGTTTAAATATGTAGTATTTCTGTAGTGAATTTATTAGTCTTGTTTAAATATGAAGTATTTCTATAATGAATTTATTAGTCTTGTTTAAATATGTAGTATTTATGTAGTGAATTTATTAGTCATTTTTAAATACGTAAAATATTTTTGCTGAATAAGAAGAAAAAGCTTTCATAAAATTTGATAAAGTTAGGGGGAAAAATCTAGAAAAAATTATGTTGTGAGTTGACGGCGGCCTTGGTGGACAAATGGCTAGCGCTCTGACCTTTGGTATCTCGGGTTTCAGGTTTGAATCCTGGCAGTGGCATGGATGTTTGTTAGGGTTCAGAATCCACGTTAAACAGTAGGTCCTGGTCTAATTAGCCTTAAGTGTGCACAAAATGACAGTAGAGCGACAAACCAAATCATACCTGTAGACACACAGTCTTTCCATCCTACGGATCTATAATACTTATCTCTGGTATAAAAACGAGCGACAAACCAAACTAAATCAAACCTGGCAGGAGCATGGATGTTTGTGAGTGGTTCGGAATCCACTTTAAAATGTAGTTCCCGGTCTGTTTAGCTCTCGTGTGCACAAGATGACCGTAGAGCGGCAATCCAATCCATCCGAAAACACGAAAAAGAATTTTATTAATTGTTGAAGAGTTTTCTTTATTTCTTACACTCAAGAGGCCACCTGTCAATAAAGAGTTGGCCCGCCTTTGGCGCGCAACACAGCTTCAACCCGCCTTGGCATGGTTTAATATCACCACTTAATACCAGTTAAATACTTCCACCTGATCACGTGCCTTTCACGTCATCCAGGCGAGTTCATTGCAAAATGTAGGGGTGGTCATAATGTTTTGGCTCTTGAGTGTATAATAAATGAAAAACATTCTGATATTAAAACAATAATAATAATAATAAATCACTTGGAAAGAAAAAACGATGCAAGGAGAAAAAAAAAGTTTCACTTTGAAACCGACAAAATGGAGTGGGGAAAAAAACTTGACTTTTGACACTTTTTTTGAAAAAATTTAAATGCTACAGCCCGACTGCAATGTTCTTCTTCAAGGACATAAATGATAAGTTTGCTGATAAATATTTCTGTAGTGAATTTATTAGTCTTTTTAAATATGTAAGATACTACTGTGTCCAAAAAGTAAGACCAATTTTCAATTAAAAATTCCCGGGGTTTATGGATTTTTTTTTTGTTGCTGGAACTGTCCTTGAAATCTGTGTGAGATTTGACGTCAAAATATTCATTAGTTTTTGAGCTACGCTTGCCTTTGTGAGACGCTAAAACTGATTCCGGCGATTTTTGAAATGTCTGAATTAATTGAGCAAATATATGTATATATTTATATGTATTAATATTCATTTGAAAGCAACAAAACGAATTTTAAAAACAAATTTCTTGAGATAAATAATTGCGAGATAAAATGATAATAAATATAAAATCCTTGAAAAAAATGAAAATGGTATTTCTAGCTTACCCAATGTTTTGGGGAAACAAAATCAATATTTTGACCCTGACATGTAATGTCAAGTTTATTAAAAATTTCAATATTTTAAAATATTCCACTAGTACATTATTTCACCCCGTACAAAACAGATACTTCATCCAAATTTACACAGATAATTTGTTAATGCATTGCAATTTAATTACAACACAACGTAATTTTAAACACAGAAATGTTTAAGCAACTTAAAACAATGAATATTTAAGCATTTCGTTTGAACGTAACACAATATATTTTCAGTTAAACGATGAGTATTGTTTAAAATAGCCCATTGTTAAATATGCAATAAAGAAACAAATGGGAATCTAGGTAAATGGAATGAATCTGAAACAATAATAGAATGAAATCTTTCCCCAATGATGAAGAAAGAATAATTTATCCACTTGTTATAACGATTTAAAGTTTGATTTCAAGAGAAAGAAAATCACATGAAAATCTATTTTATTGATGGTATGATTATATCTGATTATTTACTTTATTTTATTTATATTTTTCATCTTTTGATCATTTAAGCAAGGGGCCTCGGTTAAAATCTAGGATCCTGTACCCTTTGTGCCAAACACATCGCCAAGTTGCCAAGTCGGTAAGTAAGCATAGAAATGAATGGGCCAGGTAGTTTGAGAGGTAAAATGATATTACGCCAAAATCCTTTACTGTGTTGCCAAATCGCCAAGTAAACAGACAAAAAGGTTGCCTAAGTTCGGTCTCATTGTAAAGTGCTATTTCGCCAAAATTTATAGCCAAACAGTGCTTTTACGCCAATATTAGCAGCCAAATAGCTATTACGTCAAAGTTTATTCCTGAAAAGGCTTTGAAGCCAAAGTTTATCGCTTTAACGCCAAATATTATCACTATCCTTTATCGCCAACATTTATCGCTTTATAGCCATTTTTCACTAAGCAAATTTTGTTATATAACTTCTTTTAAGCCAAAAAATGCTTTATCGCCAATATTTATCGCTTTATAGCCAAATGTTTTCACTAAGTGAATCTTTTTTGAGGCGCTTTTACGCCAAAAGTTGATGCTTTATCGCCAAATTTTTATCACTAAAATTTTTTATGTCTGAAATACTTTTGCGCCAAATGAAACCGCTTTTACGCCGAAATTTAGCTCTATTATGCCAAAAAAATTATATCTAAAATGCCTTTACGCCAATTTATATCGCTTTATCGCCAAATTTTTACCACTATTATGTCAACTTTTAATGTTTTCTTTTTACGCCACATATTGCCTCTTTAACGCCAAAATATATCATTATTTTGTCAACATTTTATTCCTAAATTGCTTTCGCACCAAATTAAATCGCTTTATCGCCAAATTATTATGTGGAATTTTATTTTGCTAAGTCACAAAAAAGTATCGTTTAAACAAAGATAATAATCGCTGTTAATTGATAAAATTTCGATACGATAAAATTTCACCAAAGTTATTCGCCAATTCTTTTTTTTTTTTTTTTTTTTTTGTAATGTCATAAAATAAGTCATGTTCTTTACGAAGCCGAATTCGAATGATAAATTAATATTAACAAAAGATAAAAAAAAGAAGAAGAAACTAGAGAATAACTTACCTTTTATTGAGATATGTCCTTCCTCTGCAGTGGAAACAAACATTTTATTCCATCGGTGAAATCATAAATTATTTTTATGTCACATTTGTGCTGGCGCCGCCACATGCACTCTGCCAGCTAATTATCAAATGTTCCGGACACATTATTTTATTAATATTAATTTATTTTAATTATTTAAAATTTAAATTGTACCGTCAACAAACGTTCTAAAAAGCTAAAGCTTCAAATATTCCGAGCGAATTCTAATTACGGTTGTCACAAAATCCTAATTAAACGAACATCTTTAAAAAGGAAATTAATTATTTAAGAATAAAATATAAGTTATTAATAAATAAAAAAAATCGTTTTTCTTGTTTGTTTTTTACTTTCCTGAGTGGTAACTTCATAAATATTGTTTATGTTCTGAATCAGTGACCAACGTACGTTGTAAGAATAAGTTTGGAATAATAAGTAATTTATTGGAATACTAATTTAAAAGAATATATATTTCTGTTCTTATTTACTGCAAATAATAATATAATCACAATAACAATAGATAGTCATTATATTGCTTGAAAAATGAAGCTACGAATTCCTCTAATTATAGTATTGCAACCCTAAAGAAATTGGTGAAATATTCAGGGTTGCAAGATTAGCGACTTCCTCAGGGGTACAGTATCCTGATCTCTCCTGATTTCAAGAGAAAGAAAATGTCATGAAAATCTATTTTATTGATGGTATGATTATATCTGATTATTTACTTTATTTTATTCATATTTTTCATCTTTTGATCATTTAAGCAAGGTGCCTCTTAAGGTCCAAGAGGTATAATGATTAATGTATATATAGGGACGGCTCAAAGTCATTCAACAAGTCACATTAGTTGACTTAATTTACGGTTAACCTCAGAGAGGTTATTCAAAACCAAAGGATCGAATTTAGTAATTTTTTAATAATATTTTTAAAAAACCAAGAAAATAGACAAGATAATATTAGAAACTCTGTTAACATCTCTAATGAGTTTGCTAACTTTTCAAAGACTTTATAGACAAAGTATTTATCAGCAGTGAGAAGGAAACTTAGGTTGAAAACTAACATACAGTACCCTTGAGGAAGTCGCCAATCTTGCAACCCGGAATATTTCGCCAATGTTTCGCCAATTTCTTTAGGGTTACAATACTGTAATTTGAGGAATTCGTAATTTCTTCTTTTTCCGAACAATATAATGATTATTTTATTTGTACTTTGATAGTTATTTGCTGAACTTTTAATTATAGTAAATAAGAACAGAAATATATATTCTTTCGAATAATTATTCCAATAAATTATTGATTATGAGATTGTTATTATAACGCATGTTGGCCACTGATACAGAATATATACTTTTTTGAAGTTGCCACTCATGAAAATACTAAACAAATAACAAAAAATATTTTTTATTTTATTAATAACTTATATTTGATTATCAAATAATTATTTTCTTTTTTAAATTCCTACTATTAGTTCACACACTCGCTATATATATATATATATCTTGTTCTAATTTTAAATCGTCAATAAAATACTTTTTATTCATCCATTCAAGTTCAAATAAATTTTTTTGAACTTGCAGTAGATGACATTTAATGTTAATACAGTTTTTTCAAATATTAATTCATTAATTAAAGTTAATTAATTAATTTTAGTTTTTGTTTTATTTAAGTTGCATGCATCTAATAATAGATGGCGCCAAATATAAGAGGAAAATTTCAACTTTATTTGTAAAGGACTTTTCTGTAATATAGTGAAAAAACAGTAGAAATTGACTTTAAAAATTTTTTTTTATATTACTTGTTAATGCTGTTGGCAAAATTAAGTGTCCTAATTTTAGTTTCTAGTGTCCACTACCACTAAACAACGAAAAGGTATTTCGACAAATATCAATTTATTTAGTGTCCCTTTACATGAAACCTTATACAGATACCTGTCTAACATCATTTTTACTGATGGATGGTAGCAAGTCCTTCAGATTTATTACATCATTTAATTTATTTTCATTTACGCCAATCTGAGCTGAAGATATTCTATTAACTCTCCCCTACAAAGATGTCCTTATCCCAATAGAATATTATTCATCGACTCAACGAAAAATATCCTTAGGCCTTTTGCTTTTCTTTCTTACGGAAATTTTTCTTTCGGGGTGGCCAGGATGTATCTGGTAAATCTAATCACTCATCTTCCAGTCTCAGGAGAAATTTATGCATCAAATATTTCATTACATTTTGCGGAAAGTTTTGCACCATTTAAGAGCTTAGATTTTTAAAAATTTTCTAAACATAAGAATGCTCGTTTCACAGGAAATGCTTAGGTGCACGAACATTTTTTTTTTCTTTGTTCAAATTTTAATTTTTTTTTATCTTTGTACGTCTTTTCGGTGATGAAAATATTAAAAAGGGGGCATTTCATGTTGTTTATGGCTTCTCTAAGAGATTTACAAGTTTTGGAAAGAAAATAATTAGTTTTATATTTTCAGGTAGCATTATTTTGCAGTGACGTGTCATGATTTTAAGAAGCAATTTAAATTGGACTTTATTTATAAAATAAATGGGGCTTGATGGCCAATTGGCTAGCGCTCTAGCCTTTGCTGCTTCAGGCTCGAATCCTGGTGGTGGCATGGATGTTTGTGAGTGGTTCAGAATCCACTTTAAACAATAGGTTCAGCCCTCGTGTGCACAAGATGACCGTAGAGCGACAAACCAAAACGTGTCTGTGGCATAGATGTTTGTTGGTGGTTCAGAATTCACATTAAACTGTAGGTCTCCGTTTAACTAGCCTAAAGTGTGCAAAATATGACCGTAGAGCAACAAACCAAACAAAATAAGCTTTCCTAATTTACAATAGAAAATAGATTAATGTCATTTTTTTAAAAACAAAATAACAAAATCATTCAATAATTCAGTTTATTGAGTTAAATCTGCTAAAAATAATTTCTCTTGCAATTACTTTTTTACATTCCTGTTTGATTTTTAAAAGTATTTTTATGTTTCCTAATTTTTTTAGTTAAATTAAAGCCTAGAAGAGACATTTTATTTTAAAAATTTATTTAATAACCCTTTTATTTCGACTTTTATTCATTTCCTATTATTTGTTCACACTCTCCCTATATATATCTTGTTCAAATTTTCAACCGTTAATAAAATGCTTTTTATTCATCCACTCAAGTTCAAATACGTTTTTTGAAACTTGTAGGGGATGAACACTTGATGTTAATGCAGTTTTTTCAAATATTAATTCAATAATTATATTTAATTAATTAATTTTAGTTTTTTTTTTTTTTTTTTTTTTTTTTTTTAGATTTAAGTTGTATGTATCTACCAATAGATGGCGCCAGATGTAAGACGAAAATTTCACCTTTATTTATAAAGTTATATATAAATATAGTGAAAAAAGTAGGAATTGATTTTTTAAAAAAAAAATTTTATATTACTTGTTTTAAAAAAAAAGCATCGAACACTGTAATACTTTGGGAGCTTCTGTCAGATGTGTTGTTTATAAGAATTAACTTTTAATTATTATTTTATTTCGTTTTAATTTTGTCAAATGGAATAATTATAAACTATAAAAAAATAAAAATATATACAACCCAAGAAATAAAAATTAAAAATTTATAAAAAGAAATATATATAAATGAAAATAAAGAAGTGATTAAATGGTTAAATAATGAATTATGAAATGATTGTTATTAATATGTAGTATTTAAATAATATTTTCATAATATGCAACAAGTTGTATGTCTTTAAGTGATTTAGATGTAGTGGCCTTTTTGTACATTGCTTTTAGTTCAAGGATTTAAATTTGACATTATAATTTTACAATATCATAAGTTTATATAATAAATCGTTATAAGTTTTCATTATATTTTTTATGGTGATAAATAGAAATTTATTTCCTTTTGTGGTTTTTATTTGTTACTTATTTATTCTAAAAATTTTTAAATAACGCTGTCTTTTATTTTTTATGGGTTACCTTGTATCAAAAAATTGTTTTTGAAAAATAAATTACCTTTTCATGCTTTTCTAAGAACAGTTATAATATGCAGCATTGAGCTTATTTGTTGTTTAATTTTAATTGAAAATATTTTTAAGAACATGTGATGACATATTTTAAGTTATATTATAAAAGGAGGCGAAAAAATTCTTAGTTTCAATATGTTCTCATATGTAACTAATTTTTATTTATGTTATTAAAAGTAAAACTGCTTAAAATATGCATATTTATATAAATAATACATTCGACATTATTATTCTCAGAATAAATCTTTAGTTTGATTAAATCCTTTTAGACTAGAAAATTGTAAATGATTTAAATACTTCTTTTAAATTTTAATTTGAAGAAAATCGCTAAACTAATTACAAAAATTATATTTCTTACCTAGGTATTGCTTCTTAAAGTAAGAAATTGTATATATATATATTATATTTTGTTTAGTTTTGTTTATTAAATCTGGCAGTGCATGTGTTTCACTCTGATATTTATTCTGAAGATTCACCTACAGTCATCCTTTCAAATAAATCTTGAATCTGGAAAAAACTTTGACAAATTTTTAAATGATTTAAATATTTCTTTTAATTTTGAATTTGAAGAAAATCGCTAAACTAATTACAAAAATTATATTTCTTACCTAGGTATTGCTTCTTAAAGTAAGAAATTGTATATATATATTATATTTTGTTTAGTTTTGTTTATTAAATCTGGCAGTGCATGTGTTTCACTCTGATATTTATTCTGAAGATTCACCTACAGTCATCCTTTCAAATAAATCTTGAATCTGGGAAAAAACTTTGACAAATTTTTAAATGATTTAAATATTTCTTTTAATTTTGAATTTGAAGAAAATCGCTAAACTAATTACAAAAATGTATAACTTTTTGCATATATAAATTGCTTTTTAATGTATAAGATGATGGATTTGGTTTATTAAATCTGGCAATGCATCTATTCCTCTCTGATATTTATTCTGAAGATTCGCCTACAGTTATCATCTCAAACAAATCTTGAATCTGTAGAAAACTTTCCAGACTACAAAATTTTAAATGATTTAAACATTTCTTTCAATTTTTAATTTGAAGAAAATCGCTAAACTAACTACAAAAATTGTAAATTTTTACCAAGGTATTGCTTCTTAAAGTAAGACATTATATATATATATTATATTATATTTTTTAGTTTTGTTTATTAAATCTGACAATGCATCTCTTTCACTCTGATATTTATTCTGAAGATTCACCTACAATCATCATTTCAAATAAATCTTGAGTCTGGAAAAAAGCTTTGACAAAATTTGAAATGATTTAAATATTTATTTTAGTTTTTAATTTGAAGAAAATCGCTAAACTAATTACAAAAATTGTAAATTTTTACCAAGGTATTGCTTCTTAAAGTAAGACATTATATATATATATTATATTATATTTTTTAGTTTTGTTTATTAAATCTGGCAATGCATGTGTTTCACTTTGATATTTATTCTGAAGATTCACCTACAGTTATCATTTCAAACAAATCTTGAATCTGGAACTAACTTTGACAAAATTTGAAATGATTTAAATATTTATTTTAATTTTTAATTTGAAAAAAATCGCTAAACTAATTACAAAAATTAATAATTTTTTTTTCCTATGAATTGCTTTTTAATGCATAAGAGGATTAATTTGGTTTATTAAATCTGAGCAATGCATCTATTTCTCTCTGATATTTATTCTGAAGATTCACCTACCGTTATCATTTCAATGTCAATACCAAATATTTTTTCGTAAAAATATTTACGAATAAATTCGGAAGATGCATACGAATTCAAAATATTTCCAGAACCCTCAAGAGGTTCTCTAGGGCTCTTGGGAATGTCCTATTTACGAAGAACTTGTTATCCTTTTATGGAAGACATGCACAGTTGTATTGATCGCCATCGATGAATCAACTTTATCAAAATGAAATTCCTTTCACTAATTTAACTAAAGGAGTTGCAGCAGCCTCGATAAGTCACGTACAGGGCTTTGTAGCATAGTCAAAATAAAATTTTAAAAGTATAAATAAACACACCAAATCTAAATTGCAAGTTATAATTAACCGTCTGGCAATAATTAGCTTAGTGAAAGATTCTAGTAGATATAAAATAAATCAGTAAATCAAACGTTTTGGAAAATAAAACAGATATTAGTAATATAAATTGTACCTGCTTAAAAGTTCCTATGAAAAAATATGCCAATGCATACTAACTTTAAATTTTTAATTTGAAACGCATTTCTCTAAACTGCAATCCCATCTTCTTTTTTTTTTTTTTGTAAAGTAGTTATAATATACTTAAAAGTAGCAGTTATACTGAAAAAAAAGTAGTTATAAAATACTGAGGATAGCTTTACTGAGGAATATGTGGCCTCATATAAACCATGTTATTTCTGTTCGCTAAATGATTGGATTTAGTCAAACAAACTTACGATGTATTGCAATAACATGGGACTGAAATTCCTTCCTTTTAGAACGGCCTGATGACCAACCGCCTGGAATTTGGTTTGGCCTTTTGCGTCGATTGAAGAGATTCAACGTGAATCGCTGCGCGCTTTAAAGGCGATCCCTGCCGATAACTTTTTAGCATGCATTGAGGATTGGAAAAAAATTTGGCATAAGTGCATTGTGTCCGGAGGGGATTACTTTGAAGGCGATGAAATAAATATGGAAGAATAAATAAAAAGTTTTTGAAAAAAAAATAATTGGTCTTACTTTTTGGGCACATCACTATACCAAGTAATTCGCAGCATTGAAAAATGACTATAAATTGCAACATTGAGTAAAACCTCTTATTTTTCTTCAAAGAGAGATTCTGGAAACAGCGTCATTATTATTTTTATGTACGTTACAACAATTATGCAAACCAATATAAAGATTGAATATAAAATTCCTAAAATTATCAATAACTACTGAATCACTTTTATTAACTAGAAGAAAATTTTAAAAATCGCATCCGTTTTTGACATTTAAAAAAAAATTCAGTATAATATAAGTGCATGCTGTTTTTATTTGTGGTGAGTCATTTTTAAGTGAGTGAATGCAATTTTGTCAACAAACATAGTTTTCATAATCACAGGATATTTAATTATCTTATTTGTAATTGTAATTTGTAATTTTATTCGTATTGAATAAAATATTATAATATAAGTAATCTATTGAAATAGAACAGAAAAATTAATTACCATATTTTGCTATGCATAAATATATTTCTATTAAAAAATTCCTTCCTATTAATAAAAATTCATTGTTTCACACATTCATAAAATTGTTGGATTATATATTTAAATCTAATTAGAGATTTATTTGATGTATACTTATAAAATTCATTTTAGAAAAAAAAACACTTATTTAACAAAATGTTACTTTATTTTTAAAACATTTATTTATGTGTTAATATTCCCGGTCTCACAACATAAAAATCATGAATAAATAACTTAAGATGCAATAAATGTATGTAAAAATAACATTGCAAATATTTAATATCACTTTAAACAAAAGTAGGAGGGAAATTTTTTTAACCAGCTATAAAAAAATAAGTTCCAAAAGAATTAAACATTTTATATAAACAATCAAATATGAAAAGTTTAAAATAAGAATTTACAATAAATATGATTTCAAACATGGTTTATTTCCATTTTTGCTTTTGTAATATCAAAACATTTCATAAACATTTGTAGTTTATATAAAATAAAATTAAAAAAAACTGTTTATAAATAATAATCCTTTTTTTATTTTAATTATTTAAAAGAAAATATTTTTTTACCACTAAACAACACCTCAGTTTTAAAAAAAAAATTCAAAAATATGTAGCCCAATATTTTACTTTAATTAAAGTCTGGACATTTTTGATGATAGTTATTGATAGAAATCAAATTTTAACACATACTCTGGCTTATCTTTTATGGGTAACCCTCTACTGGAGATATTTGAATCGAGTTCTTTTCTATCATCATTATGTTCTTCAAATAAATTAACTATATCTGACAAATAATTGTCTAAGTGTAACTCAGCAAGCATTTGTATTTGCTCAGCATTGTTTTCTGTAAAAAATGGAATCATATAGTTACTACAAAGACTTGTCAAAGGTTGAACTTCATACATATCTGCAAATCTGTAAAGCTTATTAATCTGGGAAAACGATTTAATATCTATCCATCGGAACTGTATAAAATTTAGAAATTCTAAGAAAGTTTCAAAATCAACTTCAGGTAATGTGACTTTCTTTGTATGTTTTTCTTTCATTGGATTTTCAAACATTCTTTTAAAAACTATAGAATTTTCTAATAATTTAGAACCAAGGGTCTCTTCGTTATTTTTGAATGTAAGAATAAAAGTTTCTCCTTCTTTGGTTTCGATTAAAAAACTATTGCCGCTCTGATTTTCATCATCATAATTATCTTCGTCTGAGAGTATGCAGTCGACTACTTCTTTAACATAGTTTCTTTCTGTTTCGATCGGCGAGCAAATATGTCTGTGTTGGCCCTGTCCTACCATCATTCTTATACTTCCGTGAAATTCACAAGGAGGTGGAATGAATGAACAAAAACTTTCAAACATTTTCATAATTTGAAGTATTTTCTGAGTAAAACTAAGTGAAATAAATTTCGCAAAAACATCATCATATTTCGTTGTTTCTCCCAATGGTTTGCCTTTGGCTATGAATTTGTTTATTTTTCTTTTTAAACGTTCATAAAGCTGAAATATAGGATTGTTTGTCATATGAGTTTTGATTACCTCATCACTTGGATCTCTATTTTTTAATTCTTCTCTCCATATCCTTGCTGTCACTGATGGCGATGAATTCGATGAACCAGACTTTTGAAAATCTATCAGTGCTTTAAGCATTTCTAAAATATTAGCAAACACAGTTCGATAATCGCGAAATTTCCGACTGGTATTTGTATCAGATTCGGAAGCCAAATTTGAAATCTCTATAAAGTTTTCATGGAGCTCTATTCTTAAAGTATTCTTGTCATTCATCCAAAATCCCATATCTCTCTCTCGCAAGTGATTTTCGTGACACAGGTCTTGAAATTCACTTTCGTCAATTGAATTATCTATTGGCATCGAGTAAGTCCTATAAAACAGTTCACACCGTATAGTAAGTACACCTTCCGGCAGAAGTTCATCGCTTTTATTTAAAATTGATGATCGTTTCATGAAGTTATCTACTTTTAAACAGTATGGAAAATATTTTATGTGTTCTTTTGCAAAGGATTGGTAAAATCTTTGCTCATTATTGGCGTCAACGATGCTGAGAGTCCACGACAAACTGTCTCTAAATGACTGGAAATTTTCCTGATCAGAAGAAGGATCTGGATCTCTTGTAATTTTTTCGAAATATATTGAAACGTAATCGTTATATTCAGAAGACGTACCATTGGGATATATAGTAACATGATAAGTTTGACAATTGGGGTGAAAAGAAGTATATTCAGTATTGCTCTGATCAATAAAACCAAAATTTTTTACCTGGATATCATGTACTTCTTCTATATATAAAGGCGTTTCCGAATCCCAAGAAGACATTCTTTATGAAAATAAAAAAGTACTTGCAATAAATTGCTAAATGACAAGCACAGTTCAAAAAAAAATTAAATAGCTTGACAAAAAAATTATTCAGATATGAATAAATATATGAATCCGTATCGACATTACACTCACTCGATTAATAGTATCAGACACTAAACATAAACCGGAATTCAAGAAGCAAAGGAAGTTCCAAAGTTTCTGATTTATCACTGTTATCTCATGTTTGTTTTTTATATCATTTCTCGATGTCAGGTGACTTGTGCAAGCGCTAGCAATCCCTTTTTATCTAACATTTGTGGTGAAACAGGCGTAACATCTGATAAGGTGGCAGAAAAATGTCTGAACAAAGCTAATGTTCATGATAATTGTATTGTGAAGGAGTTTAATTTAATGACATTTTTTATAAAATATACAAATTGTTACGTTTAAACATGTAAACAATAACACGTAAATGTAGAGCTATGCAAATATTTATGGAAAAAAATGCATTTGAATAATAACTCACAACTTGTCCTGCAACCAAAACAATTATCTTTAATATAAAATTTAACAACATTTTGTATTCTTATTTTGTTTACAACATTTTGTATTCGTTCATTTAAATCTTCTGAAATATTTTTTCTATTTTTCTAAAAGAGAGAGCCTGAATGGCCGAGTGGCTAGCGCTCTGGCGCTCGGTTCCACAGGTTTCGGGTTCGAGTCCCGGCGTTGCCATGGTTGTTTGTAGTGGTTCGGAATCCACTTTAAAAAGTAGGTCCCGGTCTAATACGATCGTAGAGCGTTGTGGGGGCATTGTTACTCCGCGTCCGTGGCTTATCTTCAAGTGACACGCGCCCTCTGGGTCATGCAAAGTGAGTACGTCTGTGCAGCACTTGCCTTAAGGTGTCTAAGACCAAGCTGTGTGTGTTTGCCAGCTGCATTAGAAAGAAGAAGAAAATTTCTAAAAGAGAAATTTCGAATTAATTATTTGAAAATTAGCGCTTTTCTACTTTTTTTTTTTATTCGAATAATAATAGAAATTTTCAAACGAATTTATATAAGGAGATAGGCAAAAAAAAAGCATTCTTTCATGAATTTTATAAATAAGAAACTTATTTATTATTGTAATAAAATGTTTGGAGTCGCATCTTGTTTGAAATAAATATGCTAAAAACAATTGCCATTGGCAACTAATTTTTGTCCTGATATTTTTATGAACAGGTTTCGCAGACAATTTCTTATTGATAAAAAAGACAAAAGTATGTATCAGAGTCGGTCTATTCTATTTATTTGAACATAAAACACACCGGCCTTGTCACATAAACATTTTTTTGTTCTAATGCAGCTGGCAAACACTTAGACAACGTGGTCTTGGATGCTTTAAGGCAAGCGCTGCACAGACGTACTCACTTTGCATTACCCAGGGGGCGCGTGTAACTTGAAGATAAGCCACGGACGCGGAGTAACAATGCCCCCGCAACGATCCTATTATGACCGGGACCTACTTTTTAAAGTGGATTCCGAATCATTACACACATCCATGGCACCGCCGGGACTCGAACCCTGTGGTACAGAGCGCTAACCACTCTGCCATTCAGGTCCCTGTCACATAAACATTAAGTTTCGATGAGCGTGACCTTGAGCGTGATGAAAAGCGTGGAGAAAAGTGAGCGTGAGAAAATGTCGATGAGCGTGGAGAAAAGTCGTGTAACCACAAACCGCCTTCTATTTATTGGTTCTTACGAAATGGAAGACAGGATGTTTCATGAAATTGAGCTATAGAAAATAAAAGGTGGATGGACTCACAGCGATGAACTCATTATTTGAATGGTATTGGTAATTTGTTTCACATTGAAGTTTAATGAAACAAACCCGTATGATAAGGTTTCTAACATGAGTATTGGAACATGATGCAAGGTCATTTTCTTTTTTAAAAATATAAATAAATTGAATTCAATACTTTGACTGATTTTACAATTTTCTTACCTTCTCTTGATGGAGAACCGCTTTCTATTTTTAATATTTCAATTATGAATTGCTAAATAAATACAAATAAAATGTTTCTTTAGTAAAAAAAAAAATTATTGAATTTATTTCACACAATAAAATTAGTATTAAAATAAGCAAGAATGAACTTAAGTATTTCTTATGTGCATAAAATTAAATATTTTTAAATGAATATGAAATCAAACTTAATGTAACAGCTGTAAGAGGGCTTGTGTTTTAACTTAAAACTTATTACTGTAGCCTATATTTTTTCCTCTGTCCATTATTTTTCTATTTGTTGTTTAAAAAATTATAACTTAAAAAATAAAACTATTTTCTACTAAATAAAACTGTAATAAGTATATATATATATATATATGTGTGTGTGTGTGTGTGTGTGTGTGTGTGATATTTATACAAATTATAAATAAATTTACAGAAATATTGAAATCCCCAAAATTGTCTTCTTTCATCTATACTTCTGTAATTTTCATATTAAAATAATTTTTATGTTTAGTGCTAGTAAAGTAGTTTAAATTTTAAATTGTTGAAATTTTCTGCTTATAAACCGCAATCGTAAATTTCGAGAGGGGGGATGATCTCATACAATCAGTGCCGTAACCATCCCTTGTTCACGAATTTGCATTTAGGTAGTTTTCATATTAAAATAATTTTTATATTTAGTGCTAGTAAAGTAGTTTAAATTTTAAATTGTTGAAATTTTCTACTTATAATCCGCAATCGTAAATTTCGGGATTAGGGATGATCTCATACAATCAGTGCCGTAACGATCTCTTGTTCACGAATTTGCATTTAGGTAATTTTCATATTAAAATAATTTTTATATTTAGTGCTAGTAAAGTAGTTTAAATTTTAAATTGTTGAAATTTTCTGCTTATAATCCGCAATCGTAAATTTCGGAATTAGGGATGATCTCATACAATCAGTGCCGTAACCATCCCTTGTTCACGAATTTGCATTTAGGTAGTTTTCATATTAAAATAATTTTTATATTTAGTGCTAGTAAAGTAGTTGAAATTTTAAATTGTTGAAATTTTCTACTTATAATCCGCAATCGTAAATTTCGGGATTAGGGATGATCTCATACAATCAGTGCCGTAACGATCCCTTGTTCACGAATTTGCATTTAGGTAATTTTCATATTAAAATAATTTTTATGTTTAGTGCTAGTAAAGTAGTTTAAATTTTAAATTGTTGAAATTTTCTGCTTGTAATCCGCAATCGTAAATTTCAGGATTAGGGATGATCTCATACAATCAGTGCCGTAACCATCCCTTGTTCACGAATGTGCATTTAGGTAGTTTTCATATTAAAATAATTTTTATATTTAGTGCTAGTAAAGTAGTTTAAATTTTAAATTGTTGAAATTTTCTACTTATAGTCCGCAATCGTAAATTTCGGGATTAGGGAGGATCTCATACAATCAGTGCCGTAACGATCTCTTGTTCACGAATTTGCATTTAGGTAATTTTCATATTAAAATAATTCTTATATTTAGTGCTAGTAAAGTAGTTTAAATTTTAAATTGTTGAAATTTTCTGCTTATAATCCGCAATCGTAAATTTCGGAATTAGGGATGATCTCATACAATCAGAGCCGTAACGATCCCTTGTTCACGAATTTGCATTTAGGTAATTTTCATATTAAAATAATTTTTATGTTTAGTGCTAGTAAAGTAGTTTAAATTTTAAATTGTTGAAATTTTCTGCTTGTAATCCGCAATCGTAAATTTCAGGATTAGGGATAATCTCATACAATCAGTGCCGTAACCATCCCTTGTTCACGAATTTGCATTTAGGTAGTTTTCATATTAAAATAATTTTTATATTTAGTGCTAGTAAAGTAGTTTAAATTTTAAATTGTTGAAATTTTCTGCTTATAATCCGCAAACGTAAATTTCGGGATTAGGGATGATCTCATACAATCAGTGCCGTAACCATCCCTTGTTCACGAATTTGCATTTAGGTAGTTTTCATATTAAAATAATTTTTATATTTAGTGCTAGTAAAGTAGTTTAAATTTTAAATTGTTGAAATTTTCTACTTATAATCCGCAATCGTAAATTTCGGGATTAGGGATGATCTCATACAATCAGTGCCGTAACGATCTCTTGTTCACGAATTGGCATTTAGGTAATTTTCATATTAAAATAATTTTTATGTTTAGTGCTAGTAAAGTAGTTTAAATTTTAAATTGTTGAAATTTTCTGCTTATAATCCGCAATCGTAAATTTCGGGATTAGGGATGATCTCATACAATCAGTGCCGTAACCATCCCTTGTTCACGAATTTGCAATTAGGTAGTTTTCATATTAAAATAATTTTTATATTTAGTGCTAGTAAAGTAGTTTAAATTTTAAATTGTTGAAATTTTCTGCTTATAATGCGCAATCGTAAATTTCGGAAATAGGGATGATCTCATACAATCAGTGCCGTAACGATCCCTTGTTCACGAATTTGCATTTAGGTAATTTTCATATTAAAATAATTTTTATGTTTAGTGCTAGTAAAGTAGTTTAAATTTTAAATTGTTGAAATTTTCTGCTAATAATCCGCAATCGTAAATTTCGGGATTAGGGATGATCTCATACAATCAGTGCCGTAACCATCCCTTGTTCACGAATTTGCATTTAGGTAGTTTTCATATTAAAATAATTTTTATGTTTAGTGCTAGTAAAGTAGTTTAAATTTTAAATTGTTGAAATTTTCTGCTTATAATCCGCAATCGTAAATTTCGGGATTAGGGATGATCTCATACAATCAGTGCCGTAACCATCCCTTGCTCACGAATTTGCATTTAGGTAGTTTTCATATTAAAATAATTTTTATGTTTAGTGCTAGTAAAGTAGTTTAAATTTTAAATTGTTGAAATTTTCTGCTTATAATCCGCAATCGTAAATTTCGGGATTAGGGATGATCTCATACAATCAGTGCCGTAACCATCCCTTGCTCACGAATTTGCATTTAGGTAGTTTTCATATTAAAATAATTTTTATGTTTAGTGCTAGTAAAGTAGTTTAAATTATAAATTGTTGAAATTTTCTGCTTATAATCCGCAATCGTAAATTTCGGGATTAGGGATGATCTCATACAATCAGTGCCGTAACCATCCCTTGTTCACGAATTTGCATTTAGGTAGTTTTCATATTAAAATAATTTTTATGTTTAGTGCTAGTAAAGTAGTTTAAATTTTAAATTGTTGAAATTTTCTGCTTATAATCCGCAATCGTAAATTTCGGGATTAGGGATGATCTCATACAATCAGTGCCGTAACCATCCCTTGTTCACGAATTTGCATTTAGGTAGTTTTCATATTAAAATAATTTTTATGTTTAGTGCTAGTAAAGTAGTTTAAATTTTAAATTGTTGAAATTTTCTGCTTATAATCCGCAATCGTAAATTTCGGGATTAGGGATGATCTCATACAATCAGTGCCGTAACCATCCCTTGTTCACGAATTTGCATTTAGGTAGTTTTCATATTAAAATAATTTTTATGTTTAGTGCTAGTAAAGTAGTTTAAATTTTAAATTGTTGAAATTTTCTGCGTATAATCCGCAATGGTAAATTTCGGGAGGGGGGATGATCTCATACAATCAGTGCCGTAACCATCCCTTGTTCACGAATTTGCATTTAGGTAGTTTTCATATTAAAATAATTTTTATGTTTAGTGCTAGTAAAGTAGTTTAAATTTTAAATTGTTGAAATTTTCTGCTTATAATCCGCAATCGTAAATTTCGGGATTAGGGATGATCTCATACAATCAGTGCCGTAACCATCCCTTGTTCACGAATTTGCATTTAGGTAGTTTTTATATTAAAATAATTTTTTTATGTTTAGTGCTAGTAAAGTAGTTTAAATTTTAAATTGTTGAAATTTTCTGCTTATAATCCGCAATCGTAAATTTCGGGATTAGGGATGATCTCATACAATCAGTGCCGTAACCATCCCTTGTTCACGAATTTGCATTTAGGTAGTTTTCATATTAAAATAATTTTTATGTTTAGTGCTAGTAAAGTAGTTTAAATTTTAAATTGTTGAAATTTTCTGCGTATAATCCGCAATGGTAAATTTCGGGAGGGGGATGATCTCATACAATCAGTGCCGTAGTCATCCCTTGTTCACGAATTTGCATTTAGGCCCCTTAAATAATTAAGTTTGGAAGGAATAATGAAGCAAATACAGGGTGTTCACATGAAACTTCCCTGATTTCAAATGTTAAATGTATGGAAACTATGAGTCCTAGAGATCTGTAATTTAACGCATCATGAATAGCAACACAACAAGTTTATTTTTTCCGCAAATGTTTATTTTCGTCTATGTATGCACTTCAATAGGGGCTCCGTTCGTATCTCTCAGAATGTCCAGTCGATATTCTTTTTTAATCCATGTATTTCGCAGCATGTCAGGAGTGGATAAATTGATAGCTTCCGTAATTCTATGCCGAAGATCACAAGCATCACTTACAGGTGTAGCGTAGACCACATCTCTGACATAGCCCTACAGGAAGCAATCCAGAGGAGTTATGTCTGAAGATCGTGGTGGCCAAGCAATAGGTCCATCTCGTCCAACCCATCACTGCGGAAATGTTTCGTCTAATGGCTCGTTCCCACCGAGGTGTGAGGCGTTGACCAATCATAGCCTCACCGAGTTCGCCTGAAACCGGTTGAAACCCATCGCTTCAAATTGACCAACTTTCAATATTATATGGTTAGTACATTATAAATGGGCGTTTACAGTTAAATGGTTATATTTTTCAACCATATTCAAAAGGTTGTTGATGCTTCTTATCCCACTTGGTAGAAATTTAGATCAAGCCCACGAACTCGTATGGACTCACGGTTGAAGGGAAACGGGGCAGCTTCTGTTGTGATGGCGCACCTGGAGGTAGAAGACTGATTTGACTCCGTGACGCTCTTAATGCTCGTTCCCACCGAGGCGTGAGGCGTTGACCAATCACAGGCCACGCCGAAACCCGTCGCTGGAAGTTGACCAACTTTCAACTCTCAAATGCTTGCCGCGTCACGTGACTTGGATTGAGCCAATAGTAGATCTGCCATCTAGTAGAAGTAACTGGAACTTCACTAGGCGTAAAGCGATTTCTGAAGCTTCGGTGTTCTTCCCTGCCGCGAAGGAGCCTTAAGGAACAACAAACGTTTGAGCTCCAGTGTGGTGGAGCACCATCCTGTTGGAATATCACATTTGGATCCAAAAAGAAGAACTTTGGGAAAACAAACTGCTCAAGTATGTCAAGAAAAATGGAACCATTAACAATTCGTTCTATGAAGAAAATGGCTCGAACGATTCTGTGAAGCATCAGACACTACCGCACATTCACTCGGTCACTGTCCTGACATGTTCTCGAACAACGTTAGGTTGTTCTGAACCCCAGATTCGAACGTTGTGACGATTAAAAGTTCCAACTGTGAGGAATGGTGATCGCCACTGAATATCACATTCTCTAGGTAATTGTGAGCGTTGTCTGTCAGGTTCAGAAAATCACTAACAAAGTTTTTGCATTTTGGCATTTCAAAAATGCTTACAACAAAAATTAACTTTTCCTTAAAAACAAATTTTGCAGTAAAATAAACTTGTTTTTAAGATACCGCAAACAACAGATCTCTAGTACTCATAACTTCCGGACAAATAACATTTGAAATCAAGGAGATTTCGTGTGGACAACCTGTACATTACCTGTACATTTTCAGCAAATTCATTAATTACATCCTCAAAACTAATATATTTTTTTTTTTAAGGATAATGTATTTTATTAATAAAATAAAGTCTGAATAATCATTCTTGTACGACAGTTGATTTCAAATAATTGCTTATTAATTTCTGCTTGCTTGATATAACTGGAAGATTTAAAAATCTTCGAAAAGTGGCATTGATAATTGGATAAGATCCAATTAAAACAAAATCATAGAGAATCTGTAGAACATTAAATAGGTGATACAGTTTTTATATTCTGTATAAGAACTTATAAACTTCACTTCAATAAACTATAATCTTCTTATATACTACAAACTTAAAACTTTCAATTTCACATGTGAATTCCTACTTTTTAAATCTTTGCTACATTTAATAGCGAGATCTGCAGCCGATTTCTTTAAATTTAAGACGAGTTATGGAGAAAGCAAAAATCATCACATATATTGGGTTGGCGCAAAATTATCAGGCGTTTCTTTGACGTGCTATATTTTAATAAAAAGTTACAATATTTTATAAATTTATGAATGATAATATCCTTCTACTTTTAAGTTATAAAAATGCGTATCGATAATCATACTCATATTCGTCATATGAGTATGATTATCATTATATATGATTATATATGATTATATATGATTATATATACATTATATATGATCATTATATATGATTATCATTGGTATTTGTACCACTTTGAGAAAGGATGGAAAGCAGTGCAGTCATTTCGCGATCTCAACGAATTTTTCGGTGAGGGCACAATCAGCAGGTAATGTTTCAGATCTGGCGACACTAGCTTGGAAGATAAAGCAGGAAGAGGTCGACAATCGGATTTCGACGATCGAGGACTTTTGGCAGCCATGGAAGGGGACGAATGCTGGTCGACAACTTCAATATGGCCATTCCACCATCGTTCGGCATCTCAAAAAGTTTGAAAAAAGGTATGGAAATAGGCTGGATGGATCCCCCACGAACTCAGCGACTACAATAAAGCCGAATGTGTCCGAATTTTCACCGATTTGCTTCAACGAAACGAGCGGGGTCTTTTTCTGAAGGATCTTGTCACCGGGGTTGAATCGTGGCTTCTCTTCAAAACTCTCAAAAGAAGGAAGATCTGTGTTTCGCTAGAAGTTTCACCAAAAGGAATAATGAAGGACGTGTACTTGAGAAGGCAATGTGGTGTGTTTGATGGGACAGAAGCTGAATCATCCATTGGGAAATCATTTTAAACGGGATTTATTATTGGTGGAACCCAATCCAAAAATGAGTATGAGTATGATTATCGACACACATTTTTATAATCTAAAATTAGAAGGATATTTTCATTCATAAATTTAAAAAAATATTGTAAATTTTTATTAAAATATAGCACATAAAAAAAACGCCTGATAATTATGCACCAACCTAATAGTTTTCATTTTTTTGATAACGTCGATCTATTAAATTTGGGTTTAAAATAATTTTTCGGGTGTCAAGGTACTTCCTTCATCTATTTACCCTCTTTCGTTTATTAAGAAATTCCTTCTCTATACCCCCTTTCTTCAGCCAAATTTTATACTTTTTGTCAGTAAGAAATTTTGTTCAACGCCTGTACCTTGAATCCCTTGTAACGCACTAAGTAATCCAGAAATTAGTTTTATTGCACAGTCTACTGAAAAATATTTCTATTGTAATGCTTTATTTGTTCGATCGATGCATTGTGGAATTTTATTTCACATAGAAAGAATCCATATAGATTTATAATTAATTTACAAAATCAAACTTTCTACATTCGATATTTTTTTTTTCTAATGCAGCTGGCAAACACTTAGACAGCTTGGTCTTGGATGCCTTAAGGCAAGCGCTGCACAGACGTACTCACTTTGTATTACCCAGGGGGCGCGTGTAACTTGAAGGTAAGCCACGGACGCGGAGTAACAATGCCCCCGCAACGCTCTACGATTCTATTAGACCGGGACCTACTTTTTAAAGTGGATTCCGAACCACTACAAATATCCATGTCACCACCGGGACTCGAACCCGAAACCTGTGGTACCGTGCGCCAGAGCGCTAGCCACTCGGCCATTCAGGCCCTCTACATTAAATATAGATTTTCGGATTTGAAAAATCGTTTTCAGTTCTTTCACTAGTTCTTTCACTAGTTCCAGTAAATACAGTGCCTGTATTGCACTGGCCTTTGATAACCAACTTTATCAGAAAAACATTTAAGAGATAATTTTAAGCACTTCATAAAAATGTCGCAACGCATTGTCGAAGATGAGAAAAAATTAAATAATCTCTGCACAGTACCAAAAAAAAAATCATTTTTGTAGTTATACATGCAGCATGGACACTAGCTAAATTTATATTATGACAAAGGAAGGCACAAGGAACAAATATTGTTAAATTATTAATTTCCGAAATACGTGAACTTACTCCCTTATATTTGCCAGTCATGTTGGCACCGTGTGTCAAATTGTTTTCCCCTGCAATCCCGAATATCCATCATCCGATGTATCATTTGCATAATGCACGGGTGACTTTGATGTTATTGTAAGGTTCTTTTATACACGTTCGTTTTTTTATGCAGTAGATACGTTCTACAGAAAAGCATACATAAAAAAAATTGCATAAAAAGGATTTGATTTATCTTGAAAAAATGAAGGTACTTTCCATAATTTTTTTAATTGTACAAACAAGAATTTAAAATTGTATTTTAACACAATTTTAGATTCATCTTAAGTTATTGTTGCAGAAACAAAAAAAAAGAAAAGTTTGCTGAATAAATCCGTCAAGAATCTGAAATAAATTCATATAAAAGTTTGAAATAAATTTGTACATAACAGAACTTTACTAAAACGTAATACAGTTTTATATTTTGTAACCATTATCGCTATCTGGTAATGGTTTATACCTTTTGCGAACTGGTTGCAAATCACTTTTATTATCAGAAAAGATTATCTCTGAAATAGATCTTTGTAGTAAAGACGGTGAGTTTTCCCAAACTGCATTCTCTTTCTATGCAGCTCTTTCTTTCTGACAATATAATCAATAATAAATTTGATGTTGACGATTCTACTAATGACGATTTCTTATGTAGTTCACAATATCCAGACAATACAGTTTTGTAGTTAACTTTTTAATTTATAGGCTCGTTCAGAATTAAAATTATTAACAATAAAATAACTTTCCATAATTTTTTTTCGTACAAAGTTGAAGACTTCCTCGAATTAATTTTGCAGAGAATGGGGGCTATTTTTTCTTCTGCATCATTTGCACTTTTTGGAAATATGACCGTATCTAAAATTAGTTCATTGCCACTTAAAATATAATACAAAAACAGTGATGATCGCTAAAGGTTTTAAAACTGTCCCTTCCAATTTCAGGCGCCAAAGTAATAATTTCACGCAGTAGTGTCGATTTTTGAATAGTTCTATTGCTTTTACTTAAAGACTTGCAAATTTTCCGATCAACAACTACTGTGTCCGAAAAGTAAGACCAGTCTTTAATTTAAATTTCCCAGAAATATGGTATTTCAAATTTTTTTTTTTTTTTTTTTTTTTTTTTTTTTTAAGTTATTGGCACTGTCCTTGACATCTGTGTGAAATTTTACAAAATATGCATTAGTGCTTGAGTTACGCTCGGTTACGCCTTACTTTTCGGACACAGTAGTCTATACCAAATAACAAAGCATTCTTATCATACGTTGGATTTATAAAAGAAAAAAAATTTTATCACGAGTTATTATTTGCTAAAAATGGGGAATCGGATACAAAGGAAGAATCGATATCAAATAAGTTTTTTCAAGAGAAAGAAATTCCTAATCGTAATATTTTGTAAGCTATTACTCAAGATGCTCCAGCAATAGTGAAACGTCATAAAGATTTCATAGCACATTTGAAACAAGCAGCACCAAATGTACTTGCTGTACATTGTGTTATTCATCGTCAACACTGGTTGCAAAAAAATCTGAATGTACGCGTTCATACGTCGCTCCATTTCATTATTAGAACAGCCAATAAGATTAAAACCAATTCATGGATGTCAGATTATTTGACAAATTCTGTAGTGAAATCGATGAAGATTACAATAACTCAGTAAATTAAACAGTGAATCGGCAAAGATTTTAAGAAATTTGGTTGATTGTGTTAAAAGCATCTTCATGCAATAGAATTGCTTGATTTAAAAACAAGCGAAGTTCCCCAACAAATGCTGATTAATGCAACAAATAATACACTATTAAGTTGTTATCTTCAACAAATTACATCGTGTGATCTGATGGTCAAGTGGCTAGCCCTCGGTACCACAGGTTTCGAGTTCGAGTCCCGCCGGTGCCATGGATATTTATAGTGGTTCAGAATCTACTTTAAACGTAGGTCCTGGTCTAATATGATCGTAGAGCATTGTGGGGGTAGTGTTACTCGTGTCCGTAGCATATCTTCAAGCCATAAGTGCTAAATGAGTATCAGCGGTGCGGCCCTTGCTTATGGCATAAAATTTAACTGTCTCTGTATTGCTAGCTGCATTAGAACAACAAATTACATCGTTAAGCAATTAAGTGGTATGAAATGACACATTAAAATCAACAGAATTTCTAGACTGGACAGAATTTACCACATTTTTATTAAAAAGATGCCAAACAATAGTGCCAAAGTTCAAATGCATCATTTTCTAATTATGCAAAATCTAAAACAAAATCGTTTCTCGCTAAAACAGCTCCTATAAAGAGTATAATATACAGATCAACTCTCCTATAATAGCTCCTATAAAGAGCAACCACACATAAATGCTGTAAGATTATAGGTTCACTTATAATTAGATAGACTGTGACCAGTACTGTGTAAAATGGTTGAACTAATAAGTACGGGCGGTTAGATTTTCAGATGACGAGGCAGAACGCTAGGAGCGTCTAAGCGATTAACACGGTCAGTAACCGTATGTGATGTGTTTACGACTTTTAAGTATACAATAGAATTGATATTGTAGAAGAGGCACAGAGTGCCACGTGTATTGAAGTATTGTTCGTAAAGTATTGTTAATATTGTAAATAAGTTAATGTAAATATAAGAGTAGTGTTTTCAGGCGCTTACAACACTAAACCACCTGACACAACTAATCGCTAGCTGGCGATAACAATGCGAAAATTTTAATGTTATAAATGTTGATGAAAGATATGATCTCGTAAAGAAAAATAATCTCGTTTAAACTGCCTTAGACTCGTACTACAGAATGAGCAATTTCAATGACTTTTACCGGTCATGATTATCTTTTGTGCAAAAAATCATATTAGAAATGCTGATTATCAACAAGTTTCAACGAATGCAATTCTGCCAAACACGAAAGTATTAAACAATTCTACTAGCTTGGATGTAAATAGTGCTTGTTTGCAACCCAATCAACCGTTGACAGCATGTGATGGTGAGTCATTTAAAAACAAAAATAAAGGAAAGGAAGTATTTATTGGTTATATTTTTTATTCAGGCGGAAAATCAAGTGTGTTATTGAGTGCCGTTATAGTTTATTATGAAAATGAGCCAGGAATCTTGTTTTCCGTTGACAGCGATATTAGATTCTGGTAGAATAAGCATTTTAATTATTCAAGAAGCTACAACTGCTTTGGGATTGAAGTGTGAAAAAAAAATAAACAAGTTAGTTTGTAAATTCGTTGGTTAGCCTCACAAATAATAAAAAATATAGTGTCTGCGATTATTTCGGATAAAGTATGACAACATAAAAAATTAATGGAATTTTTAGTTGTGCTTACAATTGTGGGATTTACACCCACAAATGGACATGGTTGAAGCGAATATTCCAGATTTTATTAATCTTTCAGATAAAAACTTCCATATACATAACAGAACAAATATACCAATTAGAAATTAATTATTTTTTGAAATGCTTAAATCTAAGAAAATCAATTTAATTGAGGGCAAGTTCATATTATAAGGTCTCATATTCAGCTATATTGCTAATGGAGTGGCGCGGCATAACAACGCAAATTACGACTCGTACTGCGGATTAGTTACAAACTTGAATGAACTAAAAAAGAATATCAAATAATTTTGGCAAGTCGAAAAGGTTCCAGAATTTAAGTTTTCGGTTATGAGTAGGGATTGCAATACCGAATACCGATATTTTGAGCCATTTGTACAATTGGTACTTACGTATTAACGGTACCTTGGCGACAGTTGCACCAATAAAGAGCACACGCTCCAACCGCAGCTACAGATTTGGCACCAATGTACACTTAAAATTTTTGTTCCAAATAATAAAATATATATGAAACATTTCATTTAAAATCAAAACGCCTTCAAAATATTTTTATTCCAAATAATAAAGATTGGCGACATTTAAAAACCGCCAAGTCTGTCGCCAAGGTACCATTAATACGTAAGTACCGTACAATTTTGTAATGCCGGTATTCACTAGTTTAAATACCGTTTTTTTCGATATTTACATAGAAATTTAGAATTCTTATCTGTGAAAGAATACTTATGTGTGAAATTATAATTCTTATCTGTGAATTCTTATTCAGAATTCTTTTCTGTGAAAACAAGGTTGTAGTTGTGAAGAAAGTGTGTAATATTTCGATAATTTTTTTAATTGGTGAGTTTGTCATTCGCATTGTATTTGTATATCATACTTTAGAATTCAAAATATTTTTCAGATTTATTATATATACACTCATAAATAATACCTCATAATAATGAATAAGAATAACTTTAAAGAACATAAAAAATCTGTTGATTATACTTCGGTTTGGTTTCATTATTTATATGATGAAAAGAATATGGTGGCACAATGTAAAAAAATGTTCAAGAGTTATTAAAGTTAATGAAGTATAAGTGACTCCATACACATTTAAAAACGAGACATGGCACAAATTTATTAAAGAGGAAAGAATTTAATTGCGATGAATATACAAACTTAAGCTCAGTTCTAAGTCCAGGCCATCGGGGATTTCAGATAATTTTGAAGAAAAAAAAGATAATTTGGATGAAATTATAAGTAAAATGACAGCACCAATGACATTTCTACTATTGGTATTAAAACCGGTATCCCGGTATTAAGATAGAAAAAATACCGAATTGAACTTTTGGTCCGATATTGCAATCCCTAGTTATGAACAAGGAGGAAAGATTTTGTGAACATTTTCTAAACACATACAAACGAGACCTCAATCCTAACTATTTAGGAGACTCGAAACAAAATGCATCAGGTAGGCTCAATTCCTTATTGTAAAGATTGGTTCAAAATACAAGGAAATTAGAATTATATCAAAGAATATTTAGATTTGGGACACATGCAAGAGGTGGCGGAAAATGACTAGTCAGATGTAGTGCATTATCTACCTCGCCATGGAGTACACCATCCTGAAAATAGAACAACTTCTCTTCGAGTTGTGTTTAATATATCTTCAATGACTTAGATAGGAAAAGTGTCCAATTAATTATAAATGAACAGAGGCGTCATACAAGAAAACTTTTTTTTTTTTGTTACTATTCCTAACTCATAAGTATGGAATAACTGCTGACACTAAAAACAAGTTTAGAATAATTTTGATCAATGATTCCCAATGCGATTCATTATGTATTGTAAGAGAAAATGGAATTGATGATGACATTAAGACATACAGATTAGTAACAATTACTTAAGGTACCACAAACGCACCCTAGGCAACAAGATCACTGAAACAACCGAGTATTGAGGACGGTAATAAATATCCATTAGACTGACTGGGCTAATGCTGTAGATTCTGGAAAGGAACTCCAAAAGCAACTCGTTTCGTTACTTCAGGGCGCTGGATTGTAGTTACATAAATAGTCATTACCACAGCTTGCCATACCCAATTAATTAAGACAATATTTTTTCATTTTTCACCGTAAGTGAGTTTACGGCTCTTGGACTTTTGTGGAGAACTCAAATAAGTCCCTTCTCATTCAAAATATCCTCCAAAGACTGGCAATCTATAGATCACAAAGAAGTCGGTGCTGCCCACCATAGCAAGACTTTTTATGCTCTTGAATTGATAAGACCAGTGATTATGAAGGTCAAACTTTTCATGCAAACCCTGTAGCAATTAAAATTGAATTATAATGATCCATAGCCTTCAAACCTAATTTTAGAATGGAAATCTTTTATTACTACCTTGTTATTTATAAACAGTCTAAATGACCTTCTTTATTCGAATGGAGTTACAAGCCTTCTCTGATTCTTTGGAAGGCGCCTAGGATACTGCTTTTTTACATCCTTTCAAACGGGCAGATTTTTGTCTGACTTTCATGTTCCAAATCTAAAATTGCGCCTTTGAAAAGTATTACCATAGAACTTTGCGGAGCAATCCTTCTTTCAAGTTTGTTGGAAAAACAGTTAAGCTATTATTATTATGATGATTCTTAATGGCTTATTATTGATCAAACATACCTAAGGATTGATTCGAAAATAGTATTAGATTGGATTGGTAAGCCTCGTTCAACTCAAATTTGTAACAATGGTATAAGCATCATTCAGGAATTTAGCGAGACTAACTGATGATGATAGTTCCAAAGATCCTTGCTTATCTCATATCTAAAGGTGTAGACTCAGACAAGATTCAGTACTGTAATGTTTGATGATTCAGTTCCACTACTTTTATACCTGTCTAGAATAATTGAATATTGTGATACTTCTATTGTGGTGAATGAAGAATCCTACTTATGAGAATTCAAAAAATCTCCCACCAATCAAGTATTTGCATTAGTATCAACTATTGACCTGTGAATATCATTAGCAACTGTTCTTCATTCACTAAATTACGGCGAGTAGTAGCCTAGGCTAGGCAATTTATAGAAAATGCAAGAAATTCATTACATCCGATTACTGGAACATTAACAAACAGGGAACTTTCCCAATCTTTATTGCGTATAGTTAAAATTATTTACTCACCAATGAAATTGATGGCCTAGAAAAAAGAACTCATCTTCTGAACTCAAACAGGCTACTGTACTTGAATCCCTGCTTAGATAGTAATGGAGTGCTCCGAGTTGGAGGGTGACTGAGAAACTCAACTTTCCGATGATTAACAAACATCCCATGATAATTCCAACTACGCATAATTTTACCATTGCACTCATTAATCATTATCATGTTTTATATTTTTATGTAGGTGCCGAAATCATCCTTGCCGTTATTATAAATAAATTTTGGATACCAACCACGGGAAATATAGTAAGGAAAATTATTAGACAAAAAATGCATTGCGCGTAGAAAAGTGAAAAGCGTTCACAACATTGATGGCAGATTTGCATGTTGCTAGAGTTACAGCATGTAAAGTTTTCAGCCAAGTAGGGGTAGACTGCTGAGCATTTTTCAAACTGAAGACCTTTCCCAGAAATTGAAAGTAAGTTAAAAAGGTTTATGTAACTATTTTTATTTGTTTCGCTGTTAAGGCTCCTGTCTCAAGTGATTTAAATGGCATAACAGCTTTTACACCCGCCCACTTTCTATTTGGATCATCTGTAGTAGTTATACCTTATCCAAATTACACTGAAGTTTCCATGAATCTATTAAGCAGATGACACATTAAACAAAAAATAACCCATTACTTTTGGCTGCAATAATCATGTGAGTATTTGAATCCTTTATATCAGAGACCTAAATGGTGCAAGGCTAAGGTAAAGTAAAAAAGTGAATATCTAGTTCTGGTCAAATCCTTAGAAAGTTATCATTTGCAGATGAATGAAGCTTTTTGGCTGCAAAGCAGCCACAAGCTTCATCCTGAGGTGAAGGGGAATAACTTTTGTCCAATCCCATTGAGTCTTTGAAATACTACTTTGAATTGAGTCTAGTAATATATATATGTAAAGAAAATGTGGCTTTAAATAATGCTTGAAAATAATAAGGTCTGTAGTCTGCATAATAAAATGGAATAGAGGCAAAAATCACTGTGGGGCTCGGAAGTGTTATAACACCACCTAGATATTAGTATCTAGGAGGTATTGGTTATACTAATACACATCTAAAATTCCTCCTGATAAGAGGGAAAATATACAGACAAAAAATATAAAGAAATATTACCACAATTGAAAGTTTACTGAAACAATTCGTTTTTAGTGAATTACTTTCAAATAATTACATAATTATTTTACAACAATACTACTAATTACGTTACAGTAATAATTGATATAATTACTATTTAATTTTTTTGCCTTTGATATAAATTAAAATGATACATATAAATTAGTAATTCAAATTTTAATGATTCTTCCATTTCGAAATGGAAATTTCTAAATTGAAACCGCATTTATTTTTGTAGCTAGAAACCTTACATTTTAATCTTTGATTTTGATATGTTTCAATTCCTCGACACTTCTTAATTTTCAATGTCATTATTAATATTCTATTAGAAGATGAAAAGAATACTTAATGTATCAGAACTGAAAACATAGCTGCTATAGTCACGTGTATGTTTACTATTGTGTCCAAAAAGTAATACCAATTTTCAGTTTAAAATTCCTGGGACTTATGGGATTTTTTTTTTTTTTTTTTTTTTTTTTTTTGTTGCTGGCATTGTCCTTGACATCTGTGTGAAATTTGACGTCAAAATATTCATTAGTGTTTGAGTTACGCTTGGCTTTGTGAGATGCTGAAACTGATTGCGGCGATTTTTGACATGTCTGAATTAATTGAGCAAAGAACTTGCATTAAATTTTGTTTGCGGAAACGTATAAAATGTTGCGGAAGGCATTCGGTGAGCAAACTATATCGGAAACAAATGTTTAGAATGGTATAAACAGTTCAAAGAAGGCAAAGAACGCGTTGAAGACGAAGAGCCCTCTGGTCGACCACCAACATCAACCGACAAAGTTCGCGTCCAAAAAATTAAAGATTTGGTGATTGCAAACTGTCGATTTACAATTAGAGACCTTGCTAATGATGTTGGAATTTCTAAAGGATCGGTTAATTCCATTTTGGGCCTCAAACGCGTAAATCTGGATTGGTACTTCAGCTCACATTGCATTGATTCTTCGTGACTTTTTCGCCAAAAATGAAAGCCATATCGCTCCACAACCACAGTATTCCCACCGTGCGACTTCTGGCTATTCCCTAAACTCAAAAGACCACTCCGGGGACACCGTTTTGAGTCGATTGAAGAGATTCAATGTGAATTGTCCACGCTTTGAAGGCCATCCTTGCCGATGACTTTTTAGCATGCATTGAGGATTGGAGAAAAAATTGTTGGTGTTGGCATAAGTTCATTCTTGTGGGATAAATTGGCATAAGTGCAATGTGTCCGGAGGGGATTACTTTGAAGGCGATGAAATAAATTTGGAAGAATAAATAAAGAGTTTTTGAAAAATACACAAATTTGTCTTACTCTTTGCGCACAGTAGTAAGTGTGGTTATTATTTTTTTTAAATAACATGAAACAATTATTTATAATACATAATTTATACATATATATAAATTTACAATGACAAACTAATACAGTGTATGAGTTACAATGACAAACTATTAAGAATAATCATACAATATAACTATATGAGTACAAATTATATCACAATACAATATAAAACTTTACATAAAAAGCTGGTGATTTAGGAAAAGAAAGTACAGAATAATATATATGGTTTTGACTAAAAAGAAATCATTAGGTAAATCACTAGAATATATAAAATTTAATTGAATTTGAAGTAAATTACAAAAATGACACATTAAATATTGAAATACAGCTTAGTCTCAAAATGCATATATGCCTACATTAAATTTATTTCCTTATAAAAGAAGATATGAATAAGTTTATTAAATTAAACATATTAAAAAATTTCAGGAATTAATTTTTGTAATTTCTATAGAAGCCAAAAATAAACATATTTGACATAAAGCTCCTAAATCTTTTAAAACATATCAAATAAATTTGAATTATAAACTTTTTTTTTAATTTTAGATGTTAATAACAAACTGTTTATTTATCATGTAAAACAATGTGTACATAATTCTACCACCAGAATTATGAATAATTACTTACAAGTATGAAGGCTTAGAAAAAGCATTTCGATGAGAAAATGCCGTTCTTGATAATATTTGAACACACAATGATATTCAATAGAAAAATAACACATCCCTTAAAATGCTTAATTTGTTCACAAATAATGTATACTAATTTCTGTGGAGAAATAAGAATGAGCATCTTGCAGTACATTACAAGTTAAATATGATTTGATCTACAAAGAGATTTCATTAAGAAAATTTTCATATAAAAATGCACATAATATAACAAAATAATATTTAAGAAAACAAAAAAGTTCTGACAAAGGTTTATTCCTATGATATTTATCAAAATAATCATACACATTGAAAAAAAAATTAAATTAACCTTTTTAGAAAACTAATTCTAGCATTTTTACAAAATGTGTATTACTACTATAAAATTATGAAACGTGTAAAATATTTAATAGCAGAAAAATTGCATTTCATGGATTCCAAAAGGAAAAAAAAAGCAATCTTTAAAGTAACAGAAAAGTGAAATGTTAAATGAAAAATAAGAAGCATAGATGAAAGCAAATGAAAATTCTTATTACTTTTATGAAATTTAAATTATTCAAATAATTTAACGAACTGAAATTCATAAGCAAATATCATTTTTGTTTTTCAATACAATTTGTAACTAACTGCAAATAATGATAATTTTCTTGTTTATGTCACAAATGGAATAAATTTATCTATCCCATTAAATATATCACATATTAAGAATGAATATTTTTTTGCAATAAATTGAGTTTTATTTTAAAATACCTCAAGATATATTTGTTAATATCAATAGACCGATAGGTCTGCTCTATCTATTGATTCCTCAAAAATGTTAAAATATGTCTCATTTGATGAGATATATCATAATGATGAGAAGATATCAATAGATGGATAATAAATACAACAATATTCAGAAAATAAAACATTTCTAGAAAGAATATATATATACTTTTAATATATATTAACATACCAATAATTTATCCTCCTTTCAGTCAAAATAATGCAGAATAATAGTTCTTTTTTTAATAACAAAAGAACAAGTAATATCAAAAAACTTTTAAGTCAATTCCTACTTAGGTCAACAAAGAAAAATTTTACTTTGGTTACTTTTTATTAAATAATTACAATCAATATAAATTTGAATCTACATATATATTCAATATATGTCATTTTGTATATACATATGACAGAACTCATTACTCGATTATTGCTAGTGCATATTTTAGAGGATCAGCTAATAATCCAGTTTCGCGCTGCTCTTGCGTCTCATTTGCTATTTTTAGTGCTTGTAGTCGTAATTCACGTTGTTCTTGAGTTTCATTTGTTATTGATAGAGCATGTATTTTACGATTGTACGTCTTGTATCTTGGACGATTGAAGGATTGTACATTTGGATCTTGAGTTTCATTTGTTAGTGATAGTGCATGTATTTGATGATCAGCTAATAACCCAGTTTGGCGCAGCTCTTGCGTCTCATTTGCTATTCTTAGTGCTTGTCTACGACGTAGATCTTGTAATCGTAATTCACGTTGTTCTCGAGTTTCATTTGTTATTGATAGTGCTTGTCTAAGACGTAGATCTTGTAGTCGTAATACATGTTGTTCTTGAGTTTCATTTGTTATTGATAGAGCAAGTATTTGATGATCAGCTAATAATGTTTCGCGCTGCTCTTGCGTCTCATTTGCTATTATTAGTTCTTGTCTCCGAGGTAGATCTTGTAATCGCAATTCAAGTTGTTCTTGAGTTACATTTGTTAGTGATAGTGCAGGTCTTTGACGATCAGCTAATAATCCAGTTTCGCGCTGCTCTTGCGTCTCATTTGCTATTCTTGGTGCTTGTCTAGGACGTAGATCTTGTAATCGTAATTCACGTTGTTCTTGAGATCCATTTGTTGTTGATAGTGCATGTCTTTGACGATCAGCTAATAATCGAGCTTCGCGCTGTTCTGGCGTCTCATTTGCTATTCTTAGCGCTCGTCTACGACGCAGATCTTCTAATCGTGTTTCGCGCTGCTCTTTCGTCTCACTTGCTATTCTTAGTGCTTGTCTACGACGTAGATCTTGTAATCGTAATTCACGTCGTGCTTGAGTTTCATTTGTTATTCGTAGCGCATGTCTTTGACGATCAGCTAATAATCGAGCTTTGCGCATCTCTTGAGACTCATCCTGTAATCTTAGATGTCGTTTATCTAAGCGTAGGCGCTTTTCTTCTTCTGTTTCAGTTGCAAGCTTTTCTTGGCGCTTTTGCTTTTCTTTCTCTAATCGTATGCTGCGTTGTGTTGCAGTTTCTATTCCTTTCTCTAATCGTAGCTTGCGTTGTGGTGCAGTTTCTTTTCGCTTTCCTTTCTCTAATCGTCGCTTGCGTTGTGTTGCAGCTTCTTTTCGCTTTCCTTTCGCATTGTCCGTTTGTGAAGCAAGGGTCGATACCGTTAATCCAGTTTGTTTGTTTAGTTGATTGTTTTCATTCAATTTTTTTCTCCCATATAAAACTAAAATTAATTAATTAAACTTAATTAATGAATTAATATGTGAAAAAATTGTATTAACATCAAGTGTCATCCACCACAAGTTTAAAAAAATGTATCTGAACTTGAGTTTATGAATAAAAAGTATTTTATTAACGATTAAAAATTTGAACAAGATATATAAATCTATATAGGGAGAGTGTGAACTAACAGTAGGAATTGAAAAAAAATGTAACAATTACAATATATTTATTTGTGCACATTATTGAATAAGATTGATTGCTACTTTCCTGATAATTTTTATAAGTCACCGAAAATGTTTAACTTTTTGTAAAAACTGGCATTATTTTTCTGAAAATCAAGAATAGGAAAAATAACACAAAAAATAAGCTTTTTTAAAGTTTTTTTTTTTTTTTTTTTTTTTTTTTTTAAATTTCTGTAAAAAAAAAAAATATTAAGATTTTTTTATAAACTACAGTTAATCCAAAAATTTTGTTACTTTTACACAAAATTCATAATACTACGCATCTCTGTATTCATATAAAATTTATCTTGTTTAAAAGTGTAATTTGCAAAAGAAATATGATTAAGTAAAATAAACAACTTTTTTTCTGAGGGGGAATAGAAATATCTTGATTAAAATTTCCAGCCTCCAGGAATAGGAAGGACTCCACAATCTCTATATACATTGGTACAAGTTTTATCAAACTGAACTTCGCGTTCCTTGAAAAAATCAACAATAACTTCTTTAATTTTTGTTCTAAGGTTGACTTTTGCACTTTGAGGTAGTTTTTTTAACAATGGAAGGAGGGACAAAAGAAATCTGAAGTCATCATCCTGCACCAATTCAGAACCATTCTTGGATGTACTAACTACTGTGTAATTATTATTTCTTAAAAAATCCCCAGATTTCCTATAATTCTTTATTTCTGAAAATAAAAGTTTAATAATATTGTAATCAAATACTATTTAATTTTTCAATATAACTTAAATTTAATTCTGCTTTTCATATACAGATTTAAATTATTTCCTAAAATAAATTTTAATGCGTTTAGAAAAAAATAGTTACTTTAACCTATTTTAAAAACCAATTATTCATGCAAAAATAATATAAATTATAGTACATGAAATAGATGTTTTTATGGCAATTTTATCAAATTACATTAATTACATTAAAAATACAATTTTTAAATATACATTAAAAAATAAAATTTCGTGGAGTAGATCATTACACATATATATAAATGTAAAAAATGCTGTTTTACAAATTTGCTTTTAATGATACCAAAAACATGATTAACAAATCTCATAATTTCATCTTTACTATAATTTTATTCAAATGATCATTTTACTCGGTGCTAAACTAAATTTAATAACAAATTATAGTTCAGTTGATTACTTTGTTTATTTATCAAAGCAAAACATTTACTTAAAAATTTTTTTAGTTAAACTAACTTGTAAATAATCAATGCAAACAGCAATAGATAAACAGATCAATTGCTAACAAAGTAAAAATGTCAGGTTCCCTATATGAAAGCATCAAGTCAAATGTTACTATCATAACCCACAAAACCCTTTTATAGGGGTAATACACCCTCAAGGTGAAGTAAAATGCTCAGAAACCTATAAAATAAAATTTTGCAGTTTGGTCTTGAGCTTCTCTCATCGATTCTGAATTTATTTTTTAAATTTATATTAGTTGTCCTTTGCTAAGTTTTATTATAACAACATGTCGATACTCTGTAGAACACATTGGATGATAGCAGAGGTATAAGTATGAGTGTTATCAGGTTGGAAAATGCCTTCTGAAAAACGTGATTAAAAAATTGCAGCACAACCACTTCAATCACCAGTTTGACGTACAAATTTGTTATCAAAGTGTGTGGGAAAATGATGAGAGTGCTCCTGCTGTCATAGAAAATTGCCTTCAGATCATACTTAGTGTAGATTCAATGTGTCTACAATGCAGACAATTTGGTTCCAAGTGCTCACCTTGACCTATTTGCAAACATACAGCAATCATTGGCATCAAGATAGAAATGGATCTTTCTCAAAATACAGAAGACCTCCCTTCTGTCTTTAAATGAGGTCTAGTTGAGCACCAGTGAATTCACAGATAGTGGTGACTTGGAGTCAGCAGAAACACTACAGGACGTCTGGCTTGGTTCTGTCTTTCGAGTATATGATTTATAATTCGTTATGCCACTCTGGTGCCAACAGAAACTCACATTTCTTCTACAGATGCATCGCGATGAATATAGTAACTATAGAAACCTTTAGTGTTGTAATGGCCCATGTGTAGCCGGATTCCAGTTTCTTAATACAGACTACTGTCCTGTGACTACTGTTGCTAACAAACATGCCCAGCAGATGCATCCCTACCAAGATTTTCTATAATATTATAAAAAGAAAATTCACCATCTTGTAACCCTATTACATGGCCTCATTCAAACTCAATAAGCTACTAGCTTCCTTAAAGACACTCCAATCTGGTGAACTTCACTTCAATCTAGCTTACAATGACAAATCCAAAAGATAAATAATGTACATAAAATTTACATTAGGATTTAAAGCAAAGGTGATTTTCATGTTCATAATGGTGAACCAGTGCCACTCTTATTCATCTAGAGTGAAATTTGCATATATGTCATGTCTCAAATAATCAAACATGCCTCTCAAATTTCCTTTATCTACACAACTTCTTGCTGTTGGAATTTTATTTTCCACCAATGTGCTTCTATCAAATTATATATACAGAATAGTCTTTTTTTTTTTTTTTTCATAATATTCTGTATTTCACTGCTTTATTAATTGAAATCAATAATTCACAGCAGCATTATCAACAGTATTATAAAAGAAATATATTTAGAGAGATAAAATTGTTGGTACAACTTCCAGTTCAAATACCATGAAAGACTGCCATTGCTTCAACTAAGGTTGGACTTAGTTCCATTGCAATTTGAAATAAGAATTCCCAGAAGGTTCATCCTTCTCAAATACAACAAATGGAAGAACTTTTAGTCTTTATCTTGCTTATTTCCAGTAAACATTTTTAAATTGGCATTTCAATAGATTTTGAACCAAACTGCAGAAATTCAATATCCTTTTCATCGGTATCATTTAGATAGATTAAAGCAGCAATTAAACAAGAATTGCAATGCCAAATATGTCTTTTCTTTTTACTTCAACTAAATAGATATATAGAATTGAATTAAAAAAGGGAACTCAAAAGTCTGGTATAGTAATTATTATTTAACTACTATTTTTATCTCCATGCATTTACCTAGCCTGTCTTTAATAAAATTAGAGGAACTTTCAATTTGGCTTGTTTGTTAAATTTTCAATCAAGCTCTCATAGTTCAAAAATCTGATGAGCTATCTATCAGGCTCATTTAGATAGATAAAAACTAAACACAACAAATTACATTACGAAATTCCTAAGTTCCTGGTTAATTCAATTCAACACAACATACCTGTGTAAGGACCAGTTAGTTCTGCAATTGCTGATTTATTAGTAGGAGGAAAGTTGTTATTCACAGCTGGAAAGCAATTATTCATTGATGATACATGAAGAATAACTGGTGTTATTGGAGCGTTAAAATTATCTTTAGACTTGCCTAAATCTGGTGTAATCTGAAAATAAAAAAATAAAAAATTTGTATCACATTTTTGTATCATGTACTAGCAAAATTTATTACTTGAAACACATTTCATGCAGAATAGCTGATTTATGGCAAGAAGAATCAAAATTTTAAGAAATGTAAGTTTTTATATACCAAAATACATATATTTGTGATTACATTTAATTTGGTTTGGTTTGAATTAATTATTAGAATTAAACTAGTTTAAATGTCATAAGATTAAATTATTATTTTTTAAAAATAATTAAAAATTTTAAAAAGCATAGTGATATTTACTATTTTACAAATATATAGTAGAATAAGCCACAAATCATAAAAATGAATTACAATTTAAATTGAACATATTGAAATAAAATTACAGGAAATTTAAAACCCAAAAAGAGTGAATAAATGTAATTTTAGAAAAGTTCCACCAATTTTTTTTTTAAAGTAAATAAATTTTGAAAATAATAATGTTTTAAAATAACTATAATAGTTACTTTGAAATAAAAATCCAATGCTAATAAATGATAAAACTTAAGAAGTTTGAAAATTTTTGTTGGGCATGTTTTAAAAATAGATCAAACAGCAAAGAGGAAAAAAAAAACATATTTAAATCACTTAGTCAAATTGGTATTTCATTAAATTTTGAGAAAAAATTTATACATATTTTTTAATTAAATGTATTATGTCAACACTAATATGAACTACGTTTCATATTTTTAATAATTATAAAATCAAAATACGGCAGAAGAGAAGTCAGGAGAAAGAAGTCAAGTAAGACAAAGACAGAATAGAATCTCCAACCTATAATTTGGTCTAAAAAATTCTTAACACAAATTCATGATAAGATAGTGTATTAATGTTATGCTAAGTAATTTAAACTTACTTTCATGTGAAATTTTAAAGATCCTTGAGCTTTTAATATTGAAGAATCTTTAAATTTAAAAGTAACATCTGTTGCAGAATTCATTTGGACAGAAAATATCTGAGGCATGGAATTTTTTGTTACTAGCAAACCATTTGCTCCCTGCTTTAAGGTATATATCAATGATCTGGAATTAGATGATTCAGCTATTGATCCTGCTAACCTAAACACCAAAGGAAAAAAACCGTTCCCTGTAATAAAAAAAAAATTAAAATTAAATATTTAAAGAAATAAGATACAAATAAAATATTCTAGAAAATGAGTTTTTTCTATCACTAGAAAATATTCCTTTCATTTTAAAATAATAGAGAAAGTGCTTGATTATTAATACAAAAATGAGGTTTAGATATTACTAAAATAAATGACTTATTATTTTTTTAAATTCATTTCTATTAAATACTGATTATTATTTTAAATAGAAAATACTTTAAAAAATTAACATTTAAAAGATTTGTTTTATAGAAACCTCATAACTATACTTGTTCTGCCCTCATGATTAATTTTAATATCAAGAATTGAAAGCTGGACACTAGTGAGTAAAAGAAACGCTTCAAATGATTTTTCACGGATAAAAAAGAATTTTTTTAAATTTGCTCCACAAATTTTTTTTTTCCCAAATAAAAGAAAAGAGCATTGAATTTTATAAAAAATTTAGTGACAAGAAAATGATTTTTTTCCCCTACAATTCATTTTTTACCCTAGTTTGAATAAAAAGAAAAAAAATTTAATAAAAGAATATAATGAATTTCAAAATTTATATTTTATTATTCAAATAGTACCTGTTCTTATATTTGGTTTTGTGTCATCTTCAATGGATTCTTGAGAAGAATATTCACTAATATTTGGTTTTACATCATTATCTTTAGATGATCCTTCACAAGAAAATGCATCAACTATAAAAGGCATTTGACTGCTTTGTACATCCAAATTGTTTGAAGAAATTGCATCCACTGTGTTTGAACAAACTGGATCTGGATCCCCAGTATTTAAAGAAATAGTTTCCACAGAACTTGAAGCTGCATTTTCTTCATCTATATCCATGGGTTCTGTCTACAGAAGAATATCACAATTGGCAACAGCAAAATAAATTTTTCGTCAAAATTTGTACTGTAAATATGCCTATAAGTATGTATGCATATGAACCATATAAAGTTTTTGAACATATACAAGCATGCATATATACATACATTTAAATAAATACACATTCAGTCATACACATTCAGATATGCACAAATACACATACAATGTGTATTTGCACACGCATACACATACCTATGAATTAAGGCAGGGCATAAAAAAAAATTATTTAGAATTCCTTTGCTGCTAGCCTAAAAATGTTATGGAATGGTTTCAGAATCGTAAGTATAAAATTTTAAATTAATCAATACATTACAGTTCAACTTTTTGTTCTAAATGTAAGAAATAAGCCAAAAATAATGTGAATTTTTACATTGTGTTTTTTAATTTGATTTTTTTTTCACTCACTATCATGGAAAAATAGAAAAACATATAAGTGCAAAATTTTTAAAAAATTCACCCCAAAAGTTATTTATTGATTACAAATCTTATGATGTACAACAGCTGGCATTATCCTACACAAAAAAAAGATAGCACAAGAAAATCAAATCCTCTTAACGGATTAGTTAGTAAAATCAATTCATTCATATTTGTTTGCTGTAGTAGGACAGTCTTAAATTTTATTACAAAGTGGTACATATGAAAGTATTTATTGGATTTTTAATATTGTTGAGATGTCACAAATTTCAAAAAATATGAAGAAACTGAAGATGAGAATACACAATAGAGAAGACATTCATTGTATGCAATCATGTATTACATACAAATACAGACTTTCATTCACATGTACATAAATACAAACACAAGGACCATCATATGTAACTGTATTCTTTCCTATATATATGTCTCTTATCATACATGTGCAATTAAATATGTTTATACATTTACATATATATATAATTGTGTTCATGCTGACATAATAAATATACACTTTTATCCTAATGTACACATATAATCTTTCATTTATTTATTTTTTTAGATAATAAATGATAATATTTTTTGTATGTTATAGAATGAAATAGAAAAAAGAAATATATGGTTGGTTTATTTTATTAAATTAAAATGCTGGTTTTATTTTCATTAAATTAGAATGTATATCATGCTTAAATTTTTTGAAAATAAATTGGAAAAATTATGAATAAATGATAATTCTTTAAAATAATGAAACAATGTTTCAGACTCATCCAGAAAAGGTTTTATTCCTTTATCATTTTTTTTAAATAAAATATTAAAAGAGAAAGAAAAATGCAGGAAAAATTCTCTTATATTACCTTTACGTTCAAAATAGGAATGTTCAAAATATCACTTGTTATATATTCAGAAGATGTTTGTGAATTTTCTGCAGGATCTTGAATAATAAGAGGAGTAGTAGAATCAATACGTATCGAATATATTCGAGGTGAAACTAGCTCAGATAAAAATTCTCCACCAACCCCATGTTTTAATTTATACAATAAAGGTGCTGTATCAGTCGGTACAACTCCAACAATGCCAATAGAAATAAACATCAGAGGAAGTTGAATATTCTGAGAAGTATTATCTTCAGTTTCTTCAGGAAATGTGTTAACTGAATGCATGATTTCTCTCTTTGGGACAGCATTCAAAAAATCCTTGAAAGATACTGGTTTTATTTGCCCTGTAAATTAAAACAAAAAAAAAATGAAAAACTTTTTAAAGTATCATTTATACTTTATATATCTTTAATAAGGAACATTTTAGGATCCAACATTCTAACTATTTCTGAAAGATAATGTTAATATTATAGGCATTGTTCAAGCAACATCAAAAGCATACAGAAATATTTTTCTGGGAAAATATTAGAATAAATTATCATTATTTTTCATTAAAAAAAATTTTGTACTACCATTAAAATCTTTACTATTACTCTGCATAAAATCCTCTAATCTTTTAATTTATACAATAAAGGTGCTGTATCGGTTGATACAGCTCCAACAATGCCAATAGAAATAAACATCAGAGGAAGTTATTATATTTATTATCTAATCATATTTAAAACAGATTACTTTTCAAGCATTTTGAAAGAAAACTTAAGATATACAAATAAAAATGAATCACCTTTAGGGGGATTTTTCAAGAAAGTTAAAAATGCCTTCACTTAATAGATGGTGCTGTTTGCAACTCGGTTGTGATGGTATTTATTAATGTGATAACTTTGTACTTTGTTGTCATGGCTACGAGAGGAATTTTTTCTCCTTAATATGCATGTATTGCATGTCAAAATAATCTTAAAGAAACGGGAATGAGAATATTTTACAACCTCCCTTTCATTCCAGGGCAGAGTCATAGGGCTTCTTTACATTTAGATAACAGTGTGAAAACTAAACAAAAAACAAAAAAATAATAATTTATTTCGAGCCATGTTTTTTTCCCGCTTACAAAAACTTTAAATATGCAGCAGGGGTGAAAAAAAACTCCTAAAAATAATCTACATATTTCATTGATGGCCAATGGTAAAAGCATTTAATTAGTTTTGCAACGAAAAATTTAATCAACTTAATCGTTGCTGACTTCAATAGAATTTATAAATTGCAACTAATAATAATAAATTTTTTGTATTAAAGAAAAAATAAACTCTTCATAAAATACCAATATATTTATACAAATAATTATGAAAGATATAAATTCTTTACTTCAAATAGCAATATACAAAAAAATTAATTTAAATTGAAAAAATGTTTGTATTAAATTTGAAAGTTACTAATAGAGAATAATAGCACACTACTATATTATGAATTAAACTATGGAATAATCGTCATATGAAAGTATATTACCATTTGTTCCATTTTCAGTAGTTTTTGTGCTATTTTTAAGATCTTTCCAATGATTATAAAGATGCTGAGTTTGTCGAATAGTTGGACTAAAGCTGGGCTTTGATTTTGATGAATTCTTGTTATTACTTGTTTTTTGCTTATGATTCAGTTCATATTTTTTCTTTGCACTACTTGCAGATAAACCATTGTCAAAATACTTGAAAAAAAGTTTCTTCACCTAAATTTCAAATATATATATAATAAAGATAGGTCTCAAACATTTAATTTGAAAAAGGCTGAATGATAACATGATGATGAATGATAAAATGAGAAAGGAAAAAATAAAATAATTACTTCTTTATTATTGAAGAATATATTTTCTTTTATACAAGAATGAATACTTAAAAATAATTACTTCTTCATTATAGTTGAATGAATTTATCATTATTCATTCAAGTTTAATTTCCAAGAAATTCTTCTTTTAAACGAAATTTTTAGAATATATTTACATTAAACAACAGATATTCTGATCTTAATATCTTACATTACAAATGTAATCTTTTGAATAAATAAATAAATTTAAACATAAGTTTTAAAATACAATATATGCTTTTTAATAAAAATAACAAGCACTAAATTTCATTTATAGATGATGCCCTTGTATAACTTCAATATACATTAAGGAATAAATATTTTGTCAACCATTTCTTCATAAATCAAAATAATCATAAAAAAATAAAAGTATGCCTTTAAAAAAGAAAAAAAAACTTTATTGATTTGAAATTGAATGATAGTAACTTACATACATTATTGGGAAATTTGTACAAAATTCATATGCTCCACTTGCATTCCTAAAATTGTCAGTAAACTAAAATTTCACTAACAGGTATCAAAAAAGGTTGGATAGAGCAATAAAACATCACCAATGCTGCTTAAATAAAACATATAAATTTTCTAATTTATTAAAATATGTAGAAAAGCTAATATTTTTTTGTAAATTATAAAAAAGAAAAAAAAAGCATTTTCAAAAATGAAACAAATTGGATATGGTGCTACTTATCAACTAATATTAAATTATTAATTTAGTAATAATTAAAATTATTTAGCATGGCCCATTCAGATCGGGAAGTGCTAAGTATTACTTCATTACTGGCCATGAATTAAGGCCATAAATTATGTCAAGATACAAAGTGGCACCCTGAGCAATAAAGTATCAATTATTACATACTAAAGTTTATTCAATTGTTTTAAAATAAAAGATAGTTTAAACCTACATACAAACAATCCACATTAATAAAGCATTAGATCAATACTAATTGATGAAATATCAATTAAAACACATCACAAATAGCTACAAAAACATTTTTTCACTAAAAATATTAGTAAATGTATTCTTACCTCTTCTGTCATACCCTTCATTGGCAAAACATCATGACATGTTAAATCATGACTATGTTCCCCATAAATTTCAATAACACAAGGCCGAGACGGTTCATAATGCATATATTCATCATTCCTGCTTACATCAGGTTTTTTCAGAAAAATAGTGATTTTTGCTTTGCAGTGATCATCTCGAAAGGCAAACTTTTCCTTTTTTTGCCAAGTTCGATAACAAAGCCAAGTTTTATAGAAAATATATTTCTCATGAATCCTGTAAATTGACATATGGAACTAAATCAAATAAATCCAGATTGTGAACAAATAATAAATCTCTTTGTAAACATATTGTTAGAAATTTATCAATAAATAAAATAGATTCCTAAAAGTTAAATTAAATAATTTTAAAAAAATTGTGTAACAAAAAGCAAATTTTAATTTTATTTACAGATTAACAGGTTATGAATTCCTAAGTGAAAATATATCAGTTTTTGGATTCAATAATAATAAACAAATCTAGGTCAAGTTATAATAAAGAATTAATTCAAAAAATTGATTTTTCATTTTATTTAAAACTATATAATTGTCTCTTTTTTCAAAATATATTAATATTATTTTATGCTGCAAATATCAAACTGATATTAAATCCCCCCCCTCTTTTTATTACACTGCAAGGAGTCATTAATTTCCATACTTGCTTATTAACAGCATGCCAATGTTTGATAGCTTCGTTTCCATTGTGTTTGGCGATTGTCAACTAAGTTTTGTTTCAGGTGAAAAATATTCACAGCAGAAAATGAATATTTAGTTTGAATGTTGTTTGGTCAGAAAATCTTAATGCAAGCAGTCAATCATTGATATTAATACGAGATGAGGTTATTATCAGAAATCAGTCAGTGGACAGAGTTATATGACAGAATTTGTAACATACTTCATTTTTAAAATTATGTATTAATTCTTTACAAAAGAAAAGAGATAAAACTGGGATAAAAAAAATTTAAAAATCATGAAAAAATTTTAATTTGTTAAAAATATTTTATTAATAAATCAATAGAACTTTAATAATTTAAGTACAGAATTTTTCAAATAATACTGCAAAAAAAGAAAGAGCTGTTAACAAATGAGAATTTAGTATATATTCAAGAACATATAAAATACTTTCCTGATAATATTTCACTTTATCATGTGCCAAACACCATAGATTTGTGTATATTGTAAACCTAAACATTTAAACAATAATAGCATTCAAAGTCAAGCATTTTATTATGATTTCTAATTTCCTCTTAACAATTATTAAAATGTTCCGTATAGATCTCAGCTTGATTCATAATAAAAGAATGTTATAAAATTTTAACTTTAAAAGTGAACAAATGAAAGAACAAAAATTGTATATTATTCTTCCAGACCTCGTTCAAGTCCTGAATAAAATTTAAAAATATCCTTAAAAATTTTAGGACAATTTGGCAAAATTTCATTAGTTATGTGCAATTGTTTTTAAAACCTGTAGTTAAATATAAAAAGAAAATTAAGGAGCTAGGAGCTATGTACTCTCTTAATATACATTTTTAACAATTATTTATTTACTATTTTGTTTTTACTGATATACAATGATTTCATTTACATTTTTTCGTTTTGAATAGTTTCACTATGAAAAGCAATGACATTAAAACATTTTTTGCACGAAAACATAAGTATTTTCATGGGTTTCTCAAGCTTGTTCAAATAAAACTTCCTCTTTACATTCAAATTAACAAAATTTTTTAAATGTAGCATTTGTTTCTATTAAACGTTTGGAAATTTAGTGTGTTTAAAAAAAAATGTTTGACAGATACTCCACAAATATTTCACAAACTATATAGTTTACGAATTAAATAATAATTACTGTTTTGGACGCTGATGCAAATCATGAGGAATCCAATTCGTATTAGTTTTTCCACTGAACAAGTTGACAAAATTGTCAGCTTCTTCTTCAGTTTGTATAGTAGATCGTAAATAACAGTATTCTACTCTACTTTTGCTTTTATCCATTATTAAATGGAAATGCTCTATAAAACTTGAGAGTTCCGCCATTTTATACAACAGAAAAATAATTCCTGTTATTACTTAATAATTATAAATAGAAGGAAGTGAGCAATTAAAACTATATACTAAAAAACCAAGCAAAAAAAAAAGACTTTTCCGTACACCATCATGACAAAATACGATACAAAACACAAATAAAAAATAATATCATTGCCATACTTCTAAAGCTGATATTTAATTGAATTTATTTAATTTAGATGGATTTCACTGGAGCTACTGTTTGAATCATTCACAATACGTTTGAAAAATTCCTTCCCTACCCCCCAAAAAAAGTCTCAGTGACAGAAACGAAAAAAAAAAAAATCATTTTTCAATTCTACTTGTAGCCCAGTGATGAAATTTACAACTTTGATGGTTATAAGTAATAACAACTTCTTTTTAAAAATGAGCAAAATAGGATCAGATTGTACTTATCAGAAGCAATTAACGGTCTGATAAGAGTTTTCTGTATTTTCCCCATCTTATAAGATATGCTGAATCTTAAAGCCCCGTCCATACATGAATGCTAAAACAGCGAGCATCGTTCGCTATAATTCCTCAAACCAGTTAGTTTCGGTGTAGTTGGAAAGCGCAAAACATTCAAGAATGTTTGGCAACACTCGGACGAAGGGGGATATCAGATTAGCTGGCATTTGTCAATCTTTCGAAACACGACTGGCAGCTCGCTAGTTACAGAAAATAAGAAGATTTGACTGAAATTGAAGTCACAATGAAATGCTCGGGAAGACGTAGGGAAAACATTCATCCCCACATTTTATGTAATATTAACAAGATAAGTAAAAATTCAACATTCTTTGTTTAATATATTGTAAAAATTGTAAATTAGGCTCTTGAATATATAAGAATAATGAAATTATGAGTTTGTGGCGGTATTGTAAAGGTTGCGTAGTGTTATTAAAATCCAGACGGCAAAATAAAAGACGATAGTCAATTTTCACAATTACGACATGTTTATTCTACTTCGAACGCTTACTACGTTCTATTTTTATTCTAGCGGGAAAATTCCCTTTCTTAACAGTGAAAGTAGAAGTCGTTCAATTTGTATTCCATTTTACATCAATAGGTGTCGCTACATCACTCCCCTACCAGTAACAAAGTTACGTTACTTTGAAAATGGTAGACGAATTAATATATCTATACAAATAATAGCGAACAAATACACATTGATACAAATTTAAATTGCACAAAATAATTACAAATACAATTAAATATAAACATTTACATACAATAAATCAAGTTAATTTTTAAAATGGAATGGATGAATTATAAGTTTGAAGAAAAGTCAATAATGTCATTGAAACGAACAGGAAGTTTTACTTGTCTTCCACAACGTGTTGTTGTGTTTGGTTGTGCAACTTGCTGACTTGGTATAAATGTTTGTTCACTCGGCACAGATGTATGATCATTTGATGATGTTGGATTCAGAAGTTCATTAGGTTGTAACACTTATGCCGGTTTTAATCTATCCACTGAAATATTAACTTGTTTATTTTTAATTGATAGAAGAAAGTTTTTCGTGGATCTTTGCAATACCAAATAGGGTCCTTCATATGGGGGTTCTAAAGGTTTTTTAACTCTGTCAATTCGCAGAAACACATGTGAGCATGTGTACAAATCTTTTGGAATGAAGATCTTTTGTTTACATTTGTTTTTGGATTGGTATGGTTTTAAGTCAGCCATCTGTTTTCGGAGATTACTTACAAAATTATCATCAGATATTGGCAATCTGGATTCTTCAAAGAATTCGCCTGGTAGTTTAATAGTTTTTCCATAAACCATTTCAGCTATTGTATACTTAGAGTCGTCATGTAGAGCAGCTCGCAAACCCATAAGAACCGTTGGTAATGTGTCCGTCCAACGAACGTTGTTATGACATCTAATAGCTGTTTTCAAGGTACGGTGAAGACGTTCAACTTTTCCATTACTCTCAGGATGGTAAGAAGACGTATGGTTTACTTTAACACCACATAGCGCAGCAAAACTTCGAAATAGTTCTGAAATAAATTGAGTGCCTCTGTCAGTAATAACACAAGTAGGTACACCAAATCGGGTAATCCAATGCTCATAAAAAGCTTTCGCTATACTTTCTGCAGTGATATTTGATAACGGTACCACTTCCATCCAAGAGGTAAACCGATCAATACACGTCAAGCAGTATGTGTATCCATTGGAAGGTGAATAAGGTCCAATTAAATCTATATGAACGACACTAAATCTCTCATCTGGCGCTTGAAAGTGTGAATATTCTGATTTGGTATGTTTAGTTATTTTATTTTTCTGACAGTTGATGCAAGTTTGAGTCCACTGTTTAACATCTTTTTTCATATTTGGCCAAATGAATCTTTTAGTTATTTCTTTGACAGTAGTTCGAATTCCAGAATGAGCTAAACTGTGAATTGTATTAAATATTGTCATTCGAAAATTTTTTGGTATGAATGGTCTGATACTGGAAGTAGAGGTATCACAATACAAAAGCTTTCCTGATGGCAATTGGTGTTCTTTAAAATGTAATGATTTGGAATGTAATTTCAATTGTTGCAGTTCATCATCATTAATTTGTGCATCAGCTATCAAGTCATAATCGACAATAGGTGAATCGATGTCCTCAATTCTAGACAGTCTGTCTGCTACTACATTGTTTCGACCACTGATATGGTATAGGTTAGTAGAGAATTGTGAGATATATTGTAGGTGTCTTAGTTGTCTAGGGGAGGCTTTATCATTGTTTGGCTTAAAAGCAAATATTAACGGCTTATGATCAGTATAAATATCGAAATCTCGACCTTCAAGTAAATGCTTAAAATGTTTAATGGATAAATATATACCCAAAAGTTCACGGTCATAAACGCTGTAATTTTTCTGAGCATCATTAAGTTTTTTAGAAAAAATGCAATTGGCTTCCATCCATTGGGTTCTTTTTGTTGAATAACTGATCCAATAGCCCAATCAGATGCATCTGTGAGAAGTGCCAGAGGGTAATCCGAGTTGGGATATGCCATTAACGCTATTTGAGCAACATCTCGTTTGCATTTTTCAAAACTTTGTCTAGTTTCATCGGTCCATGGTATTTTGCGTCGATCTTTTTTTGTAGATCCTTTCAAAAGTTCATGTAGAGGGGCTTGAGTTTTTGCGGCATTATTTATATAATTACGATAAAAATTGATCATTCCTAAGAAGGAACGTAATTTGTGCATAGTTTCTGGCAATGGATATTCTATGATAGCTTTGATCTTTTGAGGTTGAAGTAGTGAACCTTCCGCAGATATTTGATAGCCTAAAAAATCTATTACAGGTACTCCCAAAACTGATTTGCTAATATTAATCCATAGACCATATTTATCTAAACGCTGGAAAACTATTTTAAGATGAGAACGATGTTCTTCCTCGCAAGAAGAGGCGATTAACACATCATCTAAGTATGGAAACACAAAGTCTAGACCATAAAGAACTTCATTTATAAACTTTTGAAATGTTGCAGGGCCATTTTTGAGACCAAAACTCATCACATTGAATTGATAAAGTCCAAAAGGTGTGATGATGGCAGTTTTTGCCTTATCTTCATCTACTACAGGAATGTGATAATATGCTTTAGTAATGTCAATTTTAGAAAATATAGTTTTATTAGTTAAAATATGTTGAAAATCCTGGATTCGAGGTATGTTATATCGATCAGGTATAGTTAAATCATTCAATCTTCTATAATCACCACACGGACGAAAAGAACCATCTTTCTTTGTTACTATATGTAATGGACTGGCCCATTCTGAGCTAGATGGACTAATAATGTTATTGTCTAGCATATATTTAAATTCTCTTTTAGCTATTTCCAACCGTTTTGGATCTAATTGTCTTGCTTTACAATTTATAGGTTGTCCTTTAGTTACAATATGATGTTTTACATTATGTTTAACATTTGAATTAAGAAAATTTGGTTTTGTTATATTGGGATACATAGAAAATAAATCAGAATATTTACATAAGCTGCTCGTTGTATTTACACTTTCATTAATAGAGATGGATGCAATGTTACCATAAACTGCAAGGTTGGTTACACCATCAATTAATCTTTTATGCTTTATATCAATTAATAAATTGAACTTATTTAAAAAATCTGCACCTAGTATAGGTTTACTAATTTTGGCCACAATAAATGGGAATTGAAATTCTCGGCGTAAACCTAGATCAAGATTTAAAATTTCTGTACCAAAAGTATCGATTGCAGTATTATTTGCAGCATATAATTTATAGTCACTAATAAATTTGTGTTTAGAAGTAGAAGGAATAAGACTTACGTCCGCTCCACTATCAACCAAAAAACGTAAACCCGTTTTTTTGTCGTTGACAAATAGACGGTATTGACGGCAATATGTTGTAATGTCAGCAGCAGAGTCTGCCGTTAATTCTGTTGCTGATTCTGGTTTTCCGAAAGATTATTTTTCCATGCACATGGAGCTTTACATTTATCAGGAAAACATTTTTCTGGAAAACGAAAATGGTAATAACAGTACTTGCCAGAAGTATTGTAAGAGCGATTGCGAGACTTACTTCGATGAGAAGAAGAGTATCGACCGCTATTTGTTGTTTGGGAACGAGAGTTCCTTGTGACACTCAGTTTGGCAAGTTTATTATCCAAAGATGCAAGTTGTTGTCGTAACTCAGTTATGGCCTCTGATCCAGATGAAACATTATTGCTTACGCGGTAAAGTTCTTGTTTTGCTTGCATTTCAAGAATACGATCCGCCATTAATGCCAGTTTTTCAATTTTTTCATCACTGACTAGTAAAATATTCCGTACGGAATCAGGCATTTTTTGTAGAAATAATGTTGTTAGCACCTTATCAGTTATTCCATCAGTAGCCAGGTTTTTATTTTTTGTAAAAGTTGACTAGGTTTAAGATCTCCCAAGTCAAGTCCTGTCAGCAGTCTCTGAAGACGCTTATTTTCGCTTTCTTCAAATGTATTCAGCAAACGTGCTTTAGCAGCGGTATATTTTGTTCTATTATCATCACTTATAATGTCCCACAAACTTTCAACAAACTTCGGTTCTAATTGCGAAACTAAGTAGTTGAATTTTGTATCCTCGGCTGTTATTCCACAAATTGAAAATTGTGCTTCAACTTGAAAGAACCATATTTCTGGTTTTTCAGCCCAAAAAGGAGGTATTTTGACACTTACCCGCGCTACTTCATCTTTTTTCGCCGATTCATTAGATTCAGTCATTTTGTAAATAATTCACTGTTTGCAAACAATTCACGGGTCACCAAGTATGTGGCGGTATTGTAAAGGTTGCGTAGTGTTATTAAAATCCAAACGGCAAAATAAAAGACGATAGTCAATTTTCACAATTACGACATGTTTATTCTACTTCGAACGCTTACTACGTTCTATTTTTATTCTAGCGGGAAAATTCCCTTTCTTAACAGTGAAAGTAGAAGTCGTTCAATTTGTATTCCATTTTACATCAATAGGTGTCGCTACAAGTTTTATAATTGAAAATTTCATAAAAACGAATTTTTATTTTCATTAATCAATTTGTGTTATGATAAGAAAATTAAACAAAAATAACAAATTCAGCTCAGTTGACATTGCACTCATATTTTACAAAAACAATTTTAAACAAACAATACGGATGGCAACTAGGGTTCTCACTTCTCTTGTTCGTCTTCCCTTTCCTCTCAAGACCAAAGAAATAACATTCCAGCATACGAGTTTAACATGCACATTCATATCACAGACATTAATGCTTCCAGTTCAACAAGACTTGACGAGTTTCAAACTAAGTTCTCTTAGCAGGTGAACCCAACGCTCTCTCCCCCACGTCCCACTGCATTATTAGGAATGCAATGACAATAAAAATTGGTAAGTTAAGTAATTTTGAAATAAAAATTATTAATTTCTAGTTTATAGTACTTGAGATAAATCGTCCAATTCAGCTATCTTGTTTTTCAATATTTTTAGCATATTGACATCAATTGGTATACTGGAAAAAATTATAAGAGAAAGTAAATTTATAGACAAATATTTAGTATCTTAATTATACAATCATGTCCATAAATTAAGGATAATTCAGAATCACACAGAAATTGAACTCTAAAATAAAAATTTCACCTGTAGAATTATCACACACATCTTGAAGAAGAATATGCAAATTACAGGAAACCACCAGATGGCGCGGATAGTACGTCACAATGACGAGAATGTAAGAGAGGGGTATATAAGGAATGGTGGCAAAGAAGTAAAATTGTTCACAAGTGCTTTAAAAGCCTTTCAATGCAATAACCGCATAGTTATGGCACAAAGGAAGCATCTGGATGATTTTTTACGTGGTAGAATTATCGGACGACTGGAATGTGGACGTACCCAGCTGGAAGTATTCAAGAAACTTGGAATCGCCCAGAGTGTCATCTCCAGGCTTTGGCAACGATTCTAAGATGATGGTAATGAGAGTAGTTGTTACAGCACAGGTCGCCCCCGAGTTACAACGCCGAATGAGGACCGGTATTTAGCAGTTACTGCCAAAAGAAACAGACGGAGCACAGCATCAGACCTGTCTCGTCAGCTCTCTTCAGCTACCGGTACGACAGTTTCAAGGCAGACCGTGTACAGACGCTTAGGGCACATTGGTCTATATGCTCGTAGGCCTGTCAGATGTGTTCCACTTACCGCAACTCTCTGTCGCCTGCGATTAACCTGGAGTAGAGAGCATGCATTGTGGACACCGCAACAGTGGTCTGGTGTGATGTCCAGGTTTAGTTTGCAGTCTGATTCTCGCCAGACTCTCATATGGAGAGCGCCAGGTACCCGTTACCACCAAGAGAACACCATTGAATGACACCGTTACGGTGGTGCAGGATGGCTCGTTAGGGGAGGAATTATTCTTGGTTCCAGAACTGACCTGCATGTTCAGAGTGTAACGATGACAGGCCACATCTATCGGGATGTCATTCTGGAACAATATGAACGTTTGTTTCGGGGCGCCATGGGTGCTGAATTTCTGTTTATGGATGACAACGCCCGTCAACATTATAGACGAATGCCTTCAATTGGAGGATATCACCCGTATGGATTGGCCAGCATACTCACCGGACTTGAATCCAATAGAGCATGTGTGGGATATGCTTGGCTGACGAATTGCAGCCCGTCAACCCCCTCCCACCTGTCAACCGGAACTTCGGAGGGCATTGCTTGATGAGTGGTGTAATATTCCCCAAGATCAGATTGATAATTTGATACTCAGCCGCCTAGGCGTTGTAAGGCCTGTATTGCATCGTCCGGGAGACATACTCCATATTAACCATCATACTAACCATGTTATACTGTTTTTTGTAAATAGGTTCTTTTTTGAAATTTGCTCCAGGGAGTAAAAATCGCAATTTTTATTAATTATGTCAAACATATAGCATCTTTTTTGCTCTTTACCTTTTGTTTAATAAATAGACTTTACAAATAAGTCAAATTTGTTTTGCTTCTGTCTCTTTCTTTGCCTGAACTTCATTATCCTTAATTTATGGACATGAGTGTAAATTGTAATTAAAAGAAAAATTGGTAGTATTTGTACCCACTATATTCTATTAACTGGCGCAAAGCTCATAGTATGCGATCGACTTCCAGAAAGTTCCCGAAATACAACTATTTCTTCTCTGACTTAATAGTTGAAAGAATTTTAAACGATACGTAACGCACAAATAACGCATTAAACAATTCAGCTCTAATGGTTATTTTAGTATCTTTTTAAGTGATTTATACAATGTATCAATTAATTTACGCAGAATCAGAGCGTCATCTCATGACACTTTTACACATTTGTAGTATATTGTAAACTTAAACCATGGTTTTATTTAACTTATAATACAATATTTATTACATTAAGACAATTAAGAGCTCATTAAATATTCCTCGGAACAAAGGTGAAAGAGATGCAATTGATAAGCCTGTATGGTCGGAGTTCTCGAGTGGTCTCTGCTATTCAGTGACGGTTTACCAAACCCGATTTTATGTTGGACTCATTGTGATGGAGTTAACAAGCATACGGCTTGACTGGTATTCGGGGAATATCAATTTTCGTGAAGCTTCCTCTCTAGAGCCTCCACAGTACTCTCTCATCAGTATCAAGGATAGCTTTACAAATATTTCATTTTAAATTGGACCTTGTCTCCTGAACAAGAAGCTTTTGGACCACTGAGAGATTCAGAGCTCTGACACTGAAGGTACATTGCCAGTGAAGTACTGGAAATTGTCTCAGGAATGTTTATAGAACAGAGATTTGCTACTGAAATAATAGTGTTCGTCGAAGAAGAAGTAGATGAGAGTTCCAGTGTCCATGGGAAAGCGAGTTTTAGTCCGTTAGCGCTCACCACAACTCTTATGTTGACAAGAATCTGATATATTTTTGTGTCTTTCGATAGCATTGAATGTGGATCTGAATTGGCACTAATCTTTTCCTGGCTGCATCCACTTGAAAGGATACATGGGTTGAAGAGTTCAAGCCTTTGTGTTTGAAGACAGCATTTTGGCTGTATACACTGGTTGAAGTTGGCTTCAGGGAAGCCTTGCAGTCTTTAAGATTTTGAACGAAGGTGGATGGAACTATTCAGGAACTGTTAGATTGAAAGAAATCACCAGATAAACATAATAAACATGCATCATTTCTGCATAAGTTGCTTTGAGATCCTCTTTGAAATATGGTTCGTATCCCCAGCAGTTCTATAGGAAGGACGTCTGCCTATGGATTGATATTTGGCAACGCATAGACTGCTTAAGTGAACGATGAAATCACTTTACAAATCCGTATGAATATGGGTGATAAGGTGAGATGTGAATCTTATGGACTCCCAGAACCTTAACAAGGGGGACAAAAAAGGTGAAACTCGAATTGTCTCTCTTGATCCATAATAATCAATTGTTAAAACGAGAAATCTAAATGTTGTAGATTGTTTTGCCACTGTGTCCGTTGTCAATCAATGATACAGCTTCTGGCCAACAAGTGTACCTGTTGATGAATGTCAGAAGGAACATAAAAAATCATTGGAAGGAAGTAAGGATCACAATAAAACGATATGAACATGGCTGAAACGGTCTGATGGCAAACTTATTGTTTGAAGTGGGCCTGTTGGTCATGCGCCTCTGTAATTTGGACCTTTGCCATTTGATAGAGGAGAGAGTCCAGTCACCTATATTCTTCAGCATTCCAGGCCAGACAAATCATCTCTATTTAAGTTTACATAATATCTTAATCCTAGGATGTGACGATTGAAGTTATTAAACACATCCTGCCAAAATTTCACAGGAACATACGGTCGTATGATTGATCCCTGGGCATCACAATGCAGATACATCTGGAGCCAGCTGGGTTTGCAGATTGAGGTTTTTGTTAGGAACACACCCAGACATGAAATTTTGCAGCTTCACATTCTTTTTCTGTTTTGTCGCAATAGTGGTAAAGTCAGTCGGCGAAGGGAGATGAAGTGCTTCAACATGCTATAAGGCGTCGGCTTCTGTAAGGTGACTTCTGGTCGCACTACAATCCTACAAATTCCAATTCTAATATACCGAAAACACATTTAATACGTTTAATTGAATTCCGTAGTCATTTAGTATTCCGTACTATTTCCGTAGTTTGACTTTAATGTTTTTCATGATCTGTATTTTTCAAAAATAACAAAATATCATTTATACATTGTGTCCCAGCAAGACCGGATAAACTCTGCACAACCAGATTCGTTGTTTGGAATACATAAAAAATGCCCAAAGAACTATACCTCTACCAACCATAGTTTTCGAGAAAAATGTTAGAGAAATTGTATGATGTCATATCCGGTTTACGAAAAAAGCCTTTATTCGAAACGTGAACATCATTACTAAAAAAAAAAAAAAAAAAATAGTAAGTAGACATTAAGTAACTTTATCACCATTTTTGCTAAATATTTGCTGATTTTAGTAGACTTATGCAAATTTATTTTAGTTTTTGCATAAGTTTACATAGGAAGATGTTCGAAATGTCCAACGCGCATAATGAGGCACGTGAAATGTTGAAGTTGACGACTTGACTTTTTGACTACCAAAACGAACGACTTGACTTTGTGAATGCCAAGTCAAGCCGTTGTTTGAATTGAAATTTAAAAGGCTGCATGTAGAAGCTACCGGTAATTTTCACGTGATAATGTATTCCGGTCGGCAATATTGCGTCATGTACTTAATCTTCGGTGAATGTAATGGTAATGCGCTACGAACTGCTGGGGAGTATTCTCGTCGCTATCCATCACGGCGTTCTCCCAATGCCAACGTGATTTGCTGGGTGGACGACAGACTGCGAAATACTGGAAGCGTGTAACCGAAAAACAATCTGCGCTATGTTGGTGGAAGAACGCACGGTGCGCGTATGTCAGCACAGGAAGATACAATGCTTCGGTTGGTGGAAGAATTTCCCAAGTTGAGTACACGTGCACTAGCCAGATAGATGAATGTGAGTAACACTACTGTGCACATGCTATTACGGGCAGAGGGGTATACCCATTTCGTTACAGAACCGTTCAAGGTCTCCATCCAAGTGATTTTCACTGACGCTCTGACTTTTGTGAATAGTTATTGCAACATGAAGCCGAAAATGCTTCCATTGTATGTATCTTGTGGATGGATGAAGCAAGATTCACACGTGATGGGGTCTTTAATAGTCACAACAGCCATTTGTGGTCCGGCTCCAATCCTCATGCAATCCGCCCACAGAGACATTAGGACCGCTGGTCTGTAAATGTGTGGGCCGGCGTGTTATACAACCGATTAATTGGACCATATCTGCTGCCTGAAGGCTCACGGGACGTTCGTACTTGATATTTCCCCGGGATGTATTAAGCGATGTCCTAGATAACATGCCCTTAGCAGCAATACGTGGCTTATGGTACCAGCATGATGGAGCTCCGCGCATTTCAGCTCTCTTGTGCGTCATTGGCTGGATATCGAATACTACTACTACTACACCACACCACACCACATTCCTGTGCCTAGAGTTGAGTTGCCCCTTTACAGTTTGGGAACGATGTGGGTGAGAAGAAGTCTGATTGGGCTCTGTGATGAGACAGGGACCTACTGCATAAAGTGGATTCCGAACCACAACAAACATCCATGACACCGCCGGGATTTGAACCTGATGACTGTGGTACCGGGAGCCAGAGCGCTAGCCCCTAGGTCATCAGGCCCCTGGATATCGAATACGCATGCCACTGGATTGGGCGTTGGGGTCCTGTTTCATGGCCACCACTATCTCCAAATTCGACCTCTTCCTAAGGGGCCATCTAAATGAATTCTTTTTTCGAGATCCAGTTACTTCAGAAATGGACTTAGTTGCTCGTCTCCATAGTGCGTTTACTTTTGTGGACACTACGATTCTAGAACGTGTACAATCAACCATTCGACGACCCGCGCATGCATGCGTTCATATGCGCGATGAACATTTCGAACATCTTCCTATTTAAAATGAGCAAAATGCTGATGTTCATGTTTCGAATAAAGTTTTTTTCGTAAACCAGATATGACGTCATACCTTTTCTCTCGCGTTTTTCTCGAAAACTATGGGTTGTAGAGGTACAGTTCTTTGGGCGTTTTTTATGTATTCCAAACAAGGAAACTGGCTGTGCAGAGTTTATTCAGTCTTGCTGGGATACCATGTATAAGTTGTAAAGGATATAACGCTTCATGTTTATTTCCAAAATATTTCAAAGATGTTGCTTTTCCATTTGCCGAGCAAAACCCTCACAGACCGCACATTGAAAACCCATATTTTATTCTTGAAGAAAGAATTTAATGCTTGACATTACCCTCGTTTAGATACATGTTTTATTTTACTTGTAATAAAACTCTTTTAGTTTTTTTAACATTTCTAGCTTGTTCAAGTAAGCTCACGCTCCAGCATAAGCGTAAGCATCCGCTCTTCACGTGGCAGTTTACATTGGTTATTTTAAATCTTTATTATATATAGCTTACATAATTCAATATTTTCACCAATACTTCACACACCTCGAAACCTGGCACACAAGATGGAAAATCAAAATTAATGTTGACAATTAATGTAATTAACTGGTCTACTAATGCTAAATATCTGGGAGTTTTTCTTGACAGTAAATTAACTTATACTAATCACATTAATCATGTTAAAAAGAAATTTAACACCTGTCTTCGCATGCTTTATCCTTTTATTAATAGAAATTCCCCCTCTCCAACTGATAATAAATTATTAATCTACATGTACTATATGCGTCTCATCATAACTTATGCGAGTCCGGTTTGGGGCTCTGCTGCAAGGTACCACATTAATTATATTAAAATTCTAGAAAATAAACTTTTGCGCATGATCACAAATTCTCCTTGGTACTTTAGAAATGATGACATTCGTCATAGTATTGCTCTCCCTTCTATTCAAAATTTTATGCTCAAGCTTCCGGAAAATTTTTATGCAAATCTTGACCACATCCCGAACAAGGGAATTCGTAATCTTCCGAGATACGATTTCTCTTTGCCGGAGAATGCTAAACGCCCAAGGGCGGTCTTACATAACTTGCAACTACCCTAGACGAACTGGCTCAGTCGGCAGGAGCACCCTGACCTGTTCCTTCAGTCATCATTTCTAGCAGCTGCAACTCCATCCTGTGGTGTAATCTTAATTTATTTTTGCTTTATTTTAAAAGCTCATATAATTATAAGCTTTTATAATTATATATTAAATATATATATAATTATATTTTATAAGCTTATATAATTGTATTATTAAAAAAGTATATATTTATATATATTTTCCCCGTTGCTCTTTTAAACTTACTTTGAACTGGGACAGACCTTGGTCACTTGCTGCTTTGACTTTTATTCCATGAACTTTACCTACCATGGTTCCTACTTTGCAGACAGGAGTTAGGCCACTGCGGGGCCAAGGAATTCCGAAAATTACAAAGTGACTGACTTTTTCATTATTTTGATTACTGAATTTATTTTGGAAAGACGAAGTATTGATGCTTTCGATTTTTACTGAGGAAAATACATTTTTTATGATGTAAAAGTTTATTGGTTTGCTTAAAAAAATTTTTGTGTTATTCAAATATTGTTTGGAACGCTTATAGAGGTTGCCAAGGTTCTCCTTCAATCTGGCAAATCATATATTTTGATTGCTAAGGTTACAAATATTTAAGCGAATATTTCCCCTTTTTACTTTTTTGAAATTAGGGGCCTGATGGCCGAATGGCACCACAGGTATCGGGTTCAAATCCCGACTTTACCCATGGGTGTTGTAGTGGTTCGGAATCCACTTTTAAGCCGTAGGTCCCGGTCCTAATAGGATCGTAGAGCGTTGCGGGGCATTGTTACACCGCGTCCGTGGCTTGCCATCAAGTTACACGCGCCCCCTGGGTAACGCAAAGTGAGTAACAACGGTGCAGCCCTTATAGGCATCCAAAGACGTCCATGTCTGTTTGCCAGCTGCATTGGAAAAAAAAAAAAAAAACTTTTTTAAAATTTTATTTCCGCTACAGCTGTCAAAAGAGAAGTGTCTTCTCAGGACAAGGACTAGAACCCAAACTGACCTTCGTGCCTAACGCATAGAACGCCAAACCCATCGTGACAATAGAACATTCTCCTCCACTATGAACAAAGGTAAATCCTCAAACCACCATAATTTTCCTGTTCACTTATTTTTCTACTTGAGTTCAATAACTTTCAATCTTTCTTCCAATATTAATTCGCTTTCAATGATTTTCGTTTTCCTTTATTCCAATTCATGCAATTACGTTATCTATTCATTGTGACTTTTCTTTCCTACTTCCATCACATACCATTGAGTAGATGAACGCTTAGCGTTCAGGCACTCGACCTCTTTATTCAACTTAGTAAATGAACAAAGGTTCATAATTAATCAATACTTATCATATTATACAAATTGTAATTCAAATACTGAAATTAATAAATTTTAAACATTACTTTACAAAACGTACTTACAAATCTGCTGTATTTCTAAAAGTACATACTTAAAATTCACAAATTTATCTGTTTAAATTTGGAACCTGAATGGCCGAGTGACTAGCCCTCTGATGTTCGGTACCACAGGTTTCGCGTTCGAATCGCGGCGGTGCCATGAATGTTTGTAGTGATTCGGAATCCAAACCTTAGTCCCGATCTAATATAATCGTAGAGCGTTGCGGAGGTATTGTTACTCTGCGTCCGTAGCAGCTTATCTTCATGCTACACGGCATCTCCTGGGTAGTGCTAAGTGAGTAACGTCGGTGCAGTGCTTGCCTTAAAACATCCAAGACAATTGTCTCAGTGTTTGCCAGGTGGCTTAGCAAAAAAATCTGTTTAAATTTAAAAAATGCAATATTTGATACATCAATAAAGTAGAATATAAAATCAAAGAAAAAAAATGTCTTTTTGACATCCAGTTAGAAAGTGGCAAAAGTGAACGTTTATGAATAGGGCGTTTCAGTTCTCCTACTAAAGTTTTTAATTTTGTAACATGCACTTTTCCATCTATAAGTTCTATTATTCGTCCAAGTCTCCACTTTAATGGAGGCAAATTTTCATCTTTTAACAAAATCAAATCATTAATATTTAAAATCGATTTATCTCTCAACCACTTGGTTCAATCCTTGCAATTGTGAGAGATATTCCATTGACCAACGTTTCCAGAAGGTATGGAAAACTGTTGAATTAGCTGCCATCTTTTTTTTAAAGTTATTTTCTCAGAAGTCACATTTGGTTCTGGAATAGCATTTATGGCAGTTCCAATTATGAAATGCCCAGGTGTAAGGAAGGGGGGTGTTAAGTCTCTAGGATCATTAGAGATGGACCTAAAGGCCTGGAATTCACACTTCAATCTGAAACACTGAAGTGAAAAATTCATCAGTTTAGAACATGTGTTCCAACGGTTCTGTTTAAGTGCACTTTCATTTGTTTCATACCAGCTTCTCAGAGAATAAAGTGAGAACTGCAACCAAAGTTAGATGCTGCACGAGTGTTAAATGTCCACTGAATATTTTATCCACTGAGATGATTTTTAATTCATTCATCAGAAGAAAATGCTGTGATGATTCTTTCCAGCTCCAACAAGATTGATACCTCTTTCTGTGAAAATTTGTGTCAATTTTTCCTCTTCGTGTAGTGAATCTTCTTAGTGATGCTACAAATTCTTCTGTTATCACTAACTATTTCTAGATGAATGACTTTGGTAGTAATGCATGTAATGACTAATGGTTTCAGCCAGACTGGCTATTTATACCAGGTGTGGCAGTTAATAAATCTTATTTTTTTATTTAAAAAAAAAAAATCATTTAATTTGGGAGGAAGGTAGAAAATGGTTTATTCAAAATATGCGGTATCACAAGTCATTCAACTTTCCCATCTCGATGGCAATTTGCTTATGCCCTCCCGAAAAATCTGTACATCTTTTGAGGTGGTCCAGTCATGAAGCCATTTTTTGACAACTTTGTAACAATTTAAGTGCTTCATGGAGAGAGCAGGATATATAGAGGAAAATAAGTAATATTCATCCCTTCAAAAAAGACATTTCCACGAGAAAGTGTTAAAATCAGTTGTACAAATTGCTGTAAAACAGGAACATCCAAGTTGCAAATAATGCCTGACCAACAGTATCTAATCGACTTTCACTTTGTTTATAGTATATGCAAGCATAGTGGTTTGCATTGAAAAGATATCACAAAGTTTTCTAAAATTTTCATATATCTTATCCTCTTCAAATTGTTTGAAATTAAAATTTGAATGCACAGGAATAATCATTTGTGAGAGCTACTTTGATATTACATGTAACTGCTGGGTCCAGGCCCCCTATGGTTAATGGGAAATTTAACGGAGAGCATTTTAATATTTTTAAACAGAATTTTTTAAATGCACTCACACAATCCTTAGAAATAAATTTATTTCAACAGACTCATATTCTTTTACTTTATTTAAATGATATTTGACTGAAAAGCTTAAATTTATACTTTTGTAGGGCAATCAATTTTCTTTCTCCATTACGTCATTTTTCTGTAAATTGGAGCCAATAATTCCCAAAATGCAAGGCAGAAAAAACCAAAGAATCTCATCACTATTTTCAATAATAAAAAACTAAAAAACATGGTCTAATTTTTTTTAATTTATAAAATCTATGTTAAGACATAAATTAAAAAATGTAGTCATTTTTCAATACATCTAGAATCAAATGCTACACAGTATTATCGATTTCCCTTAATGGTCACAAATTTTCTCTTTAATTTTGTAAAGCTACACTAATTCATGTTCACTCATACTTCTTTACTCCAAACCTATCAGTAAATATTTAAGAAGAAAGTCATTGTTAAGAAGTGATTGTTGAGGGCTAATTAGACCGGGACCTACAGTTTAAAGTGGATTCCGAAACACTAAGCCAGCTCCATTTTTTGCATTCCACTGCAATAGTTTCTAGCGCATCTCTTAAAAATAAGAATTACTAAATGCCACACGATACATATTAAATATCCTTTACAAATACAATGTAACAATTAAGCATCTGCCTTGATATTCTATAATATTGATTGAATGAATTATTTTAGATTTACAGCATCATTTGGTTTCAATTAATGTACAGATAATACTTTCTGTGGTATTTATGAGGAAATTGAAATATTATGTTAGCGTGTTATCCAAAAAATGATATTATAACACTCCCTAGATTTGAGGAAAATTTTACCTAAATTCTATTTTTGCATGAGTTTCCTTGTGACAAATGGTTTAATAGAAATTGTACTTTTATATATCAATTTGTTATTTTTACATTGTTTACAAAAATGTTTATATTTATAAAATACTTTGTAACTGCATTTACATAGCTGTATTCATAACTACATGGCATGAATTGTATGACATCAGTTTTATTATTTTTCCCAAAACAAAAAAAATTTCAAAATTGTTTCAGGAAAAGTAATGAACTCAGGCATTTAAAAGAGCATTAAAATAATTATAAAAAAAATTATTTTTAATAAAAAAAAGGAACACACATAAATTTTTAATACATGACTTAATATTAAAACAGAACAGAAAATGAAGTCGAAGGGAAGCTGTAAGGAAATATGATCTTTTGCAATCCTTTCCTGAAAAGAAAAATTAATAATTACCACAGAGTAAATAAAACAAATTATATTAAAAAAAGAACAGCATTTAAAGTAGTTTGAAAGCCAAATAAAATTAGTTGTAAGATTATTTAAAAAAATATATATGTACAAATTAAGATAAAATAAAATTTAAATTAACATTTAGAACTGTGCATATATTAGGTTGGTAAGAGAATTATGTTATTTTTTGAGGAAATTTCAATTTTATTTAAGCTCCTAAGTGAGATTAATAAATGAAAGATCGATCACTGTTTTCTATGACCTTCCTCCATCTGTCAACAAAGTCATTTTTTGGATGTATAAAAGATCCTATCTTTTGAAGCCATGAAATCTGCAACTGCCCCTGAACATCTAAAAAATTTTTTTCCTTTAAGAAAATTTTGCATAAAGAAAAACAAATGGTAGTCAGATGGTACCAGGTTAGGTGAGTATGGAGGATGTGATAAAACTTCATAACCAAGAGCTTGAAGCTTCTTCTTCATCCTTAAAGTCACATGAGGCCTGACATTGCCATGTTGAAAAACACCTTTTTGGTTATATTGTGCCAGAAAAAGTTCATATATTTTTTGTATCTAGTAAAGTTAGCTGATCACAATATAGGTCTGCTGTGATAGTTTGATCTGGTTACAATAGTTCCCAGTGGATTGAACCTCAACAATCTCACCAAATGCAAAACATTAGCTTTTTTCATTGCTCATTACGCAATAGACAGTTCATCACGAGTAACAGGTAATCCAAGAATGGATATTACTGTAGTTGTGGAGGAAGTTATTGTGGAGGAAGCAAAGAAGAAGCAATACAAATTCGATCTGCCACATTATTTTTGCTTAATTCACGAATCCAACGACACCCTTTGTTGACAAAGCCCAGCTTGTTCAATAGTGATTCATTACTCATTTCTGAGGACTAAAGTCCTCAGAAAGTCGTCATCAAGCTTATTTAGTCTTCAGGGACAAGGTTCATCTTGAAGATTCATCACCTGACAATAATTTTTCACACCATCATCCAACTTTGGTACTTTAGATGGTCCAAAGATGAAACCCAAATTTTTATGAGCTTCCATTGTATTATAACCAAGTTGAAATACATAAAGCATGAGTGCCTAAAATGAAGTTTATCTTGATCCCTCATATACCCCTATTTCTCAAAATTTAATGAGTAAAAACATCTGAAATATCAAAAGTCAAAATGTGGAAATACTAGCTTTCGATTAATACCAAAATTGTCTATATCGCACAAAGAACAACGAAATAATGAACATTTCAATTGAAGCAACAGAACAAAGGCATAACTTATGCTGAAAAATAATACTCACTAAATGCAACATTGGGTTAAATTTATTATTATTTTATAACTACTTAAATGTTGTTTTAGTAGAAGCTTTCTTGAATTTTTAATACATTAATATTTTTTTAATACTTACTACTCCATTTCAAAATGACTCAAGATTCCCCAATGATCACTAGGGAAACATCGATGAGGTAATAATCGTTCTAATCCAATTAATCCAAAATATACTGGATTAAGTTCACGGGGTGAGGCATGACGTACATAAACTCTATCAAATCGACATCTTGGTTTAAACTTGCCACTCATAATAAGATTATCATTTCGAGTCAAATCAAACGTGTATGCACATTCTTTCCGACGGCCACAAGATATCCATACATCTTCTATTCCAGCAGGTAATCCACCTAATTCTTCTATCTTAAAAGAGAGAAAAAAGAGGTAAGTAAAGTAATACAAAAGATAGGAAAATAAACATTTAAATCATTCCTGTAAATTTTTAAGTGAAGTGCCTTTGCTGACCAAGCGTCATCGCCGACGGCGCCTGCGCTGGGCCCGGGAACATCGTGACTGGTCCATGGATCAGTGGGAGAGAGTTGCCTGGTCAGATGAATCACGGTTTGTCATTCCTCACGCCGATGGCCGTGTCATTATACGCCGTCTTCCAGGCGAACAGTTGCTCCCTCAATGTACAGTATGTCAAACACAGGCCGGTGGTGGCGATATTATGCTTTGGGGGACGTTCTCTTGGGCGTCTCTGGGACCCGTGGTTGTGGTAGAGCAGACCATGAATGCTACAGGGTATCTGAACATCATTGCAGACCAGTTGCACCCTTACATGGCCTCTGTTTTTCCAGCTGGAAATGGAATGTTCCAACAGGACAACGCCCCTTGTCACAAGGCTAAAATTGTGTTGGAGTGGTTCCAGGAACATGATGCTAAATTCCAGTTAATGTCCTGGCCGCCTAACTCACCGGATCGCAATCCGATAGAATACATTTGGGATGTCCTGGGACGGCACCTCAAAGTTCAAAGACCACCAATTCGCAATATCTCGGATTTGCGTGACCGCTGCTTAAACATCTGTCTCCGGCCATCTACCAAGGACTTGTGGCATCCATGCCAAGGTGGGTTGAAGCTGTGTTGCGCCAAAGGTGGGCCAACTCGTTACTGACAGGTGGTCATAATGTTTTGGCTCTTGAGTGTATGTTAGTAGTAAACACACATATGTTTACAAAGACATATATGCATATGCACGTCTAAATATATATTTTTGTGTAGTGATGTACTGATATGAGTAAAGATGTATCCTTAAAAATCCATACATTAATCTGTATTCTTTTTTTCAGTAAGCATGATTATCTATGCATGCTCAACAACAAGTGCTTATTTATATACATGCAAATATATTTGAATGTATGCATTTTTGTGTGTGTGGATATATACAAATGATTTTTCAATGTATGTATGAATGGCAGTGTGCAAATAAGTGAATATTTATGCATATAAATGTGTGTAGATATACGTACATGATACTGTACATTTTTGTGAGATTGTATGGGAATACATAATTTTCTGCACATGTATGCTGTTTGAGTGCATGTATCAGTTCTCGTGCATCTATGTTTGTGTTATATGAATGTGCATGTCTTTGAGCATGCACATATCTGTGTGTATGTATGCATGTACTCTCACACAAATGCAAATATGTATGCATGTAGATATCTGCATTTGTGCGTGAGAGTGCATGTGTATATCTGTTCATGTATGTGTGTTTATATACATGTGAGTATTTATGTGCATGTATATACATGTACATGTATCTGTATATTACATATTTTATGCATGTACATATGATTGTATATGCATGTATTACAGACATATGAGTGTGTGTATGTATATATGTGAGTATATATGTATGCATGCATTTAAACATGTGCATGCACATGCATATATATGTGTATGTTTACATCTGTATATACATATGCAATATATATATATTTAAATTCATACTTATCTAAACAAATGAACATATTTATATATGCACATTCATCCTTACAAACACATATGCATACAAGACATCATACACACATACATGTATTGTATGGTATATATGAATAACATATATTGTGTGTATACACACACATTGTCATGTACAAACATACACACATGCATATATGTATAAATAAATACATATATACATTACCATATATACACATAAACAAAGATACATGTATGCTCAAGGGCATACACATATTGTCAAAAACATAGATACACATGCATAAGCACTGATATAAACTGATAACTTGATGACAGATGATAACTTGATATATGCACACAAACATGCATGCACACATACAAATATATATTCTTACATTTACATATGTTTATATATAGACATATAAACATACACTTGTAAACATTCACATACATACATGTACAAATACATATAAACATTCATTTGCATACATCCACATACAATCATGCTTACTGGGGAAAAAAAATTAATGTGTATATATTTAAGCGTGCATCTTTACCCACACCAATACATCACTATTCATAAAAAAATACATATTTAGATATACATACAGTGAGCCACAAAATTGAGTATACACCTCTAAAACTTTTAGACTTCTTCCAATTACAAATTAAATATTGATTTAAATAGATAATTTTTTTTTATTCTAGATACTTTAACCTCTGCTTTACCATCCTATAATAACACAATTGTATAGTTAACTTATTTATTACGAAAAAAGTTAAGCAATTCGAAGAAAAGATAGAAAACCATGCCAGAACATTGAGTATACACTTCTTATATTTGTAAATTATGCCACCACTTGTTTTAGTTTCAAATTTTCTTTAAAGAGTTGAAACAATTCGACGTACCCTTCACCAATATGGGTTTCATGGCCGTACACCAATACGAAAGCCACTCATCAAGTATGTGAATAGACAAAAGAGAGTGATTTTCGCCAAAGAACATCGTTTAAAGCCTATTTTTTTCTGGAACACTGTAATATTTTCTGATGAAAGTAAGTTTAATCTTTACGGAAGCGATGGACGATTTAAAATATGGAGAGAAGCTGGGAAAGCACTGGCACCTAAAAACACCAGTAAGACAGTCAAGTTCGGAGGTGGATCTGTCCTCGTTTGGGGTTGTATGTTGGCTGGAGGAGTTGGAGAGCTTGCTTTTATTGATGGTATTATGGAAAAACTTGTATATTTTGGGATTTTAAATGATAACTTGAAAAAAAAATGCCAGTAAGTTGGGGCTTGGGTCAAGCTTCATATTCCAGCAGGACAACGACTCCAAGCATACAGCGAAGTTTGTGCAGTTATACTTGCTGTACCATTGCAAGAAGCAATTACACACTCCAGCCCAGTCTCCAGACCTAAACGTTATCGAAAATTTGTGGTCGCAATTAGAGAAAGCTGTACATGAGCACGAAATCACAAGCAAGGAAGTTCTCAAGAAGGTTCTGAGAGAAGAATGGGCTAAAATTTCTGTAGAAACCACTAAAACACTAGTAGAATCTATGTCCAGAAGATTACAAGCTTCAAGCAAATTCAAGCAAAAGGTTATGCAACAAAATATTAATTTGCACGTTAAAAGGAAATTAACAAAGGTGTATACTTATTTTTGTGGTGTTGTTTTTCCTCTAGTCTCAGATCTTTTATTCTTTTTCGTAAAAAATAAATAAACGTAACAATTTTATAAGTATAGTACGGTAAAGCATAGGCTAAACTATATGAAGTAAAAAATTCAATCATCTTAGAGCAATATTTAATTTGTAATTGCAAAAATTCTCTAAGTTTCTAAGGTGTATACTCAATTTTGTGGTCCACTGTATGTGTGAACATACATATGTAGAAATACTGACATATAAATAAAACTCCAATTTTGAGAAGGATTAATTTGCTTTGCAAAATGGGAATTTGGATTGCCAAATATGTATAAAATATTCTAGTATTTCCTTTCTTTTGCAAATGATTGTACATAGGATTAAGAAAATATTAATTTCAATGAATTTTTTCAGTAATTTATTTATTTATTGATTGATTAAATTGCTTCTAAGGTAAAATGTTATCCAATTTGTAACATTTTTATATTTAGAGATATAACTTTGTAATTAAAGATTGGAAAAATTGCATTTGAGTAGCAATAACAACAGGTACTGTATAACATTTTGTGCGAACTTCCTTCTGTTTGATATTTGTACATTTTTCAACTCCAAGAGGTATTCTGTCACAAGGATATAATGCCAAATTTAAAAGAATATGAAATAATGCAACTGTAAAAATGTACCTCTTTATCCCTAAGGTTTAAATCTCCTGCAAATATTGCAGTAGTATTATCAGGTGCTGCTAAAACTTCTTTAAACATAAGCTGCAACTGTACTTTTCGCTCTTCTGATCCATCTCTAGTACTTTCAAGGTGTGAATTCAGTAATAGTAAAGTTTTGTTTTTGTATACAGCCTAAAATGATATATTTATAATTAATTAAAAAAAAAAAAAGAAAATGATATGTGTACTCACAATATACTACTAAATTTATTACTATTTTCTAATTTAAAAAGAAATTTACGGTTAAGAAACAAATTCTCATTTTAGAAAATTTTACATTAATTAAAATAAAATGCAAGGCATAGCCTCTTAATCAATAATATTCACTATTTTATGCAGATAAAAAGTATACACATTAGTTTAATACATATTATTTTAGAGATAATTTTTTTTAAGTAAAGTCTGTTATCTTCTTTTCTTTTTTAAAAGAATGAATTCTTAATTTTTAATATTATTACACAATAAGATATATTATAATATATCACTTTTCAAATTAAAGTAAGAAGTGGAATTTTTCACCTTTTAGCTAAAATAAAAACAAGATAAAATAAGAATTTTTAATTATAAATTACAAAATGAAATGACTTTATATTTATTTTTTTCAGTTAAAATAACATTTTTCTTGTTTAATCAACAATTCTCTCAAACTAAAATTAAATATATTTTTTATGATAATAAGTTTTAGAAAATAAAAAGAGTGTACATTTTTTTCAAAAATTTGTGTGATTTATTGATGAAAGTCAACCAGAAACAAAAAAGCACTTACATCTATTTTTAAAGCATTTCTCATCATTCTTGTCTCAAAATCAATAACTTGGAACTCTTTATAAGTAACAGTAGACTTTTTTAAAAGAGTTCCAACAAAATATCCAACTTCATTTCCAAACAAACAATGGTAATTGGGTAGATTTTGCAAAATATACTGAGCAGATTCAGGTACAACTTCCTGTAAAAAGGCTATATCAGCTTGCTCACTAAAAAGATTTTAAAAAATGCATAAATAAAAACTGATTTAATATAGAAATATCATATATATATTTTTTATGATAAAAAACTTTTTAAATAAATAAAATAGTTTTTAATTAAATAAAACAAGATTTAATATACATTTTTTATATAACACATAAATGCACCAAAAATGGTGTACAAATGTTAAATTCCAACAATTAAATATCACAATAACTATTTCTTAAAATTATTTATACATGCATTTGCAATACGTATAAATCACACCATTTTTTCTTTTCATTTTTGGTGTGTTCCAGAGGATTGTTATATTATTGAGTTCAATCCAGTTTTGGATATTAAAGAGATTATTAAATGGTATAGTTTCCATTTTGATTAAAAAGTTAATACTTAAAATATTAGAAAAATACTTTATTTAATGTTCTCTAATTTACTGAAAACTAGGAGATATAAATAAAACTTTTGACAATAATACACTAGCTACATTATTTTTCATTTATATCCTTTTTATCCAAACACATGAGTTTCGAATTTGCTGAGTATCAAGATATTGCCTACTAGCGAATATTTGCTTTAATAATTCATTATGTATTTTATAAAATTCTTAAACATATATGTTTCTTACTATGTAAAACTGAATTAGAAAATTATTCCTATCATTATAATTAAGAAGGCAATAACAATAATTACATAAGCTTTGAAAATTTTGAAGTAAATGAAATAATTTCTGATGCTACTAGTTAACTATTACCAAAATGAATACATGAGCAAAAAATTGTACAAAAATTGCTTTTTATTAAATAAAAAACTCAAATTTAAAAAAAATCCTAATGAAATTCTAATAAATTTCCCCTTAAGAATCAATGAGCCGAATTTCAAAACAATAAATTGCCTCTCCATATTATATCTCTCATACAAAGAATATAAATAAGAACTTAAATATACATTCAGTTCAATGAAATATAAGAATATATATCATAAATATTAACTTACTCTAAAACTGCTTTACAAACAGCTTTAGTTCGGAGTACCAAATTTTTTTCACATAAACCAGCAATATTCCATGTAATGAATTTTAAAGTAGAACTTTGCTGTACTATTTGATTTCTGGTTGATTCCAAACATAATTGGTCAGTTGATATATCAGAACGTCTTTTCCTGTAAGAGCTACTTGCTCCCTGACAAAAAGCTGATTCAGCAAGTACAGCTGTAGCGGCTGCAGCAAGAGCCTGACTACTGTCACTGTAAATGGTTAACAGAAATTTTAATATAAAAAATTTTAATTTAACAAAAACTCTTCACTTTTTAAAAATTTATTTAGTAAAATGTATGTAATTCGAAACAAATAGTTCATCAATTCTAAAATTACATTTACTTACTCTACAACAACAACAACCTCTGCTTCTTTTTTATCATTTACCCGAACTGCTCCTTTATTGCTCCTGTCTTCAAAGAAATCATTCACAGAACGCTGTAAATAAATAAAGATATAATGCAGAATACTATCATTCAATCAACACAAATAATTAGTAAATAATATTAAAAATTTTAATATCCTTAATTTTAAAGGCATAAATATGACTAATAATAAAAACATGACATTAGAAACTAAATAAAATAAATTCTTATTTACTGATGGACTAATAAATCCTTTTACTAATGGAAAATATTCTTAGTTTAAATAGGCTTGTTATATTCTATTTAGTCTACTATACAAAGTTAAAAAAACAAAAATTGGCAATTATGTAATCATGAAAAAGATTTTATAAATTATATATATATATATATACATTTATAATATTAATATAAATAAATGATTACAAAATTATAAAGGATCATTTATTGCAGGAAAAGAATTGGACTGATGATGATCTTCAATATTAAGGAAACACTTCAATGATTTACTAAATTATGAAAGAATGTCTAAAGAGGGTATTGGTTTGATCCTCAGATGACACCATGAATCCAAATATCAAAGAATTCAATAAAACTTTCAAAAATCTCAAAAATAATCAGGCTAAACAGTCTGATCAAATTTTTACCGCACTTTTAAAAAATAGTAGTTAAGCAGTAAAAAAGTAAACTGATTCAATAGAAGCTTGAAATATGGAAAGAAATCTTCCCAGTATCATTGATAAGAATGTTCATATTACCTGTACCATTCTCATAAAAAGAGGGATTTCCTGTCTTGTTGTAATTATACACACATTAGTTTATTATGTTGTTCCTATGAAGTTTCATTTAATATCCTATTTTATCATCTAATTGCATTTGCTGCAGAAACCATTGGAGATTATATATAAATGTAGTATTTAAAAGGGAAGATCCACAGCGGATAAAATTTTTAACTTGAGGATTAATTTTAGAAAATTTGAAGTAAACTCTCACCATTTGTTTATAAATTTTAGAACTCCACATAATAAACTCAAATGCTGTTATGAGAGCAACAATTTACTTTGTCATATCTACCAAACTTATAAGGCTAGAATAAGTATATGAATGTAATATGGCAAATGAATCATTACTTCCTAGTAAACTCAGCAATCATTTTAAAACTATACACTTTAATTTAAAAAATAAATTAGTAAATTTTTTCTAGAGATTGTTTGAAAAATAGCAAACAAAAGCAGTAAATTCTTTCATGATTGTTTTTGATAAAGCTCAAATAGCTTCTTATATCAGTCTCAGAACTGATAACAATTAATATGAAAGTTCATACTTCCAGCGAGTCACTAATTTCCTGCATGAGAAAAAAAATGTTATGATAATGCCAAGAAATGAAGCAGCAATGAAAATAAGCAAGATTCCACTGTCCAACAATAAAGTTAACAGGCATATTATAGAAACATTTTCTGATATTGAGAAAAATGTATGCAGTAATAACTTGCAGCATTCACATTCAGTCATAAATTTCAGTATCCCTTTCAGCACAAACAAGCACTTAACAAGTTTAGAAAAATAATTGAATTCTTATTTTCCATCACTTAATGCTGAACAATATTATTGGATGAGAAACCAATCATGGAAACTTCAAGTGATTTTGGTTTTACATTAACAGAAGTATTAGTAACTAAGCAAAGTGATTATGGATTGTTGATTAAACATAAAGAATTGTCTTTTGAAACCTTATATATTTTACTACAATTTTCAACATCATATTTATGTGAATTACAATTCTTTACTTTCACCACATATAAATGTAAAAAGTGAGGAAATATTTAATGTATTGACAAGGAAATGAGAAATTGCATTTCAAATATAAGCCCAAACATTGAAGAAATTACTTAGACACATCAAGCTCATGTTTCTCAAGAAAATCAAAATGAATAAATTTAAGATATGTTTCATTTTTAAAGCCATTTTTATGTACTATTTGACTTAATTATTCTAACATATTTATCAGAAATTTATATATATGTATTAAGCCTAAAATTATTTGTAGGATTTTTAATGTACCCTGACTTCAAAAAGTTTGAGAGCCACTGGGCTAGTATATTATCAGCAAATCACTAAATTTGCTGAAGATAATAATGTCACCAAAAGCCCCAATACATTTAGAGAATATTTTGTAGCATTGGGATTCAAGACTAAAAAAATGAAACTATATAAATTTAAAGCCTTTTCTAGTTTTATCTATCTGAAGAGTGAAATAAATTTAAATAAAATTTAAAAATAAATAAATTTAAGAAGTAAAATGGGACAATTAATTTTAACAGTGCTTTTCATAAATTAAAAAAATAAACAGAACTTAAATATTTGAACCACAATACCTATTCTTCCTCTATATTTCCAACCCCTAAAAATATCATAAATCTTTACTCTTATTTTTTCTGTCTCATCAGGTTCGTTTTCCATTTCATTACCTTCAAAAACGGACTAAGTTCCTGAAACTTGGACTATAAATGAGAGACATGAATGCCTTAAGGGAATTTTTGAGAAGATTTTGGGAGGAATTATCATTAATGAAATATAGTGAAGGAAATACAATAAGAAACTAGAACTCTTTACAAAGGATTTGGGGAGCTGGTAATCTTACTTATATACTTTCAAAATCTCCAAAGATATTTTTCAAGCTAAACTACTGATCTGAATGTATAAGCAATTAGGTCAGACATTTGGACATGATAATTTCCAGTAATGTTCAGCAACAACTAATTCCCAACTGCTATGTAATACCTTCCCATATGACAAATTCCTACACTTTTCAACCAGTTAATCCAGATCATTCCACAAATATTAATTGGTGACAAATCTGGGAATCAGACAGGCCAAGAAAGTGTATTAATATTGAAGAGGCAGTTTTCTAACATCCTTACTGTGCATAGTTAAACATCACTCTATTGAAAAAAGATTCATAGTAACCTTACAATGCAACCTCTCTGAAAGACATCCTGAACACATGGCTTGTTGCCATAGTGCTGTGTATTCATTACTAGAGGATATCAAATGTCAATAGCAATTCAAACTATCTCCAGTCTGGCCAAATTATGACACTTCAAACAATGGGCCACAAAAAAATCATAAAACTCAAATTGAATCAAGATTTAAGATATAACCTGCCTATATTCCTCACAGTCCAATCCTGCCATTCTTTAAAATGGAAGTGATAGTGGGTGGGTGGCTGACAGGTATATAGCAAATAATGAGCACCCAGATTAGCAAATTATTGTCAGATAAACACCTAGCAATAACACAGACAGGACTTAAACTTCCTTGCAGTATTACCATAACAATCAAGGTAGGCAATTTGCCGTGCTGACTATCTAACCCCTGTCACCTCAATGATTCTCCCCCATCCTCTCAAACAGCAGCTGATACTTGCTTCAATGACAGCATAAGCACATCTGTGATAATTGTGGAGTAAATGAGCTTCATACCGAATATCTTCGGATGACTATGTATGGGTTAGAGTGGATACACATCAATACCTTCTACTACAGATTTTGACTAATATGCAATCAAAATATAGTTTTATGCGCTTGATATTAACCTTCAAATCATGTTTCATAGCAGTCCAACAATTACCTCTCGATGTTCAAATTAATATAGTTAGTGTATATAAAGAATGAACAGGAGAATCTTATAATCTACTTATATTTTATCTCCAAATAAATATGCAATAAATTGAGGATGATAAAAAGTTAATTGTAATTACTAAATTAATTTTATTGATATTTTTTTATAAATTTACTTGTAAAATTAAAAAAACCAATATAAACTAATTAGAATAAAAAATTCATATTTATCCTCATATGAACATAGTAGAAAGTTTCAATTTACCACATATTTTAGCTTGTCAAAAAAAAAAATTTTACATAAATATATTTATAATTTGCCAGTTAGTGTAAAAGATAGTACATTTTCCCAGGAAGGGAAAAAATTTTTTGCTCCTTTTTCAAAAAAGAGTGGCTGTAGCAATCTATAAATTAAAGGAATAAAAACATTATGCACAGAGTTCATTATTATACTGGCATTCCTTAATGAAATGCTTTAGCAGTATAAGGGACACAATGTTTTCAAGGCTACAACAGAAACTTTGGAATTTTAATAAATTAAATTTTAATTTTTTTCATAATAATTTTGGTTGTATTCTGGAATTTTTTTTATAAATTAATACACAATACTATAAAGACATAACATACATGATTCCTTTAGTGTGTTATTAAGGATACTTTAATGCAAAGGCATTAATGTTTTACAACAAAAATATATATAATGTGCCCTTAACAATAATAAAAAAATGAAGAATCAATTAATTTAGAAATGGCATATATATATATATATATAAACTAAAAAATAAAATAATTTAAAAGATGTTAATCTGATACATTTTTTGCATGAACATTTGATGGCTGGTAATGAAATATTTCACTTAAATCACACCAAAGTAGTTACACCACATGAATTCAGCATAGTAGGAATATAAATCCTGCTGAACGGTATTTTGGCATTATCTATTTCTCATTTAACTGATCTTCACATAATCTTGATACTTAATAAGTGCATTACTGTCCAAATCTACAAATAGTAACACTGGTAACCAGAAATTGTACAATGCTAGAATTTTTCAAGTTCTTTACTTTTATAACTTTTCGAACAGTTTAAAAATATGGCTGTTTTATCAGAGATGTTTCATTAGTATGTTTATAGCATGATTTTTAATTTGAAGTAAAACCCACTTTAATTTTTAGCATAGTAAAACAAAAAATCATCCTTAATGCAACATGCTTTTTCTTTTAAAAGAAAATTTCCTAAGTTTCTACAATTCTTGATTTTGGTCTTCCAATTTTTGTATTCAGTTGCTTATTTAAATCTTGCAGATTTCTCTTAAATGCAGACCTCTCTTGTGTAATTATTCAAAACATCTATTATTTTGTCAGCCTTCTCAAGTTACCATTCATACCCTTTTTTTTCAAAATCAACAATAAAGTAAAATTTGTTTCCCCTTTTTTCTAAGATCTATGATAATTTTAAGAGGAGTGCTTTTACATATTTTGATTTTACCACCTATTATTTAAAGAATCATGCATTTAAAATATGCAACATTCCTTGGTTTATTAAAACATCTGAATGAAATGATCCATATCAACAAAAAAATTTAATTTGTGCTTCAAGTCCATGATAACAAATATTGTTTAGATAGAAACAAATAGTTAAAACATTGTAAGTTAAGATGTCATAATAATAAATGCTTTTATTAGTGTTTAGTCAGGCTTTTCTGAAATTGATTTTAAGAAATAAATCTTGAAACTTTAAACATGCACTATACATATAATATGTATTCAAATCAGAAGATATAAATGGTTAAATCATTATTAAATATAAAGAAAGGGTGAAAAGCCTATGAAACCAGTTGTCCTATAAGAGTGAAGCAAAAAATCAATCATTAAATAGCATCAAATATTTGATTGTTAGACAAAAAAAATTCATAATTATATATATATAGATAAAATAATTACAATATAAGTTAGAATTTATTTGAGAATTTTTGTCTCCACATATTATATTACAATGCAAGCATACTTTGCACATAGAGATGCATTTAATCCATGTTCAATTTCAATTCATTTATGAAGATGGACTGCAGATTACTTGCAGGATTCATATGCATGTTCACCATGCATGAAGAACAAGCCTTGCTTCACAAGAAATTAAAATATTTAAATCTGAAGAACAAGGTGGCCACGACACTGAATAATTCTGCCTAATTCAATGGCCAGAGATTCAAAAATTAAATAATATTTAACAGGTTTACCCAGTGTGAATGACTGCAGTCTTGCTGTCATAGAACATTTGGATGAAAATGTCAGATTTTTGGTATAACAAAAATTTTTAACATATTCAGGTAAATTTTATTTGTCAAAGTGGACTTGGCAAAAAGAAACAGGTCAATGATATCAACTAAACTGTAACACATATTCACTTTTGGACTTTACAGATGAACAACATGATATGGTTTTCTAACCCCCATATTTTTATGTTATGCCTATTAACCTTGCCAGATAAATGAAATGTTGATTCGTTAATAAGACTGGCACATTATATATACTCAGTATTTGCATAAATAAAGAATCCATAATTGAAATAAATAATAAACAATTATCTACTAAAATACACAAAAAATTTAAATAAGTGATTTCTCTATTTCAATAGAAAATTGCCAACTAGATATAACATTAAAAAGATAATTTGATTCAAAACAAGAAATTACTTCTAAATTCCATTTTCGATCTTGTAAATAAAACTGAGCACATGCTTCATCAGTTCCAGTGATTTCTGCAAACTTTTCACATAAAAGTTGGCACTCAGCTACTTCAGGAATATCTTCACTACCATCACTCTCATCAGAACTCATATTTGAGAATCAGAAAATAATACTTCAGTATTTCTAATTTAAGATTAAATGGATTGTTTATCTGAAATAAAAATTTTAATTTTACAAAGAATAATATAAAAAAATTAATAAATTATAAATTATTTAATATTTGAAACATGTATATCATTATATATAATATGCAGAATTGCTGAAACTATACTTGAAAATTTCATTTTAACTTCATATAAATCAACGTATAATGCATATTCTAATGGAATAAATACATAATACATAAAGGAAAATTTTTAAAATTTTATGAAAAAACTTATGAAGAATTTATATATTTTATAATATATAGATTCTTCAATAATAATTTAGTCTTCATTTTCAAATAATTGAAAATTAAACTTAACAATTTTCCTTAAAAAAAAAAAAAAAAAAAGGCAACATTTTATTAACAAAAAAGTTTTTTTTAAAATTAATATTTATTAAAAAAATTAACAATCGAAATTATAAAAAAAACAACGCAACAAAAGCATTCTAAATATTTAAAATATTTTCTATTTTTATCTCACACCACATCAATCATTATTTTTTTAATAGCAAATCTTTTCGTAATGAGTAAGTTTATACACAATTATTCTAATTTATTTATGTACTAATTACAATGGTCTAAAAAATCTGTTATAAACATTTGTTTAACAGATTTCTACAGCAATTTTTTTCTGAATTTAAAAATCAAACTACTTTTCTCTGTTATGAAAGGATTTTATCAAAGTTATTTAAATATTTTACATAATTGACAATTGCACAAGAAAAGCGAGTATAAAAAATTAGTTTAAAGACTTTATTTTTAATCTCTTTAAGATAATTTTTTTAGACCAGAATTTTTTTATTAATCTCTGCAGTCTTTTTTCATATTATATTTGAAAATTAGATGATTTTTATCAAGCACATCAAAATCTTTTGGGACTTTTTGTTTTTTCACTAAACTCTAAAGCAAAAAGCAGGCAAATTTTCCTTTCACTCTACCTACCTTTAAAAGATTTATTACTTATTAATTCTCTGATTTATAGTTTGATAAAAAAATTTCTTTAACTTTTACACCATCAATTTTTAGAAATTTCATGTAAAAAAAGTTCTCAATCTTCATTTATGGCTTATAAAAACATTTTTGTCAAACCTAACTTGTAAGACAAGATAAGATATTTTTGAGATTAGTTAAATGTCATAAAATTCTCTCACCATGTGCAAGAAATTTTTGTGAATACCTGAATCTTTATTTTTAAATATTTTTTAAGATCCTTGCTGTCCCATTGCCACAATTTTTTGAAAAACTAGCATGTAAGCCTCACAGCATAGAAAGACTTGATTCAAGTCTCTACAACATCCATTTCAAAACACCATATTTATATATATATTATTACAAGCATAAGTTTTGAGACTGCATCTAGTGTCTACATTCTTATAAACTTTCCTTCAGATTAACAGCATAGATTAATGAAATTGATGTGATTTTTATCGTGCAAATGGGCAGTCTTTAGGTTAAATTTTCAAGAATAAATAAGCAATTACCATTCTTCTATGCTATATGAATATCTTAAAGAGTTCATTACTGGTGTAATATAATTCAATAATTATCTCATTGAAGGAACAATCCATGAAATATTTTTGATAATTTTGAAAGTATCATATGTAAGTAACAAAATAACATATCAAGATTTCACTTTTTAGACCATGATTCCAAAAATTCTATTCGTTTTCTAAATAAATTCAAATCTCCTACTAAATCATTTATGCCTAAAGTCATTAAATAATTAAAAAATCAAAAACTTCCATTATTACATTAAAACACAATTGTCATCCTGATTTTCTTCAGAGTTTAGAATTTCATATAATACTTGAGACTAGATCAGATGTATGGAAGATCTTCAATAAGAGAAATTATGTTGTTTTGTTAAAGGTAAATTATAATATTTGAATTTCATATTATACAAAATAAAAGAAAGTTTTCTTTTATTTTGTATAATGTGAAATTCAAATATTCTAATTTACCTTTACCTTTCTTAACTCTTCATACTACAGGAATTGCAAACGATAAAATGAAAACTGTTTGACCACCCTATTCAAAGTAACATTCCTGACATATAATTAAAATTTTTCTTTTACATAAGATAACAAAATTGAAGAATTCAATTCTTATCCTAATATTTCACTATGCAATCAAAGTAAGCATGATATACCAATAAACAATGCTTTTTTCAATGCATATTTTATGCCACTAACACTGCAATTACTGCAAAAAATTTAAAGTAGACTAATCTTAGATTTATAAAACTATATATAATAATAAAATTTCAATAGAATATACGAATACTTTGTATGAAGGTACTTCAGAATAAATGATAATTATGTATATGGTAAACCATGTGTTTAACAACATTATTCATAAAGTGACTTGCAATTAGTTTCAAAAAGAGAATAGACTATTATGATAGAAGCATTTATCAATTTAAATTTATTCTAACATGATATTTACAGATTAATATATAGGATACTTTTTGTGAACAAAGCATATTAGAGAGAAAATACAGCAGAGCCCCAATTATCTGAGTACTGCTTAACAGAGTTACTGATCTTTATATGACCTTTTTCGATTCTGTTTGTGTAAATTTTTTATTCCTGAAATTCAATTAAAAGTTATGAAATGTAAAAAAATAGATTGTTTTGATTGAAACCTAACTGAAAAATTGAGGATTCTCCCATGTGATGTGCTAGTTAGTGGGCAGGGAATCATTTTTGATGCAAGTTGGTACTCATCTAGGAGAGGATAAATAATTCCAACTTTAATGACAAAGCCTAAGGCAAGAAATGACATCTGGGGAAGTAAGAGACTGATTATTTTTACCCTGCCCAGTGTTAGAAAGGTTGCTACTCATCTTAATGACTTTCTTTGTATCATCCTGACTTCATCTTATTTTAAGAGTACTATCTTCTTAAATACATTTTATATTAATTAATAAAAGTGTATATTATTAGATATACATAATTAAAAGTAATTATTAAATGTTTATCTCAGTATATCATAATTCCTTGTCTAAGTCTATTCCTCAAATATGTCTGTTGCATATCATCCATTTTAAATCTGCTATTGATATCTATTTATTTCATAAATAGGTTTCATTTCAAAATCTCTTACATGTTAGGAAAACATCTTATTTATGTCTATTTACGATTTTTATTTAATTATTGTTTTAACTATTTAAAGTGCAGTACTATAAACATACGTATTTATATATGCATCATCATATAATAAGAGAAGTAGCGAGCATGAGCAACACAGGAGAAAGGGCCCGGATTGTAAAGCCCACTGCAGACCAAGCGATGGAAGTGAAGTAGCTCAAAGTAAAGCAATATTTTAAAAAAAAACCTGTTAATTGGCAAAAGCAATAATTGTTAAATCTTCTTGGCTGTTTTTTTTTAGCTGTAGGTTCTTATTTGCTGCAATTATAGAGCTTATTAAATTTGCATCCAATATTATGAACTTTTTACCTTAAGATTAGATCAGCGCTTTTGCTATTCTTCCCCACGTTCCTCATGCCTAATCTAATGAAGAAAGAGGGTAAGTAAGTAAAACTTGTTTACTCCTTCCTTTCCATTCTCTGGTCACAGCCAATGTACAGCCACACACAATTGGCAAGAAATAGGAGAAGAAAAATCGGTTAAAAAAAAAAAACTCTAGCAAAGTCACCCCAAAAAATTACTTTCCCGTTTAATGGATAAACAGTGAGAAATTACAGATTACATGGCTGAAAACTACAAACAAAGCAGTGATGGTGAAAACAATGTCCATTGGAAGAAAATGATATATTGCCGAGGTCTAAGTTTGATTAAAAATATTTAGTACATTGAGAAATAAAAAAAGGCTACAGTTGCAAATTTGACGGCACTTATATAATGGCATAACATTGCAGCAAGAAAACCTTTTATTCCACAAACTAAAAAATATTAAGGACTCCTCCAAATGAACAATTTCATTCCTCATTTTTTTTTTTTCAAAAGCAATGAAAGTGTTTGTTATAACGACTGTAGAAGTATGTAGCATCATTTAATTAAAAAAATGTACATAAATTATATTTCAACTTCTTATTTAGTAACGACTTTTGTAAATCTAGCTTATGACTTTTTTTTTTAATCCATGGTAAGCTTGATGCATACTGCAACTCTACAATAGGACAAAAAATTATAGCAGTTTCATTGCCTCAAAAAATGTTAAAAAAGCTCCAAAAATATTACTACAAAATAAACAATTTTATTCATACAATGGATATGAAAATATTTAATAATTATATTAAATATTAAAAGAAATATTTAATATACATATACATTTTTGCAATATCCATTTAATACACAAGTACATTTTTGAAAAAATATATCTATATTTTTTCAGTACTTCTTTTTCTGAAGTATTTTATAGATAAATGATAGAATACTTCAGAAACATAATTAAAGGATATTATAGCAAACTGAAAACAAATATTTTTCGGAATTTTTATTATTTCATACAAGATTATGTTTATATAAATTTTAAAAACAATTTAAATTCTACAAATTGAAAATTTAAACCGAAAAACCTTAAAAATTACCCTTTTTTTATTTTTTTTAACGAACTTTTTTCATAAACAATAGTTGAATTCTGTACAGCAAACCGCCTTTTGTTTCGATTTATTATTTACATTATGAAATTTGTTGTGTTGCCAAGAGTTGCTTTTAATTCATGCACAATAATATTTAGAATTTAATATTTATTTTTTTCCTTGAAATATATTAGTCTAAAAAATATATTGTTGTAAATAAAATTTTTAAACAGCCAAAATCTCTTATTTTTTTAATTTGAAATAGATTTTGATAAAATAATTTTTTTTTTACGAAACTTTTTATTTCTGTGTGTGAGATTCATATAGATTCGTGGCAATTTTTCGGCATTTCCTTCCAAACACCGGCACGCTTTCTGTAGTGTGATTGTAAAACCGAAGAGTTCATAAACCGAAACAATGGATTCAATTAGCCCCATCAAATCCGTAGAACAAATAGTATGTCCTTCTAATTAAAAATCCATATGATTATGCCCAGCTTTTGTATATTATAATGTCAATTATTATTAAAATAAATTAACTGGTAGGGATTGCTATACATCAATTTTGAAAACTGGAAATGTTGTAAACATTCCTAAAAACTCAACAATTCGCTATGTATATAATGAAAATAACAAAAGCGAGATTTAACACAAAATTTGTTAATGAAAACATCATTTATTAAATTACTTAATAGCTCTATTCATGACTTAGTGGTAGGGCAGGAAGACAAAATTCATATATAACAAACTTTGTTTTATAATATTAGTAGTCATGATAGAGAGTGTCTTGAATCAATAAATTGGTTATGTAGTTTAAATTTTCCATCTTCTTTCCCATACGATAATCAAATGGCAGAATGTCCAATTAAACTCTTGTTTTACCTCACTCATATTATGACCAGAGTATGATCATTACACTCTATCTAATATTGAATGTGTCAAATATTTGTTTATTAATTATTATACTCAAACCTTTATGTGATGGTTAAATTACTTTACTTTATATGTATATATAAAATATTTAAGAAGTATATGCACTTTTCAAAGAAAGTCATTTACTTTTATATTTTATATTGTTCTTTCTACTTTAAAGTTTTTTTAATTTTAAAAACATCTATTAAAGTGTGCTTAAAGAAACACATTTCAATATTATCTTAAAAACAAAATTTGTGTTTTATATTTATTTAATTTGGAAAAGTACTTGCTTTTATTATTATATCGAATAATTTAATAATGACAGACTTATTGTATATTTCATTTTAATAACACTGAACTTATAACAGCAAAAGTTTTCAAAGTTGATGAAATGTTCGTTTTGTTAAAAAAAAAAAAACATATCAGAGAAAATTTACATTGACAGCTCTTATGTTTCATAAAATATTTTGATAGCAATCAACTCTCATGCTACAGAATTTTATTAATTAATATTTTTATAGTTTGTTCTAATAATTTATTAAAATATCTCCAATTATATTTTTAAAAAGTTTTTGCATAAACAAACAGTTAATATGTTCCTCTTTAACCTCCTAAGTTAACTCTTTTATCATTTTGTTTCCATGTGGACTTATACAGTTATGCTTAGAAAATATAAGGAAAACAACATTTAATGAATTGTCACATTATAACTGATTGTTTTCTTGCACATGAATTTTTTCTGCTAAACATGGTTTTATTACTTTTTTTTAAAATATAAAATAAATCAATGAAATTATCCCAGTTATTCCTCTTTTTATGAAAATAAATAAAAGTTAAGAAACAATATTGGCAATGAATTGCTCTAAAACTTAAATATCTTGAAATTTGATTTTTTAATGAATCTTTAGATTTCAGATATTAAATCATTAATTGTTAATGGGTAAAATTTTAATTTGTTATTTCTGTATTTTTTTTTATGCAGTTATCTATAAGAATTCCTGGTTTTGCTTCGTATTGATTTTAAAAAAAATTTATTTTTCAGCAACAACTACTAAATGAAATTAAAAGTGAAGTAGATGCTGTAGAAAATTTAAAGGTTGATGTCAATTTATCTCAAGAAATTTCAACTTTGCAAGCAGAAAATGAAAAATTGAAGTATCGCATCAGTATTTTAAAAAGAGTAAGAAAATTTTTAATGTAATTTTTGCATAGAATTTTTTGTAAAAAGTTTTTGGTTCTTACTTTGTTTGATTAATCTAATTACTTTACAATGACATAAATTTAAATGTAGCATGATACCTTATAAATTGAACATTGTAGACCAAGGTGGCTGATAGGGCTGCATGTTTAAATTTCTAAAATTAGTATATTGCCCAGCTAATATCGCAATATTACAATATATTTAGATTTTATACAGATTTCAAAATTTAGTACTTGGAACTTGTTTTTTAATTATAAAAAATAAATTAAATATTGTACTTCCAACCATCAATTTTTTTAAAAATTGTGTTTAATGAGTATTTTCTTGTATGAATTATGATTATTTTAGTTCACTTGATTTTTTATTTTGTTATCTTCGTCTGAAAATTATTTCATTTATCAAACATAACATATCTTCTTTTTCCAAATGTGGTTGTCACCGAATGAATCTATATAATAGATTTTATTTTGTGGTAAGTAATTAGGTACATTTGTTCATAAAGTTTTAAAGAGAGTACAGTAGGTGCTCTAAAATCCAGAATGTTCGGGATCATAATTGAACTGGATTATTGAGCAACAATGTAGTTTTATTGGTATACCAAAATAAATATATTATGCACTTAACATATGTTTAATATGCTATGCACATTCTGAACATGTGTAGAAAATAGACACAATATTTCATCATTGTAGCAACTACAAAATTAAAATTCATGCAGTAAACATTAATTTAATTGAATATTCTTGTTTTGATAAAAAAAAAAAAAATACAGTGCTAAAAAAGAATTAACTTATAATGATATTTAAAATTGTAGCAAACTATTCTATGGCAAAAAAAATGTAACAAATGTAAATTTTTAAATAAGTTTGTTATGAATTGCTTTCGTGATTTAGATTTCAAAAAAAAAAACATCATTGGGAAATATACATAAGTTTATGAATTCTATGCTGTAGTGAAGTGAAAATTGATTGTTATGATAAACCTTGTGTGAAAATTTGAGGAGCAATGTATTCCGGTTTGGAAGGCTGGATCAACAAACATTGGAATCCATACGAAAAGATTCAAAGGCAAACTGTTCAATAGGTCTCACATTATAGAAAGTGTCGAATCAACAAATGGTGGATTAAAGAACACTTACTTTATGTTATCTTGCATATTAAATAAGCAAAATATATATCAGTTAATATATTAAATACTATTATTGTCCAATGTTAAATTATTTGGTATTAATAGTATCAATTTAAGCAGTTGGTTTGAATTTGAAGTTTCTTTCCCATCAATAAGTGGTACACCTTTGTTTTACTACTGCTTTTTTTGTGAATCTGACAGTATTAATATCTGTACAGCAATGAAGGTAGTTTAATTTTATCTTTCTTGGAACATTATATTATGTTTGTCATAATGATTTAATTAAAATGTTTTGAAAACAGTCCTTGAATTAAATTGATAGGTATCAACGTATAACTGTTGAGCTGAATAGACAGACTTACCAAGTAGGAATTGTAGACTTACTAATAGTGATTGCATAGCATGTCAAATCTCTAAATCATGAAAAATTTATATTTCTGCTAAACTTACAAATAATTTTTATTTGGGAAAATGAGTGTGAATGAAATTTGATTAATTTGTAAGGACTTTAATTTTAGATTAATATGGCAAAATAAAAGATCCTGTTTAGATATTAAATTCTAAAAAAAATTTAATTGATTAAGAATGCTGTGTTTAAGGCATTCTTATAGTTTCAAATTTGCTTCCTTTGTGATTTAAATTTAAAATTACTACATACATAAAATCAATCCAAGAGCTTTTCTTTTGCTTACTATATACATTATGAATTATTTGTAGAGAAAGTAAAAGTTTCAGTAAAAAAATTATATATCACATAAGTACTGCAAAATTAAAGTACATATAAATATCAAACATGAGAATAAAGCAATTTTAAAAAAAAATGAAATAAAGTTAAACTTTAAATAATTTTTTTTATTATTTTGGCTTAAGAAAATCTGAATAACTGTATTTTTTTTACAATAAAGGTGTGCGATTTACACTAGCCAAATTGTCATCTGTGCTAAATGTGCTTTCAGAAGGCACACTGTTAGCTTATATTACCAATAATAATTATGAAGAAGTGCAAATGAGTATGGACAAATATTGAAAATTGCCAGATATATCAAATAAGTTCATTCGATGTCAGTAAATTTACGCAGGAACACGATTGGCAGCTTGGATTTCTCATCTCTGAAGTGGTTTATTTCGAAATTTTTTTTTATTTTAATCATTAGGTTTCTGAAACACCAAAATGGAAAAGAAAATTTTAGATTGCCTTTAGTGTGTGTGTTATTTAAAAAGAGCTATATTTAACACTACACATAAGACTCAGCATTACCTGGTAAAAAAAAAAAATATTTAGTACATTTTATTTGAAAGGAAAAATAAGTGAAAAATAGAAATTGTTTGATAAATTGTAAAAGAAAAATTATTCTGAATAGCTATTTATAAATAAAAAGTCAGAAAGTAAAATACCAATAAACCTGTATAACAGAATATTGGAAACAAACAAAATATAAAGATCAAACAATCACATAAATATGAAAATTTTACCATTTTGATTTCAAGAAAATTTCTAACAAAAAAATTATAAATAAATGAACCATGTTAAAAGGTGGCACCAGCAGGTTTTTGTGTAATTAAAAAAAATTAATCATAACTTTTGAGAGATCCTTGACTACACACCAGAAAAAAATAATGGTGAATTCAGCGAAAAAAAAATTAGGACCCTAATTGTTATAGTTTTACATATACACTTGCTCATACATTTATATTTATATATATGAAAGATAGTAATCTTTATATTTTCTAGCATGCAGAAGAAATGACAGAAACTGTTGCTCTTCAAGGATCCATTTTAGATGTATTACAAACTATTTTTACTGGAGCCATTGTTAAATCTTTTCCTGATCTGGAGAACTTTCAATGCAAAGTCACCAGATCTACATCAGAAAAATTTGGTGATTACCAGTGTAATAGTGCTATGATGATTGCTCAAGTTAGTATAAAATAATGAGTGAATAAATTTTGTTTCTTTTTTTAAATCAATAGATTATGTATATGTATATTAAATAGTGATTTCAATGTATATTTTAATAATTTGAATTGACTTAAATTCTCAAACTCATGCTAGTTTAAAAATATATTAGTATACATATCAAATGTTGAATCTAATTTTTCAATGTATAATGGTGTTTTTTGTATTCTTTTTATACAAAATAAAATGTTTGTCTTAAATATTAAATTATAATACTGGATAATTTTGCAAATTGTTCTTTTTTTTAAATATGCGGTTGATATTATTTACCATAGCACACTTATAATATATAAACTATGCTGTGAATTCTAGTTTGAAATATGAATTTTTTTATATATTAAATAAAATTGTCAAATATTTTGATTCATTTATAGTTGCATTTTTAGGTTCAATTGTTTGCAAATGTATTATAAATATATCAAAATTTGAATATCATATTTTATGTAAAGATTTTTGATATTAATGAACTATTAATGTGATTTTTAATTAATTATGTCATAAATTCTTATTATAAGTATTGATTTTTATAGTTTTATTTTATTTGTACTCTTACAGATAATGCGACAACGAAATATAAAAATGTCGCCGATTGAAATTGCTGAAAAAATTGTTGCCAATTTTTCATTTCCTTTGATGGTGGACTCCTTGAATGTTGCTAAACCTGGGTTTATTAATGTAAAAATAAAGCAGTGTTTCTATAGTCAGCGTGTGTCATATTTGCTTAATGAAGGCGTTAAACCTCCTCCTTTGAAGAAAAGGAAAATTATTGTTGATTTCTCATCTCCAAATGTAGCTAAAGAAATGCATGTTGGTCATTTAAGGTATTTAAATTGTTTTTCATTTTTAAATTTGATACTTTTTCAAGTAATTCTTTGCTAAATTAGAAATTTTATTGCAATTTAATATTTTTCTAACATTTAATTTTATATTGGCATACTATTATTTTAATTAGAAATATGTTTTTGTATTTGAAAATTTCTTATTATTCATTTAAGTTTCTTAAAATAGGTCTACAATTATTGGCGAAAGTATATGCAGACTTTTGGAATTTTCAGGAAATGATGTTTTACGACTTAATCATATAGGTGATTGGGGCACTCAATTTGGAATGTTAATTGCTCATTTACAAGATAAATTTCCAAACTATATGGAAAAATCACCACCTATTCAAAATCTTCAAGAATTTTATAAGGTTATTGTTTTTCTAAATTTATCAACTAATTGTTAAATAAGCCTTTAGTAAATTTTTTTCCTTAGTTGTTGTGTCACTAAAATCCAATTATGATTATAAATGAGAATTTAATATTTAAATCTTAAGTATTTAGAAAATTTGATTTGTGTTTTAAATATTATTTTTCAAGTGAATTTTTTTCTTTTGAAATAATAATAAAAATTTAATATTTAAAGAATTCCATCATTTTTAATGTTATTTCCCATTGAAAAAAAAAAGCATTTATTGAATTAAATTTTTTTTTTTATTTTTACAAAACATGATCTTAATCAAAATTTCTTCTTATAAACAAGCTCTTTTACATCTCTATAAAAAAGTAATTACACAAACAAACAACTCTAAGTTATTGTCAATTATAAGAAAATGTTTCTTGAATTAATATGAATGAAAATCAACTTAAAAATTGAAGGTTTAAAAAAAAAAACATTTCTTAAAATTGTATTATAAAAAATTTTATTTGTTCAATTATTTCTATTCTTTATCATATTTTTTATATTAAAGGAATCAAAAAAGAGATTTGATAGTGACGAAGAATTTAAGAAAAGAGCTTATTCTTGTGTTGTAAAGCTGCAAAACTATGAGCCTAACATTATAAAAGCCTGGAAGTTAATTTGTGATGTAACAAGAGATGGTTTGTTTATACATTTTCAGTACTTTTAATAGCTACACAAAAGATTTAAAAATCTTTTTTACAGTATATGTTTAACATAGTTTATTTAGCAAACTTGCACATAGTGTTCTTTAACCCAAAAATAAAAAAGTTGATATTGTAAAACTAAGTACTTTTTATCAGAATTATTTTAAAAGGATAAAGTTGATAATTTTTTATTACTTTGAAATCAGTTTCTAAATATTTAACCTTTTAATATATTAAGCAATTTTTTTTAATTAGCTGATTCTGTACTTTTAATAAAAATACTAAAGGTTCATTAAGTGCATTTCTTCTCCAAAATAAATAGTTATAAGACTTTTGTAATAATTAGTAACTTAATTAAAACAATACTTATGAAATGAATGGAAATCATTCGTGTTCCTTTATTTACTTTATACATACATATTTGTCCATTTGATTTGGTAAATTTTATTTATATATCTATAAAATTAAATCTCAATTTACTCTGATTAACATATTTGGTATTACTATATTCTCATTAGACTATATGAGATGAAATTTATTTTTGCTAAATAATTGTTAAAACATTATTTATGCTCAGCATAACTTTTTATTGCTATTAATTACAAAGGTATATTTATTGTATTTTTCTTAAAAGTGATTTCCTTTAATTCAAATTAAATATTTTAATACATGATTGTTTATTTTATCAGTTTATTTGTAAGGTATTAAAGAATTTAAGTTAATTAGATGCTAATCGCATTTACTGCTTTTAAATTGGAAAATCTCAGGGATAATGATAGAATACTTCATTATTAATATATGTTATTGTTCAAGAAATATATCAACATGTATTTTTGAAAAAAACTAAATTGTATTATTTTACATAAATGTAGAGAAATATAATTACATTTTGTGACAAATAATAAATTTTTCACAAGACATTAATGGAATATAATTTGGTTTATCACAATTTCAAAATTTTTTGAAAATAATGTTGATTTTGCTTAAATATATGTATTTTTTTTGTGTGGGTGTTTGCAAATATTGTTGTCATTAAATGTGAAAAGGTTAAATAAATATTGTTATGCATGTGTATAAAGTGGAAAATAAGTCAATTTTTCTTTGTTGCCATAAATTTTTAAAAATTGGATATCTAAAATTTTTTACCAAAGTATTAATTTAAAAAAAAAATTGTTTATTGTTTTATGAAATTATATGTAAGTTTGATGTTACAGAGATCAGCAAAATTTATGAACGTCTTGACATAACAATTATTGAAAGAGGAGAATCTTTTTATCAAGAAAGAATGAAGACTTTAGTTAAAGAGTTAGAAGACAGAGGTATTATATATATATACATTTGTAATTAGTTGGTATCAATTTAAACATATAAAATAGTTAAAAATTGTCCAATAGAAATTTTATAATTCTATTTACAAATTCTAGATTAATATAAAATGTTATCCTTTAAAAAATGAAAAGTTATTTTAATCATTTCAACTATTTACTTAATTCATTTCACGATTTTGTTGGCTATGACAATTCCTTTTTTGTTGTGTTAGTAAACTAAATAATTAAATATTACCAGGATTTCCTGCTTATAGTCTACATATAATCTTAGAATTTCTCAATACTGATAATAAGCTTCTGTGTTTTTTGTATTCCCCCTCCTCTCCCACTTTTCAGTAGTAATAATAATAAAATTTATTTTTAAGAATGACATCTACCCAGAAACATTTTCTTCCTCCTAAATATTAGATGGAATTTTTCCATTTGATTTATGTGAAACCAATCAAGTTTTTCATTCCTCCAATATGTAAAAATTACTTTTTTTTTAATCAGAAATGTTTTTAAAAAATTTGTACAGTCAGCCAACAAAAATGGGACACTCTTTAAAACAGTTATCAGAAAATGAATATGTGCACGTTTGATTAATGGAAAAAAGAATTGGTCAATTGTGACAGTAACTGGGAAAGTACATTGAAGGAGACAAATAATAGATATGTAATAAATTATAAATAATATCTTTTTTTTAGCCAGTTCTATTACTTTATAGACAAATTTCATATATCATTTATATATTTGTTACTGTCTTTTTATTGCATGCTGGGTTTTTTTTTTTTTTTTTTTTTAAATATTATTTTGGTAAAAAAACACTTTTAAAGTTTAAAATTGTGATGCTATTTATCTAAAATATAGCTAATAAATTTTATTGGCACAAGAAAAGAAATTGTATTATCATTGGCAGTTTATATCACATTATTATTATTATCATTTACTTCAGAAAATTACAGCTGCAGATTTCAAATAATTATGAGCCATGTTTTAATCCCAGAAATATTGAATTAATTAGTAAATATGGCCTTAATTTCTTATTTTAATTCTAACTATTGAAATTAGCGCAAATTCTGCTAATAATTTGTCTTCAATATTTTAACCCTAGAATAAAAACTCAATTTATTTGTACAATTTAAATTTTAAAAAGTTTTAAATGCTGTTTTTTAGAGGTGCTGTAATAACGATTTTCCTATAATATAATTTATCCATTAACAATTCAAATTATTTATCAAATTTTTAATATAGAGATATTAAATAACTTTTTTATAGGTGTTCTAGTTGAAGATGAAGGAAGAAAAGTACTTTTTGTTGAAGGTGTCAGTGTTCCTCTTACTATCATAAAATCTGATGGCAGTTTCATGTATAGTACTTCAGATCTTGCTGCTATAAGACAGCGAGTAGAAGAAGAAAAGGGTGATTGGTTGATTTATGTTGTTGATGCTGGTCAGGTATATCTCAGCTTATTTATTTTGTATATGTTTTAATAAAACATTCTAAGCTTATTTCTCTGTGGAAGCATTAATATTTTGTGTTATTTTTTGTAACTAGTAATATTAAGGGAAATTAAAGAATACAGAACATAAGATATCAAATAATTTAAATTAATGTTCATCACTGAAATAATATTGTAATCACAAAGTGATAAAAAATAAATTATAGTAATTAATTCAAATGAAATGTATTTACATGAAAAAAAAATATTATTAAATATAAAGAAATTTTTTGCATAAATTTTTATATGTTTATCAATAAAAAAAAAAAGTATTAAAAACTTTACTTACTAATTATAATGTAATTATATTATTATCTATAATTACATATGCTGTAAAAAAAAAATTATAATTCATTATTGGCAATATTTTTTGTTTCTTTACATATTTTTGTATTTTAAATAATTTAAAATTGTTATAACTTTTTCGTGCCTTTTTAGTAGAATAAATAATTATATTATCACACTGTATGTTTTTTTTTTAATAAATTCAGGACTTTCTAACTTTTATTATTACATTAAAATATCACCGTAATATTTATGTTAAAACCGGGATTTGATTATGGACTAAAATTATTCTTTATTAGTCATGATGTGATTAGTAAAAATCATAAGTTAATTTGTTAAAATTTTTCAGTCTTTAGTTTATGAATTAGCTAATATTAAATATAATAATGTATTACTTTGTAAAGTGCAAATTAGTGCATTAAAAAAATGAGCATATCATTTTAAACTATAATTAATTGTTACTCAGGTTTGTATGTTAAAATAAATTAAATGCATTATAATTATAAAATTATCTTTCAAATATAAATTTTATAAGACTTGTTATAATTATTATTTTTAATTTGTAGTCCTTGCATCTGGAGTCTGTTTACAAAGCAGCAAGAAGTTTAGGATTTTGTCCACCAGAAGTTCGAACAGATCATGCTGCATTTGGTTTAGTACTTGGCGAAGACAAGTATAATATTTTGTTATTGCATCATGATTTAATAGTGCTGATATTTTTAAATTTTTATTTTCAAAAATAAGGTTTAGATATTTAGACATTTTTATTGTGATTATTAATTATGTTTGTAATATTGCTAAAATATAAGTGCTATTTTCAAGTTCAAACATTTATTTTTGTGCAAATACGTTTATTTAATACTAATTATATATGTTTTAATGCTTATAACATAATTGGAAAAATATTTCGATTTCGCATGAAATTTGTTAAAAAATTTTATTATTTACATTATGATCAATAGACTGTATAATTATTTTGGTTTATAATTATTTAAAAATACTTTTAGAATTCTTTTATATTAAACAATATTATTAGCTTTTAGAATACTTTTATATATTTATGTATATATTATGATTATCCTAGTAAAAGAAATCAAGATTTTCTCTATACCGTAAATGAATTATATAAAATCTTATAATCCAACCATAAATACATAAGTGCAGTTAAAGTGGCAATGTAATTTTCTTTCATACATGAAATAATATTTTTTTGAATGAAAAAAATTATTTTTGTTAAATGAAAAATAATTAATTAAATGTAGATTAAAAAAAAAGATAGTGCAAATTAAAGATGTAAGTATCCTTGCATGAGGCTTTCTATTTTTTTAAAATAAGAAAGTATTTTATTGTTAAATGGAAATGATAATTAAAGTGACTTTCATTTCATAATTTTAGACATAAAAATAGGGTATTAATAAAATAAACATTTAAGAATGTTGTATTATATTTTTAAAATTTATGCTCAGTAGTTTCCTCTAAATTCCATATCATCCTAATCTTTTTTGGTTGTTTTAGAAATATCATATTTTCTATGTATTCTTATATGTTTTTGCAATTACAGAAAAAAATTTAAAACTCGATCTGGAGATACAGTAAAACTTGCAAATTTGTTGGATGAAGGATTACAGAAAAGTTTGCAGAAGTTAAAAGAGAAAAAAAGAGATGAAGTAAATAAGGGCTTATTTTTTTAAATAATTAATTCATTTGACTTGAATTGACTATAGTTTGTTATATATTGAGTTATAGTTTATAAATAATTTTATCTAAAATTACTCATTTGCAGATTGATAAAGGATAAAAGAAAATAATAAAAGAAGTCTCAACCAATAAGAACAATTTATTCAAGGAACAAAATGTTCTTTTGTCCTTCATTAGAGAAAAACTTAGCATCCCAAAAACAAAACTTCTCAAACATCCAATCAAAAGAACACTCCATGTTCTAAAAATCCCAAACAACCTATATTGATGTAAATAAAAATTATAGCTAAAAGGAAACAAGAAATAGTACAAAGAAAAATGTTACAACTTTGATGGTTTGTTTCCATTTATCTTGATAAATAACAATCTATTTTGATCTTTAGATTAAAGAGAGAACTATGAAAAAAGTAACAAGACCATGAGGTAACAAAGATTTCTTAATTTATTGAACATGATACAGGAAACAAGTTTTATGATGCACCATAATTTACATAAAAAAGAAAAAAATTTAGGACAAAGAAACCAAATTTTGTCTGCAGTTTTTATTTATTCTTCATATTGCTTATGCTGGAATGTGTTGTACTATTTTTGAATCAATGCAGTATGAACTTATCAGAAAAATAATTAAATCAAATCTATCTCTATCTTTTGAGTATTTCTTCTCGCATTTGGTATAAAATAAAATAGAATAACATCTGCTTTCTTATTTGGAGGGCACAAACAGTCTTTAGGTGCACTATCCCAACATTTCTCTTCTGTTTTGTTATGTATCTCATCTTTTTTATGAATAACAGCAGTGTAATAAAAGGAATAAGTGTTGGATTAGAACATCTGGTGATGCTTTTACTAGACAATGGGCCAATCTCTACAATTCCAATATATTCAAGAAATGAAACAAAAATAATAGATGATGTTGTGTTTGATACTTTTAAAATTAGATGATCAAGTAATTTTAAAACATATATAGATTGAACCTATACCTGATTATGTGAAGTACAGAAAGATTTATGTTAATATAGTGTAATCATAAGCAATAAAAGAGTTAACAGCAAAGATGTTGAAATATGATGAGGAAATACTGTGTGCAAAAGCAATCTGTTAATCATTTTGATTGAATGTGATAAGAAGTTTTAGAAGCAAGAATGATTTTGCCTTCCAAATGTTACTATGATGTTTAGATAGATTTTTTCAGTAAGCTGGTAATTGTTTATTTTAAGATTATAAAGGTTATTTTAGTTATTGACAAGTTGGGGATTAAAGCATAAACAAGAATATGTAAGTTATACAGAAGGTTTGCAAATATTGTCTGTAAGGAAATAGGACACTTCAAATGAGGAACTGACTGATTAGATATAAGATACAAAGTAAGAGGAAAATATGGTTTAAAAGACATGTGTTTAATATAGAATCATTTTGCAAGTATTAATTTCTCTGGTGTAAAGAGAATTGACCAGTTTCTTAAAAATCTGTATAAGGCTCCACTTAGAAAGAGGCCTGTTGCAAAATGTAATGCAGTATAATACAAGGTGCACAGTTTCTACAGTTCGGTGTTACTTGGCAACATGAAATGTGGGACCCACATTCAAGCGAGCTGCAAATTGTAAAATTGACTATTTTGATCAAATGTAAATTTTTAAACTGTACAGATACACATCTGTACAAGTTACTTGAAATCACTTGAATAGTTTTTTTTTTTTTTCTATTGCAATGCTTTTCTAAATGCAAAAAGTTTTGCTCAAAAATAAGGTTAAAAAAATTAGCCATAAAATACTATGAGTTTGCAGCTTCCAAGGAATATGAAAATTATAAATTCATATAAAGATATTGAGATAAGTTATTTTTTTAGAGAAATTTACTGTTCACGTTCCATGTAGAATTTTTAATTCTCACATCATTTAGTTAATCTGTGTAAAGTTATTTTGTGATTAGAAATTTTATCAAATTTTTTCAAGATACAACAATTTTAAGCCAAATGATTGAATGTGTGACAGATTTGATGCTATTACTTGAATGAATTAATTGGCAGTTGATAAGTATTGCTTGGGTGGGAATGAACAAAAAAGATAGTCACTGAGGTGATACTAAGTAAAGATTCTTAAATACTACTTACTGAAAAGAACAAATTTATGGATAACAAAAATATGGCTGCAAAAAACTTGAATAATCAAGTCATTTGGCTCGGTCAAATGCCCCTTGCATTCTATCGTAAAATGAATACTGTGGTGCTAAACATTTCAAAAATAAAAATCACACTTACACATCCTATGTAGAACTTAAAAAAGAAAATACTGTGTGTAGTTTTATGAAAAGAAATATGAATTATGAAAAGTTTAGTGTGTGGAACTATGCTCTGAATTGCTGGAGTGTGCAATTTCTGTGAGAAGTCATGATATTGTTTTCTGCTTTTGAATATCTTTTTATCCTTACCTTTTGTTGATGGCAGTTAATATATTACTTGTGTCACTATTCTGAAAGATGCTGCTACATGTTGGGTAAGCAATGTGATTGGGGGGGACTGCAGTTCACACATTTCTATTATCGATAATTGCACCTTTTTTTTTTCATTTGTTCTTGGAATAAAGTTGTGATGTCATTCTTAATAATCTATTCATATGAGCTGTTTCGGTATCGTCCTTTTATGGGTGGTATAATTTTCCAGGTTGTTACGATTATGAGACGATGATTGTTCTGAAAACTTAAAAATTTGACTTTGTGGTGTTTTTTGCATTTATTGTGTATGGTTTTATGCAGCTTTAACCTCAATGTATTGGACGGAAATTATATTATTTTCTATAAATGAAAGCTATTATAAAGAGATAAAACATGTTTCTCACAAATGTAACTTAATTGGAGGTTTTCTTTATTATTATTTTATAATCACTGTTCTGACACTATTCATAGAAGAAATCACAATTAATCATTCTTTTTACTAAATCATGATTCAAAATTCATTTTCAGGATACAACATGTAATAATTAATTTAATTTTAAATCCATAACTGTGAATTTATGATTTTTAAAATTGTTTTTAATAAATATCATTTACTGATTTGTAAGAATTGTTTTCCATATTTTTGTTTTTAATGCATAATGTTTCATAAAATAACAAATATGGTTTTATTTTAACAAGGTTCTTACTCCTGAAGAATTGAAGGCTGCTCAAGAAGCTGTTGCTTATGGCTGCATTAAATATGCTGATCTGAGTCACAACAGAGTGCATGATTATGTATTCTCTTTTGATAGGGTAATTATATTGTTTTTATTTATGAACTCAATATCTTCCTTTATTTTTTACTTACTAAATTTTCTTTTTGTTTAACAGATGTTAGATGATAGAGGAAATTCTGCCGTATATTTATTATACTCTCTCGTTAGAATCAGGTAAAAAAAAATTTCATTTTCATTCGAAATACATATCTATGATCCAATTTTTCTTTAAATTTTATATGCAAGAATCTTTAATTATTACTATTAATTACATACAGATGTTGTATACGAAATTAATAATGAAAATAAATAGCAATATAAACTTTCTATATATTTCTACAGATCCATTGCACGAAATGTGAATATTGATGAATGCACATTGAAAGAATCAGCAAAGACTACCAAAATAGAACTCATTCATGAGAAAGAATTAAAACTTGCAAAGATTATATCAAGATTTCAAGAAATACTAATTAATGTTATAGAAGAGTTATCTCTGCATACACTTTGCGATTATTTATATGAATTATCAGTCACTTTTTCCGAGTTTTATGATAACTGTTATATTATTTCTAAAGAATCAGGTAAGATTTTATTTGTTGCTAAAAGTTTACATCTCTAAAGTTATTATAAATATTTAAAGTTATTTATATATATTTAATAAAAAATTGAAAATACCTATTTTGTTAAATAATCCCACAGAATTTTTAAAATTTGTTTATATTAAAATAAGTTTGCTACCAAGATAAAATATCCTGCAAATCAAAGAAATTATTTTTCTTAAAAAACATGGAAGTTAAAAAAATAAATATTATAACAATTTATCTTTTAAATACCAAACTTTCAAAATGATCACATTATTAGGTATCTCAAATGGAATGTTCATAATATCTACTTTTCAAATTCTATTATAATTTTATTGAAGATAGTTCTTAAAATACAGTCTTTTATTTTAATGTTTATTTAAATGCATAATGTGAAAAAAATTAAATTTGTTATGCGATTTTGTCTTGATAATAAGGATATGGTCAGTATAGGTTTTTTAAAAAAATTTAGAATTTTATAATCCGAAGAAATAGGTTATTTAATTCAAATCTATTAAAAAAAATGTTTATATAAATATTTTTAGATGAATGCCATGGTATTAGCATTCTATGAAACTATAAAAATTTCCAAATATCATGCTTGAAAAGAAAGAAGCTTTTATATAAACTTGGGATATGCTGCTGCAATTCAAACCTACATTACATTCATACAGACTGCTGAACATTTTACGGCAAGCTTACGAGTGATTGTCTACGACCTGAAGTTACATAATTTAAACCATTTATTTAATCATTTTGATTGTTTTTAAAAGTAAAGATGCTTTAATTATACACTGGTGAGCAAAATTTAAGGGCTCGGCAGTTTTTCAAATGTAATATGCAAAGGTTTTTTACATTGATCCAAATCATAAGATCTCCAAAATGTGACAACTGAGCAAAACCATCTAAACAAGAAATCAAAAGGCACTTTATTGAAAAGGTAGCTTCGAACATAATTGGAGAGAAGACGAAAATTTCCATGTAACAAGTGCCTAGGAAGAAAAATCCTGTATTTAAAAGATATGATCATCTCTGTGATGCAGGAATTGCAATATTTTTCTATGCTCCGGAAAAGGTGTTGAGGTATCGCAAGTTATTCCCTCTTCTAGTGTCAATTTCATTGGTGACGGCTACTCGTATGCGGCCATCTCCTGAGATGGTCTCGTATGTGTTCTATGGGATGTAGGTTTGGGGGCCTTACAGGTCAGTCTATGTGGTAAATGTCTTCACTCTCCAAGAGCTCTGTGACAATTATTATATAATGAGGTGTAGCAATGACATCCATGAAAAGAAAGTCAAGACTCGCAGTACCTCTAAACGGATGGACATAAGATAAGAGAACTTCCTTGAAAGATGTGGAGATCAGTATGGCTGTCCAAAGTGGCCCCTTTCGATGATGTTTGAGTGTCAATTACATGTTTCTTTCTCTCACCAACTGTTTATACATCCAGAATTGCTCATGCATAATCCCATTGCTGTTCTGTCCCCAACATCACAGAAGTTAGCGTTTTTGATGAACTAGCCAACCATTGCTGAATGCTCAAAGAGCTGTTTCTGCCATTTTAAACCTGGAGTGATCCAAACACATATCACTTCAACCTTTTTATTTGACCATATTGCTTGGTAGCAATTCAGCTTTGTTGAAATCACTGTGCAATAGCTCATCATACACCACCTGTTTGGTTATAAACATTTCCTTATGCCATGTGTCCTACTGTACCAGTCCATCTCATGATTGGGCTTTTGCCTTGTTCTACTTTTATAGTAACCACCACCATTATATGATTGGCAATATTCCATCTAGTTGATACAAAAATGCTAAAAAGCTATTTATCCTTATCCATACACTTTCCTTAGGGTAATAAAAATTTATGCACTAACCTTTTAAATTGAAGATTTTCTATGTATTGGAGTTAAATATAGTGATTTCTATATTATATGTAATGTAATATTTCTTTCTTTTTCAGGGGAGATAAAGGATGTGAACATGAGCCGTTTACTTTTATGTGAAGCAACAGCTAGCATAATGACAACAGGATTTCATATTTTGGGACTGAAACCTGTTGCTAAAATGTGATTTTTTTTTAAATAAATATATTTGGACTTTCAATATTATTACATACATACCAAATATTTTGTTTGTTGTTGTTTCTTATCCCACTTGGCTGGCCAAGCCCATATGGACTCTTGATTGAAGGGGAAGGAAGCAGCTCCTGTTGTGATGGAGCACCCCGTAGGTAGAAGCCTGACTTTTGCTCCGTGACGCTCTTACAGTCATAGAAGACCGGGACCTACGGCTTAAAGTGGATTCCGAACCACTACAAACATCCATGGCACCGCTGGGATTCGAACCCGAAACCTGTGACACCGAGCGCCAGACACTCGGCCATTCAGGTCCCAAATTTGTGAATGCCAACGGCACGCGGTGTTCCCAGGTGGTCACCCACCCAAGTACTGACCACGCCCAATGATGCTTAACTTCGGTGATCTAACGAGAACCAGCCAAATATTTTAACCTATATAAAAGTCATTCAAGTATCTTTCGAACATAAATGTCCCCGCCCCCCGCCTGTAAATGTCAGAGAAATGAGCAAGTATAATATTAAAGATATTTCATACAAGAACAGGTTTATTACAGATAAAAACAATTACAGTTTCTTAAGACTGCTTGACATGTATCTAATAAGCTTTTTCCATTACAAATAAAATTTTGCTAAAAATGCATAAAATTTAAAATTAGTTTTAATAGCACACTGAAATGAATTTTAATAATGATGAATCATTATACATACACCTTGATGATTTTAATACAAATTTATCACAGTGAAATGGTTTAAAGTAATATACAATAAATGCTGTTTTCTGAACTACTTGTGTTCCAAAAGCCTTCTTTTATTTAGATATTCTTATGTGTTCAACCAAGTTCTTTAGTCTTCAGTAGTTATTTTTTCCAAGAAAGAATGTGCCACAAATCTATTTTCAGAAACAGCATAATCATAAGGCATAGGTAGATTTTTAATAGAGCTAGCTAACGTAGTTAATAAATTATTGTTATTTGTCCTGCTAGCTTGAAGAATTGAAATAGACTGGAGTATAGTAGCAGTTTTCTTTGCCATTTCAGCTATGCTTAATCTTAAAGGTAAAAACATATTAAGACTTAAAAATTGTAAATGCTTTTAAAAAAATCAGAATATGTATTATTTAAAGAAATAACTCATTCGGTCACCATTGTTTATATTTAATAATAAATTTTTTATGCTAATATTTAATACAAAAATCATAAATATACCCAGGATTATGATTTTATTACAAGAATTGATTGATTATTGAGAAAGATTCCTGTCTACTTTACAAAGAACTTTTTTTTTTTTTTTTCTGCAACTGCGTTATTGTATATAAATTTTTTTTAAGCAATAAATATCAAGAAGTGCTATATTATAGAAAAATATAACATAAAATATTAAATTATCTTAATGGCCAAAATTGAGTACAGTAATAACTGAATACTGTTTAATCACTAAAAAATGTAAAGAAATAAATTTAAGGGGCTCCTGCCCTGATATGTACCATTTCAACAAAATCTCGTTCTTGCTAATTAAGCAAACATGTTATCTTTATCTAATGCAAAAATAAACTTAGTTTAGAGCCATAAAGTAACAATTCCTGAGAAAGAAGGAGATTCTGTTTTAGCTTTTCAATTAGTTCCTTGTGAGCAGGGTCTTTAAAATAAAAAAACCCAGCAAAGGATATTGAATACAAAGTACTTTATTTTTTATATGCAAACATAAATTGATCTTTAGCTATATATTGTTTTGAACTATTTTAAAACCACAAAAATTGTAAAAAGGCATGCATTTTTAATATCTCTAAATATTTAATCTGAAATCCCTGAAGAGAAGAAAAACATTTTGGTATATTATGTTTTCAATTCTGGAATCGCTACATGTCAAAAGATGTACTAATATAATTACCTGTCTTTTAAAGTATAAGTTGGTATGCTAGACAATCTTTGACACAAGGAAACGACTTCTGGAGTAAATTTTTCCAAATCATAAGCACTAATTTCTCGCTAAAAAAAGAAACAGATGATACTGGGATAAATTAACACGAAAACAAAAATATTACTATTTTGGAAAAAGTTGTGAATTCATAAATTGAATTTTAGTGAACAATTATTATTTTTAATCAAATAATTAAATAAAAGTCTAAAAAAAAAAGTCAACTAAAATAAAGAGTCAAGAAAAGATTTTAAAAAATGACTTACTGATAAAACTTCTTGTAGTATTTGACACATATTGATATAATCCAGATAAACTTGACCACCATTAGACCAATCTAAGATAGTATTGCTCCTCTCAGGGATAGATAACTCACTTAAATACTTCATGAGGTAATCATAATCCTCTAAGAAATAAGTAAAAAATAAAAAAAATTAATGATGTAAAGAATAAAAAAAAATTTAACTATTTTAAAGGCCAAATTTTATAATTGCCATAGTTAGAAAAATATACAATACCATTAATTACAGCATCAGAGGCTAGATATTTTATAACAATACTATGGCTTTCACTCCAGAATTCTGCTTTCAATAAATTCCAGGCTTCTTCTGCTTTTAGACCTAAATTATTAGCTTTCACAGCCTGAAATGCAAAATTGAAAAAAATTCAAATAAACCAAGTATAAAATTTTATTTCTTCAGTTACACAGAAACAAAATATTTTTTAAAAATTAAAAAATAATTACCTTGGCCTGGAAAATCCACTTTTCTGGTATCAATAACTGTTCTGTGAGGAATTTCTCCTTGACAATTACATCTTCATTTACTTCAAGGGAAATATTTCTTAATATCACATCTTTTACTTGTTTGATTCTCCTATTCAAATAATTAACAAAAAATAATTAAAATCTGCATCACACTTGAACATTGCTTAGTAATACACACCTAAAAAAAAACTTACCATTCTTCATCATCATGATGCAAAAGTACAAATATTGCCCAATGCCATAAATTCAATGATTCTAATTGTGATGCAAAATTCATGTGCAATGTGCTTGCTAAATCAACAGGAATAGTATATCCAATAGATGATAAGGATAAATGCAATAACCAACTAAAAATGAAAAAAAATATTTAGAACATAAGACTTTTTATTAAAAACTATTGGAGCAATATATTAACTCAAAAATTTTCCAAGTATGGTGTGGTGTTAAACTGTTCCAGAAATGAAATTTAAGAAAAATAGTAATTATCATGTTTTGAAATGACATTTTTATGGGATCTTGCAAAAAACATAAAAATTGTGATTATAACATTGTGCCAATCCCATAAAAATGGCATCTAATTAGTGCTTCACCAAATATCATCAAAAATTAGGACAAGTCATTAATTTTACTTATAACCCTCAATAAACATATAAAATCCTTTTAATCATGGCATAATAAGATAGAGATATAAGGCTTAATTATTATTCATTACTTTTATTCTACAAATTAAAAAAAATTATTTCAAAGATTAATTATGAAAATGGACAATGAACTGCACTTTAAAATCCTTTTAAGACTGCATAATCCTTAGTTCATTTCATAAGCAAGTCAAATGTTTTTATTCTGATAAATGAATATTTTTATAATTATTTATTTTTAAAAAAAACAGTGTTTTAAACAGGAACAGTAATTTTTCCAAGAAATTGTTTATTAAGAACAATTCAAATGAATTGTTCTTAATAAACAATTCACCCTTGAATTATTTAATAAAAAAAAAATTTTTAATTAACAGATGTTCCCATTCTATTTTTTTTCTCTTGGTAAAATAAAGATAACCAACTGTTTCATTGTATGTAAACTATTTTTTGTTGATTTGAAGCTGAAAAAGGTATAATAATACAATTTTTTTTATAACTGCTAGCTTCTTAATTTTGCCAAAGAATAAACAAAGATCCCTAACATAAAATATAACTTCTGATACTACCTGATTAATGATTATAGCAAAAATAGTATTTAAAGTAGTGCTTCCTCACAAAGTTGAAAGTATAACATTACTTTAAAAGAGATAATCACTATTCACTATTAATCCCTTGAGTACACTAGAAGACTGAGTTTTTTCATGCACTTGTTTTGCCTAAGTTATGGATGATGAATCTATTTCGTTATCTAGGACAAAATTAAACATATACATTCTTGTCCGTGGCAAGAGTGATTTGTAACAGTTGTAAGAGGACATTTCTTCCAGTGCTTCAGTGAATGCTGTTTGTGATAGACTGCCACAAAATATCAGAAATAAGTAATAAATTTTATGAAAGTTTTAATGAAAGATGAGACTTTGGGTATGATAATGATGACTATATTAAATTAAAAAATGTAAATTTTGAAAACAACGAATTAGAAAGTGATGATAACAGTGAAATATTATCAAGATTTCAAAGATGCGCCAGATGCTTACCAAGCAGTTTTAGTGAAGAATTGAGAGGGTAATGGATGGAAAGAAAAAAGAAAATCTTACTGATGTAAAATGATTACGTGCAATATCTGGGATGAATTCTATGTGTCTGTGTAGACTAGGTGATAATCCTAAAGGCTCGTTCCCACCGAGGCGAGAGACGTGAAGTTGCAAGAGGCAAGCGACCAAATTTTTTCGACCCCTTCACAGCGAAACGTCAGAAATAGCATTACGCCTAGTGAAAAACCGCTTCGAGTTGAAAGTTGGGCAACTCCACGCGGAGGACTGCAAACCGGTTTCAGGCGACCGCGGTGGGGTCAAATTTTGGTCGCTTGCATCTTGTCGCCTTGGTGAGCACGAGCCTTAAAGCTCTAGTTTTCTTTAAAGAAGTCTTGAATGAAGACTTTTTTAATATTATAGTAGATTCTTATTTAAAAAGTTTAAAACTTACGTTTATTATTATGTATGTCGCATTGCTAAAATAAATGAATTCTCACACAAAATGTATTATGCACATCACCAAATTAAGTCCATTACAAATGCAAAAAAATTTTCAAATTTGTACATAAGGTGTTAAAATTAATTTCAATGGAAAAAATACTTCAACTTTAATCTATGCATTTAAAATTTTATAATTTTTTTAGAATATACTTCATTTTTTATCGCATTAGTTAATCATAGTGAAAATTTTAAAATTGATCAACAAATAATTTTTTGTAATATATTTAATCAAAATAGCAGTTAAAAATACTTAATAGCAAAAGCTAACAATACAAACCTCAGTCTGTAATCTAAATGAGCAGTTGAATAAGTCTCTGGCATCAGTAATAAATCAAATCGATAACTTCTATCACAATACAGTTTCAAGATGTGATAGCAGGTGTCAAACATTATATCGAATTCTTCCTTTTCCGTTGGATCCAGGTCTTCCATATATAAAGGATAAGGAGGACGTGCATATTTACCATGAGGTCCAGTTCCCTACAAACAATATATTTTTTAAAATTTAAGACAATAAAGTTAGTGAAATTATTAATCATAAGCATTTTTCTGAAACTTTATTAGTATATTTTAATAAAGACAAATATTTACAAATATATTGGAAATTCCAAACTTAACTCAGTATCTTTTCTCATTCCTTTAAACATATTTGTAATTTAAATTAACTGAATACTGATTAATAACATGAAAGCAAACAAATTTGATCTCCTACCTGAAAAGATTCATCATATTCTTTGACAGCTTCTTGAACACTTGCATTTGGGTTGCATAGATACCTAATAAACAGAAAGTAAGTTATTCAATGATTGTTAAGTACTGCATATATAAATCACAAAATTAAATTATAAATGAGGGAAAGGAATGTCAAATGTATTTTTACCATAATTGTAGAGATAAAACTTGTTTCCAACTCAGACTTTTACAACAATTTACATCTTCATAAACAAGCATTCCAGCTAGAAGAGCATACAAAGCTATTCTATTTGGCTTAATAAATTCATATGCCTAAAAAAATATTTTCATATATCAAAAATCTTAAGATATTAAAATAAAATTCAAAACATATAATTCAATAATTTTTTTGTTTAAAAATAGCAATCATATATAAAATTAAAGTAAAAGAAATCCACAAAATTCCCTAAACAAACATAAATATGTATGAAGGGGGAAAATATTTAAAGTTGAATTTCATATCTTTTCCTTAATTTAAAAAAAATAATTTAAGTAAAAATTGATATACATACCACATGAAAAATCATTATACATAAAAAATTCAAAATTTAATAATAATTAAAATATATGTACACACACAATATATATATATACATATATATATACAAATATCAAGATTAATATTTACAATAGAAGAGCAATAAAGAAATAAAGCCAAAAAGTTAAAATGCTACATACAATACTAAATTTATTACATTCATTTTTGTTCACTTACTCCATTTTGTCTCCAATTATCAAGTTGTTTAGTTAAAAGTTTGCGAACCAACACATTACCCTCAACTTGAGATAAAAGCAAAGAGAGACGAAAATCATTGTGGTTCTGGGCTAATTTAACAGCATCAGCTATGCGGCGACCATTCATGTACAAAAAAATTTTAGTCAAATAATCATCTCTCTGAAAATGAAAAAATTATAATTTAAATCAGGACAAGAAATTTATGAATTTGTTTAACTACAATGATTAATGATAAGCAATTTAAATATCTTAAATATTAAAAATAAATAATCATACCACAAAAAAAAAACACCTTAAACTTTTAAGCAATAAACTTTCAAAATAACTTACAAAAAGCATGTTGCTAATCCTATAGCAGTTTTAACAGATATTATTTTCACTCAATGTAAGTACAAAATTCAGCTCAAGAAAAAATTTACTATAAGTAATGCATGCATAAATGTGGTAAAAAAATGTCACCTGAAAGGAGAAAGCTGAAGTCTGCAGAAAATTAATCAACATATATAATGGAAAATAAATTCCATATACAACTAGAAGTTAGAAATTATGATAGGTCCTTTAGAAAATGGTGGCATTTTATAGAGCAGGTATTTATGTAGAGAGATCTGACAATGTAATGACTGATACATTTTTGTAATACTCATATATAAAATTAAAAAAAAAGGATGAAAGATTATAACAAACAAACCTGAGAAACAGCTGCAAGTTTCTTAGAAATATCACGATCTGTAATTTTAATGAGCCAACGAGATAAAGCCTCTCTTCTAGCAATTTGTGTTGCATAATTGGAACTACCTACATTAAAAAAAAATGAAATAATCTAAATAAATAATAATCATTATGAAACAAAAAAATAATAATGTTTTAATAATTATAAGAAGTAAAACAAACATCAAGTTATATCATTTGAAAAGCAAATGTTATGCTTTAAATAATATGTTAGTGGTAAATGCAAATGTTCATTCTTACATAGATGCAGTTGTGATCCTTTCAATCTATAAGACAATACTGGTAGTTCATACAGACCTTGATTGATAGAGAATTACATCACAGGAGATTATTATGCACATGCATATGTGAAAGAGAATTCTCCACATGAACCAAATTGAGCATATATAACATCTGTTATATAGAGACATATTACAGCATTTAACCAGCTCCAGCAACCTTTCATTTTCATTGGAGTAAATTTTTTATCCTTCTGACAACTAAGTTTAAATTTTGATGATCTAAGTTTGAATTTAAAATAAATCATAATTTATCTTCATTCTTAATAAATCTGAATGAAGTAAGAAATTAAGCCCCTGAATTTTTGCATAACTAAATTAATTATTCTGATTAATTAAATTAATTTCTGCATTATAAGGAAATGAAATACATGTAACATTTTTCATATGCAGTAAAAAATGAACATACCTTCTTCTTCATCCAAACCTCTAACATTACCCCAAAGTGAAACAAGCAAGTCCCAAACATATGCGCATTGTCTGATGAAGTCTGTTTGAGGTAGAAGTGGATCTATTTAACAAACAAAAATAAAATTGCCAATTATTTAACATAATGAGAAAATTTATACCCCCTTTTTTCTTTAAATAGAATCAGTTTTAGCACCTTGTTCAAAAGGATTTCAATTCATCTATTAATTTTTGCAATTAATTTTAATACCAAGTATTTTGACTATTCTAAATTATATTTACACTTTTCCAACAAAATCAAAATATATAATATAATTACCTGCCTAAATCCATAGTGGCATAAAACCTGCAAGTATAATTGTTTGTTGGAAAAAATTAAAAATCTGATACAGTCTGGGTGTGATTTGCCCCTTCTTACTTGTGTGCATTTAAATACTAAGTACTAGTTAAGTTCTGAATTTATACCCTCATAATAAGATAAAATTTTGCATAGATTTAAACTAGCATAAAAACTATAATAAAAAGAGGTATTTTTCCTATGATATCTAATCTTTGCATTTACTAGAGACATGACAGTCTTTAAAGTTAGATAATAATTTGACATTCGGTCAAACATATTTAAATTTTATCAGTAATTTTATTCCAAGAAATTCATCTGATCTGCACATACTGATATGTACAATGGGCATTGCATTTTGTCTACTTGTAAAATTGCAGTTCCGTATTATCTTCCAAAATATTATTTTTTTATGCTTAAATAATTTCAGGGGGTTATTTTATAAAACATCTGAGGGCAGGAAGGAATCTACAAATAGCAAGCAGTAGCCTATAATCTATACCAAGAAATTCCAAGATTTTTAAAAAATATAATCAATGAATTAATGACAGGAAATAATAATTTCCTGGCAAAAGCAAGGAACACACATCGGGTAATTCTTCATAATTTTAAAATTTATATATACTCAAAGAATATTATAAAATAAAATCTCATGTTTAAAAATTTAGTATACAATTTTAAAATGTGAAATGTAATTAAGCATATAATTTTAGTATAATAACCTGCATCTTTCAAATGTTTTTCAAACAAATTTGCATGTGCATGAATTGGTTCAACTCCAGGTTTAGGAACAAACAAAGGTGCTTTTCCAACCATTGTTGAAGCAGAATTTTCCAATTGTAGTTCCAGGGCATTAACAAGTAGTCCCTGAAGAAAAAATGAATTTATAATCCAATTTTTGTTAATAATTTAAAAACATATGAAAATAATAACATATGTTTAATAATATTAGCTTTACCTCTTGTTCTTTATTGTGAGGTTCAACTGAGTAAGACGCTATATTTTGCAATGTCACAGCAAAATTAGTTCCATAGTGAGATGTACCATGTTGTTTATTAGCATCATATAGAAACTTCCGGTACTCTGACATATAAAAAAACACATAATTAAGCATCATTTTGCCTTTATAATTCAGAACCACCACTTTCAACAAAGCTTAAAATCCTTAAGATAATTGAAATATTTTTCAACAATCTAGCTCTCTTTTTAAACATTCCAATACCTCTAATTGCAATATATATATATATATATATATATGTATGTATATATATATATAATATAGTTGTTCATTTGTATGTATGTATGTGTATATATATATACACACACACACATACATACATACAAATGAACAACTATCAAAATACATAATGTTTACCAAATTTATCAATAATAATAGAATAAATAAGTTTATTCCATTAATGTTGTGATGACAAATAATTTCCATACGATGAATTTATAAACATTATTTATTACAAAAATATTCATTATAATAAACCACAACAGCTAAACTAAAAATGACTTGTATAAATTATGAATTATTTTATATATTATAATAATTTTATTTAAGATTTGCCTCTATTTATAACATTAAATACAAATTATCGAGTTATAAAAGTAAATTATTAAAAGTCAGAATGTACATCACTAAAGAATATATGAATTTAAATAAAGTACTTGAGAAAACTTAAGCAAAGTTTCTTTTAAAAACATTTAATATTTTTTCTACAGAGAGCCATTAATGTTTGAATATATATATATTTCTTACTTTCATTGACATTTTCTCGGGGAGCAAGAGGATAAGCAAATGTTCCATTAGCAGACCATCCGACACGGAAAGTTCGACCCATAAAATAACCAGCATCACACCAAAGATGCTGTTTCCCATACAGTACAGACTTTTTAAAAGGTTTCAGGAATATTTTAGTGAGTGTTACTGGAGCCGGTTTTGAATTAAAAGAAGATTTTTCAGATGTGCTTTTAACAATTGGAAAGGCAGATAAATCTTCAGGCATTTTTGACTCGGAGAGTGTTAATGAAGACAATGAATTTCGTACACCTAAAAAAAGGATTTTGAAAATTTAAACAAGAAACTATTTTTAAAGTTTTATAATAAGCATTATTTTCAGCATGTTAATAAATTTTACCTTTTTCATGCATTTTACCAATATCACTGAATTTTTTAATAGGTGTAGGAAGAGGTATGTGTGACTCTTCATCTCCACTTTCAAAATACTTTTGCTTTTTTGAAACATCTCTTGGAAATTCATGCAGTTTTGTAGAAGTAAATAAGCTTTTGTCTGCATATGAATCTTTTCTTTGGATATTAAAGGGATCTGCACAAGTTTTATATAAAACAGGCCCTAAAAAATTTTTTTACCATTGTTAAAAATTGTTTTAAAATTATTTTTAAAATACAATACTAATAACAAATAATTGCTACATATTAATTTATATCTGATAGGAATTTAAAAAAAATAATAATAATATTCATCTACAAAATATTTCTCTTCAATTTTCAAGCTTTATAAAAATAAAAAATGATTATTTTCATAAAATGCTTCAAGTATAATAATTATTGAACATTTTTACTAGAGCAAGTTATCACAATTTACAATACATGATTTGTAGCTGGAAATAATTTACCATTATTTTAATTTGTAATTTATTCTAATGAACAGTATTAAAAATTATTTTTCTCAATCAAAACTATCAATACTATTCACCTGTTAAAAATGCCAGCTATTTTAATTTGAGTATGGAAAGAAAACACAAACAAACAAATCAATACTATTCACCTGTTAAATATGCCAGCTATTTTAATTTGGAGTGTGGAAAAAAAAAACATGTATAGCTAAATTAAAAATTAATTTTAATTATATTTTTAATGAGCAACTTTTTTACGATTGAACTTTGTCTCTTCTTTCCTTCTTGAAAATTGTTTTCCTCTCAATGAAAAAGATATATTTCTATGTTAATAAAATATTTTTTTAGGCATATAGGCATTTTAACAAAATTAAGTGATTTTTGTTTAACAACTTATACATAAAATTTGGGTCAAATCAATTACAATATAAAAAAACCAAAAATTGTAAAGAAACATTACAGTGTATGTATAAAGTTGATTTTACAAAATGTGCATACAAACATCAGAATGTGTTGCACAATTCATTGAAATACAATGAATTTAAATTATTATATAAATTCAAAAGCTAGTCTGATAATGATGTTTAAAAGCAACTTCAATTAATTGAGACCAATAACAACATACATTTTAAAAATACTACTAAATTATTAAACAAATGTGTGACATTAATTACTAACTCCCCAAAAAAAAAAATAATAATTTACATAATAGTGTGGGAAAAGCTTATAAATAATTTATTAATACAGAAATTTACGTTTAGCAGAACTTTTATTTGATAATTCACAAGGTAATTATAACTTCTCGGGAAATGCTTTTAGTTTAAGCAGAAAATATTTTTTCAAAATAATTATGTATTTAAAACACATAAAATGGACTTTTGTCAATGTTTCTCTAGTCCTAAAAAATGTTACACAATTTGCTATAAAATTATATTTATAAGATTGTGAATTGATAATTCACAAATGTAAATTAGTTACCCTTGATTAAAAAAGATTCCAGATGATTTAACAATTATATCTGCCAGTTTATATATATATATATATATATATATATATATCAATAGACAGCCAGATATATATTAAATAATTTACAGTTTTTTTTGTACATTTGTAAAATTAATAGAATTCCACACTGAGACAAAATTTATTAGATTTATATAGAATAAAGAAAATTAGACTTATTATTAGATTTATAAATTAAAGTTTTAAAATTAATCATTTAAGAATTACATATGAATTCATCAATACTCAATTCCATAATAAGAAAATTAGTAAAAAAAAAAATCAGAATTCAAGATAAATTTATTGAATTTTTAATAATGCGTACAACAATACATGCATAACAATGATCAATGAAGTAAAGGAGTACAATAATTCAAAAATATCATTTAAATTAACAATATCATGCAATATTAAATATGTAATATAAAAACAGAAACTAAAAACAAAATTGCACAGTATTAAAATTAAACAATGTTTCTTCTCCCACTCCAAAGTTCAAGATTTAATTTACAGAATAATATTTTTAGTTTAGTTTATACACAAGAAAATTCTTACAGAATAAAACAATAAAATATGTAGAAATTTACATTAATTGCTTTTCATTAATGAAGCTTGCTTATCACTTACTGAGTAGTTCATAAGATTAACCATCTCACAAAAACATATAAATATACACAGAATTCTTTAAATCACTAAAGATACTTATATTCAAATTATAAAATCAAAGAACAGAAAAAATAAAGAGACAGAATATAGTTGCAATGTATAAGAAAAATTATCAAAAATTTCAAAGGAAACAAAAGTGCTGGCGATTTCTTTTACCCCAGCTTTCCTCATCCATATCTTGCTGGAAAAAAGATGCTTTCATTCCTTGAATTCGTTCCACATCAATATTTGAATTCATAATGGGGCTGGTAGGGCTAGTAATTTCATTCATTAATTCTTCTTCTAAAGATATAAAAGTAAATTCAATTAATTATATATTTTTATGAAAAACTATAAAAAAAATTATAAAATATTAATAGGAAGTAATAATCCTTTATCAATTAATGCTTATTTTCAGCAGAAAATATTTTTAGAGAATAATGCATGAGTGTAGCATTGACATTTAAATTTAATCATAACAAGAATGAGAGCAGTATATGTTTATTAAGAGTTACATACTACTGTTTTGCATAATCCACACAAATCTACTGATTTGATTAATTTAACATTTCAATAATAACTAACACATACATAAGTAATATTAAAGTCTAAAGCTTATATTACTTGGAAATACATATATATACAGTGAAATACATACCTTCTAATTCCAATGAATAAGACATTATTTGAGAAGGTAATGGTTCCATTTCCTGATCTTCAGTTTGAAAAGATCCAAGTGGCCTTCTTTTTAACTCCATTTTTTGTAAAGCATCAACTGCAGCAACTTTTCCATTTATTTGTTCCCCCTGAAACAAGATATATGAATTTAATATTGCTATGCAATATTAAAAATTTAATTTATGCTATACAATCAAATAATAATGTGTTTAAAATATTTGGCTTTAAAACATGCAATTTAAAAAAAAAAAAAAATTTCTTGAATTTACAATTTTATTAAAAACTTTCTACAATATAAAGATCCCTTTTTATTATTTTCGACATATCAGATTAAGTAAATTTCTTTAGTTTATCTTCATCAAATCTAAAAATGAGTTGCCCCATCTTTCAAAAAAACAAAATATGAAAAACTATGACAATCTAAATCACAATATATGAAATAACTTTCTTAATTTAAACAAAATCTTAACAATATTTTTGAAAATCAAGATTAATAATTAATGGAATCAATTTTATAACTGCATTGGCCTTAGATGGCTTGTATACGTTACATATTATTATATTCAAATTGTTTTAAATTTAAATATAATTATATTATATAACATATACAAGCCATCTAAATCAAAAACAAAAATAAAATAAAACATAAGAACAATCTACAATGTCATAGCATTGGAAAACTAAAAGACACAAATCGTAATTAATAGAAATAAAATTCCTGTAAAAAACATATTTATTCAAAGGTATGCAGTAAAAATTAAAGACTTATTACATTTTTTTTAGGTATAACTCCATTGGCTTTCTTCTCGGGTGGTTTGGAGGTATCCATTTCTTCATCAGAATCTTCCAATCCATATTTAGAAAAGTGATCAACCTATTAGAAGAAATGAATTGAAATGAATGATGAAATAAATTTTATTAGAAGAATCAGTAAAAAACACATTTTTCTGGGTAATATAACATAAAAGAAGAAATAAAAAGAAATTTTATAACTACCTCAAAAATCCAAGACCCAGTCAGTGGATCATAATCAATGAAAGTTGCACCAAGTTGGACAGTACATTTTTCAATTTTTTCTTTATATCCAAGTTTGGCCAATTTTTCTTGATCCTACAAATAAAATATTGAAATATATAATTAAAAACTATTTCAGTAGAATAATTTTAAAAAAGACAAAACAATTATGCTATAAAATCATTTTTAAAATGTTTTTTGTTTTTTTTTTAAATATAATACTGTAGTTAAAAATATTTTTATGCATATTACATTTAAATAGAAAACTTATACATTTTTATCACATTTTATGCTTTGTTACATTAGTGATAAAAATTTAGAATGCAACGCTTTGAAAAAAAGTAAACATTTAACAAAACAAATAACTATTCATCACAAACAAAATGCTCAAATTACAGAAATTTTGACAAAATTTATAATGTTCTACCTTAATAGGAGAATGACTTGATTTATCCATTGGCCATACATTTTCCAATATAACTTTAGCTTTCCTATTCAACCCTTGACCAACAGGTGGCTTTTTTTCATCATCAGGATAGACATTGATTTCTTTTTTTCCAAAAATCACTATAATAAATTGTTTATTATTATATAATAGCAAAGTCTCAGCAATATCACTTAAATCTATATTATATACAAAATATAAAAATTTAAATTTTTAATTATTGAAACTTACCTATCTCATCAAGATTTAATCCATAAACATCAGTAATACCAGGGAAAGTCACTTTTCCATAACCTTCTCTTCCTACAGTAAAATCTTTTACAAGGCATTTATTATCAGCTGTTAGTGAATGTATCATATCATTTAAAGAAGGTATGGTATAATAAGTTGCATCAGTCAAGACTATTCCAGTAGGATGACCAGAAGGGAAGGAATTAGTGTCTTCTTCATTTGTAGAAACTTCATTATGACTTACAGAAGTATCATGATCCCCAGCAGAAATATCATGATCTTTAACATTATCTGTTGATTCATTCCAAAGAGAATAAGTTTTATTTGAAGATGAAAGTTTGTTTGTATGAAGTTCAGCAATACTATCATTCATGCTATTGTTAAATCTGAAATTTAAAAAAAAAATTACTTTTAAAATATTACAAGAAATTTTTTTAAAAAAATAACAAATGGTATTTACAAGATATTTTCTTTAATAACAAAAATACATTTTTTTTTTTTTCTTTTTCATACTGTTTACAGTATTAGAATATGCACAACTACTCTTCACACAATACATTGATACTTTTTTTTTATAGTCACAAGTGAAAAACATTGTTTAACAATCCCCAATCGGAGAAACTGAAAAGTTAAATAATAACATGTCACATGTAAACACATTGAATTGTTGAGACATTTTTAAAAAAGTTTCTTAATAAAGAAAAATTGATTTTTCCTGTAATTGCAGACTCTCCATTACATATACATTCTGATTAGATTTTATAAATTTTGAAGATAGACATAATATATCATATATACGTTAAATTTTATTTTACACTAATCTACACTTTCTACAGATTTCGTTCGAATTTTTCAAGAATATGTATTTTGAACAAAATTATATAGGTAAATGAAAAAGAAAAATATTAATTAAACAAACAAAACTTACAGTAAAAATTAGGAACATAATAGTGACAGAACATTTTATTATAATGTCTTTTGAAATAGATAACTGTAAAATTGTTTACAAGCAAAAAAATTATTTTACAATAGAATTGTCTTATTTTATAAACATATTTACTTGGAGTAGTAGATAGAATACTTGTTTTTATTTAATTATATAAATTTATTAAAGAAAAGTAAAATTTGTAAATAATTAGCCTTTTACAACAATTTGTTGAAAAAATAATGTTGCTTGAAGGAAAAAAAATCTATGATTACACTTAAAATGTGTTACTGGCTTGCAACTTCTAATTATATTAGTTTCCTGGTTTTTTTCTTACTCAGTATCACTGTATGGGTGCAATATTTATATTTCAGAAAACCCTTGAATTATCTACAAGATAAAATCCCTTACTAAAGTAGATGCAGATCAATTATTTCATTTAAACTATATTTATTAAAAATTTTAAGAATGATTTACAGGATTTATTTTAACAATTGACTTCTTTTTTTTAAGAAATTTGCCAAAACAAAATAGAAAAATGTCATGAAATGCCAAGCATCATGAATGTGTTTTTTAAAGACGACACAGTATCATTGAAATCCCCCCACCCTATGTACACATTTAATAGATGCCTAACTAACAGAATTTGTAATTAAACACACAACAAATTAAAATAGGCATATGCTAAAGGATACTTGATTAAATAATTTAAATTTAATACTTTTAAAATATAATAATTCATTGGACTTCATTTCCAGTAATTGAAAGCATACATAACACCAATCAATGCAAATGCTAAAGGATTGAAAAATTAGGCTTAAGGAATGAATTTAAGTTTAATATGGAATTAAGAAATTATAATATGATTCATAAAATATTAAAAAACATATGAAAATCTTTACTTTTCTAAATTGGCTTAAGTAAATAGAATGAGTACAAGCAATAGCACAAGTACTAAAAGAAAACAAGTAAAAGCAAATATACACAGTATTTAAAGACATGTTTAAAAATGAGATTTATGATTTATCTCTTAAATCTGTATTACTTCCTGTTATAAAAAAACAGGATGCAGTAAAGGTAACTTAAGTAAAGTAAGGTTGCAACAAAATGAGTAATGATCCAAGTTTCCCAACATGCTCGATGCAACTTTTGAAAATTCAAGAGAAATATTTTAACTTATATATAGTTCAGATTAATATTGCTTAACAACATAATTATAAAAAAAAAATCAATTACAATATTTGACTTTTATATTAACTTAACACACTTAAATTAACTCTGAAATTCTGACTTTGAAATTAACTACTTAATTATAACAAAAATTAATACAATACCTGACTCTTAAATTTTTAGATACAGTAGGTTCGGACAGTGATTCTTTTCCTTGGGAATCCGAAGAATGTCTGACATTTATTGTCCTAGTTTCTGAATTGTTTTTATTGCTAAAAGGGGGTTTATTATTATTATTATTGGGGGTTAAAAAATATATCTTTGAAAGAAATACATTTTTAATAAGTATAAATATTTTATGTATGTAAAAATAATTTTTAAAGATATTCACATAATGATTCATTTTAATCAATATATTCAAAAAACAATGCAGCAGTAAATTTATTTAAATAAACTACATAACTTCAAATTTAAATTATACAAATAAATAATTCAAATCATTTGCAAACAAGGAAATTTGAAGATATTATCAAAAAAATATAAATAAGATGTAAATTCAAAAATTTAGGTAACAAAGATCCCTCAAGTTTAATTTTTCTGTTATTATATAGTTTTTTTTAAGTAATTTGAAGTTTCCTTACAGAAAAACAGCAATGACCACAGCAGAATGCCACTAATATATGGTGCAGGTAGCAACAGCATAGTGAAATATCTGTCTTGCTAACTAAACAATTCCTTGTAAGTAAATCATTCTAAAGAGAATCCTAAAGAGTTTCTTGTTCTAACAGAATATTCTATATTTATTCCAAATACTATCAAAATCCATATGATATAAGATCACTTATCATGGCAGTACTTTAACATTATAAACTTTTTCAAATTTGATTTTGCTTGGAAATTGAGAAATGAGCCCTATTAAAGTGGTCAGCTAATATCTTAACCATGACCTACTTACTATTCTAGTCTTAATCACAACCTATACAAAGTATAAATTTCAATCAAATCAATAATAGTTTGCAAACCCTCCTTGCAAGTTTGATAAGCACGACTGATGAGGAAAATTTTATGCCTTGAAGGAAGCTATTATCCCCCTTAATAAAGCCAGGATCTGGCAGACACTGATTTTCATTTCTTCAGACCATTGAAAAAAAAAACATACAAGACTATCAGCAAGCTGTCATGACATTGTTTCAGGGGTTTATTGTTGATTTGTTTCACACTGGAATAGATGTTTTGAGCAGTGACAGTTTTCAACATAATCGGCATGTTTATGCACACATTTTTTCCAGTTGTTCACCAACTACTATAACACAATACTGTCTGCAGTTTGTTTCCGAGTATCTTTGTTACTTTACTTTTTGAATTACTCTTAAACATATTATCAAACAATGCTACAAATAAAAATAAAGATTAAAATAATTTTATAATCATTGATTATGAATTTAAAATCTTTCATAAAACAACTTAAACATACCTATCAGTAATGTCTATAGTTAAAGGAACTATTTGAGGTGATCCTTCTGTAGAATTCTTGGTTCGTTGGTTGTCAGAGTTTTTTAAAGATATAGAAACATCAATTCTTGTAGCTTGAGAAAGTGAAGAATTAGAAGTGACAGTAAAAGAAGATTGACTATTATTGAGATTTTTGAGAACCAATTTTTTAACACTTTTCTTGGGAAGAAAGGCAGCTGTTCCAAGACTAGGTTCTTCATCTTCTAAGCCATCAAATAGAAGCACCTATTAAAAAAAAAACAATTTTCATGAAAACATTACTAGTTGAGTGTAAATTTCCATTGTGAAACATAATGAAATCTCTTTTCTTCTATAGATGCAAGTTGGAAAAGTAACAAGTCACAATTATTTTAAATGTCTTATATTTTGGATTTGTTTTTCTAAACTTTGATTAATCACTTATTACCACTTCTCTATGTACCCAATTCGCACTTTATATTTTCTTTAAAAAACTGGTATATTAATTAAAATTAATAATAAATAAATAAAAAGTATAATGAATACTATGCAACAATTGATTTCTTTATTCTTTGAATATTATAATTTAACAAATCATTATTATATTAATCTATTATTAAAATTTAAAATTATTTTGGATATTCTTTTGTATAATTTTAATTAATTTAGTGTCATTAAAATAAAAAAAATATTCTCATTATCTTCATTTTTTTTTTTTTTTTTTTTTTTGCGAATTTAAAATTGTTGGTAATAAGAAATTTTAAAATGATAAAATAAAGCTGGTTCTTTAGATATTCAGAATTATTTAGATAATTCTCAAAACACTTGCAAATCTATTAACTAATTCAAAAAATAACTCAACTATAACAAATACTTACCTTTCCAGTAGGTACGGGAGACCAAGGTTTAGGCTTTATTTTTGCAGTAGGTAACAAAGCCACTTTGTAGTGGTTGTCATTAAGCAAAGCCTTTTGGGCCGAAGGATTGGTAGGTTTCAATACTTCTGTTTCACGTGACGAGTCCTAAAATGTAATGAAAAAAATAAGAATGTTAATTCAAATAACTTCTATCAATTACTACCAGGAAACAACAGACTACATTGAGAACGAAAAGAATATATCGTTATTCAATAAATACATCATATTTCCTTAATTCTTATTATATCATAATTATGCATCTTTAAAAATGTAAAAATGAGAATACATATTAATATAATGAGTGTCCATCATAAGAACTCTTCCTGCTGCTATTTCTGTGCTATGTACTGTGCATTATAGGAACAGGTCTTAATTGGAAAATTCATTTTGAGTAAGATGTCTCCGACAGAAGTTTGGCTTTATTTTATACTTGAAACCAATTTGCAGCAGGAAAAGAATAGTTGATGAATCTCTTTTGCAAATTTGTCACTGTTGCATTTATCCTTTCAATTAAGTCATTAGCCTTCTCCATTATACAAATAAATGGTAATTCGAACAGATTCATTGCCGTGCATGCTACACTGTACATAAGGTTTATTCCTGGTATTCAGCTGGTGTATAAAAAAACAGCTGAATTATCAAAACTTTGAAAAATGAGCATTGGAAAATAACTTCAAGGCTCATCAACTCATTTTATTTGCATATTATTTTTAAGAAGTTTTAACCACGATTTACAATTTCCGTAAATTCTCCAAGCTTTGGACATTTTCTTCTATAGCACACTGTCAATTCTATAAACATCATCTTCCTAAGCTCCCAATTACTTATTATACATGTCACAGCAGTGTGCAATATATTCTCATACTGAAATTTTTCATAATAATTACTAGTCATAGTCAGATTATTAGTTTTCTTAATACAAGTTGAATGTTCATCCAAAAAATAAAAACCAACTGGTGAATTATATGCCAAGCTAAAAGTGGCAATGTGATAAATTTGAACAAAGCCCTACCTATTTGAAATGGATTCCCATATGACATGTCTCCTTAGCAATGCCCATTCTCCACACTATGTTGTGTGGAGAACAGGCATTGCTAAAGGAAGATTATCCTGATGGATGGATTATTAGCATTGAGGAAGATTATCCTGATGGATGAACAATACAATATTTAACAAGAAATTTTGATTTATACCTTTATAGGATTCCTAAACAGTGGAGAATCTCCAAAAGGATTAACAGTCATTGCCAATATTTGCTGTTGAGCTTGTTGGAGAGCTGCAGTATTGTTTGAATCACTAAAATATAAGTTATACGATTAAAAAAAAAAATTAAATGTATATCTAAAATCAGCATTGGAACACATTTACATTTTACAAATAAACCAATTTAAATACAAAGTAAAAATTGATTTATTTAATAATGATTAGCGAGTTTAACATTTATCTTTAATTTACCAAGAAAATTACCATTATCATTTGCCATATGGTTCTGAATACATTTTAAAAGCATAAATAATAAATAAATTTTATTTACTATTGATTAATATCATATTCACTAGAAATCAGATTATGACAGATGTATTTAGTAATCGCTTTAACTATATTTAATGAGTATTTAAAAAAATCATTAAATTATTAATGTTGCATTGGTTATGATTTTGTTAATTAGGGGTTTGGTAACCCTATCTAAATTCATATTCATAAATAAATTTTATAATAAATATTGTAATTATATATACAAATAATTACTATTTACTTTAAAAATCTAAGCCAATTTAAATCATCATTAAAGTACATCATTCCCAGCTAATCACTTAAAGAATTTGTTATATAGAACAAAATAACTCTTTTTCCTTATACAGAACATTTTTGTATTAATATCTTCATTCTTTTAAATTATAAGAACCATAGAAATTGGAGAGAGGGGACAGGCATTACCTTGAAGGCATAGTATTACTTGAACCAAAGTTTAAAGATGTATTCTGATTTGTTGCACAAAAATCTGAAAAAAAAAAAAAAAAAAGCGAAAAGGTTACTACATAAAACAAAATATGAAAAACTTGTAAAACACTTACATAGTAATTCATTGTATAATATTTATTATAATAAGAGAAAATATAATATCTTCAATTGTCAATATACAAATTTTAACTTTATTGAAACTTAAAACATTTCAACTAATATCCAATGAAAAATTAATATATTAAAAAATTTTAAATTATGACAAAACTTATAATTTTTATTCAATTGAATTTTTGCTAACGATCCGATAACACAACAATTATTAGAAAAACTTGCACAATGACAGAACTAAATAAGCTATTAATATTTGAAAGGATAACTAAAAATATTAGGTTATTTATTACAGAGGAAAAAAATAGAATATTTAGTGAATTTTATTGGAATTTTCATTCAAGAGGATTAGTTAATATAAATATATAAATAGTTTTATTTCTAATGATATTAAAAACATGAAATTTATAATAATCTCATTTTGACAATAGGTGCTGTTTTTATTTGATGAAACAGTGTTAATTAAAGATTTATCTTTATAAAAACTTCAATTACAATTATAATCTTATACAAAATTGCTTAATAAATTTGACAATAACTTATTAATTTTTTAAAAAAAAAAATTAAAGTGAAGGCTTTGATGCAATAAAGATAAATAATATTGAAGAATTTATCTAAATTAAATTAATTATATGATAAATAAAAGCAACTAAATATAATCAGAGTTATTAAAGCACAATATGTAGCATATTTAGCTTGGATACAATTTGAATATAAGGATATTAACTGTATAAAAAGGAATAGAATTTTAATATGTAAGTATTAGAAGGAGAGAAATCTCTCACTAGTCAGCTAAATAATAAAGAGAAAGATGTAATTTAAATATCTTAAAACATTTAATAAATTAATAGAAAACTAGTATGTATAATAATAATTACAAATAAATCAAATGCATAATAATTGCAACTTAAGAAAACTAGCTCGGGAAATATTAGCCTATGTTTGGCTACTATGCTAAAGAAAGAGAAGAATTTTGACTTATTAGTCCTATTATGATAGTGTAATGTGAAGTGATCTGATCAAATGAAAATGCATTAAAATATTCAAAATATATATATTAAAGATTATAGTGGTACAGTTATAAATAAATTTAAAACTCCATAATTAAATAAAACCATTTCAACGCATAACAATATGCATGCCAGAAACAGAAGTTATAAATAAAAAAAGAAAATATGCAAGAAAATATACTTACTAAATCCAGTTGATCCAGTATTTCCAAAATTAAAACCAGGTGCTTTATTTGTAGTTGATGTTCCGAATAAGCCAGTGCCAGTGTTGTTACCTAATCCCATTGAAAATGATGTATTACCAAAACTTGTTCCCAAACCACCTCCAAACATATTGTTAGTTGCTCCAAAACCCGATGTAGCAGGTTTATTTTGACCAAACAAATTAGTCCCTGCAGTTGAAGTTGCACCAAATGTACCTATAAAATGCAAATGTTAACTCATGAGTATTTATAAAAAAAATTATATTATTATTCTTTCTGTCTTATAAACATTTATTACAAAATATAATTCAATTTTAAAAAAAAAAATATTTAATAAGAACCGTTTTATAAAAATTTACTATTGTAATAAAATTATTTCTCAATGTAAATATTTTTAAACATTTTATTTTTCTATCTGAAGATAAAATTTTTAAATGAACAATAAATGCTCATTTTAAAGATATGTAAAAATAGAAAATAATTTATTAATATCTTTATACTTATAAATATGCCTTCTAGACAATCCAGTTAAATTCTAAAGAGTTATGAAAATAAAATTCAGGGGTTTTTTTTGTACTTTCATGTTATAAAACCTTCAGCAAAATAGTGACATATTAAATAGATACCAAATATTAGTAGATTTCATTATGCATTTATTTAAAAAAATTTCATAAGTAAAACTAAAAATATGGTGCGCAGAAGATCTACCTCACCATGGTGCACCTGGTAACACTTTTTAGTGGCTAAAACAACTACAACTTGGCATTATTGTTAGATTAATGAACTCTGTATCAGTATGTTATGTTGTATTATCTGGGATTTTTTTTTTTTTTTTTTTTTTCATTGTTCTTATTTTTGCTGTAACTGTTCATAATCTGCCATTGGAAATAAAAAAATTAAATAAAATATAAATAAAAATAAATAATAAAAATACGTTAAAATTTTATATAGATTTTCAGAGGGCTAAAATTCTGTATCATTATAACACCAAAAGCTTTATCTCATCCCATATTATAGCTGAAGTATACAGAATTGAACTAAATATAATAATGAGCTTTTCATCATTTTTTGTTTCATCATTCAACTCAGATCCATCGATGCTTTATTTTTCACTTGTAAAAGTAGTAAAATCCTTTTCTCCAATAAAAAATTCATAAACATTTTTCCGCTAGCTGACAAATTAAATTCTATAAACATATTCATAAAATACTTTTTACTGACAGACACACAAAAGGAGCTAGTAAGTAAATCAATTTTTTTTAATGATCATGTAAGGAGAAATGTTCTATTTTGATAAATTCATCAAATTTTTAGATAAATAAATCTAATTATTAGTGTTACCAATTGGTTTGAATTATTCAAACGTCTTTTTAATGCTTATAAGTTGTTAAAGATTAGTATAGCAACAATTTTTTATAGTTTTTTTTTCATTCCTCAGATATTTTATCCAACATAATTCATTTCATATATTCAAAATTGTCATAAAATAAAAAAAATTTCTGAAATTAATATTTTTATTTTATTTTTCTTTCTTAAATAGTCAAAATTAAATACAAGGAAAAAGAAAGTTAAAGACTAAAAAATAAATCTGAATTTTAAAAAATTTATTACCAAAACCTGTAGACGGTGTGCCAAATCCTGTGCCGGTTCCAAAGGCAGGAGCAGCAGGCTTTTGTCCAAATAAGCCTCCCCCACTCATATTATTGGTATTTCCAAAGCTAAAAGTATTTGTTGTAGTAGTGGTTGTTGTACCAAATCCAGTTGGCTTTGCTCCAAAAAGTCCAGTCTGAAATGCAAACATAAATTAATAGGCTATAGAACTGATTTTAATAAAAATTTATAAATACTTTTTAATTAATACACACGTTTTTATAGCTGTTGTTTGAAAATTGCATTAATATTTCAATTATTATATTTCAAATCTTTTGTAGATTAAATATTGCAACAAGAATTTTTTATTTTTTATTTTTTTTTTTAAGTATCAACAAAGAATTAACCACAGCAAATATAATAAATTACTTATAGCAAATATATAATTACTGATTGATTAGCTGTTCCAAATCCACCAAATCCAGTGCTACTACCAAATCCAGTTGATTGAGTTGTAGGAGTACTACCAAATAGACCAGTACTTCCAGTAGTTTGACCAAATAAAGGCTAGGAGGTGGGGGGAGACATATAGTGAGAAAATATTTACATGAAAAATATATAAATGAAAAGCAATAAAAAACAGTATAATATTTATTTTAAAAATGCTCTAGATAAAAAAACTTTAAACAATGAAATGGTTAAATTAATATTTTTAACAACATGATTCCCTCAAAACTAATTACTTTACAAATTTTTAAAACTAAAAAGAATTCATTAATGATTTATTTGTCATTTTTTACAGTCAATAAAATTCTAAGCAACACATTTCAGAAATACCTTAATAGAATAAATTTTAAGATTTAAATAAATAATAAGCAATTCTTTGATGTAAATGGCACAAAGGTTTTTCAGAGAAACAATCCATTAACTTTTAAAATAATTTAAGTTAGAAAAAAGGCCATAAATCAAGTTGCATTTTTCCAATTGGAAAAAATAATTATTAAATTTTTTTTAAAATACATATTGATATTGCTTTCTAAAAACAAGATGGGATATATATAAACACATAAATGTAGTTAAATTTATCAATTTACTTTTTGCTGATTGTTTTGACCAAAAAGTGAAGTTCCTGAAGTACTTCCAAAATTGAATACAGGAGCAGCTGATGTAGCAGGAGTACCAAATCCCACTGATTTTCCAAATAATCCACTATTTTGAGTTTGAGCAGGTTGTCCAAATAGCCCACCACCAGATCCAAATGTATCTGAAATTAGAAAAATAAATGTATAAAATATTTATATTGTAAATTCCTTATCTGATATTTGACTAAAACATTTTTTTCTTTCTAAAAAAATGTAAATAACTTAACAAAAAGAACATTGATTTCATAATAATCAGCTCACTTCATCTTTGACGATAATGTGGGCAGAGTGGCAGTTAGGGGTGTCACAGTTTTTTAGACAGAAGAATTTAAAAGGAATAAATTAATAGTTTAAAAAAACTAAAAACTACGCTTTTAGAGTTAATCAATCTAAAAAGTAAAAAATAATTGTTAACATAAGAATAAAATGACTGACGAGAAAATGAATGTCACTGTTCTAAAAGCGTGGGGTGCTCGATATCAATCGTTATAATTTTTCACTAGTTTCATTCCGAAATGCAGAGTTAGTTTAAAAATGTCATAGAAAGCACCCCACGCTTTTGGTACAGTGACATTCATTTTCTCGTCAGTCATTTTATTCTTATGTTAACAATTATTTTTTACTTTTTAGATTGATTAACTCTAAAAGCGTATTTTTTAGTTTTTTTAAACTATTAATTTATTTTTTACTTTTTAGTCTGATTAACTCTAAAAGCATATTTTTTTTTTTAGTTTCTTTAAACTATAATTTTCCACTTGGCCGGTTATCCGCTAAGTTTACATACTTCTTATCCACCGAAATTTTCGGCCAATAGGAAGAGCGCAATTCGACATGATCGCACTCCTATGCCTTTGAGATCCGCCTCTTTTTAGCCATCTAAATTTTCGGCCAATAGGAAGAGCGCAATTCGATCGCGGTTTTAAGAATCACAAAACCTCCACATCTTAAATTAATTAAAACATTAGCATAAATTGTAGTTTCTTAAATTAATGAATAGGAATAATTAAAAATAAATAAATGAATTTTAAAATTTAGGAAAAACATCTGCGTGAGAACAATTAAAGCAGGAGATCGAAAAAACTAAAGCTATCGGTACAATTAAGAGTCCGTTGACGATACCCAAAAATAAAAAGGTTAAAGTTAAAATGAGAATTTTAAGATAAAAGTAAAATGAAACAAAAGGAATTAAGATTAAACAAACTAATTATACAAAATAGGTAGGGTTTGATCAGTTAACTGACTCGCCAGTAGATGGCGCCATCAGTCCCAAAATCGAGCCCAAAAAGTGAGTTACATACAAACATACATACAAAACAACAGTATTCAACAATGGTGCTTGATAGCATTATTATATAATTGAAATGCCTGTTAAATTCAACTCTTCAGAAAAGGAAGACTTTGATATTAGCAATTAATTTCAAAGTTGCTTCACAGCTTCTTCACTAGATTTAATTTTAATGCTTGTTAAATGTAATTCTTATGAGAAGGAAAGGTTAAAATTAGTATATTACTCAAGAGCATAATCTTGAGGAGGTTATCCTTTAGAGGTTAAATTCAATGCTCAAATTTACACATTCAATATTTTTTAATTCCAGAAAAATTTAGCCCATAGGAAACTTTAAACATTATCTTTCAACTCCATTTAAGTTTAGTAATTTTATTGCTTGATAGTCATTAATTATGAATAATTTGAAATTTTTGTATTTGAATATTTTTTAATATTTTTACTTAATTACTGCACGATTACAGTTTACCTACAATTGTGCACATTTTACAAATGAAACTATTTTAATCATGTAAATATTGATAGATTTCAATGATATAATATAACACATATACGACTTTTTTTTTTTAGGAGGTGGTTTAAGTTTTTTAAATTTATCAATTTTAGTATATTTTTTTCCCAACAAAACTTGTCAAAGTAAAATATTTTAACTAATACCATGCAAAAAATGTCAAACAATTTTTTTTTTAATATAATTCAAATACACAATTTCAATTTTCCTGATGTAATAAAGACCTGTACTAATTTTATGTTTTGCCTGTTTATCGAAGCCTGAAAACTTGTTAATTACAATATCACAACTAAATCTAATTGTAATTTACAATATTATTAACACAGCAATTTTTTACAATTTTGTAGTACAATTTTTGTAACTGAAAAAGTTATTTAAATGGTGGTGTTTTCTTTAATTGAATATATACATTTATTTATTTATAATGCTATTTAAGTGAATTAAATTAATATATCTTTATTATAGATTGCAATAGCTGTCAAATAAATCAAAGCACTGGCAGTTTCCAATCAAATTTTATTTTTGATAGAAGAAATTTCTATTACTTTAAAATCAATCATTTGTACATTTTGCAAGGGGGAAAAAAACTGTGACAGATATTACATTTTCAGGTATGACAATAATAATCGGGGGTTTTTTTTTTTTTTTTCAATTTGTTAAGTTATTTGAAGTATTTGATTATATATTAAATATTCTGATGTGAAAAAATAATTTATTTGTTTATATTGTAAGAAAAAAATGTATTGATTTTTTTAATTGAACTAATTTTTGAGAAATGTAAAGGCTCAAATTCTAGTATTAATATTATTAGAAAGTCATGTCAATTAGAGAAAGAAAAAAATTTCTCCCAAATTAATGCTTATATGTTGTTTAGCCCTACATTGGGGAACTTTAGAATCAATTTTGCAAGCATGAAAAAATAATTCTTAGCTGCTCCTCAATTACGGTAGGAGCTAAGAGTAAAGTTTAGGGAATTGTGGATTCTTTTGTATTTCTAATATCCTGTTTTCTTGCAAGTCAATAGAGAGAAAAATGCAAGGGAAAAATTACGGAGGTATATTTTTAAATAATGTAATTCCCCTCTCCCTTAATACAAATTATGAAAAAAATAAAACATTTAATATTTAAACCAACAAATTTAATAACTATTAATATTTAGTAATTTATTAATGTGGATAATTACATAATTTTAAAACAAAGAATAGTAATTTACAAAAGGAAAGAATATAAAAATGTCCAATGTGATAATATAATTACAGGTTTGTTTATTATTTTAAAATTTAAAAAATATTGTGAAAAGAAATTAAAATAAATATTATGTATAAAAAAAATCTTGTCAATGAAAGTTAAATAAATATTATGTATAAAAAAGCTCATGAAAGAAGTATTAAAGAAATTAACCAGTAAGAAATGCTGAAAGTGAAAATTTTGCCCATAATTTGATGAGTAATTAAATAATTTTAAAAGAAAATTTAGTGATTTTTCTTAAATATGTGTAAGTCTTACAAGGGAAACATATAAAAACTATTACAAATGTGGAAGCCTTTGGATAAATCAGAAGCCTTCATCTGCCTTGTATGATAATATAAAATATCAAGATTCTTAAAGAGAATCTTGTAATAAGAAATTTACGGATGAAATAAATAAATAATTCAAACAAAAGATACTAAGACAGATTTAAACAAGAACCGAAATACTTCAGCATTTTAAACAATAAAATATTTAATTTCAAATTATTAGTATTAATAAAACTAAGAAATGATTTTCATTCTTTAAAATTTTTCAATTTAAAGATTCAGATGACTAAAAAACATGACTTCATACAACTTACTTGTGGTTCCAGTAGTACCAAAAAGTGGCTTTGATTGAGTAGTTCCACCAAAGGAAAATGCAGAAGTGGATGAAGCCGCAGGAGTTCCGAAGAGACTGGTTTGCTGAGCAGGTGCTCCAAATCCAATCACACCTGTAGCACTGCCACCTTTACGATTTGCAGTATAATCTTCAACACGTAATTCCTAAAAAAATAGTAATATTTGTTTTGCTATACTCATATTTAATCTACCTTAATTAGGTGCATTTATATTATAAATAGACCATTCCACCAAAAATATTCAAGAAATTTCTATTTACAACAGAATTATTTTTTACTTCGAAAATATTCAATAGTGACTAAAATAATAAATGTAATATAGCCTTGCTACATAATGCCTATCCATAGACAACATGTATATCCCCCAGCTAACCACAATGTTTCAAAGGTAAAATGATAAACAGAAAAAAAAAATTCCCAACTACTACTTTAACACACATTATTCCTGAATGTTACAGTTACAAATAAGAACATTAATGGATAAATAAAACGTAGAATAATGAAAATATAGTATTGCATGCAATTTCCATGCTAAGAATAGATGCATTGCTTCCTATATTATTACTGAATATGAATCATATTTTTTAATCTGAATTTATTCCATGAAATATTTCTAACAGAATAAATTCTACTTAAATATATAATGTACAGAAAGTCATTGTGTAGTATCATTCTTAAAAAGTATACATAAGAAAAAGATTTAAGTCAACATAAATTTTTTGATAATATTAATATTATTATTGTTGTTAATATGTTCACTTTAAGCTGTAAAATAAATTATTATATTATTATTATTATTATTATTATTACACTTTATGCTGTACAGCCATATAATTTTACAAAGCAAAATGCATTAACATTTTTATTTATTTTGATCAATTTATTATTAAATATTGATGCACAATCAAAATGAGTTTTGTTATGTCTATGAAAAATAAAATTATTTTTATATATCTGATGACAGTGTTTTTGTGGAAAGGATGGGAAACATCCTTTTACCAATGTTAAGATTGAATTCCCATTATATGGAGTCATGGCATAGTTTGTTTATCATATTGTTCATATTAGGGAATACAATTATTTAGACACCATCTGTCTTTTTAAAATTATACATGTTTTTAACCATTAATAGTTATACATATAGTTCTTGCACATGCACATGACTCTTTTACTTTACATAATAACTTTAAAAGGAAGTTCAAGCAAAAATGCAATTTAAAAAGTAACTTCCAATAATGTAAGAATTTATATTACAGCAAATCAAACTGTAAGTTTTAAGCGGGTTTTTCTATAGATTTGTAAGGTATACAGGACAATCAAGAAAGATTGGCCTAAATAAAATTCTACATATAAAAAAAAAATAACATACAATTAAAAGAATAAGCTATTATTTTTTTTAGAAAACTTATTCACTCAATTAAATGCAAATTTAATCATATTAATTAATTTTTTGCAAAATAATGAATTTTGATTACTGTAGGAAAAGAAAAAAATATAAATAACATTTTAATACAATATTCATTATATTAATTATAATACCTCTAAACTTTTGTTTTCATATTCTTTCATACATGTGATACACTGATGTCTTGTTCCAATGCTAGTTGACACACCTCCTTTCATCATTGTGTCTGTTCCAGTTGGAGGATTAAACTTGATGGTTGTTCCACTTTGTGCTGTAGCATTAAAACCGCCTACAAATTAAATATTTATAGAAAAAAGTTTATATTTTATCCATCATATAAAAGCCAACATATTTTAATAAGACTTTGAATAAACAAAAATTATTTATAACATATAACTTAATGCCTTTGTCAATAGCTACAAGTACCTAGAAATTATATTAGATAAAAGACTCACTTTTCAAAAACACATTACACATAAAATAAAGAAAGCAAATACAGCTAACCTTAATCCTTTTCCACTAACAGTTCGCGATAAGAAACAAACTTCTTATTTACACATCTAATATTAGGCCAATTTTATTCTATGCAACACCGATTTGGGTTACTGCTGCCATGACCTACCTGAGGAGATTGCAGATCTTCCAAAATAAAATCATAATGCAAATTGCAAACGCCCCCTATTAACTATATGCAAAAAAGCTACTATGAGCAAAACCATCATACCATTTCCAATATAAAAACCCTGAAGTGCTTCACAATCAGTTTTCTAAAAAAAAATGAAGAAATTGTTCAAGACCTAAAGTGTGCATAAGCTGCGCAACGAAATTGAAAATCATTAGACAAATACAAATAACAAAAGATTGAATAGCAAAAACAGCATTGACAGATTAAAATTTTATAAAAAAAAAAGTATGCAATGAGCATGAAACATGTTGTCCAGGAAATCCATAAAATCCCAAAGTAGAAAAAATTCAAGAGAAATTAATTATGATATCCTGAAGATAGCTTTATCAAAGAATGCTTACACGATGTTATAAACTATGTTATTTCTGCTCACTAGATGACTAAATCCAACTTAAAGAAATATCTAGCAACACCTCTTCCCCCATATATAATTTGGCTCAATATTTTCGGAGTAGTTATTTTAAAAAATACTGACTGATTTTATTTTTAAAAAAATACACACCTGATGTACCAAATAGACTAGTTCCTGTATTTGTTGTTTGTCCAAATAATCCAGTTCCAGAACTAGCGCCACCAAAGCCTCCAAATGTTGGACGAGGAGAGCCAAAAGCAGATGTGCTAGTATTTCCAAACAAACCTCCAGAACTTTGAGTGGATGGAGTAGCACTACCAAAGAGACCACCTGTATTTGAAGTAGCCCCAAATGCTGTAGGAAGAAAAAATTGCAAAATAAACATTTAAATTCTAACATTATATGTGGCACATTTGCCACAATTTTCTGTTTATAATACATGAAATGTAATTGCTACATTTTCACTTATTTTCTTGGACATGCTGTACAAAAAAAAATTATTTCGTGTGCAAAAAAAAAGTTAAATTTTTATATGAATTTATATGTTATACAATAATACAAATAATAGTAAAAATACATGTCATACATGTCAATACTTGTCAGAGAACAAATATAAACAAAAATTAAATACTTGCAGAATTTTTCCATGTAAATAAAATAAGTTATAGTAAATGAATTACATAAGAACACTTCATTTACAAAGTTAAAAATGTACAATAAAGAGAAAAAATATTAGAAAAATTTTAACTATCAAATTATAAAGAGTACAACTTTTTAAAAAAACTTGTTCATAACCTTCAAATTTGCTAGAGATGAAAATCTTTATTTGTATAACAATTATCTATTATTTTAGTCTTTCAAACAATATCTTTAGCGTTTATCTGGTTTCATTCCAGTCTTTTTTTTATATATATATATTTTTATGACCATCTTTTGACATCAGCAGAAAGCATAACATTTTTACTTTATTTTTTTTTAAATATATTTATTTCTAAACTGAAGTTTCTATTATCTTTGAAAAGGTTAAAATTGGCATTAATTTAGATTAAATCTATGGAAATAATTTTTAACAAAACTTTCAAGAATGGAGCAAATTGTATGTAACAGTCTAAATTTGCACACTAAAAAATTCTAAAGTTTTTTAAAAGTGCAATCACATAATAATAGGCAGCAAATTGCTAGCAATTTCTTATAAAAAAATTTTAAATCAAATACAAAGTAATTTCATTTCTTTTATTTACTTATTTATTCAAATTCACTTTGTATCTGCAACATTTGAAGGTAAACCATCTCTAAATTGAAATTTTTTAAATGCATCACTTGATTAGAAATTATAACCTACCACCAAATCCTCCAGTGCTAGAAGCTGCTGGTGCACCAAATGCCGTCGATGGTTGTCCAAATAATCCAGAACTTGAAGCAGGGGTGGTACTTCCAAACAATCCACCAGACATAGGAGCACTGGGTGTTGAGGCTCCAAAAGTTGAACTTCCAAACACATTGCTGGTAGCTGGTTTAGCACCAAAAACGTTAGTATCTAATTTTGGGATATAAAATTTAGTATTTGCACCGAAAAACTTTTCAATTTGTACCGTTACATATTATATTTAAATTCACAGTATTGCAATGAATATAATACTGACTGTTAATATTAAGATTTAAACTTCAAATAAATATTGATAGCTCATAATAATTCAGAAACCTATCCAGCAGGGACTAGCATCCACTTTTTTTTATGAACTACTGATATCTTAATTTCAAGTCATGATTAAATGCACATATTAAAATGACACTGAAGTGATATAAGTCAAAACAACATTAATAAATCTATGAATATTTATAACATATTTTATAATAAAATTATTTTTAAAAATGAATTTTAAAAATAAATCACAATATGATGCACACTCAGAATTAAAATCCCTATCTCTCCACTATTTTCAAAAATTCAAGTTGGTTGATGATGTTTAATGGTACAAAAGCCACTTTTGGCCAAGCTGCACAAAACAAATAGTAATATTTTAAGGTGAAAAATGAAAATGATTAAACAAAATCGATTACAATGTTTCCCTGCAATACTTTATTTAAAAAAAAAAACAGATTAAAATGTTTTCTTTAAAACTTAATAACATCACGAGGTTAAAAAAATGTCCCAACATTAATTTAAGACAAATAAATACATTAACTCAAAACCATCATTAAACCATTAGCCCTTTTTTTTTTGTATTACACAACATCACTATTATCAGATGAACTATCAGCTGACAATGATACTAATTCAGGAAATTTATTTGATTATGATTCAGAAATCTATTTTTAATGTTTTAGCTTGAATAATTTATCTTTTGAAACTTATTTATCTGGATTCCCCTCCCCAGTCTTGTTAACTGAATTTTTTATATATGGTTTGGCTTAATGTTGAATTTGAGTTTACTAGTAGCATTTTTTAGCAAAAAAGTAGAGGTGGATGTTGATATTGGATCTATTACATTAAAAAGAGCTGGGGGTATCCATATCCTGGGTGTATCTACATAGGGCTTGGATGGGAAATAAGTTTAAGTCTCTGAAGAGGATTTCAAAAATGCAAAAGAGTTTAGGCTATATTATTTCATAATTAAAAAGATAAAACAAATAAATATGACACAAAATATTTAGCAGCTCTATTTTAAATATTAGCATATATACCACTTTCATTTCGTTTTTTTTTTTTTTTTTTTTTTAACAAAAACTTTATGTATCTTGATTACACACATACACAAAATATAAAGTAACAAATCTTCATTAAATTATAAGATAATTTTTTCTTTAATAAAGACAAGTTGTAGCATTTTATTTAGACACTTTGTCAGAATAAAATGCTATTCAGTTTACCAGGGTACTATTCCAAATTTTTCAAATTCTGCATTTAAACAATTCTAAAATATTTTCAGCTGAGACCTTTTCATCACCACCATGTTATAGTTTTTTTTTTTTTTCTCCAACATTTATATCCAAAATAGGACTAGAACAGGAAAAAATTTTCATTGCTTACAAAATTGCTGTCATTTATCATAGATTTTGAATATTTTTAACATTCTTTCTGTTCATTTTAAAAAGGTTTTGATGATTGGACATGGGCTTTGAAGGATTTATACAGCTTTCTTTTTCTTTTTTTTTTTTACGTATAAAGGTTGCATTTGAAACACCCAAAAAGTAACTTTAATTTTCTTTTCCTACTGTTATTTATACTTTTTACTGTTTCCATTAACATATATTTTAAAATTCAAACACAGAATATTTAAAGATAATATTACCAATATATATATATATATATATATACATATTTAAAGCACATTATATAAATATTAAATAAATTAATCAAGAATACTTACTCTGCCCAAATGGGGTAGAAGCACTTCCAAAAGAACCTGAAATTCATAAAATCATGAACTATTTAATTGGATTATCCAATATAGATAATTTAAATGAAAATTTTGATTATATAAATTGCAAAAAGACATATTGCAGGAATAATCATACAATATAAAAAAGTATCCAAATAATTAAATAAATTATATATCTTAAGCATAACTCTTATTATATATAATATCAAAAATATGAATTAAAAAAATTAAATTAAATTGAAATTATTACAATTATAAATTATTTTTAATAGAAGCAATATTTCAACTGAAAATCAACTCATGACTTTCTTAAATATTTCAAATAGTAACAAACTAATTTAAAATCACTTAAATGAAAGTGGCTAATTCCTTACTAGCAAATAAAGTGTATTGTTGCCGATCATATCTATAGATAAAATATTTTCATCAGTTTTTTTTTTTTAATCTAAAAATGTAATATATCATTACATAAAAAATAATATAAATATAATAATTCTTATCCCACTATTTTTTTTAATAATAAACCAATTTAAGTAAAATTTTTAATTCACTTATTTCACTCATTCAATCCTTTATCAAACTATTACCTTTATTTTAATATACATAAAAATTAAAGAAACTTTTTTAAGTAAACACACTTTATTATAAGATTCAAGAAATAAAAAATTTGGTAAACTTTATTTGGAATTATAAATATCTTTATGAACTTCTAAATTTTTTTACATAAACAAAAATACACAATCCTGATTACTTTTCTAAAATTAGTGATAGATTCAATATTACAAAATAATTCCATGAATTTATTTTTTTTTATTCACATATGAAAAAGATGATTCTTAATTTTTAAGTGTCATCCTCTTGGAACAAATAATGGATATTATAAACAAGATTATTTACGAGATATGAAAATGTTGATTTAAACTTAAAATATTATTTTAACCAAATATACAATTTATTAAAAACATAAAAAATAAGTATAAAGCAGCATAATTAACACAGCATATCAATGCTATTATTGCTGAAATTAGTGCAACTTATCAATTAAGTCTTCAGAAACATATAAATTACATTAAAAAGAAATATTTTTGGTATCTGATTAGCAGAGATAACAGCTTTAAATAACATTTTTTTTAATATCTCAGAAAATTATCAGTACATTTTATATTTGACAGTAATGAGGAGAGGAGATATAAGCAATGAACATATACCACTACTTTCCAATGAAAGTGATCACTGACATTAAAACAAAAATTTACATCAATAGAGATGTACAGTCACAACTGCAACTTATAATATTGTAATATAACAAGTAATTTTTCTTTTTAATTTAAGAAGTTTGCATTAAAATAAGGTAAATTTAGGTATCATTTAATGCTACAAATATGTGTACTATAATTATTTGCTACAGATTTTATTTTAAAAAGTATATATCATTTTTTAAATACTTAATACTATAGAAACATTTTAAATTGAAAATGTAAAGCCTTTGTAGTGTAAAATACTTCCCGAAAATTTATAAAAAGCTTATCTGTTAAATTGCAACCTCATTTCAGTTGAGACATTACAGAATAACAGTTAAATAACAAACAGAATATTTATATGTGCACATTATTGAATTTGCTTTCTTAATTATTAAAGAAAAAATTATGTACAATTTTTTAATTTACATGAAATTTGTCCCTACTTTTTTTAGAAATCGATGGAAGTTTTTAAATACGTGTTTCGGAATGTAATAAACAAAAATATATCCTTTTTCAAAAATTCTGCATATTTTTTCCATTGTCGAATTTTTAATCCAAAATATTTACTATTTTCCATAGTAACTGTATAGCAGTTGCTCTCTTGCATTAAGTATTTGGCATCCCTGCATTAATCAATTTTTTTTTAAATATTATTTTTTAAAAATAGTTGTATTTTTTTTTATCAAAATATAGATTGAAAATTATTAAATTGCATAAACAGCTTTAAGTAATAAATTATGAGAGTTTTAAAGAATCAATATTTTTTAATAAATCAACAATTTAATCCTTTTAATTAAAAATGACTAACATTACGAATATAAATATTTGAATCAATTTTTATGTAACATTGATTTAAAAAGAAAAACTAAATTAAATAAAGCATATAAACATATTAATTTATTAAAATGATTTTCTTATAAACAATTTAATAAAAATTTAAAATTGCAGTCTGAACATAACAACTTTCAATTCAAATATTAGATAAACTAAAAAGAAATTCATTATATACATATAAATATTTTTAAAAATTTATAATTTGCTGTTGTAAATTTTAAGACAGCAACTGCAATTTATAATATATTTAATTCAATTTTTGTCATTCTTCTTCATGTGAATTCTAATATAAAATGTGCAACAAACAATGTGCAGCTACATATCTATAAAAACAAACTTAAAATAAAAGATAATGATGTAAACTTACTAGCTCCAAAAGTAGAAGCTGTTCCAAATGGTTTGTTGTTTCCAAACATCTTTTATATCATACAGCTTTCCCAACAGCTACAAGAATAAGTAAAAATTAAGAATTTCTTCAAAATGTACACAGATTTCTTACAAAACATTTTCACTAAAATTAAATAAATTAATTCTTGTATTCATTATAAAAGTCATCCTTTATTTATTTATGCAATGACTATTATCACTGCCATAAGGTGAAAACCAGATATGGCCCCATCCCCAATTTTAGCAACTAATACTAGTTTTTCCACATGGCAAGCAAATAACTAACCCTTAAAAATATCACTCACATATTTTAACAAAAATATCTTCTTACTAGTAATAAATATTACTTAATTATTTTAGTTAGTTGAGAAAACTACATGAAAATCGCATATTTCTTATGAATATGTAAAAAAATAAATTATTATACTTTTTTTAGCTTTTTTCAATGCACATAATAGCTGTAACTAAGTCTATAAGAACAGGTGGACAAAAACAGTTTAGTATACTAAAAACTGGCGATTTTTTTTTTTTTTTTTTTTTTTTTTTAATTTAAATATATTTTTTGAATAATTTTTTAAAAAAATGTTTAAAAAAAAATTTTTTTTTTAAAAAAAATTGGGTTTTTTTTTTTTTTTTTTTTTTAATTTTCATATAAATATATATTTTGGCGAATGCTTAAAAAATCTAACCAATTAAATATACTACGAAATGACGTGAAAATGGTTTGCTTTGTCTGTAGAACTATTATTCCAACTGTTTTTAACACTATTTATAATATTAATAAGCATTTTTATTTGTAATATTAATAAGCATTTAAAACTTTTAAATATAATATTAAGCATTGAAACGATTTGCTAACATTCAAATATCTTTGCGAACATATTCATAATAAAATTATAATTGTGATTTGTATAAATAAAACACAATAAACAACATTTAGGTCCATTTCTGATCAATCATAATGCAGACAATTTACGTAAATTATGGAAAAAGTTGACAAAGAAGTCATATTTAAAAATCGAATGTCTTACATAATGTGGTAAAGAAGAAAGTACATCAGAAAATATAAATATATATTACCGTTGATTCATTAAGAGTTCGTTCTAAATATGCGTATATTTTTATTATTGCTGTTAGAATCTGAAATACAAAATGAAGTCGTAGTTGTAGTTTGTCAAACCACGCGAGTCTTAAAATTAATTTTAACATAATTATTTTATTTATTTATTATTATTATTATTATTTAAGAGAATGCGCACAAAAATCTTATATTTATTTAATATCTAGAAAAGTGGTTCTAGAATTTATATTTGGGCAAACATGCAAAAAAAAAAAACAACAACTCATAGAATAAATACTGAAAACATTTATGAGTCCATAATTTATACTGTTTAAAAACCACCAAATTATGGTCCAAATTATATCATATATTGCTATATTATATCATATATCAGATGGAAATTATGCTAATTATATCATGTATCAGATGGAATGAATTTTTATTAGGCCTAAATGGAGAAGATAATTCTCTCTTCAAAATTAACAAACATTTTAAGCCTCAAACCACAATAATTTCCAGCTCACTTATCGCTTTTTAGATATTTTACTTCAACGCATATTTACTGATCATAAATTTCTTCTTACGTTTCCATCACCGATGATTTACATTTTTCTTACTTTCTTCCTCTCAAATCATACGATTACTATTATCTATTTATCATGACTTTTCTTTCCTACTGCCTTCACATGCCGTTGAGTAGATGAACGCTTCGCGTTCAGGCACTCGACATCTTTATTCAACAATGATGAACAAACATTTTACCAAAAAATATCCCAAAATTCCTCCACTGATTGGATCCTCAGGTCTTATATTCTCATCTTCTGATAAAGCGAACTCTTTTGCTGAAAACCTTGAACTCTCCTTTCAAGAAAACACAGAGCCTTGCGGTTACTCACAAATTAAGCATGTTGAAGATACAGTAACTTCCTTTCTAGCTGATCATCAAAATTATTATAACAATTTTTTTTTCTTCATCTGACATAATTGACTTAACCCATAATCTCAACATTCGGAAATCTTCTGGACCTGACAACATTCCAAATAAAGCCTTAATGTGTTTCCCCCTTAATGCCATTTCTCATCTTGCAAAAATCTAAAACAGCTGTACTAAATAGCACTACTTCCCTCCTATCTGGAAAAAAGCAAATATCATCATGTTCCGTAAACCTGGCCAAGATAGGAAATTTCCTCAAAATTATCGGCCCATCAGTCTCCTTAGCTGTGTAGGAAAACTTTATGAAAAACTCTTAGTGAAACATATTACTTTTTTTTGCGATAAAAATTCCATAATTCCAGCAGAACCAGTTGGATTCCGTCAACATCACTCAACTTATCATCAACTTCTACGTGTCACCAATATCATCACTGAAGGATATAACTATAAATTTTTTTACAGGAGGTGTCTTTCTAGATGTCAAAAAAGCTTTCGATCGACTATGGCACGATGGACTGATTTACAAAATGATCAAACTTCAATTTCCAACATGGATCACACTTATTATTACAAATTATCTTAAAAATAGAACCTTTCAAGTTCGACTTCATAATGAATTCTCCACAATCGGTCGTATTTGTGCTGGTACACCTAAAAGTCGCGTGCTCAGTCCTATTCTCTACAATATCTTTACCTACGACTTTCCTCAATGCACTAACATTTCCACTTGCCTATTTGCTGACGATTCTGCTGCTCTCTCCCAAGGTGCTTCTATTCTTTATGTCATCAATACTCTTCAAAATGTTCTGAATATTCTAGAGGATTGGCTAACTAAATGGCGCATAGCAATTAATGTCTCTAAATCTCAAGCTATAATTTTCCGAAAAGGACACGCCAGACAACCATATATTAATCTCTTCCTTTTTGATCAACAAATTGAATGGGCAACTAATATTAAATATCTCGGCCTAATTATAGACAATAAACTTACGTTTCGAGCTCATATTCAAAAAATCAAAGAAAAATGTTGGAAAAAATTTTATCTCACTCTACCACTCATTAATAATTTTTCTTAATTAACTTTGTCAAACAAACTTTTTCTCTACAAACAAGTTCTTAGGCTTATCCTTACCTATGCTGCCCCAATCTGTGGTCTAGCTGCACAATCTAACAAGAAATCTGTACAAATTATTCAAAACAAACTTCTTCGTATCATTACTGGTGCAGCCTGGTTTGTTCGCAACTCTACAATTCATCAAGATTTAAAAATTGATTCTATTGACAACTATATTACAAAACTTTCTACAAATTTCTTCAATACCATTGCTACTCACGAAAACCCTCTCATCAAGGCACAAACTATATTTACGCAATTGAATGGAAAATACAAGTATCCTTTCTCTACTTCTAAATGGAATCTAATCCTCAAACCACCATAATTTCCTGCTTACTTATCGCTTTTTAGATATTTTACTTCAACGCATATTTACTGATCATAAATTTTTGTTACGTTTTCATCACCGATGATTTACATTTTTCATACTTTCTTCTTTTTTTTCTCTCAAATCATAAGATTTCTATTATCTATTTATCATGACTTTTCTTCCGTACTGTCTTCATATACCATTGAGTAGATAAACGCTTCGCGTTCAGACACTCGTCATCTTTATTCAACAATGATGACCAAATTATGGAATTCTTAATTTCATTAGTGACTACTAATGATGTGTAGTTTTAAAATATCATACAATATGAAAAAAAAATTGTAAATATGATTACTTTAGTGATATTATAAACATTTAATAATATTATTTACTTAATGGGCTGCAGATGTTAGAAATTAACTATTATATGATAAATACAAAAAAAAAATTGAATTGTTTTTCTTAAGTGTTAATTCATTTTCCTATAAAATATTTGTCTTCTTAAATATTCTCCAGGATCTTATTGTAGATTAATACGAAAATCCTTGGCCATGTAGAGATCTCCTGCTCCTTCATTGTCAGAAGCTGAAACAAAGCGGTGGTCACAGGCCCATTGAATTAATAAAAAATAAAAGATAATTAAATGTCTGTTTAAAAAAAAAATCCTTTATTTGTTAGTTAGAATTATAATAAGAGTTAATTAAAAACAAGTTAACTTGGAACAGAGAAAGTGCGTCTAATATCATCGTTACAAAAGCGCAAAAGTGAATTTGTTAATATTCTAAAATATTCATTCTCAAGCCTTTGAAGGGTTTCAAAATTATTACATAACAGAACCCCAAACTGGGCATGCATAAGCTAATACTGGGCGAAGATAAGAGTGATATATTAGTATTTTGAGATTAAGAGGTAAAGCAGTGTTTCTATTGATTAAAGGATAGCGAGGTTAAAGGATAATGTTGATTAAAGAATATTTTCTATTGATTAATGGATAATTGATGTATTTCTAAGATTGTATATATGGGATCGGTAGACAAGTTTTCTTCTTCTTCACTAGCGCAACAACCCATGGTGGCCAAGACTGTCTGCCTACCTGCAGATTACGAGACAGACAGTATTTTTTTACGTGGTAGGGTTGTCAGCCATACTCCCAGTGCTCTGAAGTCATATTAAACCGGGAAAGGCTGTTTAAAGGGTATTCCAAATCATTAAAATCATCCCTGGCCCCGCCGGGACTAGAACCCCAAACTTGCGACAACGAGCGCCAGAGCGCTAGTCAAGAGACCATCAGGTCCAGTTAAGTTTACTATTAAAAATAATACCTAAATACTTTGTTTCTTTACACCAAGTGATATAATTATTATAGGTTTTAATATTAGGAGGGATATAGGATTTTTTTTAGAGTGAAAAAAGCTGTCTCAGTCTTGTCTCCATTTAATTTTATCTTGCAGTTGAGACATTTTTCTAACACAATGATGTAATTTTGTAAATTTCTCTGAATGGTGCAAGTTTTCCGACCTTGCGGTAAGATAAAAGTGGAGTCGGCATACGGACTAATTTTTATATTGTTCTTTTTTGGAATATCGTTGAAAAAGATATTGTAGAGGAAAACATCTAGAATAGAGCCCTGGGACACACCAGCAGGAATATCACGAATTGAGGTCTCAGTATTAAATACAGAGACTTCAAAAGGTCTGCCTGAAAGATAATAACGAATTAAATAAGGAGATATAATGTTAGAATTTTGTTTGTAAATGAATCCATTAACCCAGTTAGTCTCAAAAGCCTTGGACACATTAAGAAAAATTCCAACAGTTTCATATTTCCAAGAAACTCCTTCAGCAACAGTTTCTGTGAGATTTTAGAGCTGATGAATTGTAGAAAAATGTTTGTTAAATTCAAATTGATGAGTGATTTTTTTTTATTTGACTCACTTTTAAAGATATTCAGGATGACATTTTCAATTAATGTACTAATAGAAGAAATTGCTCTCTAATTAAAGGAGAAATAGAATCCTTTTCAGGTATAGAATTGTGAGAATTTCTGTTGTTTTCCAACACTAATAGTATAGGATAGTATTAAACATAAATAATAGAATAAGTATTTTTACAAATTTCAAGTATTCCTTGTAAAGTAAAATTTTATTCAACATTTTGTTATTAATTTTATCTGTGCATGGAGTTTTGTTGATTTTCAGAGGAATTACAATTAATAATGAAAGAGGCTTTAGTGATAGGAGTTTCAGAATTTGCTAAATATTAATAAAATGAGTGTTAATAGACTCAGCAAGATATTTTGTATTACTATTATGGATATTATTCTCAAGTAACTGTTCCTGAAACCTGTTAGCTAAAATCTCAGCTCTTTGACTGTCAGTGGTGTCCAGCAAATCGATTAGAGCCTAAGGCTCTAATGTGAGCAAGTTTAAGTTCAAAGCCATGAGGTAAAACCAGAAAGAACCATCTTCACAGTTTATAATTTGCAGGTGTCTATTCCAAGTTTCATAATTACTGAGCAATAGCTCGGTAAAGCCTGTGAGTGATTTTAATTAGTCTTACTTTGCGGAGCACGAAAAATTTGCCAGGGTTTACGGGCATGACTACTGTCAGTGATTGAGGTTTTAATGTGAGAGGGTAGATAACTATGGTTGTCAGTAATAATAATTGTTTTCGAGGTATCGTTGAAAGCATCAATGATCATTTTAGTCCGATTTTCAGATTTTCAGTAGCATTATGAATTTCAGCAGCTTTGTTAATTTTAGAACCCAAGTAATTAAAATTAGAGTCGATTAAAGAAGACATTTTAGTCCATCAAGTTCTAGCATCTCTGCTAACAAATATAGTGCGATAGGAAAGTATAAATTAAGTAATTATTGGATTATGATCCTGGGAAAGCTGATTAAGAAAGGAAATGGCGTTGTTCAAATGAAATTTTTTCGGAACTGCAAGATCAATAGTAGACGCAGAATAATTACGAAATCTTCTAGAAGAGTTGGGAGCTATAATACCAAAATCAGAGCTTTGAACATAAGTAGTTAATTGTCAACCAGTATTATTAGCCACCAGAGAGAGGGTTATCTGGTCGGTCTTTACGATAGAAAATATAACATGTAAAATTAGTGACCAGACTTTAAAAGCGTTTCCGGAGGTAACACAATGTTCAGTTTATAATTATCAAGAAAAACATCAAACTCAAAAAGTTTATTTTTTAATCTACAAGCATTCCAGTTGCAAATACAAACATCAGTAGCCGTTTTAATCATTAAGAAGTATTTGGAAGAGATTGAGGCGCCAAGACATTAAAAAATATCTGGAATTTTTCTGCTTTAGTTTGAGTAGTACTTACTTTTTGAATAATGCAATCAAGACCATTTAAATTAGTAAACAGTGAGATAAGTTCTCTCATGAGATAGCTAGCTCTTTGAAAAATTTGGTTGTCAGCAACACTTATTAATGAATTCAATTTGTTTTGAGGATTAGGAACCTGGATATCGATATAGATATCGAACTTAAATTACATTTCTTATTAGTTAAGAATATTTTCAAAATGTGTAAAAATTTCTTACAAAACATTTTCACTAAAATGAAATAAATTAATTTTTATATCCATCATAAAAGTCATCCTTTATGCACTTATGAAGTGCTTATTATCACTGTCATAAGGTAAAAAACAGATATGGCCCCAGCCCACAGTTTTAGAAACCAATACCAGTTTTTCCAAATAGCAAGCAAATAACGAACTCTTAACCACAAATATCTTTCTCATATTTTAACAACATTGTCTTCTTACTAGTAGTAAACATCATTAATCCATTATTTTAGTTAGTTGGGATCGCATATTTCTTATGAATATGTAAAAAAATAAATTATTATCCTTTTTTTAGCTTTTTTCAATGCACATAATAGCTGTAACTAATTCTAAAAGAACAAGTGGACAATAATAGTTTAGGGTACCAGAAAACGGCGAATTTTTTTGCTTTTAAATCTTCATATAAATATATATTTTGGCTAATGCTTAAAAAATCTAACTAATTAAATCTACTACGAATTGATGGATAAATTATTTTTTTTGTCTGTAGAATTCTTCTTCCAATTGTTCTTAACACTATGGAATAGTAAATTAAAATATTTGTAATATTAATAAGCATTTAAAACTTTTAAATATAATATTAAGCATTGAAACGATTTGCTAACATTCAAATATCTTTGCGAACATATTCATAATAAAATCATAATTGTGATTTGTATAAATAAAGCACAATAAACAACATTCAGGTCCATTTCTGATCAAGCATAATGCAGACAATTTACGTAAATTATGGAAGAAGTCGACAAAGAAGTCATATTTTAAAAATCGAATGTCTTACATAATGCGGTAAAGAAAAAAGTACATCAGAAAATATAAATATATATTACCGTTGGTTCATTAAGACTTCGTTCTAAATATGCGTATAATTTTATTATTGCTGTTAGATTTTGAAATACAAAATGAAGTCGTAGTTTTAATTTGTTAAATCACGCGAATTAATTTTAACATAATTATTTTATTTATTTATTATTATTTTAAGAGAATGTGTACAAAATCTATATTTATTTTCTATCAACAAAAAGTGTTTCTAGAATTGATATTTGGGCAACATGCAAAGAAAAAATTCGTAGAATAAATATTGAAAACATTTATGAGTCAATGAACGTATACTGGTTAAAACCTCAAATTTATGGAATTCTTAATTTCAATAGAGACTACTGATGATGCGTAGTTTTAAAACATCTTACAATATGAAAAAAAATTGTAAATATGATTACTTTAGTGATATTACAAACAGTTATTAATATTATTTACTTAATGGGTTTGTAGTGCCACCTATTTATAGAAAATGGAGTAAAAAAACAACTACTTTGACTGTTAACAGGGGAATTTTCCCATAGAATGTAAAACAAAAGAATATCGTTGTTTTTGTCGAGAACGTAACTGGCGCTAGAAAGGAAAAAGATGTTGTATATGTGAAAATTGATTAACGTTTTTTTTCGCCGTCTGGAATTTTATAACACTAAGTCATCATTGTTGAATAAAGATGTCGAGTGCCTGAACGCGAAGCGTTCGTCTACTCAATGGTATATGAAGGCAGTAGGAAAGAAAAGTCAAGATAAATAGATAATAGTAATCGTATGATTTGAGAGAAAAAAAAGAAGAAAGTAAGGAAAATGTAAATCATCGGTGATGGAAACGTAACATGAAATTTATGATCAGTAAATATGCGTTGAAGTAAAATATCTAAAAAGCGATAAGTGAGCAGGAAATTATGGTGGTTTGAGGCTTCGATTCCATTTAGAAGTAGAGAAAGGATACTTGTATTTTCCATTCAATTGCGTAAATATAGTTTGTGCCTTGATGAGAGGGTTTTCGTGAGTAGCAATGGTATTGAAAAAATTCCTAGAAAGTTTAGTAATATAGTTGTCAATAGAATCAATTTTTAAATCTTGATGAATTGTAGAGTTGCGAACAAACCAGGCTGCATCAGTAATGATACGAAGAAGTTTGTTTTGAATAATTTGTACAGATTTCTTGTTAGATTCTGCAGCTAGACCACAGATTGGGGCAGCATAGGTAAGGATAAGCCTAAGAACTTGTTTGTAGAGAAGAAGTTTGTTTGACAAAGTTAATTTAGAAAATTTATTAATGAGTGGTAGAGTGAGATAAAATTTTTTCCAACATTTTTCTTTGATTTTTTTAATATGAGCTCGAAACGTAAGTTTATTGTCTATAATTAAGCCGAGATATTTAATGTTAGTTGCCCATTCAATTTGTTGATCAAAAAGGGAGAGATTAATATATGTTTGTCTGGCGTGTCCTTTTCGGAAAATTATAGCTTGAGATTTAGAGACATTAATTGCGATGCGCCATTTAGTTAGCCAATCCTCAAGAATATTCAGAAAATTTTGAAGAGTATTGATGACATAAAGAATAGAAGCACCTTGGGCAAGAGCAGCAGAATCGTCAGCAAATAGGCAAGTGGAAATGTTAGTGCACTGAGGAAAGTCGTAGGTAAAGATATTGTAGAGAATAGGACTTAGCATGCTTCCTTGAGGTGTACCAGCACAAATACGACCGATTTTGGAGAATTCATTATGAAGTCGAACTTGAAAGGTTCTATTTTTAAGATAATTTGTAATGATAAGTGTGATCCAAGTTGGAAATTGAAGTTTGATCATTTTGTAGATCAGTCCATTGTGCCACAATCGATCGAAAGCTTTTTTGACATCTAGAAAGACACCTCCTGTAAAAAATTTATAGTTATATCCTTCAGTGATGATATTGGTGACACGTAGAAGTTGATGACAAGTTGAGTGATGTTGACGGAATCCAAATTGTTCTGCTGGAATTATGGAATTTTTATCGCAAAAAGAAGTAATATGTTTCACTAAGAGTTTTTCGTAAAGTTTTCCTACACAGCTAAGCAGACTGATGGGCCGATAATTTTGAGGAAATTTCCTATCTTGGCCAGGTTTAGGGAACATGATGATATTTGCTTTTTTCCAGATAGGAGGGAAGTAGTGATATTTAGTACAGCTGTTGTAGATTTTTGCAAGATGAGTAATGGCATTAAGGGGGAGACACATTAAGGCTTTATTTGGAATGTTGTCAGGTCCAGAAGATTTCCGAATGTTGAGATTCTTGATTAAGTTAATTATGTCAGATGGAGAAAAAAAAATATTGTTATGATAATTTTGATGATGAGCTAGAAAGGAAGTTACTGTATCTTCAACATGCTCAATTTGTGAGTAATCGCAAAGTTCAGTGTTTTCTTGAAAGGAGAGTTCAAGGTTTTCAGCAAAAGAGTTCGCTTTATCAGAAGATGAGAATATAAGACCTGAGGATCCAACCAGTGGAGGAATTTTGGGATATTTTTTGGTAAAATGTTTGTTAATTTTGAAGAGAGAATTATCTTCTGGATTTAGGCCTAATAAAAATTCATTCCATCTGTCATTTTTTAATTTGTGAATCATTTGCTTTATTTCTTTTTGAAGCTTGTTGACGGATTGCTTGAACGGGGGAAACCTGGTATCTTGCCATAATTTACGAATTCTGTTTTTTTCCGTAATTTTAGAGGTGATTTCAGTCGGAAGTTTTTGGTGTGGTGTACTGAGTTCTTTAGATTTGCTAGCAAGGTTGATAGCAGAAGTAACAGCATAGTTAAATTTATCAATTATTTTGTCAATATCTTGAATATTGGAGATGACTGGATTACCAGGAATGCTTTGAGAGAGAATTTTAGTAAAAATATTCCAATTGGTAGTTGTGTAACGTAACGTAACGGTAGGTGTTTAGTTGGAGTACCAGGGAATTTCCCGTACCTCCATATCAATAATTATTATTAAAAACAAAATTTAAATCCAAAAGATGAGCTAAAGAAAGAATATTAAACGAGCCCACGCTCGGAGAGAATTTACAGTAGTAAAAAGGTTAGTAAATATAAAATTTAAAATAATAGTTCACAAAAGTTTTTAAAAATAAGAACTGTGGCAGTTAAAAGGAGTTAAAAAATAACCGTTACGAAACCACGAAAACTTCTGGCTGGCTGAAGAGAAAAAGAAAAGGAAAGGGGAGGGCAGAGTTGTAAACAAACCAAAACTATATCGTTTCGAAGTTCAGCGTTTTTACCGACCTTGAAAGAAAAGAGCGATTCTGAAGCTATCAAAATAAACTACAGCGGTGGAAAGTGATTCTAAACTAAAGGGTTCTTCTTTTTGGAATCGGAGAATGAAGTTCGCATCAAAACGAGAGAGTGAAATGTCTGGCACAGAGCTTTTTCACCCCGGGTCAAAGTGAATTCTTTTAGCCACGGGGAATGAACTGAAGTCTTGAAAGTAAATAGAACGCGGGCGTTTTTTCGCATGGCGCGTGGTCGGATCATAATAAGGGAGATATAGCAGCGTTGGATTTGTAGACGCATCAATTTTTAGAATGAAATTTTCGGTAATCTTTTTGCCAAGGTTTAGAATAGGATCAATTTTTAATTCGTCGTGAATACGATGGCGGTTATAATGAAAAGGCGCATCTGTTATCGTCATTAAGAACTGATTTTGAAGGACCTGCAGTCGCTTCAAATGGATCATTGCTGAATTTATCCAGACCGGAATCGCATAAAGCAGTATAGGTCGGATAAGTGAGATGTAAATATTTAGTTTGCCTCTGAGAGATATTTTGCTTTTCCTGAAAATTAAAGGTGCAATTGTGAATTTGGCTTTATTAGCTTTAGAAATAATGTAATGAATGTGTTTTTGAAATGTAAGGCGGCGGTCCAGTATGAGACCAAGGTATTTGTACTCAGTTACAAAAGGCACTGGTTCGTTAAAGATAAGAATTTGATGAACATTTGGAGTGGTTCTTTTGCGGTGAAAGATGAGAACTGCACATTTGCTGGTATTAACTTTGATTTTCCATAAGCAGA